>JAVJIX010000001.1:8957500-10157500 GCA_036785185.1 Paratrypauchen microcephalus | reverse complement strand
CAACAGGCTCCTACAGCGTCGCTCCAACAGTGAGAGATACAGGACTACATTCATACCATACTCCATACACCTGTACAACAACTCACCCTTATGTAACAGATAATTTAACATTCCCTAGACAACACCCCCTACAACTGTATATAGCTGGTATTGTACATCTTACTTGATATTGTATTTTTATATTTGACTACTACTTTTCTATTTAAATCTGTTTTGTATATATATATATATATATATATATATATATATATATATATATACACATATATACACACATATATATATGTGTGTGTCTAATCTGACACAGGTCTATTGCTCTTTGGTTGCTATTCCATCTTTTTTTTTTTCTTTTTACCCTGTTGTATATTATATATTATATTTGATGAGTGAGCTATCAATAAAGTTTGTCTAAGTCTAAGTCTAAATGTACAGTGTTGAATATTTTGTACTAAAACTGATGAGAACCTTACACAGTCAACTCCAGTCCACCTCTATCTGGTGAAAGAAGTCATAAAAGGTGCAGGTGAGTCAAACTTCAGAGCCGTTCTCCTTTAGTGGGTCTGGATGAGCAGGGACTGGCTCTGGTGCGGAGTTCAGCACATAAATAGTCATCGGTTGCTGGAGGCTAAGAGAACACAGCAGTAGACTGGGGACTGCTGCCTTTAACAGCCCTCTCTGAATAAAACACTGGAAACACAGCGCAAGCACAGAAAGGAACATTTAGTTTAATAAGTCGTGAGTGGGAGGGAACCTTTATCGGTTTCTTATGACTAAAATAATATTAAAATAATATTTTAGTTTATTGTGGTTACTGCAGATGAAGACTGCAGTGTGCCATGGATTTATGTACTTTTTTATGTTTTTGAATTCCAAATAGATTTTTTTTTTTCTTTTAACATTTTACAAAGGTAAAGATAGACAGTATAGTATGGTGTACAGTATAGAAATAAAGATCTATTTCTATGCAAAGCCATGCATTTTTTTTACATGTATATTTATGGAAATGTAGATAATTATATCATAGCTTTATTTTGTTTGAATGCATCATTACTAAACAAATCAGGGACAGTGGGTTAAGTGATTAGAGCGCATGTCCAACATCTACATCTACAACTGTTGTTGTGTCTTTGGGCAAAACACTTGGCCGTCTTCACAAGTATAAATGTGTGAGAGAGTGATTTGCAGCCTTGTTTCTGTTAGTCTACACCAAGGACAGATGTAGCTTACCATGAAAACAAAACAATAACAATATAATACTATACCAATATTATATAGCCTATGTAAAGGTATTATAATTAAAACCATCATCTTGTATTATTGCAACTTCTTTAAGGTCCTTTACTACAGAAAATTCACTCTTGTGAGTTTTTTGTTGTGTTATAATGTTGTTTTCCTCATTAAAAACAATACACAACGTTTCTTTTCATTCACACATCACACCCTTTAGTCTGTCTACATCTCCAAAGCTCAAAATGCTCTGTTCCACCTTGTGATGTCAGGCAGCGGTAGTTTTCATGTTAACAGCTACCTTTTACCTTTAGTTCAGTAGAGATAGGTAATTCCAGGGCTGAAATGATCCAAATGATCCTAGTGAAGGTGCGTTGAATTTTAAAACAGTGGAGCATTTCCTGTATTACCACATGATGGAACAGTGTTTTAGAGAAGAACTCTAAATATGCAGGGTTTGTGTGTTAAAAATGTGTGAATGAAACTAAACACAACTCCAGGTACAGTATGTGTGTGATTAGAAAAGAACGTCATGACATAGATCAGAAAATAGCTTAAAATGGGCTATTTAAGTCTGCACATTGACTTCCTTTATGCTTACAGTTTAGCAGTTTAGCATGGGAGCCCCTAACAAGCTCAAACCAGTGAAACACACAGCAGTATGGGAGGAGCACAGGGACAATATCAGAGATTGTCCTGAGTGAATGTAATAGGAAAGGACTTGTTCTGTCAGGGGCCGTCATGGTGATCGAAGACGGCGTGCTCCCGTTTGACAGTGTGATACAGGCCTGGCACCAGTGTGATGAATGTAAGTCAGATAGCCCTACACACGTGACACTGTTTAGACCACAATATAGAGACAGCACAGTGTAATAGGACAGGGCCATTGTCTGAAACAGGTTTATGGAAAACAGGGATAGTCCTAAGAAATGCATGTGTAAGTGAATGTGTTGCTTTAAATTGAGCCTATAGTGAATGAATGGTTTGTGACCTAGGGCATTTCACTTACATGTATTGGCCAATTTCTGTTTCCTGCAAAGCAATTTCAAATGTCTCCTTTCTATTACGCAATACATGTTTCACGCCTAAGGCCCAAAGTTGATGGGAGAGGCTACATTCACCAGTAAAACTGCATTAAATAAAAAAAAAAAATAAAGAAAATGGTTGAAAAGGAAATTCAATTCTAAACCAAATGGCAGCCCTCTCAAATTGGTTTACAGCATCAAGGCATTCATTCTCACCTGCTCAGGGACTACAGATGGAAACTAGCTTCAGCTATAATCTGGTGTAAAGCATCTTTAATGTTTTTGCACATTGTCCCTGTCAAATAAACTAATAAAGAAAGAAAGAAAGAAAGATTCACAGATTTTTTTATTTTTTTTATTTTGAAATTAAAGGTGCACTTTAGGTGTAAGTTTTTGGTTGGGGGTCTGTCGCCTTCTTGTTTCTATGGATATGTCATTACATTGCATAGAATGTTCCACAGCATGATATTAAATAGCTATACCTTGCATTAACTAAATTACCGGTAGTTTTATAGTAAAAAAAAAATACCTAGAAAAACATTTTGACTGTGAGCGGCTTGCCTCGCCACAGCTCTGACTCGTAACTTGGTTTGGTTTGGTCTCCATGAAGATAAAAAGGTTTAATGCCATATGGGAAAACATTCCAGACAAAGCAATAATGACTCCATGGAGAAAAGCACTCCTTTCTCCACAATCAACACATATACAAGACTGCACAAAAAGCACTGGGCACATAAACAAAATATTCAAAAAAGATGTTCACATTTGGTCCAGTCGTTTTCATTTGATCACATTTTAATATTATTTGTGGAATAAAGTGGACATTTGGTTAAGGTGACTTTGCTTTGCAGTGCAGTGGAAATCTACCCATACCTAAAAGTTGAAGGAAAAGGTGAAGAAAACACAAAGCGTGGGGTGAGAGCTGAGAGAAGGGAGCTGACCTTTCTCAGGGCAGGTGAAGACTCTCCTCAGACCACCTGGCTTCGTGCCACACTCAGGCAATTAAAGGCTCCCCTCTATGATTAGCTTAGATAGGGCCCGAGCACTGCCCCACTACAACCATTCTGAAGTCAGCGCTGATAAGGTCCAGGCTGGAGTATTACTCACACACACAACTGGAAATGTGAAGAGAACACAGCTCCTTCATCTCTTTGTGGGGAATTTGCATAGACATTTACCATAAATCTTTTTTTTCCACAGAGTTTCCCATCCAGGTGTAAGGAGAATGCAACCCTCTCTCTCCCCCTGGGTACTTGGAGTGGTTTCAGATTTTCAAAAAGGGGAAATTGAATATGGTAAGAAATATCTTTTGTAGTAAATTTTACATCCTTAAACAAGTATTAGGATTTTAGACATCATAGTAATGATTAAGTATATACAACTATAGTTTACATATACCACTGCTATAGCTATACCCGTGCACAAACCCAGAAGATTGTTAATGCCTATCAAAAAATATTAGCTAGCCTTGTCATTAACACTACTATTTAAAATGCTCCACAAACAGATAATGGCAGAAAAACACAATAGAACACCGTAAAGGCGGTTGAACCATTTTTACTGTTAGTTAGAAACAAAAAAACAAACAAAAAAAACAAGACATACAGCCTTGGAAAATCTCTACACCAACTTCACATCCCCATCAGCAGCACAGACTGACGTGTCCCAGTTCTAACCTGATTCTCTCCTCACCGGGCTCCTGTTCATCCATCACTCTGCTCTGCCACACAGCAGACCTGAGCACTGGTCTTATCTGTGGACCTCAGTGAGTTACAGCATGTACCACTCCTCCTGCTGCAGCCTGTGCACCTCTGCCCTCCATGGCACACACCCCTGTCAATCACCTCTCATAGCATCATTTATCTCACCACGCAGTACACTCAAACAACAACAACAATGGAAAAGAGAGAGGAGAAAGGTAGAGTACTACATGGTGTAACAAAAGAGACAATTATGATGAGTCAGTCCCAAACCTGGATAAATAGGAAAGGTTTTATCATTACAGGCAGCGTCACCTCTCCACAGATCTGTCATCACATGGCGCTGTTTGTTTACATGTCGCGAAGTAGTGCTATTGTTTTAGCAGAAAAAGAAGTCCAGCAGCATGAAATATCCATTAAATAGTGAGGCAGATATGTATCCGCTTCTCAGTGAGTTTATAGATATAAAAACAGTGCAGAGGAATGAGGACAGCTGGAGATGAGAGTGCGTGTACACAAGCAACTAGGTGGTGCTTTGGCCCACCACCTCTAACCGGGCCAAAGTCCCAACAGGACCAAAGTCCCAACCGGGCCGTGCCTGGGCATGGTTCTATTGCACTCACACTGGACAAACTTATCATGCTTTAGGAGGTATGCGTGTTTGAGCATGGTTCGATTGGGCTAGTGCAGGGGTGTCCAAACTTTTTTCATCAAGGGCCACATATCTAAACACAGGCGAAGCAGAGGGGCTGATCGAGGGCCATAGACTGGTGCTCAGTACAGTCAATAATTGAAATATATGCATGTTTAACACGTTAGAATGAGCTATCAGTCCTTTATTCATGCTAAGATCCTAAAAAACACACTAAATATTAAATATTGTCTTATCAAGGTAGATTTTCAAAAAAACTTGCAGTCAAAAGTTCTGTTCAAGGTAATTTGGGCCAATTAACCTGGAAGCCTGAGGGCCATAGTTTAGACATGCCTGGGCTAGTGTGAGTGCATCCTAACTTGGCTTGGTGATGTCACATGCTTCCTTCCATTAAGACAGATACATTTAATCTCATACTGTGGAACATTAGGGTAATAACACCTCCACAGAGAAGTGCCTATTCATCCACCAGAAAAGTTATATAGCGCCACATTAAGAGCCAGAAAAATAAAATGGTAAGCTGTATTTACATTTGACAAGGGCTACATTGCAATGACTTATCTGGACCTCATAAGAATTTCAGTTAAACTTATTTTGATGCTAGTGCTAATAGCAACATTCTTACAATAGATTTGCTGCACTGAAGAAGAAAGCGAGCGGCGACAAAAGGGTGTACAAGATCATTTGCCCCATTTCTCGCCAAGATCACTACGAATAATGACATGCAGCGTTTCATATTTTCCATTGGGCGGCTCAATACAAAGCGGCCTAAAAGGAGAGCGGCGTGGGGGAATAGTGCTTCAGAACACAGCATGACTCAAGCGCAGCCGCAACCTTTAGCTCCACTTTGAAGAGCATTTACATCCTTTTATAGTTCGGCCGATCAATTGGACATAAGGGGGAAGTATGACAGTCTTCTCCAGCTTCACCTCTCCGGGTAGCAGTAGGTAAGGCACGAACTCATTTGAACACACAATCTCAAGCAGAAATGGATACAGGCTATGTGTGGAATTTTGATGTGGAAAAAGATGTCTCAACAGCTTCAAATTTATACGGTAAACCTCCTGAATTGATGAGGATGTAACATATGTAAACATCAAACTCTCTCACCTCCAAACCATGGCAAGGCTTCCTTTTGGATACAACCTTGAGCAAAAGACTGGCCTGATCAAGTAATTTATGCTCAGAAAGAAAACATTGACTTTCAAATGCACCAGTGCCCGGAGCCAGGCTTTGAGGCTGATTTGATCCCCCTTTGAGATGGTGAGAGATACGGGCCATTCCCCCTAATCACATGCCAGAGACCATGCAATCACACGGCAACAAGCAACGTAATCGCACCAGAGGTCTCCTCCCATTCAGCCTGGAGCAAGAGCCAGGACCAGGACATGAAGGTAGAGCAAGTAAGCTACACAGTGCAGTTACAGAAGACATATATGGCTTTCTCAGGTATGTAGTGAATTTATTTTACATTTGTTGAGAGAAAATCGCAATAATGATCTAAAATAGAAACATGTCGATCAACTTCTGGGCCAATGTCATAGAAGTGAGTTCATCCCGCCCTCTAACACTACAGGATTCTTTATGGTTGTCATCACAGTACAGGTAGACTGTGCTACTGATTCCCCCTCTTCATAGCCATATTTCACAGTAAATCAAACAACTTTTCTATATTGCGTAAAATTATTTCTAGAAAATGACAATGCAGCATTGTTGAAACCTTCATGTACCTTCATGTATTACAAGGTACAGAGACATGGGCCCATAAAAATCTTGCTTGGTTAAAAGTCTTTAACTGAGTCTAACAAGTCAGAGACAAAACTGCAAACAGAAATAGTATAAATATCATAGTGCTATTGAGTATCCAAGGCTCATGAATTTTCTGAGTAGGTTTTGTGACTAAGTACATTGGAGAGTTAAAACTGGAGAAGCTTTGGCCTAAAATGATACTTAGACACATACTTAGCTTTGGTTTTTGGTCACACAGGTGGGCAGCGTAGTGTAAAAATGTGTTCACAAGGCAAATGAAAGAGCTAAGTTTGATGAGTCTCCTCTAAAGGCCCAGCTCGACCTACTCCACTTTATCACGGTGTGCCAGCTTACACTGCTATCTGCACTGCACTAAATCAATTAGCATGTCATTAAGATAGCTTGCCTCAACTCAGTAAGCATGAGGGAGGGGCTAAAATATAATCAGAGGACGCCATGCCACTCCAATGCCAATGTGGTACAGTACAATGGACTCATAAACCTTAATATAAGTCATGTAAGGGTAGCTGACAAAGCTGTTTTACATTCATTTTCTTAAAACTTATTTGAATACTTGCGTTTCTAAACTCCACACATCGTCAATAGAATAATTTGGATAATTACAGCCCTGGATTTGCCAGTCTCAACTTAACTAAAGGTAAAAGGTAAAACTACCACTACATGACATCACAAGGTGGAACAGAACATTTTGCCCTTTAGAGATGTAGACAGACTAATAAAGGGTTACTCAAACATGTGTGAATGAAACAAAACACAACTTCAGTTCTTGCACCAGGAGTGGAATAAAGTCACAGAAAGAACAATGTGAAAGACTTGTGGAGAGCAAAATAAGGTTTATTGCACCAAATATTGATTTCTGAACTCTTCTTAAGGGTAAACATTAGTATTATGTTGTTCTAAAATGAATTTGATCTTGTTTCTTTGCATTGTTTGTGGTCTGAAAACATGTATCTTTTTTGTTATTTTGACCATTTGTCATTTTCTGCAAATAAATGCTCTAAACAATAATATTTTTATTTTGAATTTGGCAGAAATGTTGTCAGTAGTTTATAGAATCAAACAAAAATATTCCTTTTGCCCAAACACATACCTATAAGTGGTAAAATCAGAAAAACTGATAATTTTGCACTGGTCTCTTATTTTTTCCAGAGCTGTATAGTAGTATTTTTGGCTATATATTTATAGATATAAAATAGATACATCTTGTTTCAGACTACTATTACAAAGCAAACATGACAATATTTCAAAAAGTTCTTTGCTTGGAGTGAAACTTAATGTTAGTTCAACAATTTACTGAAAGACTAATGGAAATGTTTGATAATTATAGAAACAGGAATCAGTTTATTTGTGGGGATTTTAACATTAACCTGGGAAACAAGGAGGACCAAAAAGCAGCGGATTTCTTAAACACAATAAACAGTCTGGGCTTATTTCCATTAATACATAAACCAACTAGAATTACAGCACAAAGTGCAACAGTTATTGACAACATCTTTACAAATATAAATGAAGATATTGTACTAAGTGGGGTCCTAATAACTGACATCAGTGACCATTTACCCATATTTACATCTTGATCTGAAAGCACAAAGTTGGGATTCAGTTTATGTCAATGATGTCAATCAAGCATACAAATCTTTTATAGATACAATGATAAGATTATATAATAAAAATTGCCCATTAGTAACCTCCCGACAGAAAAGGGAAGATAAACCATAGATGACCAAAGGAATAAAAAATGCATGTAGAAAGAAAAAAATATCTGTATACATATTTTTTGAAAACACAAACAGGAGAGGCAGAAGACAAGTATAAAAAAATATAAAAACAAATTGGTATGGATTATCAGGAAAAGAAAAAAAGAATATTACAGTGAACAACTAAATAAAAACAAAAATAACATTAAGTCAACTTGGGGAATAATAAATAGAGTGATAAGCAAGACAGGGAAGCATCCTTATCCACACTACTTTGTAAAGAATAATGCTGACATATATAATGAAAAACTAATTTCTAATGAGTTTTGTGAATACTTTGCTAATGTGGGGTCCAGCCTTGCAGGTAATCCCTCTAAAAAGTTTGATGAAAATATAATCATTGACAATGTGAGCAGTATTTTTCTGGACAAGGTGGAAAAAGATGAAATAAGAAAAATTGTTAAAAACTGTGGAAACAAAAGATCAACTGACTGTGAGGGACTGGACATGATGGTTGTGAAAAATATAATTGAATCTGTTATTGATCCTTTTACATACATATGCAATTTATCATGAACAATGGGAACTTTCCCTGACAAAATGAAATTAGCAAAAATAGTACCGCTTTATAAAAATGGTGATAAACACAACTTCTCCAACTATAGGCCAGTCTCACTGCTTCCACAGTTTTCAAAAATATTGGAAAAGGTGTTTGCAATAAGGCTTGATAGTTTTTTAAAGAAACAAAACATCTTGAATGAAAACCAGCATGGATTTAGGGCAAAACATTCAAACGCAATGGCAATAATGGAACTAACTGAAAAAATAGTATCTGAAATTGACAATGGGAATTCTTTCTTAAGTATATTCATTGACCTACAAAAAGCTTTTGATGTAATAAATCATTCAAAATTACTTAAGAAAATGAACAAGTATGGCATTCGAGGGGTGGCTCATCAATGGATAGCGAGTTATTTAGAAAACAGAAAACAATATGTACAAATTAATGACACAGAATCAGAAAGATATAATATCAAATGTGGTGTTCCCCAAGGCTCGATTCTTGGGCCCAAATTATTTAATTTATATATGAATGATTTTGTTAATGTATCTGAACTTGGGAAAATTTTATTTGCTGATGATACAACATTATTTTACCATGGAAAAGATATGAAAGAGGTCATAATTAGAGTAAACGAAGAGCTAAAAAAAAGTAAAATATTGGTTTGATTTAAATGGATTGATTCTTAATGTTAAAAAAACTTATTTCATTTTATTTAATGATAAAAATAAAAAAGACGACATATCATTAGAAATAGATGGGATACAGATTAAGAGAGTAAGTGAAACAAAATTTTTAGGAGTCATGATTGAAGAAGGACTAAACTGGAGATCTCATATAAATTACACTAAAAGCAAAATAGCTAAAGCAATTGCGGTGATGCATAAAGTAAAGTTCTCACTAAACAGTGCAGCATTATTAATCTTGTATAACTCCATAATCGCACCATATCTGATGTACTGTGTGGAAATTTGGGGGCCGACATGTAAAACTTACCTACAGCCATTATTTTACAGAAAAAGGCTTTGAGAATCATCACCAACAGTCATTATAGAGAGCCATCCAACCCATTATTTGGTAAACTTAAAGTGTTGAAAATCAAAGTCATGTATAAAGCAAAGTGCAGAGTGTTACCTGTAAATATTCAAAGACTGTTTGAGATGAGAACAAGCCAATACAATTTAAAGGGAACCTGTTCTAAGGGTCTAACAGGGTAGTTAGACCCTGTCAGATTCAGAAACAGGGTTTAACAGGGTCTAACAAGGTTTAACAAGGTCTGACAGGGTCTAACAGGGTCTGACAGGGTCTAACAGAGTCTGACAGGGTCTAACAGGGTCTGACAGGGTCTATCAGGGTCTGACAGGGTCTAACAGAATCTGACCCTGACAGGGTCTAACAGAGTCTAATAGGGTCTAACAGGGTCTGACAGGGTCTAACAAGGTCTAACAGGGTTTAACAGGGTCTAACAAGGTTTAACAGATCAAAGACACATCAAAGACAGATCAAAGGTACATTTCTGCGTTACCTAGCAACGCAGAAAATTCCTGAAAATTCCTGCAAATTTGACCTGCTGGTGGCACTAGACAGTTGGGGGTGGGGGCCTATAAATTGCTGTGGGTAATGAGGAGACTGGCTAGAACGTGCATGCAAAATTTCACAACTTTTTACCAGACGGTTCTAGGGGTTGCCATAGACTCCCATGGTCAGAGGAATAATGTATGATAAGAATCAGTAGAAACACTATGGTGCCTAGCACCTTCGGTGCTTTGCCCCAATAATAATAATACATTTTATTTATAAAGCGCTTTTCAAGACACTCAATCCATCTGAACTTGGGAAGATGAAACCAGTGTCCGGACTACACGTCTTTATAAAGTACTGGAGAAATGTGTAGCCACTACATGTGTACTGTTTGACTGTTTTATCAGATACCAACATAAAGCAGACTTTCTCTTTCCATTAAAGTCCAGTATCCACACTTCTCAGAACATTTCATTTATTTCCAGTCCCCTCTCCTTTGGTCTTTGATAGGCTTAATCTTCATTAGCGCAGCAGTGGAAACCTATCTCCAAAGGAAACAACACTTCAGAGTGCTGTAGATTTCATAACAAACTTTAGTTGACGTTTTAAACAACAAATGTCTGAGATTAGACTCAAACCATTTTACACAAAGAATAAATTATTTTTATTCCAAATTGGATTCATATCTTCCTACATCTGCTCAAGTGTTGAAAGTAGTGGTTTTGAACTAAATCACAAAGGTCGCAGGAATCAAAGAGCAGCCATCACATTACCCAGAGCAAGCCAGATAATAAAATGTTCAGATCATAAAAAGCCATAAAATCCTCATTTGCCTGCCTTGGGCCGAATGGCGGCCACTAATGTATTAGACTGCCCTGCATGTATTAGTGAAACGAAAAGTAATGCGGCTGCAGAGAAAGCTATTAAAGCGTTCAAACGCACTTGTTGGATTTCCACTGCCAAATGTGCAAGGTTTATCCAACTAAACTATTTCATTTAAATCACAGGACATTATCAGATATAGCTGTGTTCAAAGTAAGCATTATCCGATAATAGAGTGAAATACTGGTATAATGACCCAGCAACCAGGTCTACACTCTAAAATGCCAATATAACTAAACTAGAAATACGGAGTTAACATAAATTAGGGATGCAGCGATCTAGCTTTTTCAGTTCCTATACCAATTTCCATACTATAGTTTTAAATATCTGCCAACTAATGTGTATCTGGCCCACTACGTCCACCGCTGATGGATTTTCATTCTTTTTTTTTTTTTGTCATCATAATTACAAGGCTGCTGTATCTCTCTAATGCTATCACTGACAATTTGAAAAAAAAAATCCTCCATATAACCTTTAGTAGGAGTTTGATTAACTAACTGAAAAACTATTGGCTTATGCTAGCAAGCTTGTAAGTGTAATTTTATGTATGAGAAACAGCACAAACCAGCTCACCTGTTGTAGTTCACCCATTGACATCAGCTGCAAAGTATCCATTGACAATGAACAAATAGAGTATTAAAATGATTACGACTTAATTCATGAGTTAGGTTTAGGCTATTATGTATGCAATTATTATGTAGGCTATTACTTAATCAAGTAGTTACTGACCCTGAATCATTCTTAGTAGTATTTATTAACTAATTCATTATGAGCCTTTAATAATGCTTTAGACAAATTAAGATGCAATAATTATAAAGTTGAAACCTAAACAGGACAATGTACTCATGTTGATCACAGGCTCCTGAAAATGTGCTGTGTAAATCCAGTTTGTGTTTTTTTCTTTAAACTTTCTTTGACAGTGTTTGCTAATGTTTGCGCTGTGTCACCATGGGAACTCCTAAAATGATACCAACAATGTAAACACCAGATGAAAAGTCTGACTTTCTGACTGAGACAAAATTATACTTTTGGTTTGTAGACTCATCCATTTACTTTGCCTGTGTTACAGATTATACAATACCCAATACACTAACAGTCTCAGTATGTGACCAATCAGAGCCATTGTTACAGATGCTCTTAGGATCCTCTCAGCCCCAGTGATACTCAGAGGGTCTAGACAGGGACTTCAAAGGGCCACTGCTGCTTTGAACAGTGTCCAGTGTCCGGCATCAGCCTCCTCTTCCTCACCCTCCTCAGGGCAGGAAATGTACAAATGTGACTTGTGTATAACAAACAGTTGAAACCACCAGGACAAGTGTTACTGCAGTTATTGCAAAAAGCATTATCAAGGCAGTCGGACTACTTTTTTCAGTAACGAGTAGTGTAACGCAACTACTATTTCAAAACCAGTAGTCAGATTACAGTTACTTATCTAATACACCGTGCGTTACTATTTCTGCATTTCGGGGGAACGTAGGTTACATTTATTTATTCTTATTTTTTGGCTACGCGTTTCTTACGAGGTTACGTCATCTCGGCTCCGCAGCGCCAAAGTCGATGTAAACAATATGGAAGGAGAGAGGTTCGCCTTTTCCAGCAGGAAATACAGGCATTATTTTGATTTTATTTTGGCTAAGGATGACAACATTAAGGTCCGTTGTACACTCTGTGCTGGTGACAGAGTGCTGTCTACCTTCAAAAACACAACGTCAAATCTGAAAAAAACATCTGGATAAACTGCACAGCACAACGAAGCTAACAGAGCAAGACCCGCCCGATGCGAAAGTCACAGGTGAAGGAGGTCCCAGACCTAGCAAGCAAAGAAAGCTGGATTTCGGTGTAAAACCAGTAAGTGGGGCGGAGTTGAATAGGATGGTTGGGCATTATATGGTTGACAAAATGCTGCCTGTGAACACTGTTGACTCACCATCGTTTCGTGCCATTGTATCTAAGATCCCTACAGTAACGATACTGAGCTGCCTCACAGAACATGCTTTTCTAGTTACCTGGACAAGCAATATAATAATAATATAATATAATAATATAATAAAATGTAATATAATAATATTATAATATATAATATAATATAATAATATAATATAATAAGCCTCTGCTGAAAGTAACTAAAAGTAATCTAACTTAGTTACTTTTAAAAGCAAGTAGTCAGTAACGTAACTAAGTTACTTTTTAAAGAAGTAGTCAGTAGTCAGATTACTTTTTCAAAGTAACTATGGCAACACTGTATCAAGGTAACTTACTCTATTTCAGTAGATTCAACATAGTAAAAGTAAGTAAAAGACAAGTAAAATCAAACAAGTAAAATACAAGTACAAATATAAGTAAAATTATCTTCCAATAAGTGTGTCTGTTTTTCTTAATTCAAACATTAGATTTTATTGCTTATTTTAACTGCAAAGAGTTTTTTTTTATCTTAAGTATAGCAAGATGTATACAATATGAATAGTATTCGTATTTTAAGTCTAAAAAGTCTTGTTCCATTGGTAGATCATTTTACCTGTCAAGTGAAATTTACTCACATCATGATACACATTTCTTAATTCAAGTAATCTTAACTTGGCTAGATTTTAGTTTTTGTTGCATACAGGTCAGATCTGTGGAGATAGAAATATAAATATTTTTAGTATTAGTTTAGTTTAGTCTTTATTTGAAGGGACAATGTACAGAGTCATAAAGCTAATAAAAAAAACGTATAGCTAGTTTCCATCCGTAGTCCCTTTTTTAGGGACTACAAAAACTATTTAACTAAAGGCATCAGAGACCGGTTTAGAGCCATACTGTGAAACAACCAAACATCTGTGTCATCTGTTTTTTAGTTCACTACATGACTAAGTTAGAGTAATCATCAGATCATTTAAATGAGATGTTTCTATCCTCCTGCCTATTTGTTACTCTGTAGAATTGTGCCGATAAAGCAGTATTTTTGAAGGTACCCACATGCTAGTTAACGGCGCATCACTTCTCCCTTGTGCGTGTCATATTGATTAGCTTTATCAAGGCTGATGTGTTGTCGAACATCAGGCTGTTTATGAGGATTTGGGAACATTAAATCAAAAAGCACAAATCCACAGAAGCATAGAGAATGTTATCTGTCAATAGACAAAAACATTTGATTCTGTCTGAAAGATCAAACACACTTGAATGAAACAGATGTTGTCTCGATGAGGGGTGGGACTTGTAAACATGAGAGACTGATGCTTCACAAGGCAATTCATCATCATTTTAACCACTGTGTATACTGTATCTGATAAATAAACCCTTATTTAGTGACTGGGTGTAGTGATATGAAGTAGGTCAAAGCACAAAATATTCTTTTAAAGGTTAAAGTACTGCCGATAACAGCGGTCATCCATCTTACTCACTCACTGACAATAAGACTTCAATGTGTCATCCACCAAAGCCAGACAGGCCTTAATATGTCCACATGAAACATATTGTAGTATTTATTTCTCATAGATTTCTCTCATATTTGTCACCCATGATTTTTGAATGTGTGTATTATCAGGGTTTCACATGGGCACATGGTACAAGGTACATTCAGATATTAGGAAAGGAGGCAAACACTGTTTTGGGAGCATTGATGGCCCAATGCAGTGCTTATGACTAAAGCTGGTGAAAGGTGAAGTCTTTACACATTACACTTTAGTCCAGTAGCATCACAGCGCAGCCTTATTACAAACTCCCAATCTGTCTTGTGTATTGAGAGCATGTCACTAATGCTGCTCCACTGCTGGCCCTCCAAACGCTTCATTAGAAAGCTTGGCCATCCATAGCACACTGGAGAGAGCCAAATAAAGTGTCAGAGCACATTATTCAAGTGTAGATTAAACCAATGTAGGTCTGAATTAAACCAAATTACATCGAAAATGGAGGCACACCAGCGCCAGAGAGGGAGCGTGAACAGGAAAAAAGACTTGATACCATATGGGCACATGGGTAAGGCACAGACACACTCCTGGATAGTGATGTTTGGAATGGAAAAGTACATTTGTATCTAGCAGGTCTGGGCCAAACCTTCTGACAACAATCATTTAAAATGTTACCTTTATTTAGTTGTCTAGAAGATCCAATCAGCAGCACAACCCATGGACAAGACAGAAAAAATCATTAAGCACTGAGGCTGTTAATGAGGACACAGAGTTCCCAGGTCTTTAGTATTGAAACAAAGATTGTTATTAAACCTATTAACTTTTGCTAATAATTCATGTATCAAATTAAGTAAGAAAAAATGTAAGGGCTTAAGTCAGGCTTATTAATAATAAAAAATGATATTTAATTTTCAACAAAAAAGGGACTCGGAATAAATCAATAAAAAAAAGATAGTGATAAAATACATTCAAAGTAATATTTTTAAATTAAATAAACAAAATTAAATATTAAAGTGCAAATTATATAATAGCCTTATAATCAACAAATTCATTCATTCAACAATTGTTTCAGCAGTCTTAAAGGTCCCATGACCTTTCTGAGGTTTTTGAACGTTAATGTGAGCTCCCCTACCCTGTTTAGGGCCCCCCCATTTGCGATCCTTTTCCGCGTTTGAAAAAAAGATAGCCCGAACGGGCGATTCTGAACAAGGGAACTTTCTGACGTCACATTCGCTTTAGTTTCTACCCCCTGTCTGGATGTCCACCCCCTGTCTCTGGAAATCACGCCCAGAGAATTTGGACAGCAAACGAGCTACGAAATGCGAGATGAGTTTTTTTTTTTGCCAGAAGAGAAGTGAGAGTCTCTCCAGGCTCGAATGTCCTTTATTCAAGCCTCCAAACCTCTGAAACAGCAGTGGTTTCATTTTATTTTCTGTGGAAATTTGTTTTTTTTTCCATAGGAAGCTATGAGACGCGTCCCAAGTGCTTAAAACGCGGAAGTGGGTGACAGCGCACACCGCACCGCTAATCCATGAAACAGTGGCGTATTTGGCCACAACCCACCCGCTGCACTGGCCTGTCTCTGTCCTCCTCATTTGCATTGAAGCAACAACGCCCAGAATAAAGCGTTTCAGAGACATATTTATGACTCTGACTGTGTTCATGAGGCTATCTCATGCACTGAGTCTTGATTTTGAAGAAGGATTCATTTACAGTATTAGGGAACCACTAAGGCGCCATATAAAAGCATCAAGAAGTACCATGTCATGGGACCTTTAGGAAACAGCTACAGTACCTTCTTGTCAGAATTCTATGGCAGAACCAGATTTTACTTTATATTTTGAACAACAATCAAATCATTGAACTGTCAAAACAGTCCATCTTTAACAAGCTATAAATGTTTTTTTGTTTTGTTTTGTTTTTATTTATTTATTTTTATCTTATCTTCACCTCTTAATGAGATACTTGGACCTGCCTCTGAGACACAATCTGGGTGGGAGACTGTGGGTTGGGGGAAAGACTCACTCTCAGAATAGCCTCCAGCGTTGCTCCGAGTCTGTTTCAGGCTTTGGTTTTAGTTGTGGCCACAATGGAGAATCCTGATTCACACAGGTATGTAGTTGTGAATGGGATGAGGAGTTTCACAGCCCTCAGTGGGTACTCTTTTAAAACAGCGATCCAGAAAAAGCCCAGGTCAAGTTTATCCTGCTGCAACTTTAAAGTGAAGCTTGGATTCCAGATGTGAGGGCAAGGCAACAACATTTGCAGTCGGATCCACAGAAAATGGGTTCAAAATATACATGTGTCCCTCTCTGGAGTCCTCAGAAAAGTATTCATCAAATTTCTCTGCCAGTTGTGAGAGGTGCTGAGACACTGAGAATTTCAGAAAAAAGTGGAAATATGTTCATTCTCTTTTCCTGGGCCCTCTTAGTCCACAAAGCATGTTTCCTCTTGAAAGCTTGAACTTTGTCCGCAACAAAAAATATGTTGCTGTTTCTTACTTGAAGAGAGATATTCAGCTGGTTCAGAAGTGGAAAAAATGTCACAGAGGTAGGCAAGTTTAGCTGTGAAGTGTGTGTCGGCATAGTAATGTGCAAAAGGAGATTTTTTTCTCTGTGAGAAAAGTGAAGACCTCATTCTTGAGTTCAAACAAACGCTTGAGAACGAGTCCTCTTGAGAGTCATCTCACTTCACTGTGATAGAGCAGCTGGACATGATCTGTGTCTACGTCCTCACAAAGCTTGGCAAAACATCCGGAGTTCACAGCACTGTTTTTAATGAAGTTGATGGTTTTAACACTTACTGTAATCACCTCGTGGAACTCTGATGACATCTTTTTAGCAGCAAGGCTTTCACGTTGAAGAAAACGGTGTGGCCATTTAGCTTCTGGTGCACGGTCGAGTATCTGTCTGATGACACCGTGATGCCTGCCAGTCACTGATGCTGCACCATCACTGCACACCCCAACAGAGTTCTGCCAGTCCAGGCCGTTCTCAGTGCAGTAGTTATCCATGCAGCAGAAACATCCCTGAGCCATAGCGTGTGTTGGTAGTTCTCCACTAAACAGTATGTCTTCATACAAACTACTGTCCCAGCGATAGCGAACCAAAACCAGCAGTAATGCAGCATTTATGACATCCATGGACTCGTCTAGTTGCAATTTTATTATTATTTACCTTTATTTAACCAGGAAAGAAGTCCCATTGAGATTCAAAGATCTCTTTTTCAAGGGAGTCCTGGCCAAGAGGCCCACACAATACAACTCACAAGACGACAATTAAATATAAGGTCAACACAGATAAAATGTTAAAAACAATTAGAAACACAATACGATTCACCAGACAACAAATACAGGGAGTCCTCGAGTTACGACGTTGATCCGTTCTTAAGACGCGTCGTAACCCGAATTTCGTCGTAAACCGGATTTTGCCTTTGATCTTCCAACCAAAGCACCAATAACCTTTCCATCTCAATAATTAGACCACTACGATGCTTGTTTATCACTGCCGCTTTCATAGGAGCAGATCAGAGCCCACATCAGGTACTTCCGCCCACATTGGACACGCACACGAGGCTGTCTTCTTCTCCCTACAACCACAACAGAGCGTATTCTTCCGCCGCGCGCCGCGCGCCGCGTGCGTTTGTTTACATCTTTTACCACGCTAAACCGTGTAAGACGGAATGACGCGTAATATATACATATTTTTTTTAATGGGGGCGCGTTCGTAACCACGAAACGTCGTAACCCGAGACCGTCGTAACCCGAGGACCCCCTGTAAATATAAAATCAACACAAATAAAATGATGAAAAACAGTTTAAAAACATTGGCATATCATCGATTGCGTTTCCAGGGCCTTTAAAAGAGTATTAAAAGAAGCCATAAGTACGAGTGTTTGAAGTTTTAAAACTCTCTGCAAAGAATTCCAGTCTGCTGGAGCACGATACTGAAAACACAGTTTTCCTTTCTCTGTTCTCACAGTAGGAACCAGCAACGTGAAAACATCCTGAGAACGTAAATTTTGGGGTCTGTCAGGCCTCCGCTGAAGATACACACTGAGGTATTGAGGGAGCAGCCCAACAAGTCCCTTATAAATAAGGGACAATGAGAAAAATGGGATACTTTTTAGTCTTTCAAGAAGCTGCTGCTCTACATCTGAGGCCATATCATCTCACGGCACATATCCACAGCAGCAGGCAGAACCAACTCCTTCACTATGGTGAATGCTTTCACCATTTTCTCTTTAACTTTAAGCCATTCTCTTAAACTTCCCATAACTGTAGCTGAATGTCTTCTTCTGTGAGCTTGTTGAACTAAACTGACACATTACAGTTAGGCCTACTGACTGAGCAAACGTGAACAGTTCCAGTCTGCATAAATGGACGTGTCATACAACGTCACAGCATAAACATTTTTTATTTTTTTTTTTAAATAATTTAGTGTGTCTGTAAAGTGAGCTAACAAGTTAAACGCTGATAACCTACGCAGTCCCACGGCCCTTGCCGGCCACTGGTGCAAAATTGAAAGTTTTTTGCACTCTCTAGGTGGCACTTTAGGCCCAAGTTTGGGCCGCAGCCCTATGGTTATACTAATGTGTGAACGTACTTACAACTTAGTCACTATTAATTGTATGCTCACATACACCACTGCTGTCTGATGGAGCGATCATTGTACAGACAGAAGACCAAACAGCACAGATGAGCCAAGTGAGGAAGGGGGAACAGGTTTCCTGCCCTCTACTGGTAAAGAAATATCACATAAACTTACAGATGGTAGCTTTGACTACTAGAATACTTATAAGAAATACTTTTTTATACTTACTACTTTTTTTTTAAAATCTTTTTCTTTTCATATCAGGATGCAATCTTCTGTGCAAGTCTGAAGATATTACATACTTCCAGCCTATATTGCTTACACATATTTCTTTCAGAGGTTTGGAGGAGATAGAGAAGCAGAGGTAACTTGTTCTTTCATCTA
The DNA here is from genome assembly GCA_036785185.1 of Paratrypauchen microcephalus. Classification (NCBI taxonomy): domain Eukaryota; kingdom Metazoa; phylum Chordata; class Actinopteri; order Gobiiformes; family Gobiidae; genus Paratrypauchen; species Paratrypauchen microcephalus. The sequence continues at coordinate 10,138,102 of JAVJIX010000001.1, read as the reverse complement.
TTGTCCAACGGTGCAGTGTGTCTAGATTAAAGGCTGCACTCTGCCTGACCACAGACTGTGTACTGCCCTCATGGGAGTGGAGGTGCTTTTAGGAATGCATTTCATACTGGCACCAGGAGCCTCTGTAGAGCAGTGAGAGCCTGGTCCACAGTGGAATAGATAGACTAACTGCTAATCAATTACACGTCATCTTTTCTTCTTCACCTGCTGCAGTTTGAGTTGTCAGAGTAGTTTGTACTGAGCGGCACTCAAGAACATTTTAGGAGTCTTGTTATGGATTTGTAAATGAGAGTCGGAAAGTACTACTGGACAGGTGTTTGGTGAGTCCATGAGGGTGTCAATCAGAAAATAATATCTGCAAAAAGAATGGCTGAAAGAAGAAGAGATTGCTGATGGCCAAAATAGCTATAATCTAAAAAGAACAGGTTGGCCTCTGTAATTTGTTTCAATATGAATCAATCAATCCACCATGTAGAGTTAGTGGTGTGGTGCTGACTCCGTGCCTGGATAAATGCTGAGTCACAAGGGGCTTCTAACACCTAATTTATACCAAATTCAATTCTTGAAACTAAAGTTCAGTGGATTTTTGGCACTATTTGCCTCTATTTTTAAAGTTGTCCCATTTCATATAATATTGCATTAGTCTTATATAGTGCTTTCCCAAAAGCTCAGAGTCATTTTACAATTTCTTGCATTATTCATTCACTCCACTCTCATTCGTGGTAAGCTACTATTCTTGCCACAGCAGCCCTAGGACAGACTGACTGAAACAAGGCTGCCATTGGCCCCTTCAACAACCACCACAATACTCACGCACATACCGCTTTCATACTAGGCAATGTGGGTGAAGCGTCTTGCCTGAGGACACAACAACAGTTTTTATTTGTTTGTTTTGGCACCTCACTGTGGCATCTGAATTCCCAGCGGTCTGCAATCCTAGTACTAATGAGGTCCAGCTATACTTATTTTTGTAAGATCTGACAAGATCAGGCTTTGACAAGGAGGTTCGACCATAAAATGCCATGTTTGTGCCTTTCCAAGTTAAGTTAGTGATCCAAAAAACCTCAACTTGACAAGGGATTGTGCGTGTAGAGGCTTTTAGAGAAGAGGCAGGAAGTAATTTGTGCTCAGACAAGAGATGAGAAGTGACCAGATTTGGAGACGTTTGTGTTATTTTTTTTTTGTACATGCAGAATTACAAGTAAAGTTTTATGACTGAAACCCAAGATTATTTCAGGGCATAAACTGTCATCTCTGAAGAGGCCATACTTTGCTGTGCACCCTCATCACTGTCCTGGCCCCTGCAGGTCTATGAAGAGTCATGGCCTGATGAGCTGTGGCCTGTCCTCAGCTTTAGATCATTGTCCAGTCCATTGTGTCGCCATGCAGCCACAAACGCCCAGTATCTCCCATAAAGCCGGCCCTTATCATGGCCCAGAACCAGAGTGCTCTCTGTGGATATCCCAGTACGCTGTCTACAGAGCTGCACAGAGCTGGAGATGGATGCACAACTATCTACTGCTATTGTTCCACATACAAGCTTTATCTGCAGGATTGGGAAATAAAACTGGGAAATAAAACTACAAATACTAGTACAAATGTTAAATGATTTTGGGTGATTCTGTGTAGAATTTTTACTGTTCTTTTACTTGCAATTGAGGCTAATTCTAGTATGTAATTGTAATTAGTTACATTTCAAAACATATACGTTAAGCTGCTCAAGGCCCAGTTGTCCTAATGCACATCTGTAGATCCGAACATCAAATTCACCCGTGAAGACGCCAAGGATTCACCCGTGAAGACGCCAAGGATAACACATTGGCGTAGATTGTGCAGTAACCATAGGAGGAGACCGGCGACTCCAAGTAGAAGTCTTCAGGAAGCCCACACACACAGACCAATACCTGCTTTTTGATTCACACCACCCACTGCAGCACAAACTGGGTGTTATTCGGACATTACAACACAGGGCCCAAGTGGTTCCCACAAGCACAGAGGGTAAGGAGAAAGAAGAACTACATGTGCAGGAAGCCCTCTCTGCTTGTGGATATCCTAAATGGGCTGTCAACAAAACCAAGAGAGACAAGGGCAAGAAACAAGACAACAGAGAATCCGAACCCAGGAAGAAAGGGGTAGCGATTCCTTACCTGGCCGGCGTTTCGGAAAAACTACAGAGGATTTTCAGACAATATGAAATCCCAGTTTATTTCAAACCCACAAACACTTTAAGACAAAAACTAGTCTACCCAAAGGACAAAACACCGAGCCACAAACAAAGCAATGTGGTCTACTCCATTCAGTGTAGTGAAGACTGTAGTGAGCGCTACATTGGAGAAACAAAACAGCCACTTCACAAGAGGATGTACCAACACAGGCGGGCTTGCCAGAGTGGACCGTCATCTGCCGTACATCTTCACCTAGAAGCCACGGGCCATTCTTTTGAGGACAGTGAGGTTCAGATCTTAGCCAGGGAAAAGAACTGGTTTGAGAGGGGAGTTAAAGAGCAATTTTTGTCAAAAAAGAGAATCCTTCTTTAAACAGAAATGGGGGAGTCAGACATAACTTGTCTCCCATTTATAATTCCATTCTCAAACCAAAGTCAAAACAGACAAAAGAAACAATAGAGCAGACAGGTCAGGGCCAGAGGTGTGGGGACGGTTGTTAGGGTTGAATAGGTATGCTAAACTAGACGCCAGAGTAATTTGAAATACAAAAGAGAGAATCGCAATGCAAATTAGTTGACATAGTTTCAGAAGAATTCAGGGTAGTGAGCTCCTCCCTGCAGCTAGATATAAGCAGTGTCTAACCAGCACTCAAACCAGAACTGACGAAGCCTCTCGGATGAGCGGCGAAACGTTTTCGACCAAACAAACTTCGTCCAGTTGACAAATTGAATTTCTCCTTTATCATGGATTCTACCTGGACAACTGAGGGATTCTTCACGCATCTAATGCACATCTGTCTTACCCCATCTCCTTTTTTCTACACCTATAAAGACACAAAATTGGCCAAAGATCAGAGAATATGCAGACTGCAGTTTCAAACAAATAAAATGCTTTTAAACTTGCGTTAAAAAGTAACTAGTACTTTTTTCATGTGTACTTTTTAACTTTCACTTAAGTACAAATTTGGCAGTAGTAATTAGCAACCGCGTACCTGTACTTTTATTTAAGTACACAATTTCAATACTCTTTCCCCCACTGGTAATCTTTAACAATGTTGAAGTGCTGACTGGTTTTCTTGGTCATTTGAGACAAGCTGGAGAGTGTAAATAAACGTGTGTGCCATAATGTACAGCACAGGTCTTGTTGTAATGTGGGCCCTGACTGTGATAAGAGACACAAAGGAAAAACAGCAGTATTCTCTGAGCTGATGCTTTGATTAGACGAAAGAGGGAGGCATCGATCATGTGGACTTGTAGAAGCAAACCATGACAACGGCCCCATACACATTTTCATTCATCATCATTGTACAAACTGCATCGTTAAACATGTTCAGGCACACCTCCATCAGTCTTTTCAACCTTTATAACATTATAACAAACACACTATAATTAGGCAATATTACAATAGAAAACAAAGGTGGATGTCAGTCCGTTTAAGTACAACTTAAGAAAATAGTGTGCGTTCTAAGCATGAACTGTAAACAATGACTATAGGCCTGAACTACGACATTTCCACTGCTGGTTGTAGACACAAAGAAAGACCAGAAATTACTCTAAATGGATAGAGCCCAATCACATGTCACAATATAAAATAATACAATCAATAACTGAAAAAACAATTCATATTTACTGACACCAAGACCAAACAACTTTAATATTCTCAATTCCCTTTCATACACATTGCCTAATACTCCTTTGACTATGTAACCAGCTTTGTGAAATCAAACTTTTTGTGTGGTCAAGGCAATTTAATAAGACATAGACAGATAAAATAGCACTTGACACTTCTTACAGTTATTGATTCAATAATCTTGACATCCTCACCACAAACTCTTACAGCTAACATTAGAATAGAATCAAACTAATAACTTTACTTTAAAGAGTGTTAGTATTGTTGGTCTCTGTATGAAGGCACACACAGCTCTGGAAAAAAATAAAAGACCACTGTATTTTTTTTTTCTGAAATCAGCATCTCTACATGTATTACAGCCATTCTATTCCAGCGTCTGGTGAATTCCAACACAAACACAAAGCTGAGCTACTTCAGTTCTTGCACCAGAAGTGGCATAAAGTCACCCAAGAACAATGTGAAAGACTTGTGGAGAGCATGCCAAGACGCATGAAAGCTGTGATTAAAAATAAGGGTTATTGCACCAAATATTGATTTCTGAACTCTTCTTAAGTGTAAACATTAGTATTATCCATCCATCCATTTCTTCTGCTTATCCAGGGCCGGGTCGCGGGGGCAACAGTCTAAGCAGGTACGCCCAGACCTCCTTCACCCCGGACACTTCCTACAGCTCCTCCGGGGGACCCCAAGGCGTTCCCAGGCCAGCTGGGAGACATAGTCCCTCCAGCGTGTCCTGGGTCTTCCCCGGGGCCTCCTCCCAGTGGGACATGCCCAGAACACCTCCCGAGGGAGGCGTCCAGGAGGCATCCAAAACAGATGCCCGAGCCATCTCAGCTGGCTCTTCTTGACGTGGAGAAGCAGCGGCTCTACTCCGAGCTCTTCCTGTGTGACTGAGCTCCTCACCCTATCTCTAAGGGTGCGCCCAGCCACTCTGCGGAGGAAACTCATTTCGGCCGCTTGTATCCACGATCTTGTCCTTTCGGTCATTACCCAGACCTCATGACCATAGGTGAGAGTAGGAACGTAGACTGACCGGTAAATTGAGAGCTTCGCCTTTCGGCTCAGCTCCCTTTTCACCACAACGGTCCGGTACGACGGCAGCGACCACATCACTGCCGACGCTGCACCGATCCGCCTATCAATCTCATGCTCCATCCTCCCCTCACTCGTGAACAAGACCCCGAGATACTTGAACTCCTACACTTGAGGCACGACAGTGACACCATTAGTATTATGTTGTTTTAAAATGAATTTGATCTTGTGTCTTTGCATTGTTTGAGGTCTGAAAACATGTATCTTTTTTTATTTTGATAATTTGTCATTTTCTGCAAATAAACGCTCTATAAACGATAATATTTTTATTTGGAATTTTGGGGAAATGTTGTCAGTAGTTTATAGACTCAAACAATAATGCTCCTTTTGCCCAAACACATACCTATAAGTAGTTAAATCAGAAAAACTGATAATTTTGCAGTGGTCTCTTATTTTTTTTCCAGAGCTGTATGTACTCCCTTGAAGACTGCTGGATCTTTGTAAAAGCATGATAAAAACAAGATGTTCTATGGTTTCACATATAATGTCATAGTAGAAGTAGTGGTTTCACTTGTCTCTCGGTGTCTTGTTAAAAGCTTTCCTTGCACTTGCTTTTACACGTCAAGAGTCCACAGCACGTGAGGAGCTTTCCCAAATAGTGCTCCGGAAAACTCTTCGTAGACATATACTATGGCTTTATGAATAGTAACACTTTCCATTTGATCTCCCCATAGTTTAGATAATCATCAGTCAACAATGCATCCTCCACACGGCGAGGAGAAATCCAGAACGGCGATGTAACTCCGAACACAAAAGTCAGCTTGGAACATTAGCTTGTTATTTACAGTCTGCAATAAGCTCCATAAAACCTGCCTTATGCTGCGGTGTTGATGGATTCCCAGAGTGCATGTTACAGCAATCATCAGGACATGAACAAGAGCCCCAAACAGAGGACATCAACGGAGAAGTAATCTTGCACTGCGCTATCATTTGGCAAGGTCCATTCGCAACATCCATAACGCCACCGAGCAGGGAAGAGGAGGAGACAGCAGTAACACCTCGAGTCTTATAAAACACCTAGGTCTGAAGTGAAAAACTAAAAACACATGGGACGCTGTAAACAAATATGACCTCTAAAAAGATCCAATCATAGTTTTTCACTTTCACGGGGCTCTGAAACGGATTACGATAAACAGGGATGGTAAGGTCAATGATGCAGTACTGTGCTGAAGTTTGTATTTGTGAGAATAAAGAAAAATGTGTTATCAAAAGAAAGAGTGTAAGTATGAAAGATGGCGCAAATATTAAAAGAAAAGTACTATACAAGCGTTGAGCTACTACCTGGACTCATAAATGCAGTACTTAGTAAGCCTAAAGGGCTCATATTCTGCTGTTTTCAGATCTACACAAACTCTACATATTTAAGCATTTAAGTGTTTCGTTCAAACAGAAACGGTTCTACCTTGTGTGCTCCACTTTGTTTTTAAACTACATGCACGTTCTGTAAAATAACTTGGATGATTTCAGGCCTAAAATCGGCAACCTCTGAACAAAAGGAAAAAGGGAGATGTGTGAGATGTGGATTAGTGGAACATGTGTGAATGAAACAAAACACGACTCCAGGAATGTTTTTGATGAGGTAACAACATTCTTACATGGCTTAAAGCTATAACCTTTGAATAGACTGTCTGGAAAGTAGAACTGGGCAATATGGTTTGAGTCAGATCCTTGTCTATGTTATTTTAGTGAAATCAAAATGTCATCAAAGTGCATCAAACTCTCTGAAGATAGTTGCAGATAACTGTTATAGACAGTATAAAGCAATTTCGAGTCATAGGGTTAGATAAAGAGCCTGGGGACCCTTCTCCAGATTTCACACCAAAATATTAACCAGGTTTTTGCAGACAGAAGTTAGTTAGTTAGTTAGTCGTTTAAGTTGATAAGATAATTGCTATAATTTTATCACCAAGCTGCCAAGAAGCAGACTGAAAAACAGCTTCATCCACCAAGCTGTGAGGATGCTGAACTCTCTCCCTGCCCTCCTTCCCCCAATGACACTGCTGCTTAAATGACACTTAAATGACACTGACCCTGCTGCTTAAATGACACTTAAAGGACCCTGACACTGCTGCATAAATGACACTGACACTGCTGCTTAAATGACACTTAAAGGATACTGACACCGCTGATTAACTAACACTTAAATTACACTGCTGCTTAAATGACACTTAAATGATCCTGACACTGCTGCTTAAATGACACTTAAATGATACTGACACTGCTGCTTAAATTACACTTAAATTACATTGGCACTGCTGCTTAAATGACACCATATGAGCTTTATTACGCCTCACATTGTGTTTTACCTATTTGTATTATATACAAGTATATATACAAGTTTACTGTACTTTTGCTACGGGTATATGTGATGTTTTATTCATTGTGTTTATTGTCTTGTTCATCAGATGTTTTATGTTCACTGTGGGCCTAGGGGGCGCTGCATAGTCAGTCATAGTCATAGTTTGCTTTATTGTCGAAAAACAACCATATGTACATGTGCATAGAGTGAATTCAAAATTTCGTTTCCCCACTAACCAGGCAGGACAGTGATAGAATGGCTAGGGGAGGGGCCACTGCGCTTGTGCGCCGCCGACTGGGAGATGCAGAGTGGAAAAGATGCAATACAATCAATGACAATTATTCACAACATGTAATGACAGAAAAACAATTGGAGAGGTAACATACAGTGTTTTTTTCTTTGGCGACAAGGAGGAAGGGTGGGGCAAGGGAACAGATCAGAAATCAATGTCAGAGCAAGGTTTAGGGAGGAAGAAGAAAGTATATCTGCTCCTCACGGCAGCTAGTGTGAAAAATTCAAATCCTGTGTGTGCAAATCCTTAGTGTGCACCTGTACATATGGTTTTTGACAATAAAGCTGACTTTGAAGCATAAATGCTCTGTCCATCTTCAGTGATAATTAAAAGCAATGTCATTTACAAGAGATAATAAAATGCTATTATTAAGACAAATAAGTTATTTTCTATGAATACACTACTAAACTAAATTAATAATACTAACAACCTATAACCATGTTTTTTGTGATTGTCCTGGAATCTAATATTGGCATTCACAAACCGGGACACACTTAAATACACAGCATTTTTTTTAGTTCATATTTCAGCCTTGAGATAATAAGCTGGTAATACTGGCCATTTTGTGGTATAGTCCTCGAAAGAAGCATGCAGCTCAATCTTCTGTCCAATTGGGTTTGAAATTAAAAATGTTCACTTCCACTTGAGTTTCCAGTGCAGGGGAATTTAAACATTTTCTGTCTTTGTAGTGGACAATTGAAATGATGACTATTCTGCCACTGGCCTAATATCTGCAGCTGAATATAATTGTCAGGTTTTTTTTTTTTTCGCATTCACTTTTTTGTTGAGCCTAAAATCCAGTCCAAATGAGAGGCTTTAAAAAGGATTTGGCGTTAGTCTCTTTTGATGTTCTGCAATTAGTACCTCGTACGTGTATTCCTGTGCTTGAAAGAAAACTCATCCAACAAGCATAAATAATGCTTGGTGTTTGTATTATGGCTTTGCAAAGGAAAATATATTTTAGAAAATGGTCAAAAAGACATAGCTGTTTTATACAGAAAGACATTGGGTGCTATTCATCAAGACTGTAATACAGTGAAGTACAATTCACAAAGTACACTCACATCACAGCAACATTAAAGAGTTCAATTGCAGTTTCGCAAAATTGGCACAAAGTATTTTTCTTTTTGTTACCATCTTCTACAGATATAATCAATGACAATAATGTAAACTGAATTTGATCAAATGGAGCTGGAGTAATATTTCGTCTGCAGTGAAATATATTTGATTTTTAAAACTATTTCTGTACGAAGAGTAAACTACTAGCTTCTGATCGCTTTTTTTTTAAATGGCACTTACCTGTTTTGTCCAGGTCCACTTCACTTTGTACTGAAAAATCATTGCCCCTCTCCCTATAACTGCTGCTGTCAGGCTCCTCATTTTGTTCTTAAAATTTCTGTATGAACCCGCTCTACATGATCCTGGTGTTTTTATTTCACTGTTTTGTCCATGAATAAATTCCTGTTCCTAATATATGCTGAGGGCTCATGTCGGCATTACAGATTCTCAGGAAATGTGTTTTTTGTGTTTTTATTCTTCAAAATTTGCGATTTTCGTTTTTTTGCATAATGTGCTAGTTGAGATCATGAAGAAGCCTCTCCATGTTTCAGATAACAGCATTAGTGATGTTAAAAACATACATTTTTAATTTCAAAAACGCTTGTTTGTGGCGATTGACACGAGGTGTGTATAAATCAACTTCGCCAAGATCGCGCGCTCGCCAATCCTGTCGTGAGAAGGCAGAAGGGGGCTTCACCTGTTCGCCGATCAGCTGTGAGGAGCTCGTGCATATGTAAGCAGCACTGCCAGACAATGGACATGAAAATGGACTTTTAACTTCTACTTGGACATGTGAGGAAAATAATCTTTGTTTGTCTAACTCATCAAAGGTCACTGATATGCCTGATGTCGTTTACGACCATGAGTGATTAAATTGCTGACTAACTGCTTTTTTATGCTGAGCCAGCTGAAGGACTAGAAGACGTGGCATTGTTAAACTGGACTTTGTCTGTGTTTTGATCATGTTATGTACCAATGTGACATGTTGCCGTCTAAAGTCCAGATGACGATGCATCCTGATAGTGAGTTATTGATCCACTAGTCTGGAGGATAAATACTCCACAGTTCTGTACCTCAGACAAGGAGACGACAGAGATGCTCGAATGCTGTACTGATCTACCTGTGTATCCTGCTGTTCAACATTAAAGTGCCTATACCAACCATCTCCGCTTCCTGCATTCTTCCACGAGGTCGAAAGAGTTTCTCCCCACAATTTGGAGACCCTGACGTGATAGATTTGAACTACGCAGAAAGGACCAGGTCGTCGTCTCCCCGGAGGCCCCTTTGAGAGACAACACATCCAGCGCGCTTCACAAAACGGTATGGCAGTGCCTTTTTCAAAGAATATCTGTCACATTGGCTAAAACCAAAATTATATGTGATGTTTTGTGAGGGACCTTTGTAATAAATTAAGTGGTAATTTTAAAACAATATAAAATCAGTAATTAAGAAGTCCGTGTTTGTACGCCAACACGTGAAAAAAGAAGGAGCGTAGAATCAAAATAATAATGAACGTTTAAGCTTTAAATTTGATAAAGCGTGATTAAAAAAACAAAGTTATTAATTAAGTTCCGTGTTTATTGCTTTGCACGAGAGAGAAAAAAAAGCGGATTTTGTAAGAAAAAACACTTTTGTGGTTAAACTTTACACAAAAAAGAAAAAACAAAAACTCCTAATTTGAGTTTACAAAAAAAGGAATTCCAAAAGTAACATTATTGGTGTTTTTGATTGCCTTAAGCTCTCAAGACACCCAAGATGCAGAAGTAACAGTTCGAAGAACAGGATGACGTCACTTGCTTCTGTAAAATTGGCCGAAGGTCAGTTGTCCAACTAAACATCATATTTATACCCTGTAATCCGGATGATAAAATTGCCGGACTAAACGCAATTAATACAAATTGATAGACACTCGTAGTATACTCAATCTTATATGGGATGCGCAATTTTGTTTGAAAAATTACGCAGATACTGAAAAAATTAAAAGACGGGTATGACACATTTAGAATTACCTGGGAGATTTGTTTTCTCTTGGTGTAGGTCTGTGTTATGCTCATATTAATTATAGTCGCCATCATATTTATAATGTTGTGTTCGTAGCGGTCAGAAAACATTAGAATCATGTTATTATAACTTAACAAAAACTTTGGTGGGTCCCGGAGAGATGATATGTACAGCGATGTATGTAGTGAGGAAGATAGTATAATTGAATTAAATGAATTAAATGAATAAATTGTTCAAATTGATGGCACTTTGTAAATTTGAATTTTTTATTAAGAAGCACTTGTTTGAGCAAGCATGAGATGAGTGATGTTTAGAGTTGTTTATGATGGATAAAACCCAGTCTTGATTTGAGTTAAAATATTGGCTATGGTGGTTTATGTAAAGTTTTGTTGAAAGCTTTGTTATAAATGATATGTGATAGAAGAATGTTGAAAGATAAGAATTATGGCATTTATTGGAGAGATGTTTGTGAAAATTCTGGTTGTGTGAGTGTCATGATCTTTGCTTGGAGACGGCTTGTCCTATAATTTTGTGAAAATTGTCTTGTTTTGGCGAATCTCAATTAAAAGTCTTGCATTGTGTAATTTACTTAAACCAATAAATTCTAAATTTAATACAATTGTAAATATTTTAAATTCAGCTCTCAAAGTTTTGCTAGTTTAATTAATTTAATGGGAATAATAAAATCAGTTACGGGTGTTTGTTTATTTTTTGCCTGTGGTCTCTCTGAGGTGAGCGGCAGTGAGCAGAGAGGTCAAGAGGTCACAGGGAAAGATATGTCAGTTGTAACTTAGCTCTATTAATGTTGTTGTTCTTGTTAATGTTGTAAGAATTGAGAAAAAGGAATTTGAAAATTAGGGACAAGGAAAGGATAGTGTCAATCTGTATTTTGAGTGAAGAGGGAATTAAAGAAAGCGCTTTTGTTGCTTCAGACTCGGAGCGCCTCTGGTCTGAATGTTTGCTCAGTACGAGTTGGACTAGTTTGAGTTTAAAGGAGCAGTGTGAGAATTACTCTTTGCACGGTGCCATCAATGAACGAAATAATAAATAAGTAAGAAACAGTTTAAGCTATTGAGAAAGCATTGCAATTATTAAAGTAAATATCTTATCGGCAATCAGGCCCTAAAACAATTGAGGAGGTAGATATATTTCAAAATTTAACACAAATAATTGGAGTATAGAGGTTTAAATTGCTAAAGGTTATTTTTAATTTATTACAGTTCATTTTTTCGGGTACAATTCAAAATACAAAAGGTTATATCACCTGTCATATTGAGGGAGGTACTGGACAAACTAATTGCTTTTATAATTAACTTAAGATTGGGAGTTCTTGTTTTATCTAAATTAAATATTAATAAAATAATTATTTTCAAAATTCTACGTTTACTCCTACGCTACTTTTCTCTCTCTTTGCTGCAGAAGCTTAAAACTTAAAAGCTGCAATTCGGACCGAGACGCAGACAACGAAACGTGACGAACACATATTTTAATTGAGGGAAAAAACTGTGCGTAAAATAGGTGATTAAAATTTTAAATTAAATATTTTAAACTAATTATAACCCGAAGTCACAATTATCTAAGTCAAATTTCTTCTCCCTTCTAGAGAACTGTCTATAGAACGGAGAAGCCCCCAAGAATTAAATTTTTTAGAGCCCAAAGGTAGAATCAAAAGTACACAGTACTCAAAATAGCGATACATTCACTAAAAGCCATAAACCGGACGTTGTGCCCAAAATTTGTATAATAAATAAATAATTAAACTTAAAAAAAACAAATTACCACAAAATGTCCTCACACTTTATCATGGTTGGCCAGTTGACAGAATATTGGTTGAATAAAGCACTCCAGGATGAAGCGGACCCCAAACAAGCCCGAGCAAATCAAACTGAAATCAAAACCCTGATTAAAAAATTCACCAAAAAGAAGATGATCCACGGAGGGGAGGATGTCATAGCGCCAACAGATGAGCAGTGGAAAAACATCAAGGACTATTACAAAGAAAAAATACAACAATGCAAACTGGAGCCTAAACAAAATGCCATTCTGTATAAAGTGAACTGCCTAAACATACAGAAGATCAAAAATGACTCTAATCGTCAAGCAAAAATACAAAAGCACGAGAAGGAACTTAAGATGGTTAAGAAGCTACAAAAATGGGCAGGAGAGCTGAAAGTCCTACAAGATACCAAAGAACTGTCCTCTATCTTGGTCCTAAAGAAAACCGGAAAAGAAGAGAAAATAAAGGAAGATCCAGTGCTAACTCGTAGACAATTCAGAGACTCTTGTTGTGACACCGAAGATGAAAAAGGGTCTGCTGAGAGAAGAGGAAGGTCACACAGAAGGGCAAAAGACTGTGATGAGGACACTGATAGAGAGATTTCTCTATTTGATAACATGTACCGACCACTGTCCGATCCACCTATTGAACGAAGAGATTATTACCACAAGTCACCAAGACCATACCATCCCTTACCCTACGCCAGCGGCAAGCTGAGAAGCCCCGATACTAAAGCTGCTACATTCTCGAAGCCCTCCCATTTTGGAGAAGACTCATCCTCCAGAGCAACGCACAAAGTATTGACAGGAGTTTATACTCCCAGCCAGCAGAAGGAACGAGAGCCAAAAGCAAGCGTGTATCCAGTGAGAACAGATGGTCAAACTGTGGTCTATCAGCCATTTTCAATCAAAGACTGGAGTGCTTTGATGTTGACACTTCCAAGACTTACCAAAGGTGGCTTACCATGGCTAAGAGCTCTTTTTAAACAAACCGCAGGAGACCAACTTTGCTGGGGTGATATTCAGGCTGCTCTGACCAAAGCTGCTGACGAAACTGTTGCCAGAAACATCAGAAAAGCTATCGAAAGGAGCTTGAGATATGCATTGCGTAATCAAGAAGGCGTATACAACTATCGTGATGTGTTGGAGAGAGAACTCAGTCAACGCTATCCTTCTGTCGTGACTGAAGAATTGTTGTCAATGCAAATGAAAGACAACGAAGACTACTACAGTTACAAACAACGTGCTACTAATCTATACCATGATGCCACAGGAGAACGGATCGATGCCAGAGCAGGAATGTCAGTCATTTATCGCTCAGCTCTGGTGAAAGGTATGCCAAAAGCAGTGCAAGATGCTTTGGACGATGTGATGGGCATATATACTAAATCTGATGATGAGTTCGATGCACACTGCAGCCATCAAATAAACAAGTACCAGAGGGGGAAGAAAGAGATTGAGGAGAAGAAGCAAGAGCTGGAAATGGCCACTGTAAAACTCCAACTGCAGAAATACCAAAATGAACTCAAAGAAGAACAAGCAGCAGGTATTTAAGAAACCATCAATGGACTACTGGAATCAGGATGAAGCTGCCTATGCAGAACCGGATGCTGAAACTGATGAACAACCTGATGACCCCACCCGACCCTCCGCCGCTGGGGCTCCAGAAGGGGAGGAGAAAGGGAGGAGATCGAGGAGAAGGAAAAGGACAGTATAGGCCATATTATGATAATTTGCTAAATTTACAATGTGTAATCTTGACTACGCTGATTATATTATTTTCTGTCGTTATAGTATGGGGATATATTCTACTGACTGAGACTGATCTCGGACGGCTGGCAAATAACACGACAACCATAACGACCACTCACGGCACGACCAATTCAGCCAACCATATGGGTAAGACACAAGGAGCACTAAAAAGGGCAAAAAGAGAACTTCTAAAATTTCCAGGATTGAAAATATTGTTATGAAGGCCAAATATGTAATGTTTTATTCGACGTATGTGAAATATTGGACTGTATGTCATACATACTTGCTATAGATTATGTTTTTAATACCCAAATTGTTTGTAAAGACACTTGTCTGACCAGAGCTTACTGATACATTAATCTAGTCTAATTAAAACTGAACAAATTAAGTTTTGGCTGAATAAATGAATGATCTAAATTCTAAGCCCTAAGGTGTTGCTCTTTGTGACTTATTCTGCTGTCCGAGTTTTGTACAATGATTTACATGATATATTGACATAAAGACATTGAGATGTGTTATGCGTTTTGCCACTCTACTATGTAAGTGTGATCACATGTGTTTATGTGATCAAAGGGAGGAATCTGTGAGGAAAATAATCTTTGTTTGTCTAACTCATCAAAGGTCACTGATATGCCTGATGTCGTTTACGACCATGAGTGATTAAATTGCTGACTAACTGCTTTTTTATGCTGAGCCAGCTGAAGGACTAGAAGACGTGGCATTGTTAAACTGGACTTTGTCTGTGTTTTGATCATGTTATGTACCAATGTGACATGTTGCCGTCTAAAGTCCAGATGACGATGCATCCTGATAGTGAGTTATTGATCCACTAGTCTGGAGGATAAATACTCCACAGTTCTGTACCTCAGACAAGGAGACGACAGAGATGCTCGAATGCTGTACTGATCTACCTGTGTATCCTGCTGTTCAACATTAAAGTGCCTATACCAACCATCTCCGCTTCCTGCATTCTTCCACGAGGTCGAAAGAGTTTATCCCCACAGACACCTGACACGTTCGGGAGACCTTCGGGACAGGTTCGGGACACGTCCATTTCTCCGGAGCTCGTGTACAGAGTGCGATTTGGCACCGAAACACACAATATGCGTTTACATTTGGAGATACGCCGAAAACACTGGGGTGAGTCATAATTATGATCATATTTCTGCATCAAATGGACTTTATAGACTTTAGGACATGTTTAAATACTAATTCAGCTGCCGTGTGGCGATCACATTGCGCTGTGCTCTGTGCGGACCGCGCTGTGCAGCTGCTCACTTCATATTGTGGCTCCACGGATCCTCATTCACAATGCGGCTAAGCTAATGCTATCGCTAGCAGTCAAACAATGCGATCAACGTGACTACTCTTTAGGTTAATTTCCACTCTATTTTTGTTTGTATAAAAGCCGAACATTTTGCCATAGGCTATAGCGGTAGAGAAATACTTTATATTGATTCAATTTGACCCGTTTCGGTACTTTTGTAACTTTTTTGACTCAGCGCTAATATAGCCATGAGGGTTTGAATGGAAGTTCTTAATGGGACGTGCAGCATTTGAACCTTAAATGTTTTCTTTTTGTAACTTTTTTGAATGAATTAGGCTGCAATGCCAATACTAATTGATTTATTTAATAGAACTTTGAAAGTGCACTTTGTTGTGTCACTACTTTGTTTTTGGAATTAAAGGTCCCATGACATGGTACTTCTTGATGCTTTTATATGGCTCCTTAATGGTTCCCTAATACTGTAAATGAATCCTTCTTCAAAATCAACACTCAGTGCATGAGAAACAGAGATAAGATGAGAAAGAGTAATTTTTCTCTCTCTGAACAGGCCATTATGGGCGTTGTTGCTTGAAAGCAAATGAGGAGGACAGAGATGGCCTATAGTAGAGGGTGGGGGCATGGCCAAACTCTCAGCTCTCAGCTGATCCATTTCCGCGTTTTTGCGCGGAGAAGAGATGAGAAGCGTTCCATTGAAAAATAAACACATTTCCACAGAAAATAAAATTAAACCACTGCTGTTCAAAGGTCCAGATGCTCAGATAAAGGACTTCCGCCTAGCGCATTCGCAGTCCAAACTCTCTGGACGTGATTTACAGAGACGCTGAGTAGACACAGACGGGAGGTGGAGCTGCATTTTTCGATCTGACGTCAATAAGGTGCCTTGTTCAGAATCGCCCGTTTGAGCTGTGTTTTTTTCTACGCAGAAAAGGACCGCAAATGCTCAGTTTAGAGATTTCGCAACTTTTAGCCATGGGGGGGCCTAAACAGGGTAGGGGAGCTCACATTAACGTTCAAAAACCTCAGAAAGTGAAAATTTCATGCCATGGGACCTTTAAAGCTAGCTTGTTGAAATTATTGAATTGTTATTAAAGTCCATTTTGATGTGACCAAAAGTTTATTTATAGATATATGGCATGTATTTATTTATTGTTATTTATTTCAAGCATAGTATATTACACTGTGCTATATTATGTGCAATACGAAATTCATTCAAGCAATATTACCTCCTGTGAAATACTCCTAACTCCTTAAATACCCTATAGTCTCTCAAGATCAAATTCATTTTAAAACAACATAATACTAATGTTTACACTTAAGAAGAGTTCAGAAATCAATATTTGGTGCAATAACCCGTATTTTTAATCACAGCTTTCATGTGTCTTGGCATGCTCTCCACAAGTCTTTCACATTGTTCTTGGGTGACTTTATTTCACTCCTGGTGTAAGAACTGAAGTAGCTCAGCTTTGTGTTTGTGTTGGAATTCAACAGACGCTGGAATGGAATGGCTGTAATACATGTAGAGATGCTGATTTCAGAAAAAAATGCAGTGGTCTCTTATTTTTTCCAGAGCTGTACTTCGAGCCCCAGTGAGTTTTATTTGACTGGAGCTGAACGCTATGGGTGACATCTCACTCCCTTAATCCTCTTAATATTGTTGGCCTATAGAATGTTGTCATGTCATCTGAAACCCAGCAATACAGTTCTTGTTTCTTCAGTATTTAGCTTATTTTATACAACAAAGATGTGATATTTTGGTGATTTGAAATTGATTTTGCGATAGAGGATGGAAGGAAGGATGTTGCAATCCATGTTCACGTTCGGGTGAGTCTAATAGCTCCCATGGACCAATTAAACAGTCTAGAGCCTATTTAAAACCCGATTAGTCACAGCAGGGCTTTTTAATTTGACATGCATGCTCGACACAGGCAGAGGGGCTGATCAAGCGGAGCAGGTGAAGCTCGTGTCTGTTCTGGCCCATAGGCACCAAGCCGTCGATGAATACCTGCTTCTTATAGACATGTCCTGCCTCAGTGAGTCTTACACAAAGCACAACCTCTGACAAACACATAAACTTAAAGGTAGACTATGTAACTTTTCTGAGTACCTTCTTGTTCCAGGCTATTGAACATTCTCCAGTATAGAATTGAACTTTTCTGCATTTATTGAAGTAAAAGTATTTTCATTGCTAACGCTTCACCCGCTTGTCTCCATGGATACGTTTCATGCCATTGTGGAACATTCCAGGCAAAGCAATAATTAATTACACTGGTCTACACATTTTGGACTCAATCTGCTTCTGAGATAAAAGTGGCTAAGTCTCATTTATATTGATAAGATGAAATGAAAATTAATTGATAACTGTGCTGGTTAGATCATGTATTCAAGATATGTAATGATATAATAATAATAATAATATATTATATACAGTGGTACCTCACCTTACGAAATTAATTCGTTCCAGAAGTGGTTTCGTAACGTGAAAAATTTGTAAGTTGAGTAGCTATTTCAATGGAAAAAGCCTGATTCGTTCCAAGGCCCCGATCCAAGTTTTTTTTTTTTATAGTGTAACTTTTTTTTATAGTGTAACAATGTGTTCTGTCCTGATTGGTTTCTCAGACTGGATTTAAACTTTTCTCACGTTTGTCTCTCTTTTAAACACTCAAACTTTCACAGATTTTCAACAACATGTATCAATATTGAAGTGTGGGGGGAAGCGGGAGGGGGGAGAAGACTGCGCGGACACGTGTGGGCAGCATGACCCGGCGCAGAGCTGACAGCAGGACTAGACCAAGATCTAAACCTGAACTGGACCAGGACTAAACCAGGACTAAACCTGGACTAAACCTGGACTAAACCTGGACTAAACCTGGACTAAACCTGGACTAGAGCAGGTGGATTAAAGCGTGGGTCTATTTCCTGGTTTCTCACGAGTCCGCAGGGAGGAGGGGACACGCAGTGTGAGCGCATGTGAGCGCAGCTCCTCCTGGTTTAGTCCAGGTTTAGTCCTGGTTTAGTCCAGACCACCGCGGCTCCTCTAGACCTCCTCTAGACCTGGTCAGGTCTAGAGGAGGTCTAGACCACCGGCTCTTGCATGGCTCTCATTCACATGCGCTCAGACTGCGTGTCCCCTCCTCCCTGCTCCCCTCAGCTGTGACTCGTGAGAAACCAGGAAATAGACCCGCACGCGGCACTTTAATCCACCTGCTCTAGTCCTGGTTTAGTCCTGGTTTAGTCCTGGTTTAGTCCTGGTCCAGTCCAGGTTTAGATCTTGGTCTAGTCCTGCTGTCAGCTCTGCGCCGGGTCATGCTGCGCACACGTGACCGCGCAGTCTTCTCCCCCCTCCCGCTTCCCCCCACACTTCAATATTGATACGTTTTGTTGAAAATCTATGAAAGTTTGAGTGTTTAAACAGAGACAAATGTGAGAAAAGTTTAAATCCAGTCTGAGAAAAGCGTATAATGTGTGTGACTGAGCGCGCATTATTTGAATTTTTGAGATTTCGCGTTTCGTAACTTGAAATTTCATTCGTATCTAGAGACAAAAAATTACAGTGAAGGCGTTTCGTAACTTGAAATTTTCGTTTGTTGGGTCATTCGTAAGGTGAGGTACCACTGTATATTGATATATGTTAAAACTCTAGACATATTAAATGAATGTATTGGAATGTGCAGACAGGCTTTCAGATAGAACTGGTTGCTTGTAGACACACTGTACTTTCTGATAAACTACAGTTTTTGCCTTATTTTGCATAAATTTCCTAAACAGGGTAGGGGAGCTCACATTAACGTTCAAAAACCTCAGAAAGTGAAAATTTCATGCCATGGGACCTTTAATGACCTAAACCAACAAAAATTCAGTACTTTTGTTCCTGAATCATTTTGCTTGTAGACCAGTGTAATTCATGGAGATAAGAAGTCTACCAGAAAAAAATACACAGTGCATGTTTAACTACAACTTGTGAATTTACGTCTAAATCCAGACTAACTGGAAACTCCTCCCGTGGACCCACCACCCGCGGGAGGATTCACAGGGGCTGGTGCATTGTGTTCTGGGCAGCAGATCTGCTTGGACTGCTGGAAACTAACTGGAAACTACTGTATATCTGAACAAATAAAACACTAAATAAAGCATAACTGTACCAGGGCCAAGCCAGGAGTAAACAAGAACTAGTCAAATAACTGACCAAACGCAAGCAGAGACCAAGAATTAAACCAAAATTACTGTGTAGGCATATTAGACCTGGAAAACCTGAATAATCCAGTGGTAATATTAGAACAAGCACTACTATTGCAATAGGATCAAGACTAAAACAGCGGCATTGTCGGCATTATCAGCAGTACCAGGGCTGGCACCTGACTACAGTTTGAGAACCACAGCCTTACCTTATCAGGATTCTGTTCGATCCAGCTCTTCACTGTGTCCAGGGCGATGTCGGCAGCAGGCTCATTGGGAAAACCTGAAACACACACAAAAAACAATGTCAATAACAGGAGTATCCAACATGCAGCAAGGAAGAGGCTTGGGGAAGATAAAGCACACAGACAAACCCATATCTGCACAGGCAAGAGCCTTATCTACTAAATCAAAGGAAAGCAGCTGTCTCCCGGAGCAGCTGTCGGATAAATGCTGGAGATTTGTGGTAGCAGATGCACAGAGATGGAAAACATTTGACTAAATACAAAGTGCGCATAGAACAACCACATCTGCAGCACAGGCCCACTCAGCGACACCTGCAGAGCTGCTGTCGAGGTTCACAAGTCGCACTCTTTACAAATGGGATAACACACCTCCACTGGAAACATGTGAAAGCCAACCACCGCTGTTTTACTAAAGTTTGTCATTAAAATGTCATGCACTGTTTTATTAGATAGGTCTTTATGGTAAATGCACACAAATGTACAGCTCTAGAAAAAAATAGAGACAACTGCAAAATTAACAGTTGATTTTACTACTTATAGGTATGTGTTTGGGCAAAAGGAACATTTTTGTTTGAGTCTATAAACTACTGACAATATTTCCCCCATATTCCAAATAAAAATATTATCGTTTAGAGTATTTATTTGCAGAAAATGACAAATGGTCAAAATAACAAAAAAGATACATGTTTTCAGACCTCAAACAATGCAAAGAAACAAGATCAAGTTCATTTTAAAACAACATAATACTAATGTTTACACTTAAGAAGAGTTCAGAAATCAATATTTGGTGCAATAACCCTTATTTTTAATCACAGATGTCATGCGTCTTGGCATGCTCTCCACAAGTCTTTCACATTGTTCTTGGGTGACTTTATTCCACTCCTGGTGCAAGAACTGAAGTAGCTCAGCTTTGTGTTTGTGTTGGAATTCAACAGACGCTGGAATGGAATGGCTGTAATACATGTAGAGATGCTGATTTCAGAAAAAAAATGCGGTGGTCTCAATTATAGGCACACAATTCTATACATACATTTCATATGGTAAAGTGTCATGTATTTTTTTCGCCAACAGGTGGTTGCAGGAAAATTATACAGTACTATTTCACTGTGCTCATGGCAAGGACAAACTGCACAGTGGACTCTGTGAATGAGACATGTACCATCCCTCAAGAAAATACCAAGGTATTTGTGGAAATTGCAAACGTGATAGAGAAATCAAAAAAAAGAGGCAACTCATATTACTAAGTAAATTGTGAAATAACCACACTTCCTTTTTTACAAATACACAACAATACATTGAAACAATAAACTGTCTTTTAGTGTATACATAACTTGTATATTTTTGTTGAGCTGTATATTGTGCTTTTCTACCTTCAAGAATTCACTTTACATCAACCACTCACACATTCATACACCAGTCTACGCAGACACTGGGGGTGAGGTGGGTAAAGTATCGTGTCTTGCCCAAAGTATGTAGTTGTATTTGCCTCGTTTGTGCGTGCTAAAGTCATGTTTGGACTAAGAAATGGGGAAAGAAATTAGTTCAGTATATAAGTAAGCATATTTTATTTTAAAAGTATCTAAAATTGTGTTTGTTTTTTGTCCAGAATTATAATTTACAGTTTATTTTGACTTCCTTTTATACAGAGATTGAGTCTTTTCAAACTGATTAAAATCAATGTGGAAAAATACTGAATACAGCTTCATAAGTAGTATAATTTCAGCGCTCGCAGGTGCTCTGTCAGTCACTGTGTTTGACAGATGTAAATTTCAGTGAATCTATTTGCAACAGTATTTTTTCTTTTCAGTGCCAAAACTGTCCTGGTGAAAATGATAAAATACTGTACGCAGAACACGGATTATATATTTGTACTTAGTTTCTTTGTAGCCTCTTCTCAGACAGACACGTACCGTACTTTTGAGATGTTTCAAATCTTAATTATACTATAGCGCTGTATCCTCACAGAGAAAGCAGCTCTTTGTACGAGTTTGGCATTCATTACGACAGTATAGTACCAACTCAGGGGCTCTTACACTGCGTTAAAGCAACATATTGATTTCCAGAGCACAGATTGCACTTGTTTTAATTTTTAATAAGGGCAGCATAAGGAGAACTCTGCTGATCCCGAGATCATTTGCTGCCATAGTAGAGAACTTCCCAGGCCTGACACTTAGACTGAGCTATTGACTCGCTAGCTTTCGCACCAGTATATGCGCCATTACCAAAAGAGCTGACAGTCTGCTCGCTGTCAAAGTTTAGTGTTTCAGTTGTCTTCCTTTCAAGGTAATTATTGTTGACTGCGGTCTTTCAGGATTTAGACTGCAGTATTTCACTTACTTACAAATATGTGAGGGGACTTCAAAATGCTTTTCTTCTTGGCCTTTCCTTAGAGTTCAGACCAGGTGAGGTGCAAATACATCCCCTTTTACCCCACAGACACAAGACATGAAAGTTAACCTTCTTTTGTATCATAACCCATGACCCTATACAGTACTAGAGGTTGTAGTAAGCACGGTCATTTTCCAACGACAGAGTTCACCACCTCAATTTCTACTCCCATCAGCTCATACAATGGCCATGGCAAGATATAGCTTCTTGGTCAAAGCAAACATTTTATTTTATTTTTTTGCTTTCTTTCTCTTGGGTCACTGCTCAAATGCTATGAGACCAATCAAACAGGCTGACAAGTAACTCTTACCACCTCTTGCCCCCGTACTGGATATAAAGGTAGAGACTGAAAGGCTGGAACTATCCAAATTTAACCTGCTAGTGCCAGATTTCATCAATCTGGGATGGCTCTCGGTGAAAGCTATCCGGACCTACCGGGCCGCTGAAACGAATACTCCAAACTGACTGGTCAAAGCAGCACAACAGCTGAAAAATCAAACTTTTTTTTTAATCCAGACGACAGAAAAGCACAAATATCTTTCTGCATGCTTTTTCAAATACAAAAGTACTTTTTTCTTTTTTTTTTTTTTGCCAAAGCAGGCTGAAGTACATCTGTTGTTATCACCATATTTATTTTGTTTTGAGAGCTTTGCCTTTGGCTTCATTCTGCCCAAACCACAATGCAGCTCTGTGATTAGTCCTATCTCTGGCCCTATCACAACAGCGAGAGCCTGCCAAAATGATTCTTGTGAGTTTAAATTTGTTTGTGCAAAGAAGTGGTCAAAGCAAATGTGTCCATTCAGAGTTTGTGTGTCTTCTTTGAGAATCTGCAATATAAATAGTCATAAAAATAAATAAAATAAATAAAAATGAAAAAGTGTGCCCAAACTTTTGACTGGTAGTGTGAATGCTCTAAATGAAGTGCCTTCTCTCTAAAGACGTGTCTGTACTTTCATCCCAGTGCTACCTGCCGTCTCACGGAGTATTTGATGTCTCTCTTGTGTTGAACTTCTTCTGCCTGGGTCTGACAGCAGAGGCACAGGAAGTCAGAAGTGGCTGGAGCACTGCTGAGCCCTCCCTGAGCTGATCGCACAGTCGTGGGTGAAGAAGTGTATGTGATGTCAATGTATGTGATGTGAATACCAAGCTGCATTATGACAGTCAGGTCTACAACTATACTCCATACTACCGAGAAGTTTGGGAGTGTGTCAAAGAAAGTGGTTCTCAAATGGACAAAGTTTACACGGTTCTTCCTGTGATGATTTGGTGAAGTTATTGCACAGTTTTTGGTAAGGTTTGGTTAAGGTTTGGTCCACTTTCTTTGACACACTCCCAAACTTCTCGGTTAGGTTCAGTTCTTGTTCAGTGTTGGGCACGTTACTTTGAAAAAGTAATTAGTTACAGTTACTAGTTACTAACCCCAAAAAGTAACTGAGTTAGTAACTGAGTTACTACACTATAAAAGTAACTAGTTACCTAGGAAAGTAACTAATGTGTTACTTTGTTTTTTTGTTAAAAATGTCAAATAATTTGGATTTTTTTACAGTGCATTATACAGCTTTTGCTGCTTGGCTGGCGTGGCTCCGCCTTCATTGTTAAAGGTCCCATGGCATGAAATTTTCACTTTCTGAGGTTTTTGAACGTTAATGTGAGCTCCCCTACCCTGTTTACCCCCCCCCCCCCCCCATGGTTAAAAGTTGTGAAATGTCTAAACTGAGCATTTGCGATCCTTTTCTGCGTTACAAAAAATCGGAGCTCAAACGGGCGAGTTTGAACAAGGCACCTTATTGACGTCAGATCGAAAAAAGAAATGCAAATGCAGTTCCACCCCCGTCTGTCTGTACTCAGCGTCTGTGTAAATCACGCCCAGAGAGTTTGGACTGCGAATGCGCTAGGCAATGCAAAATGCGTTTTTTTATTTGCCTGGAGGCACGTCCGAGTGTTTCTAGGCTCGGACGTCCTTTATCTGAGCCTCTGGACCTTTGAACAGCAGTGGTTTAATTTTATTTTATGTGGAAATGTGTTTATTTTTCAATGGAACGCTTCAAATCTCTCCTCCGTGCAAAAACAAGGAAATGGATCAGCTGTGGGCTCTGAGCTCTGAGCGGAGAGTTTGGCCACGCCCCCACCCTCTACTATTGGCCATCTCTTTTCTCCTCATTTGCATTCAAGCAACAACGCCCAGAATAAAGAGTTTGAGAGAGATATTTATGACTCTTTCTCATCTTATCTCTGTTTCTCATGCACTGAGTGTTGATTTTGAAGAAGGATTCATTTACAGTATTAGGGAACCATTAAGGAGCCATATAAAAGCATCAAGAAGTACCATGTCATGTGATCTTTAAAGGCACCGAGCATGTGATTATCATCATGGGGCCTGCTGGTGGCCACTAGTTTAACAGAAGCGTGCGCCGTCGAGAGATGCTTCATTAAATTCGAGTTGCTTACATTGGACGTGGACAAAGTCTTTGGTCTTTGACACAATGTGCACGTAATATGTACGTTTTGACCTTTTACCTCGACAAGGTTAAAATACTGCCTATACTTCCACCTTGAAAACGACGTCTTTGACTCGGGACTCGCCATCTGACACGGGGTGTGTGTACTGTGTGTGCGCGCTACTACTGTGTGCTGGGATTGTGTGTAGATACCCGCCCACCGCCCACTGGGTGTCTCTGGTTGGCTCAACATGAAATCTTACTCTGCTTTAGCCAATCATCATTACTTATCCCGCCCTTACCAAAGGGAGAAAAAAATTCCCCTGTGCCTATGCGAGTCATGCACATGATGCCAGTTTCAGTAGGTTCAGTAACGCGCGGTAACGGCGTGTTGGTGCCGGTAACGGTGTTATAACGATAGATAAAGTAACTCGTTAGATTACCCGTTACTGAAAAAAGTAACGCCGTTAGTAACGGCGTTTATTTTAACGCCGTTATTCCCATCACTGTTCTTGTTTAATCCTGGATTAGTCCGGATTTTGACTTGGTGTGGTTTTAGAGCATGACAGAGCCCTAGTTTACTGTAACGGGTATCCTTTAGTCCTGGTTTTACAAAATTGTATTCTTGTTGTTGAAAATTTTAAATTTTACATTAAGTTTGATTAATTTTGGAGTAAACCCACTTTTGATTTGCTTGTTTTGACTTGTTTAGCAAAGGTTTAATCTTGAATAATCGTCAAGTAAGACGTGCCTTTAAAGTACATATGGTTTTCATGTTTTTCTAAATATTACTTGGTTTGCTGGGATAGCAACTGTGGAAAATATTTATCATAATCATCTTAAATATAATGATGTAATCTTGGCAAAATGAGTAGTCCAAACATTAACTTGATTTAATCATGGTTATCGTTAAATTTCTAATGTTCAGTCCCAGATATGCCCCCATTTTGTGATGTTAACTTTCTTTTATCGCTATACAATTTTATTTTACCAGTGAAAAATTATCTTTCTAAGCCACTGGTCACAAAGATACAGCAGAGGCACTTACTCACAGCTCCTTGCCCTTCTAAAGCCTCCCCTGGAGCCTACTCGCTGTATTCCAGGATGCACGAGCAGCCCAGCGCCCGGTCAGCCTGCTTACACCTGTCTGTGAATGCATTTAACCTTTACCATTGTTATCACTTAAGACATTGTTACTTTTCTTTTTTTTTTTTCTTTTTTTTATATATATATTTGCACACATTTGCAGGTGTACCAACACTCCTACTTATGCTTTAGCTAACACCGGCCAACAGATGTGCTGCTGACGGGAAAGCTGAGAAAAAGAGTATCTACAGAGACTGGGCCAGCTGTTTGAGAGAAGCAGACACGTGGGAGAGGTGTCACGCAGGTAGGCACAAGCAAACGGCGAAGAGAAGTAAGTCTTTTTGAGCACCGAGCTGGAATTTATATGGGGACAAATTTGAAGCAGGTACTTAATATTTGGCAAAGCTTATTTTCTATTGCCAATCTCGCTTTATGAGTGTCGTCAAATCAGCAGCGTCCAGTCATTTTGTAGACTGTGCACTTCAATCCTAATCCTCTCATTTCCCTGACCTTGGAATTGGATTGTGATTTTTTGAAGCTGGGGATCTTCACAACAGGTTTAAAGTACAGGAAAGTGGGTGGAGATAGGGGGTAATTAAATAACTAGAAATGTTCTGAGCACTCAAGTTTCAAACACAGAACAACACAGTATTATGGCCTGTTATGGCGTATCAATTTTGATACAAATTTGAGTAAACTATTGATAAGGGAACTTTTTGCGCCCGCTGGTTCCTTGTTTTAGCAGTGCGCTGTGTGCTGGCCCCACTTCCGTGTTTTAAGAGCGGAGGAGGAAAGGAGAGCCTTTTCAATGAAAAAAAAAACACATTTTCACAGAAAATAAAATTAAACCACTGCTGTTTCAGATGTCTAGAGGCTCAGATAAAGGACTTCCGAGCCTAGAAACACTCGCACGTGCCTCAAGGCAAATAAAAAAACGCATTTTGCATTGCGTAGCTCATTCGTGGTCCAAACTCTCTGGGCGTGATTTACAGAGATGGTGGGTAGACATCCAGATGGGGGGTGGAGCTGCATTTGCATTTCTTTTTTCGATGTGACGTAACATAGTTGCCTTGTTCAGAATCGCCCGTTTGAGCGATTCTGAACCGCAAATGCTCAGTTTAGACATTTCGCAACTTTTAGCCATGGGGGTGGGGGGCTAAACAGGGTAGGGGAGCTCACATTAACGTTAAAAACCTCAGAAAGTGAAAATTTCATGCCATGGGACCTTTAAAGGATCTATTACACTATTTTCTCATCTCTTATAATGAAACATACCTGATGTTATGTTTAATTTGCACATGTTTATGTTTTGCATATTCAAGCTCTATTCTTTGTGATGTTATGTGGTAATACAGGAAGTGCTCCACTGTGTTTTTAAACTCCATACACCTTCACTAGAATCATTTGGATAATTTCAGCTCTGGAATTGCCAATCTCTACTAAACTAAGGGCCTGTTTACAGCGGAACGCTTACGGGTAAAAACGCCAAAATATTTTATTGGACGGTGTTTTGAGGGCTTAAACATGCACAAAACTGAAACTGCCCTCCAAAGTGGAAAACTTGCGCTCCGCTCCGCCGTAGCAAAAGGAGAAATTCAATTTGTCAACTGGACAAAGTTTGTTTGGTCGAAAACATTTCACCGCTCATCCGAGAGGCTTCGTCACTTCTGGTTAGAGTGCTGAAGGACACTGCTTATATCTCGCAGCTAACTACAATGAAATTATTCTGAAACTATCTCACATCTTTGTTTTGAGTTTCTGTCTTTTGTATTTTCCAGTTTCTCAGGCGTCTAGTTTAGCATACCTATTCAACCCCTAAACGACTGTTTTCACACCTCTGGCCCCGACCTGTCTGCCCTATTGTTTCCTTTGTTTGTTTTGATTTAGGTTTGAGAATGAATTATAGATGGGAGACAAATTATGTCTGACTCCACCATTTCTGTTTAAAGAAGGATTCTCTTTTTTGACAAAAATAGCCTCTTTAACTCCCCTCTCAAACCAGTTCTTTTCCCTGGCCAAGATCTGAACCTCTCTGTCCTCAAAGGAGTGGCCCATGGCTTCTAGGTGAAGATGTACGGCAGATGACGGTCCATTCTGGCACACCCGTCTGTGTTGGTACATCCTCTTGTGAAGTGGCTGTTTTGTTTCTCCAATATAGCGCTCACTGCAGTCTTCACTACACTGAATGGAGTAGACCACATTGCTTTGTTTGTGGCTCGGTGTTTTGTCCTTTGGGTGGACTAGTTTTTGTCTTAAAGTGTTTGTGGGTTTGAAATAAACTGGGATTTCATATTGTCTGAAAATCCTCTGTAGTTTTTCAGAAACACCAGCCAGGTAAGGAATCTCTTCCCCTTTCCTCCTGGGTTCGGGTTCTCTGTTGTCTTGTTTCTTGTCCTTGTCTCTTTTGGTTTTGTTGAAAGCCCATTTGGGATATCCACAAACAGAGAGGGCTTCCTGCACATGTTGTTCTTCTTTCTCCTTACCCTCTGTGCTTGTGGGAACCACTTGGGCCCTGTGTTGTAATGTCCGAATCACCCCCAGTTTGTGCTGCAGTGGGTGGTGTGAATCAAAAAGCAGGTATTGGTCCGTGTGTGTGGGCTTCCTGAAGACTTCTACTTGGAGTCGCCGGTCTCCTCCTATCGTAGCACCGTAACGTTTTCGTCTACACTACTACACTACAGTACACTACTCTCTACCTAAGACGCAAATCTTCTGATGTCGCACACGCGTTTACGTCACATCGGTCCATATATCAGTGTACTTTGTTTGGCAGGACTCCTAGTCCACACCCTGTTTCGCGTTAATTGTTTTGTAGTCTAACATGGTCTGAAGCAATAGTTGAACTTCTTCGTCTGACCACACAATTTTTAATTTTTTTTTTGCTACCGGTAGCCATGTTTTGTTTTGCTTTTCGCGGCTTAGATGAGAAGAAGGAAGATTCTATGCACGCTTGCGGACCGTCATCATATAAATGTAGTCTAAAAGTAAAAAGTAGCTGTTAATTTTAAAACTACAGCTTCATGACATCACAAGGTGGAAGAAGTAGAAGTAGTGTAAGGACTATTTGAGTTTCTAATAACAAAGAGTTACTCAAACATGTGTGAGAAACGAAACACAACTCCTGGTATGTTTTTGATCAGGAAAGAGAAACAGTCAATTTTGCATCATATAGAACTTTTAAAACACGATTAAACGCTTGTGAAAGTAGATTTTACATAATATATCACCTTTAATGTTGAATTGTAAAAATAAAGTCCTGGAACAAAGTTGAGTCAGCGGGGAATTGCAATGATGGATGTAAACAAATAGATACAGAGTTCAACTTTACTGAACATCTGAAGCCCAAGGTCAGCTTCCTATGTCTCTCATCATCCGTCTCTTTGACAATATCCACAGTCTCACCTCTCCTCACCTCCACTCTGCTTCCTCTGTTTTTCAGTCCAGCCAGGCCATACATTTCTACACTGATAAAACATCTTGAGTCATCACCTTTTGTAACCTTGCCTGGTCATACACTCCGACAACTGATGATGCCTTTCTTTCTTCTTCTCTTCATCTGCTGCAGAGACTTAAGGTGCATAGGTCAGGTTAGAGTACACATTTCATGAAAAGATATTCAAATGTGCATTGTGGAACTTTTCTGGTGGAGTTTCAAGTACTCTTCTTCATAGAAATGTTATTGCTTTGTCTGGAATATTTCACAATATATTTAACCTTTCTATCTTCAGTGAGACCAAACAAGACCAAGTTATAAGTCAGATCTGTGGAGAGGCAACCCCGCTCACAGTCCGAATGCCTGTTTTTCTCTGTATTTTTGAGCAATAGTTTTATTGCTCATGTAATAGAATAAATGTAAGGTAGAGCTGTTTAATGTCATACTGTGGAACATTCCTGGCAGAGCAATGACATATCTCTAGAAACAAGCGGACGACAGACCCAACAGAAAAAGTTACACAATGCATCTTTAACATAATCATTTTTATTTTACTGAACATCTTGTCTAGTTTTTTTTTTCTTTTGGCAAAGTTTATAATTTTGCTTCCATCGACACAGATTAACAAGGCGCAAACCGTGTCTAAATTGTTATAATTGCACTAATACAAATAAATTACATTTTTATTTTGTCAGTAAATTGGATTTCTTGCATTTTGAATGGAATTTTCCATGTTGATTACATTAAAAAAACAACATATCACTCTAAACACTTTAAAAACTGCTGCTAAGAAATTACTACTGTTTATTTTTATCTTTATTTTTCAATGCACATTCTATTGCACATGTGTGTAAATAGGATATTCTTTGCACTGCTTTTAGATTTGGTCTTAGATTGTCTGTTTTTGTATTGTCTTTATATTATGCCCTAGTATTTTGTACACTGTCTTGGCCAGGGAGAAATGGAATTTCAATTCACTGTATGTCAAATGGCAGAATTGACAATAAAGTTGACTTTGACTTCTGTTTTGGAACTCAACACTACTTCCTGGATTTTTCTTCTGAAGTGCCACATGGCTGACGTAAAATTCAATAAATAAATACTGACCGCACATAGTGTCCCGCCAAAAACAGAGAAATAGACAGAAAAACATGAAAACCGTATGTACTTCAATCTATCAAGACAAGGGTGAAAGCTGGCATCAGGAGGTTTATGGGTGATAGCGGGCCCGGGGGTGGGAGGGTGCTGCTTGCTTGGCTCTCGTCTGTGGGTGCACTCGGGGAATATGGGCGACCGCTGTAGATTTGTCTTAGTGAGGAGCACTGATGGGATGTGTGCTCGCGGTGCTGTTGATGAGGACTCAGGTGTGTGCTGTTATTTCTGCTGAAGGCCCCTGTACTTTATCACCAAGCAGAGCGCAGCGGCATCCACCCACCCAACAGGGAGAGGGGGAGGAGGAAAAAGACGAGAGAGGAGAGAGGGAGGGAGAGCTAGGCAAGGGGAAGAAGAGAGAGAGGAGAGAGACAGGGAAGACAAAGAGAGAGATAATGAGGAAAGGAGAGAAACAGAGAAAGTACAGAAGAGAGAGAGATGGATTGATAATGGAAAAAAGATAGGAAGACAGAGAGAGAATGAGAAAAGGACAACAGTGAAGGGTTAAAGAAAGAAAGAGAGAGAGAGAGAGAGAGAGAGAGAGAGAGAAAGAGAAAGAATTAGAAAAGGACTGGGATAGTGGGTGGTGATAGAACGACAAAGAGAGAGAGAGAGACAGAAGCACAAAATGAGGCAGAGATAGGGTTAGCAAAAAAGGAGAAAACATAGAGACAAGGAGAGAGAGATACAGAGAGAGAGAAAGAAAGGAGGGGGTTACAATGAAAAAACAAGACAGAAAGATAGAGCGAAGAGAGAGAGAGAGGGAGAAGGAGAGTGTGTGGAAAGCAAGAGCCAGAAGGATAAAGAGACAGAATGAGGGAAAGAGACTGATAGGAGAGAGAGAAAAATGCATAAAGAGACAGAGAGAGAGAGAGAGAGAGAGAGAGAGAGAGAGAGAGAGAGCCAGAGGGATAAAGAGACAGAATGAAGGAGCGAGAGACTGCGAGAAAGAGAGAAAGGGAGACCAAGATGGATAAAGAGAAAAAGAGAGACAGAAAGATAAAGAGACAAAATGAGGTAGAGAGGCACAGCAAGGAGAGACAGAAATAGAGAGCAAGAAAGACAAAGAGAGAATGAGGGAAAGAAAACGTGAGTGGTGGAAACAAGGGAGGGAGCGAGAGAGAGGAGAGAGAACAGAGAAAGTAGGGAAGAGAGAGATGGATTGATAATGGAAAGAAGATAGGAAGACAGACAGAGAGAATGAGAAAAGTACAACAATGAAGGGGTAAAGAAAGAGAGAAAGAAAGAGAGACAGAGAGAGAGAGAGAATTAGAAAAGGACTGGGATAGTGGGTGGTGATAGTGGTGATAGAAAGACAAAGAGACAGATAGGGTGAGCAAAAGAAGGAGAAGAGAGAGAAAGAAAGGGGGGTGACAATGAAAAACAAGAGAGAAAGAGAGAGAGCAAGAAGGATAAAAAGACTAAATGAAGGGGAGGAGAGAAGGAGAGAGAGGAAAGCGAGAGCCAGAAGGATAAAGAGACAGAATGAGGGAGAGAGAAACTGATAGAAGAGAGAAACAGAAGGATAAAGAGACAGAATGAGGGAGAGAGAAACTGATAGAAGAGAGAAACAGAAGGACAAAGACACAGAATGAGGGGGAGAGAGAGACTGAGAGAAGGAGAGAGAAAAATGGATAAAGAGGGAGAGGAGTGAGAGAGAAAGAGAGGAAAGAGAGAGCCAAAAGGATAAAGAGACAGAATGAGGGAGAGAGAGACTGAGAGAAGGAGAGAAAAAGGG
Organism: Paratrypauchen microcephalus; assembly: GCA_036785185.1. Taxonomy (NCBI): domain Eukaryota; kingdom Metazoa; phylum Chordata; class Actinopteri; order Gobiiformes; family Gobiidae; genus Paratrypauchen; species Paratrypauchen microcephalus. Next base: position 10,106,096 of record JAVJIX010000001.1, on the reverse strand, counting down.
AGAGCAAGATGGATAAAGAGAGAGAGAAACAGAAGGATAAAGAGACAAAATGAGGAGGAGAGACACAGCAAGGAGAGACAGAAATAGAGAGCAAGAAAGATAAAGGGACAGAATGAGGGAAAGAAAAAGTGAGTGGTGGAAACAGGGATTACAGTGTCAGAGGACTTGCAGCACACTTCTGGTTCTCCGGATGTTTGCCAGTGGTTATGTGGTCAGTGTACCAAAAAGTTCACCCAGTCGGAGTTTGTTGCTGCTATTTATGAACATGGACTGCCAGTATCCAGGTATGATAGAAAATGCCTCTGCAAAACACTTTCTGCACTTAGAAACTTAACTTTTTTTTATTTCCCTGGTAATTGAATAGCCACAGCTGCAATTATATAAATAGTTACTACTTCATTCACCGGCTGTAATAGAAGATATGATATTTCCTGTAGAGATTTCAAAGAGTGCTGGTCAATAAAAACTAAAGGTGAGAGAAAATACTCCGCCCCATATATTCCCATATTCCCCCTGAAGCCCCTAAAGTCCCTCTTCAAAAAACCTTTGAAAACACTTGACAAAAAGCCTCTACAGTATCACTATTGTAATATTGTAAGTATAATATCTTGGATCTTGAAAGTTATCAGGTATTTATGGATGCTTGCCTTGTTTTTCAAGTTTTAAAAGGACTCGCTCTTCCACCATTAATGGATTTTATAAGTAAAAAAACTACTGAGTTAACACGAGAGCATTGACCAGAGGAGACTGTGACGTACAGAGACGCACGACCAAATTTGGCCAAATGGTGACGTCTATCAGAGGATCACAGTCATGGAACTCATTACCTGCTCATAACTGTGGGTCCTTCTCAACCTTCAAAAACACGCTGAAATATTGGTTGAAAAAATAATCAAACAAGCTCTCACAGGTAGATTTTCTTCTTCTCTGGGCCTCTTAAACTCAGAGAATGGTCTGTTGTGGTGAACTTGTGTCATGTCCATCTTCTGTTTCTTTTGTGTGTTTCTCTAAATGTTCTCTGTTCTGACCTGCTTTAGGACCAGTGACGTGCACAGGGGATTTGCTCAGGTTACCCAGGCAACTGCCCCTATGCCCTCCTGGACTGACGTTGCCCTTCCGAGTTGAAAAAATAAAAATAAATAAATAAATAAATAAATAAATAAATAAATAAATAAATAAATAAATAAATAAATAATTAATAATAATAATAATAATAATAATAATAATAATAATAATAAATCGTTCAATGCATACAGAATTTCATGTAGGCCTAGGCTTGGATTTGAAAATGAAAACAGGCTGCTAATTTTGTGGTAGGCAAACTAAGCTACATGTCTGCAGTTTCTAACATTTCGTTTTAGCAAGAAGAATGAATGATGGAAGTAATGCATCAAATGCATTTTTTCATTCAAAATGGTTAAATGACTAAATCTTATCACTATTTTGGGTAATGTGTGTTATGTTAAAGGAAAAGTAACGTTATTTTACAATCTGAGCCTTCTTTCGGTAATAAAACAAGTCGTTTGACTCACCCATATCACGTTCGTGTCATTTGGAGCTGTTTGAAGAAAGTTATGTTGTAGCGTATCCGTTAGCATGAGTATTCGGGGCATTACTTTGCGGTCTCCAAATAACACAAACTTTAGCACTTTTCAAATCATAGAAGCCCGATGTCTTAATGTAAGATTTCGTTTGAAGCAAAAGTGGCCTGTAATCCGAGATTTAGCCATAGTTTTCAGCTTTGCGTTTCATGTTTGGGTCCCGGGAGCAGTCCGCGCATGCGCACTGGCGTCCTCATCTACTCGAAACTATGGCTAAATCTCGGATTACAGGCCACTTTTGCTTCAAACGAAATCTTACATTAAGACATCGGGCTTCTATGATTTGAAAAGTGCTAAAGTTTGTGTTATTTGGACACCGCAAAGTAATGCCCCGAGCAAATGATACAGCACCATGTTAACGGATACGGGATCATTACTAGAACAGAACGGCTCAACATAAGTTCTGCGATACTGCTCCAATTGACAGAAAAATGCTATGGGTGAGTAAAACTACTTGTTTTATTGCCGAAAGAAGGCTCAGATTGTAAAAAAACGTTAATTTGCCTTTAAGAGATGCCCACGGAAAAGGGGCGGTTGGGGGGGGTTGGTTTGCCCTTTCTTCAGGTCAGAGCAACTGCCCCTCAAAATTCCTGTGCACATCCCTGTTTAGGACAACGGATGTAAAGTAGCTATTGTGCTAATTCCAGCGTATTTACATCGATGCTGTTTGTTGTCATACTAATTCAAATAAATAAATAAATACAATACAAAAATGTATGATCAAGCTGTTTGTGAAAGCCTGTTTTAATTTCCCCAAATTACAAAAGGTACATTTTTCATCACTGCCCCATGTCAGAGAAGAGAGTTACACCAAAGGGAAGATTTCTCTTGAAACAGAATTCACATTTTTTATTCCTATGATCTCGGGAATGTAGGACGGTTGTTAATAAGAAGAAAAAGTGAGCCCTGTCTAATCTCTGATGCAACCAGCAGACACCAGCGTAGGCCGCTCTTAAACTAATGCAAAACACCTTTAAGAACACTTGTGCTCGACCCTGGGTGATTGTAAGGGCTTTAGACTGAACTACAGGGAAAAGGCTGTCAAGTTCATATGCACAATGATGATGTAAAAGTGTGCAAATGTTTTATTGATGTGAAAAACATTAAGGTAAGATTCATTTAAGAATAAGTAAGCAACTGAATATTCTTTTTATATATGAAAACTTCGTTATAACTGATGCAACAGCTACCTGCAAAATTAATTATGTTAAAAAACCCATCTTTCGGTTTCAATAAATGCAACACTATGAAACTTATCATTCTTATAATTCCATGTAAATAGAAAGTTAAAGCCATACTTCAGAACATTCTCCATAGAGATAGAGGTTTTACACTGTGGAAGGTTATAGCCAAAAGAAAAAATATTCTCATGGAAACAAACAAGAGGAGGCCCCGCTTACATAAAGGATTTTTCTGATAAATAAAACAACAATATACACTTACTATCACTATTTTTATTTGTATAATTATCTCTCATCTGACACAAGTTTATTGCCTCTGTTATATATATTATTTGTTGAGTGAGCTACTGTATCCAAAACAATTTCCTTTGTGGATCAATAAAGTTTGTCTAAATAAAGTCTAAATCTAACCAAAATCAGAAAAAGAATGAATAAACAAATACATGTTTTATTTAATTATACATTTTTGTCTTTCTGTTGGCTGAAGCAACCTGAAATGTAATTGTTTCTAGCACTTGCAAAGTACCACCCAGATAAGTACAGGTTATATATAAAAAAAACTAAAAAAAACAAAACACATAACAAAATACAGAATAAAATTTCCCTTTTGCAAGCACATATCCAGAATGGAAAGTAAACTTCTACAACAAAATGCGCAGGTCAGGTGTTTTTTTTCTGGAGAATAACAGCATCACCTGGCAACACAAGTCTGTGCCATGATACATTTCCATTCTTTGTTTGCAAATATCTGGGCAGGCTGCAGGCACATACTGCCCACCACATCACTTCTGTTTTCGCCGAGTCTGCTCCCACCGTGGACATCTCCCGGTTATTTTTAGCTTTATATTTTAATGTGCTTATTTTCTTGGGACATGTCCATATATTTATTGTTGTGGATTGAATTTAAACCTGCAAATATATTCAGTTAAATTGTAATGTCTGGCCTATGTTGGGCAGAGGTAGAATTGTTATTGTTAGTTGTTGGTCAGGTTCCTGTCTCAATACCCAGCGCTGTCTGCCACACCGGAGCCTCCTGTTGCCCGTGGCTATGTATTTGGTATTTGAACATTCACAGCGTGTGTTGAAGTCACCAACTGTAAACATATGGGATGTGAACAAGAAGCAACGAAGCAGCAAAATGTCAAAACACTCTTACTCGTCAGGTCTTTGCCAAATACAGTAATACTGAGTTACGTTACAGCAGATTTACAGTCGTGGCTCAGAAAATGTTTTAATAATTGCACATTATTAGCTGATTTTAAAGGATGCACTGCGTAGGGATGCACAGGTTCCAATACTGGTATCAAACATCCCTGCCAATACTGAAAAATTAGTTGGATTGAATATTAGTTCATTGATATCGGTTAACCCAATATCCAGTTTGGGCCTTTATTTGGATGTAATAACATAATTTACAGGCTAATTTTGGCCTAGAATGGCTCATAATGGTCTCATAACTTTTATTCAAAGCTGTTAAGTAGTTATTCGAAGGATAAATTGCTAACTAACAGACACTTTAAGTCAAATAAATAAAAGTCTAAATAAATAAATATTAATCAAAGCAAAAAAAAAAGTGTAATTAATGTTTAAATGCAATAGTGGTTTGTAAAAGGGTGTACAATCAGACTGGGACCAGTAAATAGGCAAGACTGAAGGAGGCCCGGACATAAGGAAAAACCCATTAGGAGTTCCACCGCTGAGGGTTACTCAGTGGAGGGTGCCGGCGCTGTGTGTCGATCTGAAAAAAGGGGGAAGAGGGGGAGGACGGGTGAGGCGTCATCACCCCGTAGAGCCCAGAGGAGGGGTGATCTGACCTGGGGTGGAGGACGCAGCAGCACCCCGAGGACTCCGGACTGTGTGGGTGTCAAACAGCCCTGAGACACTGGAAACGCCAGGGCTGTGACCATGACCGAGTTTACAGGCCACAAAAGGAGACAGAGCCAAAGAAAGGTGGAAGGATGGAGTGGGGAATAAGAAAGAGAGGAAGAGTCCACTAAGGTGATGGCATGGCTTTGTCCTAAATGCTAAAATTAACAGGCATTTGAACTGCTTTACTACGTACCAATACAGCAGACTGATGTACCATAAAGCTCTGGGAAAAAAATAAGAAACCACTGCAAAATTATCAGTTTTTCTGATATTTCTCTGATAGGTATGTGTTTGAGTAAAAGGAACATTTTTTCCCCCCAAATTCCAAATAAAAATATTATCGTTTAGAGCATTTAATTGCAGAAAATTACAAATATTTTCAGACCTCAAACAATGCAATGAAACAAGATCAAATTTATTTTAAAACAACATAATACTAATGTTTACACTTAAGAAGATTTGGTGCAATAACCCTTATTTTTAATCACAGCGTTCATGCGTCTTGGCATGCTCTCCACAAGTCTTTCACATTGTTCTTGGGTGACTTTATTCCACTCCTGGTGCAAGAACTGAAGTAGCTCAGCTTTGTGTTTGTGTTGGAATTCAACAGACGCTGGAATGGAATGGCTGGAATACATGTAGAGATGCTGATTTCAGAAAAAAATCCAGTGGTCTCTTATTTTTTTCCAGAGCTGTATATTTAATTCTGCTATCCTTTTATTAATTTAGAATTTTTGTATTCAAATTTGTCACCAATTCATTGCCCAGCCTATAATAGTATGCACTGGCCCATTCTTCTTGGACTACAATGAAAATTTTAGTCTTTTAGTCAATAGCACAGCAAAATAGAAATTCCCATGAGAAAATAAGGTTTTGAGGCCTCATTTCAATTATATATAAAAGAGCTTTTCAAAAGGGAAAAACAGATTTTTGTATTTTTTTGACCAATCACAATCACACATAAAGGCACAGTCTGATTACAAACGGAATTCAGTCCAAGGATATTCACAGTTTAGTTTGGGACAAATGTACTTGAAAAAATTGCATGAAAAGATACACTATTAAAAGCTGAATCCAGCTGCAGCTTACGTGACAAAACTGCACAAAAATGAGCCAAATAAAGGCATTAATACAAATATAAAGTTTGAAACAAGTAAAATATTATTTGACAAAAAGGAATCATCATGCTCCTGAACATACAAACACAAAGGGAAATCTATAACCCTCATACTGTATTTCAAGTCAAACCATACTAGGAAGCACTCATATCAGTTCATAAAACCTTTTATAAGATTATTTTACATATAGTGATACAAGCTTTAATAACTGTTATTAAATAATATGCTGATCAATTTCACCTATTAATTGATTGTAAACCAAGTATATCTACATTGTTCTGTTCTCACACATTAACCAGTTAATAATTTGGCAATATACTTTGAATTGCTTTTTGAGGGTAACAGAAAATATGTTATAAGTTTGTTTTATTAATGTTCATTACTGAGAAAACCTGCTCGCAAAGGTAGGTAAGTCAACATCATTCACTGAAAATACAAAGTCTCTGTATTATTCGGCCTGTTTTAAGTATTTCCACCTCATATAGAGTCAGCACTGGGAAAAATGGCATTGTTTCCGGGGATGTTTGTAGTCGTATATCCCAGGATATTCACAATATCTGTAGATATTCGGATTGACACGCTCCGGATACGTTGGTGTCAGTTCTCGTATACGGAGCATTTCCGAACTCCGGAATGGCACTGTGTCGACACGCTACATATCCGGTTCTCCGGATACTTACTGGATATCGTCCGTGTTTCACGTATTCACTGTTCGTATATCTCCGGATACGTCACGTTCTGGTACTGTGCTCACCTCCGGATATGTCAGGATACACAAGCTAGCATTCACTAGGGAGCTTTATTTATAGGCTACTGTACCGTGAAACCCATAGCCTTATGACCATGCAACATTTTCATACATTTATATACCATTTATATACCAATGTTTTACAGTGTACTACTGACTAGGCGGCTGGTAACTCGGTTAATATTTTAATTATATGCCTTAGTTATTTTAAAATAGCAGACATTGACCAAAATGACAAACAGATTAGCATTACTAAAAACTCATCACAATTACTTTGAAAAAGCTAAGTCTACACAGCTGACAAACTTTAGAGGTCATGGAAAAATGTAACCAATTTAAAGTATTTTTTTTAAAACTCAAAATACATGAACAAGTACTGTTTTACTTTTACTCAAGTAGATTTTTAGATGGGTACTTTTAATTCAGTAGGCTTTAAGCAAGTAAAGATACTTAGATCACATTTTTTCTGCATTTTTCCACCTCTGCCAATGTCACTAATACAATTTATACAACAGACAAGAACGCTTTGATAAAGTTGTGTTTGATAAAGTTGTCTTTATTAATTAACCCATTTAGACCTAAAACGCCTGGGGAAAAAGGCCTGAAAATCTTAAGGGCGAGATCCTGAGGTTTTTCCTGGAAATTCAACAATGTCAACGACTATTAAATAAGTGATTTCTCAGCCTCTGAAGCACAGAGACAAAATTCCAAAAGTATTTGAAAGCTTACACTTGTGGGTTTCATGAGAACTGTGTCTTATTATTCTACACCTTAAGAAAAAAATATAAAATAATCCAGAAACACAATAATATGGAAAAAATAAAAGAAAACAGTCACAACATGTACAGTGCACAATATTTTCAAGTTTTAAGAAATAAAGAACAGCTCTTATTCAGGTCAAACTGTAAAAAATAAAGTGTCCCAAGGCCATAAGGCAGTAAGATGAAGTGCACTACATACTGAACAGGTTACATCCCTTACATATACCAGCGATAGTGCTTGCCAAAGCACTCAATGTGCAGAGGTAGTTTGCACTGTTTGCATCCAAAGACTGTTGGCCCACCTACTTTCTCGTTCTCTGGGACCAGTTGACATTCCCGGCACAGCTTGCGCTTGTCATATATCTTTCCACAGTCATGTTGTGGAGGTGGTGTGGCTACTATGGCCCCCAAACGTCCTACAGTCGGGTGGAGGAGGAAGAGAAGATGGAGAAGGAGGAGAGGTCACAGGAACAGCCCTTGTTGTCATTGGTGTGATAAGTTCCTCCAGCCAGTTCTTGTACCCTCTGTACTTTCTGCTGAAGGCAGGTCTTGCAGCGATGTATGCATTTTGGCAGGACACAGACAAGAAGAAAAACACTCGCCTCCACCACTTCTTCGTTCGATGCTGGAACCCATAGTAGCCAACCATTTGATCAAGCAGATCAACGCCTGGAACACACAGCACACATTACACACTCACAAGGCAACAGTGGAAATATACATAATAAATAATTATATAGTCACATATTTTGCCATAAAACCAAAAAGGCAAACAAACCTTTCATATTTTTTTGATAATCTGCAAGGCAAGCTGGCACTTCCACCTGTTGCTGGATGGCTCCGTTGCCTTCGATTGGCTGAAAATGCAGAAACAGACACAGGAAAGTCACTTTGGATGAAAGTATAATATAAAACAGCATAATTTACATTGTACTGTGGCTTTGTGAGATATTCGGTCTATTGTAATAAGATGGCACCGCAAACTATGTGTATGTGATGAATAAAAATATTATGTATTTTTTAAATGTCTACAGGTACTGTAAATTACATTGTTCTCTTGTGTTACAGCTTGTATTTGTATGATGGTATGTATCTATTTTTGTATTATATTTGTATGCATGATTATGGTTGAATAAAAGTTCAATGCATAATACCAATACCTCTCTCATCATTATGCCCAAAGATGTAAACATGAAATGCTACATAATTAGAAAAAATGTAATTTGCAATGATAATATTAATAATCACAGTTTGTTATTACATAATTATCACAATCAATCAGTATTTTAGTTCTTACCTCCATATAGCATAGAATCTGCCATGGCGTCAGAGAACTGAGTCTTGACGAGATTTTTGGTGTGTCTCCAATAATCTCTCTGTGCAGGCAGAACAAGTAGACCCATGCCGATACATAGCCCAATAAACGTCTTCATTTCAGGGACAGTTACATTCGACCACTTAAGCGTCTTTGCCCTCGCTGGAGTGTGATCACGTTCGGTCTGTTCACGGTAAATATTTGTCCCTTTAATGAGATGCGCCCAAAGTTCGTCTGTGAAAATGTGATTGAATACCTTTAACTTTAACTCCCGGCGTGCGGTTGAATAGAGTTCTGCTCCTTTCAGATACTGCAGGTCATCAACATCAAGGAGGTCCTTGGCCACCTGAAGCCGCTGCTTGAAAAGCTACACAGAAGAGGGCAATATTAAGCAACACATTTCAAAAGAATGTAGAACGCAGACCTACCTTAATTTCAATGCTTGCACCCAAATAATAGTTCATGGCAGCCAGGAAGAATTTCACAACCATCAACTGGATTTTTTTTTCTTTGGTCAAGCAGTGATCAAAGATAGTGATGCCAACAAAAAATAAAGGGGAAAAAAGGCACTTGAGTTGATTTACTGTAAAAAGTCCAAAACAATCTTTTATGTGGGCTAATAAAATCACCAATGTGAATCAGCCCTACGGCCTTAATCAGGGTGTGATGCCAGTTTGAGGTGTGTTGGGGGGTCGTTTTACCTACCCGGTCACGTCGGCTGTTCATTTTTTTCTTCTTTACTTCATTCTACTCCCAGCTAGGTCCATTTTTTGGGGGGCCTTCAGGTGTTCATAGAACCTATTTCAAGCTTCTGCAAGACAGTAAGAAGTAGAGTTAACAGACTTTTGAGTGATTGAGTAGACCTTATTAATCCCCAAAGAGGAAATTATGCCACCTGACCATTCATACAACATATACACACACAATAGTAAGACAATTACACAAGTTAGTGTAACAGATAAAAAATAAAGAGCTAAAAATAAATAAGTGACATCCCATCATAGAAATACAAAAAGAACCACAACATTAAAATAGTGCTCAGCTATTGTTGAAAAGTCTGACTGCTGCAGGAACAAAAGACCTCCTAAATCTAGTGGAGCACCTAGGTAGGAGGAGCCTTTGGCTCCTACCACGTTTAGTGAACATGATGTACAGTGGGTGATCATCCTTACACTTCTCCCTATTCACCTCTCAATCACCCACTCCTTTAAGATTTGCTCCACAGTACTAAAACACACCAGTGATGGACCCTGCTTTCTTTATAAGCGTAAGTGTTAGATTGTGTGTATCATGCCTCTCTGAGGTTCATCACAAACTGTAACCCTCGCACACACCACTGTGAACTTTACACACGTGTGGGCTGGCCAGCATTGGAGACTCGTAGGCTCACTCACTGGTATATGTTCATTTATAAGGGTATCCACTGCAGTTCCCCAAGCCCACAGTGAAAGCGCCTCACCCGTGCCTGAATAAGAAAAAATCATTATACAACTGTATGTGGTTAAGACGACCAATATAGAAAGAAACAGTGGATAATGATGTCAGCCTAGTTATGGGACATACATGAGTCCAGTTTGTGTCCTATTCTCAAAAACACACAATCAAGTGTTACCGCCAACTCCAAAGGGACTTTGTGGTTCTCCTGGGTCATGCAGGAGTGTTGCTGCTGCATCATGGCACCCTGCATGGTCCTCAGTTCCTTTCTCAGGTCATCCACTGAACTGCGAAGGTCACCGATTGCCCTGCAGCATTCAGAAACATTAATTTCAACATCTCATTGTCTTTTGTAATGTTTGCGATTAGCTACATCTATCTTGGGGCAAGAGCAATGACTGATCCGCTTTGTCACACACATGTTTAAAAGGTAGTTTATTTCCAGAATGCATGCTGCTCATTCACAAATGTTACCTTTTCATGAATACTTACCACCACCATCAAATTCTAAGTATTAATTTTGACTGGGAAAGGAAAGAAATCTTTTCCATGTCTGTCATTTTGAATTTCCAGTAATAGACATTTTTTAATCTGCAGAACTACTTTGGTCATACTAGTAACTATAATTTTATTTATTACTTACTTGGTCATACTAGTAACTATAATTTTATTACTTATTTACTTTTATTTACTTATTTACTTTGACTAAATAATAATCATGAAAAGATTTTGAAATAAGCAGCACAGTTGCAATGTACTTACCTACTCTGGCCACAATCCTACATATTACCTTCAAGTCTCCTGGCGGCTCTAAAACCCACCCAATTTCACAAAGCCCCCAGTTGGTTTGTATGGTAATGGACTAAGAAATAGCGTATTTTTACCCACAGATTATTACGCTAAACACTTGGGTGGGAAACCTACTGTATGTAGGCTAGCTGCTACAAAAAGATAGATCGCAGTTTCACGCTAGCTAGAAGGCTACATTTAGCTAGCAGATTACTCTCCATTTTTACACAAGTGGGATTTTGAAATTCATCCCCTGCGTATGTCGAAAATCAGACATCGACGCCGTTACATGTTATACATTCATATTACTGATGATACATTATGTCCCAATCATTCCATCAACCAGCTTGTCATTCCACGTTATCAACGAATGGCAGGCTAACTGTGTAGCTAACGCCAAACATTCACCCGCCAAATAGCAATTCTCATATTTCAACTTACCTTAAAACATCTCTGATAGTGGGATTGTTCACCTCCCCATCAAAACGTGACCGCTTGTCCGCCAGGAGCACGGCTAACATTGCTGCGTTTCCCAAATTCAGCAAGTGCGGTTCGGAGTGTGGCGAGTGGCGACTCAGTCTGCAGTCGAGACGGCGCATACTCGCTCGCTCAGCCCTGAGGGCAGTCCGGGGATCACATGGGCGTGTAGCGAGCTGGCTACAGAGAGACACGAGTGCCAAAATATCTCCGGATACGAACAGATATTGTACCCAGTGAAATCCGGAGTCCAGATACGTCAATATTTTCATGGATTCTCAAGAAATAAGGATATCGTGAAAATCTGGTCCGGATATGTGGCGTGTCATATAAAATATCCAGTCCAAACACGTCCGGATTCTAGCTTATTTTGCCCAGTGCAGACATGTCTTCATTTACTGCTACAAGTACCGTACCTCCTCTAAGCTTCTTCTGCTTCCTACTGATACACCACACTGCTCCAGAGCCCCACGAAATATCCGATCCATCCAGGCTAAGCTCTCTCCGGAAAACCCAGGATTTTTTTTAAAGCAAAGTTAGGTAAGTTGGCGAGCTAACAGCATGCCGTAACTGCACCATGATAGACAGTCATGAACATATAATCCTCAGTAGGGATGAGGAGAGCTGGAGCACGTTGCCAGATGGTAAAAAAAAGAAAAGAGGAAAAAAGTCTTCGCAGCATGAAAGCTTTGATCTGGACAGGTGCAGGTGAACAGCAGCATGAACAAACCAGTGGAGCTATGGGGATTATGGACATATCTCCCAGTAAGAGCCAAAACTACTGTGTCAGCGCTCTCTCATCCATAACAGAGACAGAGCAGGCAAAGGGTCAGTACTAAACAGCAAGGACGGGCATCTGATATGGTCAAACATGCGGCCCGGGGGCCAGATCTGGCCCTCCAAGACCTTTAATCTGGCCCTTGGCTGATTTTCTTTTAAAATATTTTAATTATATTTAAATTTTCTATTAAAATATTGGTAATTTTCTGCACTGCTTTTCTATACCTCTTTCTGGCTTTGCATGTTCGGGACTATCTACCTTTGTGAGCAGGTTTTCTCAGTAATGAACATTAATAAAACAAAGCTGCACTCAAAGAGAACACACAAGCACTTGAAGGACATTCTGAAGTTGGCTTCTCCTCAGGACATGGAGCCTGATATTGATGCACTTGTTCAGGCAAGATACCAAGTTTCAGGAGTAAAACGAAAGCATGACTAAATTCTGTGAAATGCACAATGTTAAAACATTGTTGAAATTGCATTTTTCTTAAAGTTTCAGGCTGTTCATAATATCATATTTTGTAAAAGAAAGAGTTCATCAAATAAAAAAGACTTCTGTAATAGATTTGCGTTTCTCTGCAGAAATATTTGGACTTATTGCTATTTTTGGTGTATATATACCATGAGTTTTCTCATCCAGCCCCTTTGGGATCAAAGTAGGTTGGATACGGCCCCCGGACCAAAATGACCCTTGGTCAAGACTGAGTTGCACTTGTTACTGTTACTATATAGTTTATTTGATTCAGTAACACGTTTTCTGATATAGGATCCAGTACGTGCTTATCCATGTGAAGATTATTAAATGTACACAGTATGGCATTAAATATATATCTTAAAGGTAAACTGTGTAACTTTTCTGATGGGGGTCCACCACAAGATTTTACAGTATGGCATTAAACTCTAAAATCGATGTTGCATTTATTCAATTCAGTGCTCAAAAATGCATGCATTCCCACAGTGATTGAGTGTGACTCTATAACGTGGTCTGGAGGCATTGCGGGCTTGTGTCCATGGAAATAGACATGTTTAATGCTATACTTTAGCGCAGTGTTTTTCAACCTTTTTTGAGCCAAGGTACATTTTTTTCATTGAAAAAATCACGAGGCACACCACCAACCAAAAATGTTAAAAAATGATACTCTGTAGCTGCCTAATAATACAATATAGTAATTCTCATCAAAGCATTCTTGTTTTGAAGCGAAGGGAGCTTTGTTTGGAGATGGCGTTTAAGCTTGCTTGGTACCATAGCACTGTTGAATTGCTTTTCACCACACACCAAACACAACGGAGTCGGTGCCACTGCATCCTCGGTGAAAGTAAATCCAAATAAAAGGTAACTCTCGCTGTATTGCCTTGATCTCCCCGTATTTGCCTTCTTTTGACCTCCACTCGTACTATGGCCTTCACCTGAGTCAGAATTTTGTCCAGGGCCCAGTTCGGAGTTGGCATTTTTCCTTTTCATAAACTTCTCTGTCACTGTCTTTGGAGTCTTGCTGGCCACAATGCTGTCGCCGCTCCCTGTCACATTCATGCATCACTAATTCTCTTGTCTCAACGTACAATGCAATTCGCAATGGCATATTGTTTGCAGGTAATAATTAAATCATTTTAAAAAGAAATTTCCCATGGCACACCTGACAGTCTCTCACGGCACAGGCAAAGTGGTTGAAAAACATTCTAGACATAGCAATAACATTTCCATGAAGAGAAGCAGAAAGTTACATCTCAGTCTTCTTATATTTTAGGCATTTGTGGAACATTCTAGGTAAAGCAATATCACCCATGGAGACATGTAGTTGGCAGACCACCCTCCACCAAGTTACACAGTTTTAACTATTTAAGTAACCATATGACACTGTTGTCCTATATGTACAATATTTGAAAGCAACAATATTTGTAAATGTTTAAAACTCTGTGACTTATTGACTTTTGTTATGTATTCATTTTATTGTGAGGACATACAGCTCTGAGCGCACTGTGTTTTTTTCTGAAATCAGCATCTCTACATGTATTACAGCCATTCCATTTCAGCGTCTGTTGAATTCCAATACAAACACAATTTGAATTTTGAATTTTGCCCAAACACATACCTATAAGTAGTAAAATCATAAAAAAACTGATAATTTTGCAGTGGTCTCTTATTTTTTTCCCAGAGCTGTATGAAGTAAATTAAATGTACACTCAACTCTTATTCCAAACATATCACAGCCACAAACATCTTTTTTGATTTGTTTTTGTTTTGTACTATTATGGGATAAACTTTTTTGACCTTTTGATCTTAAAATCAACATATTGAAGATTAATTACCGTGGGCCGCCATGTAAAAAGTACTCACTGCACTGTACGTGGGAATACAATTATATGTTTTACTTTATTTTTCATATAAGAATAGTATTACAAGACTACATTTCTGGGTTTCTTATTCCTCTTTAGTACACCAAGATATGAGTTCAGTGCAGTGGTTCAGAAGCCCCGATAGGCTAATACAGGCGTGTGTGTGGAATAGCTGTCAGGTAAACGGCACACTTAATGTTCATGTCCTTGTTCTGAGTTCTGAGCTTGGAGCCGCTGTGGTTTTAAATCGATCTTGCGTGATGAGTTCTAAACTGTACCGATCATTACAAGGCTACAGGAGGAGCCCTTTAAATCCTGTTATATCAGCTGTAAGACATAAAATGTGTTCTATAACCGCTGGACAGGACTGCTCGATATATCACAAAAGTACTCTTGTCATTGTATTAGCTCATTCAATAATCCAAATTCCAAGAAAAAGGCTAAGGTCATTCATCTCACAGACATTTCTTTACTCACAGAACAGAAAATGAAAACAGCTTTATATTCTATTAAAAATATTTTCGATTTATCAACCTGCTTTTGGCTCTGACTATTGATTTGGATTGTAGCTATAAAAAGTTTTATACTGAAATTTAATATGAACCAATTCATATAAGTGGCTGCCAAACTACCAGCTTCAACAACTATTAACAACCACTGCACATCCCATTCATGCAACAATTATTAAAAAAGACCACTCTACAGCTCTGGAAAAAAAATAAGAGACCACTGCAAAATTATCAGTTTTTCTGATTTTACTACTTATAGGTATGTGTTTGGGCAAAAGGAGCATTTTTGTTTGAGTCTATAAACTACTGACAACATTTCCCCCAAATTCCAAATAAAATATTATCATTTAGAGCATTTATTTGCAGAAAATGACAAAAAATAACCAAAAAAGGGACATGTTGTAAGACCTCAAACAATGCAAAAAAACAAGATCAAATTCATTTTAAGACAACATAATACTAATGTTTACACTTAAGAAGAGTTCAGAAATCAATATTTTTTGTGCAATAACCCTTATTTTTAATCACAGCTTTCATGCGTCTTGGCATGCTCTCCACAAGTACTGAAGTAGCTCAGCTTTGTGTTTGTGTTGGAATTCAACAGACGCTGGAATGGAATGGCTGTAATACATGTAGAGATGCTGATTTGCGGTGGTCTCTTATTTTTTTCCAGAGCTGTACTACTTGAGCCAGTATTACCACAATGCCCTCACACTAAAACAAGTTTTCATGTAATCCATCTTTTTTTGCTGCTAGAAATGTCAGTAAACAACTACAGTGCATTACAGTAGATCTTGACCCATGTTCTTGAGCAGTACTGAGTTTCAAATTTTACAGAAATATTAGCATCCAATTACACTAATTAAATCACCTATTTCATCAGATACTTTCGCTCTTGACTGTACGTTGTGTACGGGAGGGTTGAGTCCACTTCTCAGAGCAGGGCCTCTCTAAGTAGTTGGACTCTTGGGTCGTATCTTGACAGACTTTCAGAGTTGTCTCCTCTTTGTTGGGAATAATCCATTTAAACCTGGGTCACTCGGCTGTGATTGATGTGTGAACAACAGCAACACTTAATAACCCCCATCAAGTTGGGCGACCCCATGCACTGCAGTGTGCACCAGTTTGTTTATGGGGGGTACTTCCGATAGCACAATCCGGGCCCCGATTCTGCTGTGGCTAATGGGCCGAACTGAGGGATTGGACTGTCAGAGAGCGCTGATGCCTCATTTTTCTTTGGGAGCGTCTGAGGTAGCCCCCCGCACGTCCCGGACAGCCCCGCCTCCATTTGGGCCATCATCTGTCAGGGCGGATGGACTTTCTTCCAAATATGGAGGCGTGAGAGAGTGTCAATTAGCATTAGCTTCCCTGACAAATCTGTTTTTCTCAATACAGAGGCGGAGGATAACTTGTTCCTGATTCCTCTCTGTCACGCTGCTGCAGGTAGGGGATTTGTTTGTGCTACAGTTTAAGCAGGAAATGGGTCAAGTACATGGGGTATTAATAGAGGTATGACACTGGGATAACAATAAACAACACAACTACAGATAGTTGTACAGAAGACTTGCATCACATTATAAAATACATCTCCCAAGATTGTAATGACTTATGTTGTTAGTTATAGTCGGTCCTGCAACTTAATGAAGTAAAAGTAGAAAAGTACTGCGCTTTTAGGTATCTGTACTTTACTTGAGTATAGTGGATACTTTTTACTTTTACTTTCATTTCTCTCTCCACTACATCTGAAGGCAGGTATCTGTACTTTCTACTCCACTGCATTTTTGAACTGGACTGAAAAGTAAAAGCATTTTTTATGATTGTCTGAGAACTGCTGAAAAGATTCAGGGTTTATTTTTTAAATATATTCATACAGTAGTTTGGGAAAACAAACAAAATATAACAATAATAAAAAGATTGATTCAGTTGTTTCTGCTTAACAACATTCAGCAAAATTCAGTATCAAACTCAATACATCTCAAAACCTGCGCACAATTCTTTCACTTTTTGCTCTTTTAGTACATTGTTAAAGGGGTACTTTAATACTTTTATATAAATACAATTTTTTTCAGGTGAAGCCTGTCCCATCTGGACTCAATGACTTCAGACCAGTTGCGCTGACATCTCATGTCATGAAAGTGTTTGAGAGACATGTTCTGGCTCAGCTCAGACCCCTGGTGGCACCATCCCTGGACCCTCTCCAATTTGCATATAAAGCTCACATGAGCGTGGAAGACGCTGTAATCTATCTTCTGCAGCGGGCTCACTCACACCTGGATAGTGTTAAGGGCTCTGTGAGGATATTGTTCTTTGATTTCTCCAGCATCTTTAACACAATTCAGCCCTCTCTGATGGGTGAGAAATTTCTCAGGATGGGTGTCAGCTCCTCCACTGTCTCCTGGATTACTGACTACCTGTCAGGCAGGCCTCAGTACGTGCAACTGGGGACCATCCTGTCTGACACTGGTCAGTAATGTAGGAGTTCCTCAGGGTACTGTCTCCATTCCTGGTCACTCTGTACACGTCTGATTTCCAGTACAGCTGTGTCCTGCCATTTGCAGTTCTCTGATGACTCTGAAGTGGTAGGGTGTATCAGGAATGGACAGGAGCTGGAGTACAGAACACTGATTGCAAATTTTGTGGAGTGGTCCCAGGCAAACCATCTGCTCCTGAACTTAGACAAGACCAATTACCATTAAGGGTCACGAGATGATCATGGATCATGGACTGCTACAAGTACGTCGGGGTTCATGTGAACAACAGGCTGGACTGGAGGGACAACTGTAATGCTGTCTACAAGAAGAGCATGAGTAGGCTCTACTTCCTGAGAAAGCTCAGGTCTTTCAATGTGTGCAGTAAGTTACTGGAGATCTTCAACCAGTCTGTGGGGGCCAGCGCCCTGTACTTCACTGTAGTCTGCTGGGGGAGCAGCACCAGTAAAAGGGACATCGGACGGATTGACAAATTGATCCGCAAAGCTGTTCACATGATTGGCTGTGAGCTGGAGACATTTGTTACAGTGAGGGACAGGAGGACACTGGACAAACTGCTCTCCATCATGGACACTCCTGCTCATCCACTGCACCAGACCACAGAGGGACAGAGGAGCTCATTCTCCAACAGGCTCCTACAGTTCCGCTCAAACAGTGAGCTACATTCATACCATACTCCATACAACTGTACAACAACTCACTCTTATGTAACAGATAATTTAACACTCCCTAGACAACACTCCCTACAACTGTATACAGCTGGTATTGTACAACTTATTTGATACTGTATTTTATATTTGACTACGACTTTTCTATTTAAATCTTGAGCAGTTTTTCGCTCTGGTATTTGTACTGACACTGAGTACTTCTTCCACCACTGGTTATAGTCTATGCATTTTCTCATTATAGTTTATGCTGTTTAGTTATTTATTATTTGCAAGACTAAAAGTGCTATTAAAAAAAAAAAAACAGGTCTGATCTCTAAATTGGCTTAGTGGGGTGACCCGCTTGTTTCCATGGGGATAGTGAAGTTTAAGCCACACTGTAAAACAAACTAGGTAAAAAAAGAACATTGCATGAATACATCAGTAAAGTTACATAGTGCGCCTTTAATTTTTTTTATTTTTTTTTTGACACTGTTAATACATTGGTGTTAGTTTAGATTTTTTAGGAAGTTAACAAACATTTTTCAACAACAGTTTTCCATTACAACAGTTTTCTGTTGTAATGGTAAATAGATAATACTCCTTAGATAAGACTCCTTATAACTGTATATAACTGGTATTTTTACATAGTATTTGATCTGATTTGTACATATACACTTATTATCACTATTTTTATTTGTATAATTATGTCTCATCTGACACAGGTCTATTGCTCTTTGGTTGCTATTTCCATCTTTTTTTTTTTTTTTTTACCCTCTGTTACATATTACAGTGAACCCTCGTTCTATCGCGGTTCACTGTTTCGCGGATTTTTAATTTTTTAAATTTTAATTTTTTTTATTTTATTTTTTATTTTTTTTAATAGTGTAACTTTTTTTTTTACAGTGTAACATTGTGTCCTGGGTCCTGATTGGCTAAGAGACTAGACCAGGACTAAACGTGGACTAAACCAGGACTAAACCAGGTCTAAACCTGGACTAAACCAGGCCTAGACCAGGGATGGTCACGCAGGGTGGTAGGGACAGAGTCTCTGATGTCCTTCACGAGAGCGCCTGGGTGACAGGAGGTATGGCCTTTGTTTACTTGCACGAGCCGGACCATGGAAGAGCCAAGAATCAACACGGACGGGCCTGGCCCGGACGCCGTGCGGCCGGGGGAGCCGCAGCGGGGAGAGCCGCATTCGAGGGAGCCGCAGTGGGGGAGGACACTCGCGCGCAGAGAGGAGACAGTGGGTCTTCCCCCCTCACGCCTAGCGGACGAACCCGACCCCGTCCTAGAGAGCTGTGGAGTATTGGCGACGCATTGATAGCCATGCCCCGAACTCCGGGGCGGTCTGATTTTGGAGCCGGGGTGAAATGCAACCAACCCTTGTGAGCGCAGGTTTTTTAAAAATCTTTTATTATTACAAGGTACACAATAATACACACTTCAGGTACATAATAATACATATTTTAACACCACAATAACATTCGCAAAGCACTCAGAAGACACATCGGGGGATGTGGGCATGGGAATAAACACCACTGGGCACAAGGGCTAAGAGAAACAGGGGGAGTGTAGAGGACCAAAGGGATTGCCCCAGGGGAAGTAAGGGGGCCTGGGGGAGAGCAAGGCCGATGCAGTGTTGAAGGAAGGTCCAGACGACAGGGTCCAGACGGGACAGGATCTATGGAGTGGTGGGAGCCTCAACGCCAGCCACCGAGCAAGAAGGTCCAGTGTTCGAGTCCAGAACCGCGACAGGACACCGCGCGGCCAGATGGAGGAGGTCTTCACACGCCTTTCCGCGTACCGGACAGTCACAGCCGTACCTGTCAGGGTGTATTGCGTGCAACCTGGTGCAGGTGCAAATGATCCTGTGTTCCAACTTAAAGTCAAAATTACCGACTTGGGGTGAGGTGTACCAATCATATACGTGAGTCCAGATGGAGGTGAGCGCAGGTTAGTGGGGGAAAATCCTCATGGTAGAGCTGATCGGGGCTTTAGACCAAGCCCCTCGCTGAAGTGTTCGTACCTGTTCGGGTGGTGAGGGCTGGTGCTCAGAGGCGTCTTCGGAGCAGTGAACCATGTCAGCCAGTTCGGCACTGTTAGCGGTGGCTTGAGTCTTGCCCAAAATGATATCCAGGTCGCTTTCCACTCGACTTTTCCACTCGATGACATGGATATGTTGTTCCAAAACAACGCATATCCATGTGCACGTGTCCGCGCGCACGTGTCCGCGCCCCCCCCCCCCCTCTTCACTATTAATACATTTTGTTTAAAGTGTTTAAACTAGAGAGAAATGTGAGAAAATGTTAATACCAGTCTGAGAAAAGTGTATAATGTGTGTGGTGAGACGTTTACAGCCTTAAAACATGTGTAATAATTGTAAAATATAAAGTTGTCCTACTTCGCAGATTTCACGTATTGCGGGTTATTTCTGGAACCTAACCCCCGCGATAAACGAGGGATTACTGTATATAATATATTTGATGAGTGAGCTACTGTTCCCAAAACAATTTCCCTTGTGGATCAATAAAGTTTGTCTAAGTCTAAGTCTAAATCTAAATCATGACATCATTATTGTAAGTTTAACCCTTACCTTAATTAGTTAATTAGGTTTAATCAAATTGTATACTTGTTTTCATTTATTTTAAAAAACAAAACAAAACAGTAGGCCTTGACATGTGCACCTTGTGGACTGTCCTAGTTGTAACACACAGCCTTATCTCCTCTGTATTCTCCTTTGTTTTATGCAGCAAAGGACCAAAAGTGAAAGATCAAGACGATGTGCTTCTCACACTAAAAAGCCTTTGTTTACATTGCGGAGATGGTGCCTGACCTTAAAGGTTATCTCAAATGTACATAAAACGTCAAAATGGCTGACAGGAGAGCAGGCCAAACTCTAGGGGCGTGCACGCTGAGAATACCATCACTGTTACTGTATTTCCTTTGAACAGCACTCCTCTGTGCCCTCTGCTGAGTGGAGATCTCCCACCCTAATCAGCTCTATTGTTCTGTGCACAGGCAGTTGCGAGGGGCGCTAAGCTGTTTATTTATTGAAGACTTATTTAATTCCCCCTCCGCTCCATCCACTCGCAGCTTTGATGCTGCTGGAGAGCCATGACAAGCTCACACTGGCGAAAACAGCAATAAGTGATGGCCCAGTCAGCACTGTACATAATGCAGTGACCTCCTCTGCCCCGCTCACTGCCTCTGTGTCTGGCACTGAAATAATGGCATCTGCAAGTTTGAGAGAACGGTACAGCAAATTATTTTAATAATTTTGTCTATTTTGTCTTTTCAAATATGTTGTTAGGAATATTTTAAAGGTCCTTGACTTTTAGACATGTTAAAATGTTGTTACTTCCTCAAAAATGTACCTAGAGTGGGTTTTGTTTCATTCACACATGTTTCTGCTCTCCAAAACTCAAAATGCTCTGTTCCATCTGGTGATGTCATTAAGTGGTAGTTTTAAAGCTAGTTTAAGTTGAATGTTTTACTTTACAATACACCAGAATGCATTTTATTTTTTTACATTTTATTTTGTTGAGATTGCCACAGAAAGTCTACAATATCTTCTGATGCACCAAGAATCGAAGAAGAAATGAGGCCAAAACAAGCTATTTAGCCTGAAAGTTAATTGGTATTAATAACATACTGTGCAACATTCCAGGGAGGCCAATACTATGTCCAAGATGGGAAGGTGACAAAAAGTTACATGGTGCAACTTTAAAGTGCAAAACTTCTAGACCGGTGTAAAAATGTCTTGTTATTATTAAAGAGAATAATTTGGCTTATTAATCACTGAAGCTTATTAAGTGTTATTTTGAGCTGGTCGTGCATCTTAGGTTTGACTAAAGCATTAGCAGATGTTCTTAAACCTAAGTATTTATACTATACTAAAAGCAAGCAATAATTAATTATGTATTTGAGTAAAGAAGTGACTTATGCAAAAAATTCAGTATGTTTAAGATGCACAAGATTTGAATGAAGACAGAAAGAAGGAGAGAGTATAAGGCTGAGGAGGAGGAGTAGGTGTGGAGTTAGCTGAACAAATCTCAGAGACACGTACAAAATGTTTGAGTTTTTGTAGAGAAGCAGAAGTGCCTGACTATCACATAATCAGAAATACACTGCACAGGAAACACAAGTAAGATTTATTCTAAATCTGTAAGCTTGTCTGGTCTGGACCTTTTCAAATGCAACTGCATGCATCGGTAAAGCAGCAAATATCACTGTTATACCTTCAAATCCACATTTCAAAGTACAATGAGTCCTATTCCATTTTCAACAGAAACATGCCAAAAAACTATAGGTACAGACAGACAATTTTGAGGTAAAATGACCATTGCGATTGTTTGTATTGGGTTAACTGTACAAATAATATACAGCTCTGGAAAAAATAAGAGACCACTGCATTTTTTTCTGAAATCAGCATCTCTACATGTATTACAGCCATTCCATTCCAGCGTCTGTTGAATTCCAACACAAACAAAAGCTGAGCTACTTCAGTTCTCGCACCAGGAGTGGAATAAAGTCACCCAAGAACAATGTGAAATGCCAAAACGCATGAAAGCCGTGATTAAAAACAAGGGTTATTGCACCAAATATCAATTTCTGAACTCTTCTTAAATGTAAACATTAGTATTATGTTGTTTTAAAATGAATTTGATCTTGTTTCTTTGCATTGTTTGAGGTCTGAAAACATGTATCTTTTTAATTATTTCGACCATTTTTCATTTTTCTGCAAATAAATGCTCTAAATGACAATATTTTATTTGGAATTTGGGGGAAATGTTGTCAGTAGTTTATAGACTCAAACAAAAATGTTCCTTTTGCCCAAACACATACCTATAATAGTAAAATCAGAAAAAAATGATAATTTTGCAGTGGGCTCTTTTTTCTTTTTTTTTCCAGAGCTGTAGGATAGGATACAATATTTAATGTTGAAGTACACAATGCAATTAAAAGTTGAAAAGTAACTCACCATAGATACCGGTGGATATACAGGGGAAGGCCTAAAAAAAAAGAGGAAAAAATATATTAGGGCATAGTAATAATATAAAAAACAACACACGCAATTTTACACAGAATTTGCAATGGATGTCACTCCCACCCTTAGAAACATGCCCTTTTTCGAATGCAGAATTACACAGTTTGCTATCATTAGACAAAGCATCCTAAGTATCGTGAGTCTAAAAACAAATACTAGAAATGTATATCTATATTTTGCAATAAAAGTGTTGCAAGCACCATTTCACGTACTGTTTATATTCTTTACTTCTGTTACTGCTGCTTTTGGAGGCTCCCGGGAGGTGTGATATTCCACTACTGTTTACTTAAGTCCCTGCCATGCTAATGCAGGTTCATACTGTGTAAAATGTAGTGTGAACCTTTCAGCTGCTAACACACAATCTTTCATACCTATAGTGCTAGAGTCTGTCCACATTGCTACAATTAGAACGCTCTGTTTAACATGTCTTTGGACAAAATGTGGCAGGGTACATATGTCATAGATTTTTGCATTTTGTTGCTGGGGGAAACAGTCAATTACTCCCGAGAGGACTGAAGAGCAGTGCCCTCTGTAATATGCACAAGATGAATAAACAAATGAGAGGATTGATTCTGTTTTTAGCTGAGGGGCAAACTAAAAATATAAAACACACTTCAGCTTATTTTATGGTGAGAAGTGAGAAGTGGGTTTGGATGATGTAAATCCAGGAAAACAGGGTGGCGTCTTGTAATGAAACAAAAGCAGTGGTCATGCATACTAAAATGTTAACGTGGGCAACCAAACAACCTTGTGATAATTTCTGAGCCACTGCTGTGTAAAAGTGTGATTTTGCCCTGAATAGCGAGAAAAAAAAAATCTGAAATTTCTGTCAACCATTATTCAGCAGCCCAAAGGAGCGCTGCTGGCTTACTGGACTGTGCAAGTAGATTTTAAAATCTCGAATGTTTACAGATGATTCACACTAAAATATCATTCCACGCATTTTAAGGAATAAAAATGAGGCAGATCCTGTTTCTGCAAAACCTTTTTAAATAAAGGTAGCCCAAGCGTTTCCAATATGCTAACTGCTTTTGATAAATCTCTCTCAATTCCCCAAAGCACACAATGACTAACACAAGCAAATAAAACTAAACATTGAAAATATATCCAATAGCTTAAGAGAAAATGTGCGTATATTTATGTCTGTCTATTCCAAAAAGATTATAAAAAGTAACCACCTTGTAATAGTCCTGGATTTGTAGCACTTTACAGCAGACGTATTATTCAGGCATGGCTTTATGGCTGAAAATAGTTTCATTATTCTTCACTTCTGTGAGCAAACATATTATGATGCATAGGCCTGGTTGTGAGCTCGCCTATTTCACATTCATCTTTTTAAGTATATTAATAAACAGTAAAGTGAAACAGATTTTTTCCAAAGGTCCCATTTGTCCGGGAAAGCAGCTGAATACGGGCTTTGGTTTGGTGCATTCATCAAAAGGCGTGGCCGCATTAATGCAATCACAAATGAGAAAAAGAAATGCACTCACTAATAAATGAATGTGGAGCTACAAAATACTACAAATATTATTCACTCTAAACAGTCATACATCAGAGTTTCACAGCTCAACAGTTTCTTCCGGTCGAGTCTGATTCACTAACATGCTATGGCTTTATTAATACTGCACACACACCCTCGCATACACACTATTAATCCACCTGAAAGAGGCAAACAATACTGCAAACAAGTACTGTATTTGTATATCCAAACATGAATAATGAATTAGAAATAATTTTCATTCAGTGGAAGTGGTTAAGGAAGATTTATATTTACTGAATTTAGAATCGGTGTAATCCATGAATTAAGTTCTTGTTTTGAACTAGTACAATTGTTTAGTCCTTTTAGACCTGGTTTAGTCCTACTTAAGACAGAATAGTCCCATTATAGACCTGATTTAGATCTAGTTGTACTTGAAAGGCCAAATATTTTCTTATCGGAAAAGTTTGACAACTCCCCTTCCATTAATGTCTACTGTTGTACTCTATAGAGATTCAAGATTCAAGATTGTGTATTTGTCATTTGCAGGATCAACACAAGGTCGACAATGTAGTGAAATGTTTAGGATCAGAAGAACCCGTTGACTCACTAAGATGGTCAAGAAGTACTAATAGCATGCAATAAAAATACAAGGGAAAAAAGTAAAAATATAATTAAAAATGTGTTATAAAATATAATAAAATACAAAGGTACAGGTGGGATTAAATAAGGTGTAAGTAGAGTATTTCCCAGGTGGTAATACTGCTCAAATTAATTCCGTATTGCACATAATATAGTGGGTTATAGTGGGTTATTGCACAGGTAACAGTAGTTTACAGTGAGGTAGTGACATACATGATACATTCATATAGAGCAGCAGCAGTAAACATGTTATGCATTACGAAAAGTAGTTTAGTGCAGTATTATTGAGAGTTCAGTATTATTTAGAGTGTTATCCAGAGTTCAGTAGTCTGACAGCTTGGGGTTAATAGCTGTCTTTGAGTCTTATAAACATGTATTTAGTGAGAGATTGTGGATTAATGTGGCCTAACTTCTTACATGTCCTTACCTGAGCTCAAGAGTTTTCTGGGGGCAGTGCTCATCACCACTGAGCCTCTATAACATTATCAGTATAACAGGCTGATGTGTATGAAGATGTACTTCCTGTAGCCTGAGCCTGAGTGCTGCTTTGAGATGCAGAGCTGTGTCCTTGCTCTCAGTGCGCACTCGGTTTGTGTTCTTATTTACCCGTTTCCCGGTCGTGCCTGTCAGCCTGAATCTTTCTTCTGTGGCTGATTTAAATCTTTTACCGGCGCTCTGACCTTTGCAGATGAATGTCTCTGACACAAACCACACATGATGAAGTGCAAAGACGCACAGCGATTTTGAGTCTGGGCCATGCCCTCTTTCTGTGAGGGCACAGGGGGCAGACGGAGAGGACGGAGGAAGTTAGGTGATTTTCAATAAAGGATCAGACAGGAAATGAAGCAGGACCCTGGTTAAAGCTACAGCAAGAATCAAAGATGTATTCTATTATCAAATGGTGAGCAAATGTGGTTAACAGACACTGATTTTTTGATTTTACAAAAACTGTATTTCTATATTATTTGAACATTTAAAAGTGATCAAAAACACTGTGTATTTTAAATTGAAATAATAGTCATGGCTTTCAATTAATAATCATTTACTATAGAGCCAATAAGTTTGTTTTATATAGATATTGATTTTAAGTAATAATGAAATGCTTAAAGTGAAATTTTGGTTCAAAGCCCAAAAAGAGCCAAAATAAGGCAATATTATAAGATAACATTTAAAAAAAACAAGCAAAAAATGCCAAACTAAACTTAATAAAGGAAACCAGCAGATAAAAAAAAACAAAAAAATTACATGTTTCCTGTTGAAGCTCAAAGCTGTTAGCCTGCCAGAACCACACACAAACTTTGGGTCTGGAAGCTTTTCCCGGCTCCCTGATTCCAGAGGGCATGACTGATAGGTGAAGTAACCGATCAGAGCGGCACATTCTGAATCAACAATTGAGGCTCCAAACTATTATTTATCTCACCTAAAAGTTATGTATTTTTATATATATAGTTTTTTGTGCTCTATGGTCCGATCCCAGGCCCTTCTGGATTCAAAGAGAATGCAGAAGGCTGGCTGGGTGAGTTGGCCCACACCTCCCTGAGTTAATGACCTCCTCAGCTCTGGGTCAAACATCAAGAACAACTTTACAACATCTCAAAGTTTGGCAATGACCAGCGCATTGTAAAATCAGGCATAATCACTTTTACTGGTACGTCTCTGCTTGATCTAATTTGATCTATTGATTTGTGGTGTATTAAATTATGTGGGCACTTAACAGGACATTTTAAAAGATGACATGAAGAGAGTTTGTGGCAAATCACGAATGCAAATGTCATTAAGATGTTTAAACAGACAGTTATTACCAAAAGTGCGGATGGGCAATAAAATGGAATGGCAAGAGCGCCTTGGCAGAAGATGACTCATTTAAATAGATCCACATACTCAGCAATGAATTTAAAATCTGGCAATAGTACATTTGGCCAGTACGATCAAGGCTCTAAAATGTGTGACTTCAAACATATTTCCAAAGCATTGCCTAGTCAAATTGACCAGAACCTGGACTAACATACAGTAAAAACAAGTGAAAAATTGCCACTTGAGATCCTGCAATGTTAGGATGCTGTTACCTCCTCAAAAACATACCTGGAGTTGTGTTGTACTTCGTTCACACATATTTGAGTAATCCTTTATTACAATCCTTTATTATTAGTATGTCTACATCTCCAGAGCTCAAAATGCTCTTTTCCATCTTGTGATGTCATAAAATGGTAGTTAACACCTTTTACCTTTTGTTTACTGGCAATTCCGGGCAGTACCGTAGCTTCCCATTAAGCACATTACACACCAGCCAAGTGCTTGTGGGGGCACCGCGTGAATCCTCGCAAACCAACTGGCGGTGCGGCCCACGGCACTTAGAGGGGTCGTCGCGGGGGCTGAAATCATCCAAATGATTCTACAGAAGGTGCATGGAGTTTAACAACATAATGGAGAATTTCCTGTATTACCACATAAAATCACAAGATGGAAAAGAGTGTTTTTTGTTTAAGAGAAGAACTCAGTATAAATATGCAGGGTTTGTGTGTTAAACATGTGTGAATGAAACAAAACATAACTCCAGGTGTGTTTTTGTTAAGGCAATGGCATTATAACACCGATCAGAAAACAGCATAATATAAGCCCTTTAAATGGGAATCTTTATTTGTTTATTTATTTAATATCTTTTATTATACCTGTAGGGAAACTTGTCCTCTGCATTTCACTCATCCTTGTTTCAGGAGCAGTGGGCACCACATGAAGGCACCCAGGGATCCTTCTCTATGATCTGATTGCTTAGGCTTGGTCAGGACCTCAGCTGGAGGATTTTTACCTATAGAGCATGGTTTTGGGGTTGGGTTTGTTAAACATACTAAAACATGGCCTAAACCAAATAAAAAAATGTAAATGAAGTACAAAAATATTGTCAAGATCAATAGGAGACTATGTATCACTATACTTCCAACAGCTTGACAACTCCAGGAAAATCAAAGAATAGGAATACTCCATAGCATTCACATGCAAACTAGATGGGACCTGTCTATAAATCTCCTCACTGTAAAACAGAGCTGTACGTTTTGAGGAGACAAATGATTTTCGGTTTTCTTTTTATGATAGTGCACACACTTAAAATACACATACAGGCTTTAGAGAGAGGCACTATAAGCTGAGCCTATTTTTACTTTGAACATCAAGGTAACCCACCAAACTAGAAGCTCTTTTGACAGTTGCAGGCACACCTCTACTCGTACATATGCTAAGTTTGCATGAGGCCCTGTGTTAATGAGGACATCCAGCGGTATATCCACAGTCATGACCTATGATGCCCGGTTTAGGTTATTATTTCTGTCTCCAAGTGCTCATTAGGAGTGAGTCAGCATGTCCACACAGCGCTGGCATAGACCTTGCTCCTGACGTGCGGGCTTGTTGCTGATTTTCTTTGCTTTGGGAGGGTCCTGAAATTGGTCACAAGGGAAATTATTGTGTTGCTGGAGCTCCTCCCCGATCTATCACAACACTTTAAAAGTAGAGCAGCTTTCCTGTGCATCCCTGCATTAGTTCTGCCGCTCTCACGGTTATACAGTACATAACACAAGCTGGCACTGCTGATTACGACTGGCAACACTCTAGCACTACATTAACCAAGGTGTTAATTGTGATTAAAACATATGGAATTCCATGTCACATTTCTCTCTGAAAGTCTCACAGCTTATTATAACAATGATTTACCCACTTTAAAGTGTGACTGGAGACAGAGCTCATGAAACAAGTCTGCTGAGAGCTGTGTGCCTGCAGCGCGTTTCATTTGTTAAACAGCAGGAAGTGACATAGTAAAATGACTCCACCTGTGGCGGACCAGGCCTGGCCCACTGCAGCTGTCCTGCTCAGGGGTGCAGGGGACCATGGAATGCCCCTCGGTGCAGAGGACTATAGATAATCTCACGGCACCTCATTGCAAAGGACTATAGAGTACCATCCTCACAGCTCCTCAGTGCTGCTTGGCACCATAGAGTACCTCACAGCCCCTCAGTGCAGAAGGCCATCAGTATCCCACAGCCCTCAGTACATGGCTCAGCCCCATGGTCACGGCTGGCTGAGTCAATATCCCTGTAGCTCCCAGCCCCTGGCCTGTTTGGGGAGTTAGACTTTTATAAACCAGTGTTGAGACGAGACCTTGTGCAAATGAAACAACACTACGGTTATTCTTCACAGTGTTGAAGCATGTGGGCTCTGAGCACAGCCTCTCCCTGTGAATCCTCTTTGTTGACTGCTGTAATTCTATAAGCATGTAGGTCATGGTGTTTTCTGAACACATGAGCTGCCGCTGCAGTCGGGGAAAGCGGCACGAGCCTATTGAAATATTACACATTAACACCTTTTGATTTTGCATAATGCCACACTCCATATTCTAATGCATCCGCTGATTGTTTGAGTGTCATTATGGCAAATGGAGGATGAAAAAATGCAGGCAACGAGAAACCTGAAACCTAATGGTCCTAGCTAATGGCCCAGGCCCCATAGACTTTATATGTGCTGTGATCAAGAGCCAGTATTTTATACTATAGCCATGTGTCCATTAGAGCTCAGCCTGCTTTTACAGCAGCAGTCACTCTGTGGTCAAGAAGGAGAACTGATTATTTAAGAAAAGCAGACTGCCACAGTAGAGAAATCCTGTTATGAATTAAGAGCAAAGCCAAAACACACTACTTAAAAGTACAGTAAAAAATAATAGCCCCCACAGTACGGATGTGGTGAAGTACTGAATGAGATATGTGGGCGTTTTAAAATGTAAAATGTCAAAGCAGTATTCACACACATGAAGGAAATGTAATAGCTCAGCTCTGGCTGTGTGCTTGTGGTGTATGGGCAGAAACATGTCCACACTGCAGATACTGGACAGAGGAGTTCTGCTGCACAGAACCACTGAGCCCTGACTGACTCCACAGCTGATCAAGCACAACTCACTCTCAGACCTCCAGCCACCATCAACTGCCACCTCAACATGTTCTACAACCTCTTTCAAACACACATAAAAGGGCAAAAATCTTCTATGTAAAATAATATAAAATAAAAACAAATCTCACAAAATAGATTACCAATACGCTATACTGTCAATTGCAGGGTTTCAGATGATATAACATTCTATAGGCCAACAATAATACAGATGGGTGTCAGCTAAAATTATACATTCAAATTTTTGTTGTTGAAATATAGTGTGTTCTAGGGTCTAGTCACAAAAAGAAATAATCATGTTCAGTCTATCTAATCTAAAATAAAAATATATTGAATACATGAGAAGGACATGTTTAGATTAAATGATAATAAAAGACAATCCTTTCCTATCTCGATATCCTAGCACATGTAATCTGGTTCGACTAAAAAAAATCATAATTCAGCATGGATTTAACAGTCTACAGTGCCACTGATTTCCCTATGGTGTTAAAGGGAAGACCTGATACAAATTTCATGGTACCCTAATGACTGAACTACAGGGATATGTGCCTGTTCGAATGTATGCATGAAGCTATAGGGCGACAAACAGCTGCCCTGGGTGACCTGTGGGTGCCTGGAAGGATTCAAATGAGAAGCCGAGAAACCTTCATAAGTGTTTTATTAGAGCAGCGCTGCAGGTGGACCACTTGATATTTCTGTTTCTAACCACTTAATATTTCTTTTTTATGTTTGCAGTGTAAGATCAAGGCTTTCACTTATCCTGACCAGGCATCCCACCAAGAGGATATAACATCTGACTAAAGACAAACCGTTTTCTTCAATAACAGATCTGAAAATAGCACAAGACATTTTTACATGAATGGTTTGAAGCAAGAAAGCATATTAGGAATTAGATATACTTTCATTACAAAATTAATATAAAGAATGCAAACACATGCTAAGAACTGAATTAGTAAAATTAGAGTAATAAATTATAATTTTGTCTCAGAAGTAAGTGTTTTGTACGGTGCTTATATGCAATTATAGTCTGGTATAAGCATCTGTTTGGTGTTTCTTGGATAAATGCTCCTGTAAATGGTCTCTGTAACAAAAACTAAAAAAACCCTTTAAAAAAAGCAAAAACTAAAGGCTATTTTATTATTTTTAATGGCGAAATGTGTATTTTTTCAAGTGGAGGATCTGTCACTTGTAGGGCCTGTCACGATAAAACGATAATGGAGTTATCGCTGAATAATATCGTTCAATAATATGAAAGCTGGAACTATATATTTAGGAGCGCTATATTTATTGGGAGCACAATTTTTTGCAATAGTGGTGAGATTTTTTTTATTTTATGTAATAAAGTTTTTATGTAATATGATATGATCTGAGCTATAGAGAGTTGAATAAGTCACTTCTATGGCTGGTTATTGGTTCAGTCTGCTGTTTATTTGCTACAGATCAGGCCTTTTAAGATTACAGTATATTTTAAATTTGGTTAACTGGGATTATCCTGCTTTTTGTCAGTGGCATAAAGTAGCTTCAATATTACACTTCATTATAGTATATCTCTGTAGCAATATACAGTATCGTACTTTAAATGTGTTACTGTGACAGGCTTAGAGATACTGGAAGTTATAGGTCATCTGTGGAGAGGCAAGATTGTTCACAGTAAGATTACCTGTTATCATGGTAATTTTCTGCAATAAAAACGCCTGTAATTGTCGTAATGGATGATGTGGCGGACCCTCCATCCGAAAAGTTACAAAGTACACCTTTAGTATCTTAGAAGAATACATATCACAATCAGGCTTTCTTTCCTTTGCTGAATGTTACACAGTCCAGATGGTATGTGCAAAACACATTAGAATACATTTTCAGGTGGCTAAATGCAGCTGGATATGAAGATGTGATCAAAGCAGGAATAGGGAGGACTCTGCATAAAAGCATTTACGTGATTTTATGAATAATCTAAGAGGGATAAAAAAGTAGAAATATAATGACATAAATGAGACAAGCCATGCAATATCTCCCTGTAAAACTTCAAACAAACTGAGGCATATGCAGATCCTCAAATACATATTGTCCATGTCAAAAAGGCCATAAGCAGCAGGAGAGAGGAGGATGGCATATTCAGTAATCCCAAACACATCTACAGATTGTAACATGAGAATAGATAAAACCAAGTCGATATTTCAAATAAATGGTAAAATTTGGACTTGCTGGACCTCCTATGGAGCAGTGGCCAAAATTTAGGACTAATATTTATAATGTGATGTATACAGTCCAAAAAATGAAGGATGCAAATGAAGGACTTTGGAGTTTCATGAATCTTGATACAAATATTTCACAATGTGCATACATTAAACTACTGCACATTGCCCATAACAGTGACATCACACTGGGGGTGTGATTGCGTCTTTATTAGCCGATGTTGAGATGAGAACAAGCCAATACAATTTAAAAGGAACCTACATGTTTAAAAAACCCAGATTCAGAGCCAAAGTTATGGAGTGAAGACCTGCGTGAAGTTGCCCCCCCATCAAACGCACACCTACAAAAAAAACACCTAAACAAAAACAATCGTTTGTGCTTCGTTTGTGCTGTTTTGTGCTGCAAAAAGTTTCGTTTGTGCTGCTTTAGTTTTTGAGATATTAACAATTCTTTTATAGTTCAAATTGTGTCAGCCAGCCCGCCCTCAAAAACTAAAGCAGCACAAACGAAACTTTTTGCAGCACAAAACAGCACAAATGAAGTACAAACGACTGACACCATTTTGGGCCATTTTAAAGCATTTTTAAGCTTCGTGGGGGGCTGGCTTACCCCAATGTATTTATTTATTTATTTATTGGTTATTTGACCTATAAAAGAATTGTTAATACCTCAAAAACTAAAGCAGCACAAACAAAACTTTTTGCAGGACAAAACAGCACAAACGATTGACATAGTTTTTGTGTAGGTGTGCGTTTGATGGGGGGCCAACTTCATGCAGGTGGAGTGAAGTGTTGCTGTGAAAGGAGTTAATTTATGGAATAATCTTGACAAAGAAATCAAAGAATCAACTACAATAACGGCATTTAAAAAATACATAAAATCTAGTGTAATGTGTAGGTATGAAAAAGAAAACTAAATTGTTGTGCTTAAAAATGTAGCTTTCTGTTTACAATTGATTAATAATTGTGATTGAAATGGAATGTATTGATGAAATGTTTTATAGTCACTATCGGTGTTAATGTCTGGAAAAGGGAAGAGGGGGCAGCTCTTTTTTCTGCTCCCTTTCATTCAATATTTTGTATTGCTATCACACTGATAATGTCTTTTTATACTTTATGAATGAAACAAACAAACAAAATAAATCAATAAATCAATAAATCAACAAATAAATGTTACCATGGTGACAAAATGCACACTTGAAAACACTGTCAAAGATTTTAAGATTGTTTGAAAAAATAAAAATAAATAAAAAATGATTTAAACAACTAATTTTCAATGTAATTTTATGTGTGAGAGACTTGTTTAAGTGCAAAACCAAGTCAGCTCTTTCTATTCAGATTGTGTTAAAATAAAACTCAGATTAAGTCTAACTTGAGTACAGAGCATCTAACAGAGTAGTGCTTTCAGTTAGCTTCACGACCCCAGGGAAACAGCTGCAAACCATCAATAGGAAGGGCACCTGGAGTAAAAATTCACAGAGCGACATGGTTCAAGTTGGAAGAAAAAGAATAATGTAAAAATGTCCCTGTCATGCACAAAGTTGAAAAGACGTCAGTGATGTAGCATTCATTTTGTTTAATATGTCAAACAAACAGCATTACTATTGACATTTACACTAAGATGCAACAAATCTACAACAATGTGTTTCATCTGACAAGAGAAAAAAAATGAGTTGGCAGATAGGAAAGTTTGCTGATAGGATCCCTCCAATGCTGGGCTGCTAATTAAACAGACTTTGCCTTCAAGATTTCAAAAGTGTCATATGAAAAGTGCTTCAAAGTTACATCTCTCTGTGTGTGGAGGTGACAGCCTAGCTTATATACAGACATGCTGAAAATGAATTTTCCAGTCAATGATTTTGACTGGAAAATGGCAAAATACATCATTACGTCATTAGGGATCACATAGGCTTAATGGACAATGTACAAAGATGAGAAATCCACTTGGTATCCGCATAGATTTTAAGGTACAATACTAAAAAAAAAAAAACACCGATGAAAGAATAATAACTTTTAGGTAAGTGTCAGGCACTTTATTGTCTCCACAAAGATTTTGTTGTTTGATCTGGAATATTATACTATGGAAGCCCATTCCCTCCAGTAAAAAAGAAAAAGTTGGTTACACTAAGTCAAAATTATGAGATAAGAAAGTCAAAATTATGAGATAAAAAGTCAAAATTATGAGATAAGAAAGTCAAAATTAAGAGATAAAAAGTCAAAATTACGAGATAAAAAGTCGAAATTATGAAATAAAAAGTCGAAATTATGAGATAAGAAAGTCAAAATTATGAGATAAGAAAGTCAAAATTATGAGATAAAAAGTCAAAATTATGAGATAAAGTCAAAATTAAGAGATAAAAAGTCAAAATTATGAGATAAAAAGTCGAAATTATGAGATAAAAAGTCAAAATTATGAGATAAGAAAGTCAAAATTATGAGATAAAAAGTCAAAATTATGAGATAAGAAAGTCAAAATTAAGAGATAAAAAGTCAAAATTATGAGATAAGAAAGTCAAAATTAAGAGATAAAAAGTCAAAATTATGAGATAAAAAGTCGAAATAATGAAATAAAAAGTCGAAATTATGAGATAAGAAAGTCAAAATTATGAGATAAGAAAGTCAAAATTATGAGATAAGAAAGTCAAAATTATGAGATAAAAAGTCAAAATTTTGAGATACGCAGTGCGCATGTCTCTGGTGCATCCAGCGATACCCATGACTTTCCAGAAGTCTGTAGTTGCGTTTCAATGAAAGTTGCTACATCTGCCATGTCCGCTTTGTCTTTCCTGCGCCACAATCCTTTCATTCTCATTGCCCGTTCCAAAGTTCGTCGGCTCAACACTACGCTGTGCTCTTCAGTTAATACTGCCAGAATTTCATCATTTGAGTACATCCTTCTGAAATAGTCCTCAATGTAGTGAATCCACTCCATGTTAACAGTTTGGATGTCGTGCCTTCGTTCACGTGCTTGAGACATGCATACTGCCTATCTCATAATTTCGACTTTTTATCTCAAAATTTTGACTTTTTATCTCATAATTTTGACTTTCTTTTCTCAAAATTTTGACTTTTTATCTCATAATTTTGACTTTCTTTTCTCAAAATTTTGACTTTTTATCTCATAATTTTGACTTTTTATCTCAAAATTTTGACTTTTTATCTCATAATTTTGACTTATCTCAAAATTTTGACTTTTTTATCTCATAATTTTGACTTTCTTTTCTCAAAATTTCGACTTTTTATCTCATAATTTTGACTTTTTATTTCATAATTTTGACTTTTTATCTCATAATTTTGACTTTTTATCTCAAAATTTTGACTTTCTTATCTCATAATTTTGACTTTTTATCTCATAATTATGACTTAGTGTGACCAACTTTTTTTTTTTTTTTACTGGCGGGAATGGGCTTCCATATTATACAGTACAGCATTAAACATATCTACCACACGGCAAACTTACAGGTCGGATCTGTGGAGAGGCAACCCCAACTCAATGTAAGAATGGATGTTTTGGGGATTATTTGGCCATTAAAAACTCCAGTAATATAATACATGCAAGGTATTAAGTTTAATGCCATACAGAAAATTCCATGGAGACAAGTAGGTGTCAGAAAAGTTGTATAATGCATCTTAAACTACTAGTATATTCATGATTTTATTCCAAAGAACCAATAAATCCAATATAAAAAAACAAAAACATCAAATACCGTTATAGGTTTATTATACTAAAAAGTGTAGTGTGAGTTAGATTGATTTTGTAGGGTTGCGTGTACTGTACTAGCGACTCCTCTTTTGGGACATGCGTCATTGTGAAAGGGCGAGCTCTGAATCAGTGCTGCAGAAAAGGCATTAACATGTGGTCAGTGGGGTGCAGGCTGAATAAATATGGCTTCAGTAGTAGATTATTCTTAGCTGCAGCCCGTTGGTCATTGAAGCATATTTCTCAGCAGTGTCAGGACTTTGGATATGAAACGGTCCAATCCCAGAAGAGATAGACTCCCGGCCTCCAGGCAATTGGCAGCCTTTGAAGGTTGACTGACTGCACAGTGACAAAGTCATTATTCGCCAGCACAACAAGCATATAAAAGAGCGTTACACTCAGAGGATCCCACTGCACACGCCTCACTGTTTCTGCTACTTTATGGAGAGAGCACTTTTATATAGAATATGTAATAACTCCGAACTACATATTTGAAAGAGGGTGAAGAGGCAAAAGTACTGCATAAATCTGGATTGAATATAAAGGTGTGTAACTTTTTACCATGCAGATATTATCTCACATTTTATCTATCGTGCAAAACTGTATGTTCCAAAGTAAACCACATTAAATACAAACTAGCAAAGGCACAACCTCATTAACTGCAAATCGAAGTGTGCTCTGTATTTGTGCGTCGCTGACCCTTAGAAGCATGCTAAATACATAATTATTATTGAATCAATGCAGCACTTTCTCCAATTAAACCAGTGTCTTTCCCTTGAGTATTTTGTAGGGGACAAGTGAAATAGCATTGCTGTAGTGATGCTTCTTCTTAGTCTCTTCAATGGCCTGGCACGTAATAATTGCTTCATAAACTATAAAAGGCTGTACCCAATTTTGTCGCGTATTAAAGTAAAATTTCTTTTGCCCCATGATCAGTTCTATTCCCACTCATGATCAGTTCCCAGATCTATTGTGAAAGCAGCTGTTATGGTAGAAATATTTTATTTTGTTATCATCTGCGAACCAGGAAATAATCCTAGTGCATTATTACTACTGGATTATTATTACTATTATTATTATTGTTACGAACTGTTACATGTCAGGAGGAGAGGACTGGAGAGGTCTCACGGCCCTGCATGGTGACGTGAAAGTTGGGAGGCCTTGCAGTAACAGGTTTCTGACTAATTGTCCGTTCACCTGAGTTCTAAAGTGTTTTGATTATATGCATTTTCCCCCTGGTGAATTTTTTTCTCCCAGTGAAATCTACAATGACAGGAATGCTGTGTTTTGACTATGTCTGCTGCACTGGACACTCCAAGGACACACAACTGTGATAACACAGCTCACCATGAAATCAAAAGCACATCATATTAACTCATTGACTGCCGGAGACGTCTTTTTGCATCCCCTCAAATCCAAACGTAGACTGCCGGAGACGGAAAAAGACGTCAATTGCGTTTTTCAGCGGGGGTTGCTAGGTTACGGCCTGGAGCAACTTTTAAGGTGTAATTCACACCTCTCAACCTGTAGGTAGCGATCTTGTATCATTATTTGCCGATCAGCGATGCGGAAGAGAGGAAGAGTGCAGTGTGTGTATGGTGTATTGGCCAGAGGAGCAAGATGGCGAGGCCAGAGAACCCGGAAAAGCAGAGGACTGTTGATCAGCGCCTACGGAGCGATCTGATCGCTCTTGGGACCCAGGATCCTGGATCAGAGGATCGCAGAGACAAGCCGGATCAAGCAGCGAGGTCGGTGCCGAGATCTGCTGGGGGCGTTACGACAGCGCCAAAGAAGAAGTTTACTGACTTGGAGCAGTAATGCTGCTGTGTGGTAATTGTAATGAATGAAGTTATATGTGTGTGTACGTGCGTGCGTGCACGCTTGTGCGCGCGCGTGTGTGTGTGTGTAGCTGTGTGTGTAAAGGTTTATGCATGGGCTTGTGTGTATGTACATATATATGTGTGTGTGTGTATATTAGTTTTTATTATGGGTCTGTACTCTGGGCCTCAGACAAAGCCTCAACAAAGTTCTATTTTATATGAAAAGATATTATTATATCCTGTAAACATCTCTTGCTACTATTGATTTGAACGAATTTTCAATTCACAGAGCCTTATATTCTTATATTTGTAAATAAAAAATGTACTTTGTCATCAAAAATCTCTTTCTCTGTTATTTTAGATGTTTGAGGTGTCACTAAATCGATAAATATTGATGTCAAAGTCACTGATCTGCTCGAAATCCTTCTTTGCACAAAATGCTCATTTTCTCTTGCCTGGAAGAATCCATGACTCATCGCTGTACCAGCGGTGAGTCTGGTAACGCTTGGTCCAGAATGCGCTGCGGTTGCGCTTAGACAGACAGCTAAGTGAACCAATCAGAGATTGCGCCATCTTGATTCAAAGCTGAGGAGGAACTTCCGCTGCCTAAGAGTGACTTTGCGGGCAAAGGCGGGTGCACTGACGTCACCATCTTTGAACGAATCAGAATCGCGGAGTCCGTTTTTCACCGGAGGAGCGAGGGTGGAGCGTGAGTGTCCAAATGGTATCGCGCTGTATAGGAAATACAGAGAGATATCATTTGGCTGGCCAGGTAACATTTTCTCCATTTTTTGGTCAAAAACCAGTGTTTTTGCTGAAACTTCCCTATGTTCTACTATCAGTTATTTGAGAACCGAAAAGGTTAGAAATAGGGGTGTAAAGATTAACCGATTTGGATCGGTTATCGGTCTGTGACCTCTGCGATCTGAGTGTACCGATCAGCGGAGCCCGGATCGGTCCAAATGCACTACGAAAGGTCCGATGCACCGGATTTACAGCCAAGAATCGGTTTGCTAGCTCCTGAGCGGTCTCTCTCGCGGGGCAGAAGCCGCGCTGTGTGTGTCTGCGTTCTTTCGCGAACGGTGGGTGGTTCACTTACCTGGGGTTGAAGCTTATTGGCTGGTTAACTGCCAATGATGCGAGCGGCGCGGGCTGTATGCGGAAGCGAGCACAAAATGTTTGCACTGTATAGCCGTGTCCCAATTCGCATTGTGCATCGTCTCGTCAGGAGATCTACTCTATCGGTAAGCTAAGTTAAGTTTCCTTTTATTGAGCTATGGTTAAATTAGTGTTGTGTCGCGTTGATATCAGTCTGATGTTTCACTGTCAGCTTGATAGTTTCCATGGCAGCTATAGACCATAACAATTGTATGATACTAGCGTTTTTATTGTTACGGTTAGTGGATTGGGTGATTTATTTAGACAACATTCATGTATTGGCAATGTATATTTGATTTGGGCTAAAATTGACTTGGCTAATTTACTTTTGTGTGGAAAATACAATGTATAATCAGAATTGGTGCATTTCTGTATTTAGATACTTATGATTTGTGTGTATAGAAATGTACTTCTCACACACACAGATGATTTTTGTCTCAAAGGAGACTAAGGAAATGTTATAAGATGGAGAGAAAGTATTAGTTATTCAGTGTATTTAACATGCTAGTGTTTTCTATAACTGCCTAGTAATATCTATCTTCTTGTCAGTGATATGTTACACAGTTACTGACAGTTACTGAAACTCATGAGTGACTGAAGCACTAATTACTAACTAATTCTGATTCATTTTGATTTTTGACTTTAATAGGCAACCTGCTTGTTTTATAAGGTCTTTTTTTATTTTTGATATCTAACCTTATTGTTTTGTGTTGCTTGAGGGAAGGGATGTGTTGTATTTTAAGTATGAGCAGAGTTTTGCAAACCGGATTGCCAGTTTTTCAGTAGCCCTGGTGTATTGTCTGTTGGACACAAAATAAACAAAAGGATACTATTTTGAAATTTCATTTCTGTTTCTCTCTTGTTCTTCTCAATAACTTTAAAGCACTTGGGAGTAAAGTTGTCAATTTGTATTGAATCGAAATTAACCGAACCGGATCGTATCGAATCGTACTGGATTGTTTACTAATTTTATGAATCGTCCCTGAATCGAATCGTAGCCTGTGAATCGAGATTCGAATCGAACCGTTTTGTGAGTGAAAGATTCACACCCCTAGTTAGAAACATATTTTTTTTCCAGGTGAAAGAAGAGAGTCTGTGCTTTATTTTGATGTGTGCCATGTTTATATAGTCAAAGAACTCAGTATTCTGTGAGTCTTGTAAAATCAGTGAAAATCCACTGAAACCTCCGGCAGTCTGGGGAATACAATTCTGAAAACAGGCCGGCAGTGAATGAGTTAAAGGGATAGTGCGTTTTTGTTTTGTTTTTTGTTTTATGTTAATCTGTATGGGTTTCCTTCTAAAAGTGTCGTGCGGTAACACTGGGTTACCTCTGACAGTCTCGTCTCAGCCCAGTTCAGCTTGGGTTCTGGAGCCCAGGTAAGTAGGTCCGGTAAGTTCGCAGGGACAGGAAATAAAGCTTGTTTTTCTTCGCAAAACAACATTTGTCCAAAAAGTGATATATATTTCTGTCAGACAGTTGTCTGAAAAAGTCCAGCTGCCTATTTTCCCTAATTCGCATGGTTCCCTTTTCTCTCGGAGTTGTATCACAGCGCACGTAGCCTAGCCTATAGCCTGTTCACTTGTAAACATCCGCCGTAGTCGTACCGCATCTGCCGTAACCATCCGCTTACGAGTGAACAGGCAATAGAGCTAATGTGGGCAGAGTTTTTCGGACAACTGTCGGTGACGGAAATATATATCACTCTTTGGACATATGTTGTTTTGCGAAGAAAAACAAGCTTTATTTCTTGCCCCTGCGAACTTACTGGACCTACTTACGTGATCTCCAGAACGCAAGCAGAGCCGGGCTGAGACGAGACTGTCAGAGGTAAGCCAGTGTTACCGCACAACACTTTTAGAAGGGAACCCATACAGATTAACATTTAAAAAAACAAAAAAACAAAACACACACTATCCCTTTAATTGGCTAGAACACAATGACACTCTGCCCTGCCTACATAGCCTTTTACCTCAGTTTGTCAATATTTCTCTGTACCCCCCCTTTATGTATTCCAAACAAAAAGACACCTCAAGTAAAACCATTCCACTGTATATGTCGCATGCGTATGTGACTATTGTTATTGATTGTATCTGCATTTTTCATTCTGTTCATGTTCTTTTTAATCACTGTAAAGCACTTTGTGTTGCATTCATTGTATGAAATGTGCTCTATAAATAAAGACTTACTTAATTACTTACATTATGAGAACCCCCAGTTATAGCATTGTGATGGGAAAACTCCACTCTGGCCTCTGTAAGTCATGAAAAGTGTTTATAAACCCCTCACAGTGAAAAACAGAATGCTAGGAATGAAAGTGAGGGATGACAGAGGACCACTGCAAACATACAGTAGTTTAAAACAACAACAAAACATGTTTTAGGTTCATAACAATCAGCTACAGTGCCTTTAACAGACCTCAACTTTCATTAGTAAACGCAGAAGCCTGGGGTGGCTCTGTCATACAACACCATGGACCTCATTTGAACAACATTTGGTGACACTAGGCAATGCAAGATAATGGGATTCTAAATTGTGCAGAGTAGATGCAAAAAATTACCTGTGGACTATCCAATAGGGCAAACACTCTGAAACAAAGAGCATTTTTTTGTTTATAAATTGTGCTAGGATGTTTATCTATGTGATTCACTGTTTCCATGGGAGTCTCCATGACTAATCTATTCAAATTGCTTTTAAAAGGTAATTAAAGTGCTGTGAGCATACAACATGAACAAATCATGACATCTCACGCTTGGATTTGTTGGACTAACTAATTTGTGGGAATGTAGTCAACAAAAGAAATGCTCCGTGCATCGATAATTAGCTAAAGGAAAAACAAGAAAAACAAACATTTTAGGACCTTGCCCAAAAACAACTATAAACACAGAGAAGTACAAACAAATGATTTTCATACATGAAAAGGAAGATTCAACTCTACGGTCACATGTATTCATATGTATCTTTTGGTTCTTTTTGGAACATAATGAGATTTATTAAATATCCAAATACTTTGAAATTTGAAGGGTAAAATATCAATGATATTATGAATTTGGCTTTGAAGATTAGAACATTGGGTTGTTCACAAAATGATCTGATGTTTCAAAAAGAGTTGATAATAAAAAATAAATGTTGACAAATAAAACAGGCCAATTAACAAAGTAAATGGCTTTGCAAAGTACAAAAATCTCATTTGAGTTCATGTAAACATGCAAACCAACACCCACCTTTTAAAATCCCTGTTTTTGTCCTTGCAGGCCATAAGCGGACTGGGCCTCTGCTGCGCGCTTTTACTTTAAACATAGAGCCATAAATCTGAGCTGGCCCAGAGGTAAGAGGGAAGCAGCACTAATTAACAGGAGCGGGATGAGGGGTCAAGGCATGTGTCGTATTAGCGTGAGAAAACACTATTTTTCAATTTACCCAATAATGTCCGCCGCATGGAAAAAATAGAATTTAGCATCGCCCGGGGCACAATTATAAACACACAAATCGGACAGACTATGAAGCACGTTGGGAAAAGTAAATGATGTTATAGGTCTACTGGTTCTTTTGCATATATGAGCATCTAATAGGGTGAC
This sequence comes from Paratrypauchen microcephalus, assembly GCA_036785185.1. Classification (NCBI taxonomy): domain Eukaryota; kingdom Metazoa; phylum Chordata; class Actinopteri; order Gobiiformes; family Gobiidae; genus Paratrypauchen; species Paratrypauchen microcephalus. The sequence continues at coordinate 10,063,503 of JAVJIX010000001.1, read as the reverse complement.
CACAAAGCAAGGGCATTGATCTGAGGCGCGTTAAAAGGACTTTGCTCCAAGGACGTGGTAAGCTGTGAAGGATGAGTTGTGCTCGTGCAGAGAGCTGGGGGCTTCTGTGATGATGGTGTGGCAGTGTTGGACTCTGGAGAGGTAGGATTAGGGGCATGAAGACTGACAGCCTCTCTTTGTGTTCATTTGATCCTCATTTTCTGCATAATGGCACACAGCGCATACACCACCAGATCCTTCAAGGTGTTCTCAGAGGTTTAAACTCATTAAGCTAGGGGAAATAAGATGGGACTGTATTATATTTCAAATAGTCTGGTCGTTTTGTATAATTCAGATCAGTTGGTGAATTGTCTTATATTGCTTTAATGGAGCTCAACAGTGACAAGCCACCCCCTAGTGCTGGATGTAAATTTCTCATACATTTTTTCCTGTAAACATTCCGAAACAAATTAATATTAAATGCATGAATGCTTAATCAGGGCTAATTAGCCATGTGGTAACTAGTGACCTTTTGGGGCTTAAAACAACGGCATTATGGATATTAGCTGGTAGCTATAGTTAGCCTCTGCAATGTCTTTGAGCTCTTAATATTTGAATTTTTTTCTTCCAGAACCAGAGTGGGCTGTCACTGTTGAGCTCCATAGTAGCATGAACAGGTGGGAATATTGTGGTTTTTCATCCATTTATTTTTCTCCATGTTTTCTTTAAATGGGTCATTCCAGAATTGGAGGACATTTTACATCCCACCCATCAAATATTAAATAATCCACATACAAAAAACTAAAACATACAGTTTCTGAGTGAATTTACTTGTCCTGAGACCAAATCTAAAAAAAAACTAAAAGAAAAGAATGCTTGAAAATACTTTTATAATACCAAATAAGTCTGGAATACTCCCCAAAATGCTATTTTCCTCTTGTCCCACCCCTCTAATGGCCAAACTGAATCTCAAATAAAACAGTTAAAATTAAAGTGAAATTTCTTTTTTTTCTTTTTTGTATTATTTGTTTCATTGCCATCTCTTGTAACTGTGGGAACATTTGTTTTAATAGACATATTTCAAATAATAATTATTATTCATGGAACATGTGTCCCACAACATGCACACAACCCTGTTACCAGAACATTTTTAGCCTAGTAGAAGAAGAAGAAAGCAGTGAACCACATGATTCCCTGGACTTGACATCATCAAACAGTTTTCCAAAAGAATGGGTAGAGCAAAGGTTTGTCTTCTCTTCTATTTTTCATATTTTTACAACAGTTAGCGTTGATTAAATGTCTCACTCTACCTGACGCAACCCTGTTATGCATATTATCAGAATAAGACAATTATTTTTTTTCCCTTTATTTATTTTCATAAATAAGTTTTTCCTCTTGATTAGCAGTAACAGCTAGCTTCTACTCCTGAGATAAAGCTAACATTAGTGCGGATTTGCAACCCTGTTAACTGCAACCCTGTTACTGTGATTAGAGTAAATAAACTAAATAAATTATGTAATAAAAATTGTACCATTGATCCACAAGCTGAGCTAATTACCTATTATTGATGAATATGTAGCAGTAAATCAGAAAAGTGAAGGTTTATTTTTTAAGAATTTTAAAGCCAAAATGTCCTCCAATTCTGGAATGGCCCAAATATTGTTGATCCACACTTTTCAATTCACCCCCTAATTCCTCAAATGGGTCAAATTTAAGAAAATGATTCTGATTTTAGATATGCTGCAAACATACTCCTATTAGAATGTACATGAGCAATTGAGTACCAAGTGGAAGAGGTAGACACAAACTTTGAATTCATTACACTAAACGCACTTGAATTCATTACATCACACTTGCATCAATACACAATTAACAGCAATAACTATTTTACAACAGGAGTACATGATCTACAGAGAGGAAATGAGAAATGGAATATGTAATGCAATAGCAGTGGGAATACACTTTATACATTTACCTAAACCACCATACCTGGAGATGTGTTTTGTTTCATTCACACACGTTTAAGTAACCCTTTATTTTTAGTCCGTCTACGTCTCTAAAGCTCTAAATACTCTGTTCCACCTTGTGATGTCATGTAGTGGAAGTTTTAAAGTTAACACCAACCTTTTACCTTGAGCTCGGTAGAGAATGGCAATTCCAAGGCTGAAGTTATCCAAATGATCCTATTGAAGGTGTAAGGAGTATAAAAACGCAGTGAAGCACTTCCTGTATTACCACATGACATCACAAGGTGGAACAGAGAGAAGAACTCATTAAATATTCATGGTTTGTGTGTTAAACATGTGTAAATGAACACAACGCCAGATATTTTTGTGTGTATGTTTGTGATGAGAAAAAGTAAATAAGTAAGTTTTTATTTATATTGCCTTTTTCACAGAGAATAATATGGGTCCATTAAATCTTACCGTCTTAGACCTGTAGAATGGCAAAAGCAGAAAAACAGATTTCTTACCACCATGTTCCCATTGATAGCTGCATAATGCTTTGCTATAGAGAAAACTGCTCTTGTGCATGGTTCAAACAGTGGTCCATTAGTCATGCAGCCGGCTCATTTCCACATGTGTTTTTACAGTCTCCTGGGCAAAGGCTGCAGCACCCACTCATGTTTATAGTACTAACGCTACATCTCATCACATTCACACCTACGGCTAAACAAAGCCCTGTGCCTCGTATCTGTTCAAGAAAGGCAGCTCTATAAAGTGAATTACACCAACCACTACACATTTCTCTCTTACGTTATTTAAAGGTCCTGTATTATGCAAAATCAACTCTTGTGAGCATTAGGCCATGTTAGACTGCTGTTACCTCCTCAAAAACAAACCTGGAGTTGTGTGTCGTTTCATTCACACATGTTTGAGCAATCAAAGTAGAGATTGGCAATTCCAGGGCTGAATTTATCCAAATAATCCTAGTGAAGGTGTATGGAGTTTAAAAACACAGTGGAGCACTTCCTGTATTACCACATGACTGTTTTCCATTTCAAAGAAGAACTTAAATATGCAGAGTTTGTGCGTTAAACATGTGTGAATGAAACAAAACACAACTCCAGGTATGTTTGTGATGAGGAACAACATCAGGACATAAATCAGAAAATAACGTAATATACATCAATTATAGCAATTATAGCATTGTAAGTTGCAAACTGACAAAAAAGTATTGACTAAACCAGGGGTGTCAACTCATTTTGGTCTGGGGGCCATATCCAACCTACTTTTATTTATTTATATTTTATTTATATCACTTATTTGTCCCCAAACTGAAATTTGTCCTTTGCATTTGATCCATCCTTTATTCAGGAGCAGTGGGCAGCACATGACTGCGCCTGGGACCCATCTCCGTGATCTTACTGCTTAGGCTTAGTCAGGACCTAAGCTGGAGCATGTTTTGGGTTGATGGGGGAAACCGGAGTGCCCAGAGGAAACCCACCCAGACACGGGGAGAACATGCAAACTCCACACAGAAAGGCCCGGGCGACCTGGGGATCGAACCCTAAACCTTCTTGCTGTGAGGCGTGACAAACCTGGAGATGTGTGTCGTTTCATTCACACATGTTTGAGCAATCAAAGTAGAGATTGGCAATTCCAGGGCTGAATTTGATCCCAAAGGGGCTGGATCAGAAAACTCATGGCCCCAAAAATATAATTTGTTTATCTTCTGTCTTCTCAATTCTCCGTTCAAGTTATTGTATTGTTCGAAATGCCGTGTCTCATAGTGGCATTTAAGATTACATTCCTTGGGCACCGCCACTTGTTGCAAACACACCAAGCATACAGGTTTCCCATTCACCTCCATGAACAAATAGGAATTAGTCAATTTTACTTGAAAAATCCTGCACTTGGCGTCCACTTTTCTCATTTTTGACATTTTGCTGATGAGGGTGTCACGGTCAACGGTCAAAACAATCGTCCTTTAAGAGCATTTGGAAAGAGGCGAGTCTTCATTTATGCTGCTCTGATGGGAGGGGCCACGCACAGAGGCGCTGGAGACGCTGCTATGCTAAACTGCGCAGAAAAGCAGAGCAGAAAATGACCAATATTTGACCAATGACCAAAAATGACCAATATTTTTATATCACCAATATTTTTAATAGCAAATTAAAATATAATTAAAATATTTTAATAGAAAATCAGCCAAGGGCCAGATTAATGGTCTTGGAGGGCCAGATCTGGCCCCCGGGCCGCATATTTGACACCCCTGGACTAAACATTCAAGAACTCTGCACTGAGCACTGAAGAAAGCAGGGTATCATAATAACACCAAATTGTTATTGCTTCATTATTTATTATTGACACACCAGTACCAGAAAATAGAAATAAACAGAATTGACATTTACAAGAGTTCAGAAACAAATTGTACTGATGTTTACTTGCGGCATGTCGACTGTGCTGCAGTAGCAACAGCAGTTCATGTTTAACTGTGGGTTGCTTGTTTTCGCACAAGAAAAACTCTGGAAAACGCAAAATAAACTTGTTCCTCAGCTCCAGCTACATAACAAAACCAGTAAAAAAAAAACAGCCTTCCTGGATCGAGGAGGTTCACGTGGAGACATGAATTTAACAGCTCACAACACGACACTTTGCAAATTTTCAACTACTTCAACCTTGCTCGGCTGCCCTGTGCTCCTCACCCGTCCTGCTTGTGAATCTGGAGGACACTGGCTTCCGATGGCGTGTGGATGTAAACACTACACCAAGGTAATAATAATGTGAACCCCAGGATGGCTCACTCTGATCCTCTATAACCTCTGGACTCACACAAGTATCCCTGCAGCCTTACTTACATGCCCTCCTCTTGTCCACCCCTGGGCCGAGCTTATCAAAAGTGCCTGTCACGTTGCAAACTTCCTCTACTGGTGGCAGGTACAAGGATATGAGGGATCAGCAGATGTGAAAGCGCTTTCCTCCATCTTTAAGCAGTCCTGTCACTTCTCCTCCTGCACTCCGAGGGATGCAGTATGAAGTATGAGGTTGTAAAAGCAGTGTTTTGAAACATTGGGCGTTAGTGGATTTATTGAGTGTAAAACTCGCATCTCTCCTCACCATCCACCTTTAAATCCCCACAGAGATTTATTCCACCAAGTGTCCGGCCTAATAAGATGCTCACAGACAGTCTGGGGACAAAGTTGGTTCAGCACACAAGGAGGAGAAGAACAAATAACAAAGGAAAAGGCCTACAAATCTATCTTTCTTTTTCTTTGGAATAGCCTCCAGTGATTTAGCATTCATACTGGTAACTATTGTTTTTAGGGCCCATCTCATGCTATTTTCTGGTCTTTATAATGTTGTTTCCTGATCAAAAATATAAAAAATCTGGAGTTGTGTTTTGTTTCACTCACACATGCTTAACACACAAACCCTCCATATTTAGGCAGTGCTCTTCTCTCAGACTGAAAACTCTCCAACCATGTGATGCCATGTGCTCCACACACTTTCACTAGAATCATTTGCATAATCTGAACCCTGAAATGGCCAATCTCTACTGAAATAAAAGCAAAAAATAGCTGTTAATTTGAAAACGACTGCTTCATGACATCACAAGGTAGAACAGGGCATTTTGAGCTTTGGAGATGTAGGCAAACAGACTAATAATAAACAGGTAATACAGACTAATAATACATAATTACTAAACATGTGTGAATGAAACAAAACAATTGCAGGTATGTTTTGATGAGGTAACAGCATTATAACATGGCATAAAGCTCAAAAGTCAATTTTGTGTAATAAATTGTAAAAAATTTACTTCATTAGATTCAGTGCTTCATGAAAGCTAAGGTGTGCATATTAAAAGTCTTAAATTTACAGCTCTGGAAAAAAAAAAAAAAAATACACCACTGCATTTTTTTCTGAAATCAGCATCTCTACATGTATTACAGCCGTTCCATTCCAGCGTCTGTTGAATTCTAACACAAACACAAAGCTGAGCTACTTCAGTTCTTGCACCAGGACTGGAATAAAGTCACCCAAGAACAATGTGAGCCTTGTGGAGAGCATGCCAAGACGCATGAAAGCTGGGATTAAAAATAAGGGTTACTGCACCAAATATTGATTTCTGAACTCTTCTTAAGTGTAAACATGAGTATTATGTTGTTTTAGCATGAATTTGATCTTGCTTCATTGCATTGTTTGAGGTCTGAACACATGTATCTTTTTTGTTATTTTGTCCATTTGTCATTTTCTGCAAATAAATGCTCTAAACCAGGGGTCTTCAACGTTTTTCAGGCCAGGGACCCCCAAACAGATGGCGAACTGGGCCAGGGACCCCCTACTATATATACGGCATAGAATTGTGTTTTATATTAAATTGAGCTTAGTGTCATGTATAAACATTGCTACTCTGTTATGGTACATCCAATACAAGGAAATAATACACAGTTTAATACTGTATTTTACACTATAAAATATAAAATTATATTATTTTGAAGTGAAATCAAAAGATTTCGCGACCCCCCTGCAGTACCTCCACGACCCCCCTAGGGGTCGCGACCCCCCTGTTGAAGACCTCTGCTCTAAACAATAATATAGTCTGGTTAACACCTGACCATATCACAAGTGAGATATGGGTCTGTAAACTCGCTTCGAAAAATCCCGTAGCGGAGGTGTGGTTAGCGATTGCCAACGGCTGTTTATTGGGCGTTATGAATGTCTATCATTGAGCGTATACGTAAGTCCATAGCCAATCATGTCAGTTGTCAGTTCAAACTACAAGCTTCCGTTTGTCATGTAGTACGCGTCACCGTCTTGCCACACCTCCCCCGCTCTCTGATTGGGGCCCTAAATCTGGGACTCTCGCTTGGACGAGTTTCCAGGCCGCCTTCCAGTTCGAAACGAACGGAAGCGGCCTGGGAATTCCCAGGCTAACAATAATATGGAATTTGGGGGAAATGTTGTCAGTAGTTTATAGACTCAAACAAAAATGTTCCTTTTGCCCAAACAAGCCTACCTATAAGTAGTAAAATCAGAAAAAAAATGTGTTGGTTTTTTTTGCAGTAGTCTTTTTTCCCCCAGAGCTGTATATAGCATCTTTCAAAGCACAAAGCCTTTTTCATTACACTTTCATTCACTCCATGGGTGGTGGTGAGTTTCCACTACCAGGTGTGCCACTATGGGACCTGGTATTCTCAGTGGTCTCCCATTCCAGTACTATCCAGACATGGCCTTGCATACAGCTTCTGAGGTCTGGAGAAATAACCTGGAGAAAAATGAAGGAGGTGATTGAGTTATCAGGGTTTTACACCTAATGCACTTCCTGATGTAACACTCGTTTTTGTTGCATGCACTGGGCTAGTGCCTTGTCTTTTCTCCTCTTACAACACTGTACAAATAGTAGTATTCACCTCACATATGACAGCAGACTAACATGGTTATTTAGGGTTACATGGGGTTGCTGTTATCACTGAGATGCTAAATAACCCCGTTTCCATTGGAACCTGACAGGGGACCTGAGCCGATCCAGGGAGAGGGAGGGGGTCACCTTCACGAAGGGACAGCCTTGTCACCCAAGGGCCACAAATAACGCCACTGCCACTGGAGCCTATAGCAAAGAGACATCTCCAGTCATCCAAGCAGAACAACAACTCTGCAGCCCTCCCCATAAAAACAAACAAGACTCCTGGATGTGAGTGGTGGGCAGAAATATTCCTGTCACTGGGGAATAAGTATATGGACACTAAAATGTTATTTTCACACAAACGGAACAGTGGAGAAGTGAAGAATCAATATAGCTGCGGATCAATGAAGATAAGAAGGGTGTATTTAACAGACTTCAAATAAAATAAAAAAAATGCAGAAATGGCAGGATGTTTGTAAAAGGTGGATGAAATGGCTAAAAGAATAGATAGTGTACATAAATGAATATTCACAAGTAGTATTTAGCATTGCATTAATATAAAATAGTCTGACACATGAATTAAGATTTTAGCATATAATGTAAAATTATTTTGTAATGAAACTTGGAGGAGCAGGTCATTCAATAATGCTAAGATTATTCTAAATTATGCGACATGTTACTCCTCTCAAGTCGAAATCACAAAACCAAGTCGTTCCTTTGTAATGGTGTGCCGTGAGACCTGGACATACAAAAACAGAAATACAGTGAACCCTCGTTTATCGCGGGGGTTAGGTTCCAGAAATAGCCCGCAATCAGTGAAATCCGCGAAGTAGGACAATTTTATATTTTACAATTATTCTACATGTTTTAAGGCTGAAAACGCTTCACCAGACACATTATACACCTTTCTGAGACTGGTATTAACATTTTCTCACATTTTTCTCTTGGGGGGGGGGGGGGCACGTGACACGCGGACACGTGCGCGCGGACAGTTGCGCGCGGACACGTGTGTTTGTTTTGGTACCACATATCCATGCCATGTGCGAAAGTCGAGTGGAAAGCGACCTGGATATCATTTTGGGCAAGACTCAAGCCAATGCTAACAGTGCCAAACCGCTAACAGACGCCTCTGAGCACCAGTCCTCACCACAAGACCAGGTAAGACTAACATGCGCTCACAAGAGTTGGTTGCATTTCACCCCGGCTCCAAAATCAGACCGCTATCAATGCGTCGCCAATACTCCACAGCTCTCTAGGACGGGGTCGGGTTCGTCCTCTCGGCGTGACGGGGAAGAGCCACTGTCTCCTCTGTGCGCGCGAGTGTCCTCCCCCCGCTGCGGCTCCCTCGAATGCGGCTCTCCCCGCTGCGGCTCCCCCGGACGCCGCGCGGCCAGGCGCCAGGCCCGTCCATGTTGATTCTTGGCTCTTCCATGGTCCGGCTCGCACTCTCTTCCATGGCTCGTGCAAGTAAACAAAGGCCACACCTCCTGTCACCCAGGCGCTCTCGTGAAGGACATCAGAGACTCTGTCCCTACCATCCCTGGTCTAGACCTGGTTTAGTCCTGGTTTAGACCTGGTTTAGTCCTGGTTTAGACCTGCTTTAGACCTGGTTTAGTCCTGGTCTAGTCTCTTAGCTAATCAGGGCGCAGGACAGAATGTTACACTGTAAAAAAAAAGTTACACTATAAAAAAAATTGAAAAAAAAAAAGAAAAAAAAATTGGAAAAAAAAATCCGCGAAACAGCGAGGCCGCGAACAGTGAACCGCGATACAGCGAGGGTTCACTGTACATAAAAACATTTAATTACCTCTTCATAAAGATCAAATACATAATGTAACCTTATGGTTGTGTGAACCAACAGAATTTAGGCACTACCAACACACAGTAACAAGATAGCAACTGAACCTCATTGGCCACTTCACTTGAGAGAAACAAAAACATTGATTCTTCAGTTCTTCATTTACAAATCCTTAAATGCACTGTGCAAAATACATCCAACTTTCTTGCACAAAGGCGTTCTTGAACTGAGGTAAGCTATATCAGTAACGGCAGCATGGTCCAATATCAGTAGCAACCATTCAAAATACCTTGTCTCCACCTGAGTTAACACTTGTAACTCCAGAGCAAAGCAAACACATGAAAGAGTAGTTTTTAACATTACATTATTCTTACTTCTTACTATGTGTTATTGTATGTGTATTCACAAACTCATTAAATTATATCCATATATTTATCAACCTATTTATTTATTCATTCTGACTTTGATGGCAACTACACAACATATTGAAACACATTTTTTCTTTCTGTTTCTGTTTAAACGTCCTATATTACAGAACACTGACTCCTGTGAGCTTTAAGTCCTGTTATAGTGGTCATTTTCAAGTCAACAGCTATTTTTTTGAGATTGGCAAATCCAAGTCTGAAATCATCAAGATTATTGTAGTGAAGGTGGACTTTAAAACACAGTGGAATGCCTCCTGTATTATTACCATGACATCACAAGGTGCTTTCAGTTCGAGAGAAGAACTCAGCCTAAGTTTGTGTAGAGTTTGTGGTTAAACATGTGTGAATGAAACAAAACACAACTCCAGGTATTTTTATGATGAGGAAACAACATTATAACTCAGATGAGAAAATAGCGTAATATGGGTCCTTTAAACTATTTCAAGCCTAAATGACAATCTACCATAGAGGCAAGAAGAACTTTGTCTGAATTCTGTCTTGGCTGGCTGGTCAATTCTACGTTTACATTAACCCCTTACAGTGGAGGGCCTTTTTTGAGCAACTGTCCCTAAAAAGACCTCTCCAAATTAAAATCATACCTGTTATTGAAGTATATGGATTGTATACAAATGTTTGGTCTCTGTGTAAAGGGAACATTCTCTAGTTTTACCCTCAGCATTTACATTCACTCCAAATGTGATTGGAAAAAAGTTACACACCTTGGAACACCAAATAAAAAGTGTTTTTTTTATCCTCGCCTAATTTTTTTCTAAATATAAAAGGTGTCTATAGCTGCTGTTCATACACTATCTTTCAATACAATAAGTTGTTGACCACTCAAATTTCAAGTTGGGAATCAATAGTTGTAAAAATAAACTTTTTACTCCACTTTTTGTTATACAGGGATCATGCTTTTATCCAAACCTATCCAAACCTATCCAAATTGGAAACATTTAGAAAATGTTTAATAACTTTTGACTCATTCAACCTACAGACATCATTGAGGGCTCTACTGAAAGCTTACAACTAGAGGAATCCATTTCTGCACACAAGGTCACTATATTATGTCCCTGAGAATTACATTCTATAAAAAAGTGTTTTTTTTTTTTCAATCAAAAATAGACCAAAAAGTGTTGAAAATGATAATATGTATTGGAAAATTCTATAACACTGCACACTGTATACATTTTCAAAAAAACATGGACACTAAACGTTCCACACATATTTACAGGTATTTACACACTAAGAGTCTGGTGTGTTCCACTGACTGTAGCAGTCCCTTGTTTGAATAAAGCAGAGTGCAGTGTCACAGGTAGAACATTTTACAGCTGTCTTTGACTGACATCTTCTACACTTCAGCCTGCCATTTGTGCGGTCACCACTGCTGCCCATCCGTTCTTTGTTGCTCCGGTCGTGGTAAATGCAGTACATGCTTTATTTTTCACTATACATAATTATTTTCTGATCAGTTGGGCTTTATTGGTACACAGTGATGACACTAGTAAGAAAAACACAAAAATATAACAGGAAAGCTCAAAGCTCAAAATATGCTTTCTAAAATGTTATTTTCAAAGATCAAAGATCAAAGTCAGCTTTATTGTCAATTCTCCCATATGTGTTCAACATACAGTGAATCGAAATTTTGTTTCTCTCTGGCCAAGTAGTGCAAAAACACAGTGTACAAAATACAATAAAGACAAAACAAAAACTATCTAAGACAAAAATCTAAATCTAAAAACTAAAATCTATTCTTATTTATTTTCTTATTTATCTAAACACCCAATAAATAATAGTAGGTCTATTTTACAAAAAGTGATCTAAATGCAGAAAAAAATCTAATGTTTTATTGTTTTCTTTTTATTCAAATACTACATCAAATACATAATAAAATGATACTTACACATCCAGAAAGACATCCTTCATAAACAACACCTCCACACATTCTCCAAATCAACAAGAAAGGCGGAGGACGCATGACGCACCGTTTACACACAGTTTACGCACGGAGCGCAGTTTCGCGTTACGCAGCTGCTTCACGTGGAACTTGTTGTGAAAGGCCTAACAAACTTTATGTCTCCCTGTTCAGCTCCTCATTGGCTGTTTGCCTGAACTGTCAATCATCCTGTGTAACCTAACTTGTTGACTCAGCAAGGGCGGAACTCTTAGTTGATATTTAGCGGTGCGCCACACTTGATTGGACTATTAAAGCTCTACAGAAGCCCAGACCTCTCCTTTATGGCCTATATCTAACTGTCAATCTGAAGTTTACCCTTGTGTTTAGCTGCTGCAAGCGTGGTTTTAGTGAGGAAAGTTATATTTTGCTTGATTTAGGCTAAAGAAGTGAAAAAAAAACCACAGGCGCTTATGTAAGTTGGGAAGACTTTCGCTGTCGTATTGGATCTAACACATGTTTTGGACTAAATTGTTTTACTGGATTTTATTCGCTGGATCCTTACGGACAGATTGAGGCCAAGCTTATCACGAAATACAGATGTCTGACCTGTACAGAGCCTTCAAAGCGAAACTAAGCGAAGTAACAAACCTCGTTTTGTGCTTTTCCGTATAAAAGCCCCATGTGCTCGGGGACTGATTGTTGTGCCGGGAAATGAATTACATAGTCAAAAAGATGAGACTGTAAGGTTTCATTTGATGTGCAGATTGTTATGGTACACGTTCGGGAATGTGTGGTTTCATATGGAAAGAAAAAAAAAACAATGAACGGGACCGTGCACGGGCCGTCCGCAGTGTAAGAGGTTAACATTTCATAGATTCCGGCTTGGATATTACATCGAGTCACTTGGTGTTTTGGTGCACAGCTGGCGTCCTAAATGAGGAGGGACATAGAGGGACTTAAAGACCAGCTCTGCGTCCCTAACCTGAGATTTGGGACAATGCAGTGAAGGTCATGGCTCGCTCACAGAGACAGAGGAGACAGCGGCAGACTGATTGGGAGCACAGGGAGCAGCTGGTGGAGTCCAACTCCAAAAGTGACTGTGAGAATCTCCAGGTGGTCGCTGTGAATTATGACACTGTCCAATGGATCCTCTCTGCCTCCACACAGACTAAGTGCTGCTTTGAAGTGCCTTGTCATTCACGCCTGGGGACCCATATCTGATGTCCGGATAATTTCTGAGCAGTGCATGCACCATTTGGTCAGAAACTAGAATGTTGCTGTAGTTTGATTTCTACACAGCCAACTTTTTCTTTTGTTAAAAATGGCCGGGGGATACAATGGCTAATTACACTCTTCTAAATGAGGAGTTCACCATGAATATTGATAAAGCATTAATTAGTTACTAAAAGTGGAAAATCATTTTCTTTGTGCCAAATACTTCACATGTTTTTGGTGGTAAAAGTGTCCAGAGCCACTGGGTTTGTGGCAATGTAGCATATACTGTACGGTGGTCCTCCCTTCTTTACACTGTGAATATAGTTTTTCTAGCCCAAGAAACTACATTGGATGTGTCAGAGTTCACATTTTATCCAAAATGCTTCGTTTATATCGATGAATTATTGATACTTTGCAGCTGATGTCATGTGAAGCCAACTGAAAGTACAACTCTGTTAGAAGCTCTGTTACTCAAAACAGACTTTAATCTGAGCTTTATTTTAACACAATCTGACCAGAAAGAGATGATTTGGTTGGAACTACAACAGGTGAGCTGGTTTGTGCTGTTAAACCAGTCCCTCTCACTATTTTGGTTGAAAATGAAACACCTAAACAGTCGTATTGATCACAGGCTCCTAAAAATGTGCTGTTTAAAAATCCATTTTGTACTTTTTCTTGAGTTTTCAGACTATCTTAAACTTTTTTGTCTGTGTTTGCTAATGTGTGCATTGTGCCACCATGGAAACTGCTGAATATTCCACCAGAGAATATGCGTTATAGCACACCCCCAGCGTGATGTCCCTGCAAAGTATCTATGGCATCTATTGTTACAGACTGAATATTAAAACTGCAATTTGTTTATGGACTATACTTTCTAGGATGAAGGGTATAACATTTAACTTTTCACAGCACTGATAGCAAGCTGTGTTATGGCTTTTCAAAGGAGATGAGGTGAGATCTGGGGTTGGAAATTAGTTGTACTATTTTGTATTGCGTATATTGGCAGACAGCCCAGATAATTAGGTATGTTCTGAACACGATGTCCCTTTTAATAAATAGGACATTTCAATAACTCCCACAAAGGATAATTACAGTATTAGAGTGAATGAATCTATATGGTGGTTTAGGTGCATTTTCTTTCAATCCTATATAAATAAAATCATAGGGCAAGATCATTACATCTAATAGCTTGTTTTCATGAGAGTGGAGGAAGAGGGCTGACGCTGGACCGTGGTGGGGCGCTGGTCAACTCTCACATTAGGTGTCCAAAATTACGATGACCCTGATTAAGCCAAAGAGATTGAGTGCAGCATCCCAATTCACTTCTGACTTCTGCTTTGTAAAAAAAATCAAAAGTGGATAGAAATAGTACACAGTAGTAGAGGTGGTATAAGCAGTATTATGTCACATTTTCCCCCATTTAAATAGTTTATATTTGATTAACCTATATTTATTCCTATATATATTCTATATTTAACAGATTACCTTAAAGATCCCATGACATGGTACTTCTTGATGCTTTTATATGGTTCCTTAATGTTTTCCTAATACTGTAAATGAATCCTTCTTCAAAATCAACACTCAGTGCATGAGAAACAGAGATAAGCTGAGAAAGAGTAATTTTTCTCACTCTTAACACTCTATAATGGGCGTTGTTGCTTGAATGCAAATGAGGAGAAAAGAGATGGCCAATAGTAGAGGGTGGGGGCGTGGCCAAACGCTCCGCTCTCCGCTGTAGCTCACAGCTGATCCATTTCCTTGTTTTTGCACAGGGGGAGAGATTTGAAGCTTTCCATTGAAAAATAAACACATTTCCACATAAAATAAAATTAAACCACTGCTGTTCAAAGGTCCAGAGGCTCAGACAAAGGACTTCCGAGCCTAGAAACACTCGGACGTGCCTCCAGGCAAATAAAAAAACGCATTTCGCATTGCCTAGCGCATTCGCAGTCCAAACTCTCTGGGCGTGATTTACAGAGACGCTGAGTACAGACAAGCGGGGGTGGAACTGCATTTGCATTTCTTTTTTCGATCTGACGTCAATAAGGTGCCTTGTTCAAACTCGCCCGTTTGAGCTCCGATTTTTTGTAACGCAGAAAAGGATCGCAAATGCTCAGTTTAGACATTTCGCAACTTTTAACCATGGGGGGGGGGGGGGGGGGCTAAACAGGGTAGGGGAGCTCACATTAACGTTCAAAAACCTCAGAAAGTGAAAATTTCATGCCATGCGACCTTTAAAACAAAACTTAAAATAATATATAATTATTTGGATCAAGATAAAATGTTTAAATAGATGCATTTAACAGGATAAAACTTTTCATTTTTGGAGTATAGTTGAACACAGTATAGGCAGAAGCATTAATAGTAGCAGTAAATGTAATAATACTGGTATTCATAGTAGTAGGAGCAGTAGTCAAAGTTCCAGTATGGACTTTCACATCAAACAGTAACTGGTCATGGTAAATGGTAGGGATGCACAATATATCGGCATTAATATCGGTATCGGCTGATACTGTCATTTTTAAAAAACATATCGGTATTGGTCCGATGTGTAAAACTGGGCCGATATTAACGACCAATATTTGTCAGTACTATAAATACCTTGCTTTGAAAAACAAACTATCACACTTCAGGCAGAGCACTGGGAGCTGTCCAAGCTGTACAGGGATCTTGGTTATAAAACGTGTTTATCTGTCCATGTTTAAGTATATTGTAATTTGTAATTTAATGTGTTCAGGGCTCTCAAGTTTTTAAGTTTGGTCGGCGTGAGATTTATATTGAGGGACCGGGGGGTTGGGGGGTGCGAGTGATATTTTTTTCAGGGGAGCAGGAGGGATGGGGGGGAAGGGGGGTTGCGAGTGAGTTTTTTTCGCTGAAAAGGGCGCGGTGCCTGCATAACTAACTCTTCTGAGCCACACAGACCGATTTTCTGGGCACAGAAGCGCTGTCACCAGTGGCTAGACTTTTTGAATTGCTTAACAAATTGCGTGTGAACTCGTTGAAATGCATGTGTCACACTCTCAAAGCGTGAGACTTGAGAGCGCTGGTGTTGCAGTTCCTTTTCTTGGCAATACACAAAATGGCCCCCAAACCTGAAGTATATGTGGTGATATGGGAGCCATGTGAAATGCAGATTAAGAGTGACATGGTGATTTATCATCCTTGTGTTTTTTTTCCTTAATCTAAACTTTCTCACAGGGGTTTTATGAATAAAATAAGTTAAAGGTCCCATGGCATGAAATTTTCACTTTCTGAGGTTTTTGAACGTTAATGTGAGCTCCCCTACCCTGTTTACGGCCTCTCCATGGCTAAAAGTTGCAAAATGTCTAAACTGAGCATTTGCGTTCCTTTTCTGCGTTTGAAAAAACACAGCTCAAACGAGCGATTCTGAACAAGGAAACTTTCTGACCTCACATCGAAAAATGCAGCTCCACCCCCCGTCTGGATGTCTACCCACCATCTCTGTAAATCACGCCCAGAGAGTTTGGACTGCGAAGGAGCTACGCAATGCGAAATGCGTTTTTTTATTTGCCTGGAGGCACGTGCGAGTGTTTATAGGCTCGGAAGTCCTTTATCTGAGCCTCTGGACCTCTGAAACAGCAGTGTTTTAATTTTATTTTCTGTGAAAATGTGTTTTTTTCATTGAAATTCCTCTCCTTTCTTCCTCCGCGCTTAAAATGCGGAAGTGGGAGACAGCGCACAGCGCAGCGCTAATCCAGAAACCAGCGGCGCATTTGTCCTAGAGGTAAGATCTTAAGCCCGAGCCCGAGCCCGACACGACCCGACCCTAAAATGTCAATCATTGCTTCGGGTCGGTTCGGGCTCGGGCTTCTCTCTCGCTGACTTTAAAAAAAAAAAAAATCTGTTTATAAAAATGTATACTAAAACGATGTGTGGATACTAAACTAAGGAATACTTGTTTTAAAATAAATAATTTGGATAAAACAGAGAAGGCGCTGTAATGTAATTGCTATTTAACTACTAAACAGGAGCCGCAGAGCCAGAGCTCTGTGCACGTGACGGCCCCCCTCTTAATAATCTTCCCCTCCGCTCCGCGCTCTCTGCTTCTCCTCCGCTCCGCTCTCTCTCTGCTTCTCTCTCTAGTGCCGCGCCGCACTAGATTCTTAAGGACGTACTGCTGCTGTGGTTTATGGCCCAACTTTCAACCTGTCAAAATGACGGACGGCCTTAAATTTTTCCTGTCAACTCTTTAAAAAATCCGTCAATGATGGAAAATTGTCGGTAAATGTACCCTCTGCAGAAACAAATATAAAAGATGTAAATGTTTATACAGTCTTGTTTAACTTAGATTTCGTTACAAAAGACAGGCTTTAATTTGTTATCATAAATCACCCCTCCTCCTCCCTCCTCATCACAAATAAAATATGAAATTTCGGGTTTGCTTCGGGCTCGGGCCTGCAAATCAAGTTAATTGGTCGGGCTCGGGCCGGGTCGGGCTTTAATGCCCGCGGGCCGGTTCGGGTCGGGCTGGATTTTTTAGGCCCGATCTTACCTCTAATTTGTCCCCCCCCCACCCGTAGCTCTCACCTATCTCTGTTCTTCTCATTTGCATTTAAGCAACAACGCCCAGAATGAGTTGTTCAGAGAGATATTTTCTGACTCTGATTGTGTACATGTGTCTTTTTCATGCACCGAGTCTTGATTTTGAAGAAGGATTCATTTACAGTATTAGGGAACCATTAAGGCACCATATAAAAGCATCAAGAAGTACCATGTCATGGGATCTTTAAGTGTCATGCCACAAGACACAGTAACAGCATTCATCCAGGGCGGCTGGAATTGCACTACCAACCTGGGTGTCAGTGGATCTGACCACTCTACCAATGACGTTTATGTTGAGAGCAGGATTCCAACCTTCGGATCACCAACTGAGCTACTACGGCCACTCAGTAAACTCAATGCTAAATGTTTAAGAGTACCACTTTGACTTGGAAATACAAAGCCATTTCACTTCTACTTAAAAAGTTACCTGTTCAAAATTTGAAACTACTATCTACCATCTCAAGTATCAGCAACTTTTGGCATTTTGAGCACATTACATGAGTGAAGAGGGCTCAGACCTTGAAGATACAGTCAGCTCCACATTTTATACCGTGCATATTGTCATTACTAAAGGTTTATGGATGTGACATTAGATATTAGGCTGACGGAGATTTGGAGGTTATCTGGCATTTCAAGATGTGTGTGAAAAGTCAAGGCGTGAAAAAGGATTCACCCTGCGGTTCGTCTTCAGGCACATCACTCACAGCACTCCACAGCACTGACTAAATCTTTGCCTTGTCTGGATCCATGCACTGGAAATGAAAAAGATGGCTATAGCTAACCTTAATGCTAGACTTCAATTTATATCCTTTTCTATGGTTATCGCAGCCATGCCACCGTTCATGAAAGCTATGTGACATTTTGTATATTAAGGGCAGCGCTGTACAATGAGAAAATTCTGAATGCGTTGAATTACCTCACAGTGATGACTTCTCAGAGGCCTCTTCTGAGAGATTTAGTGCTAATAGTTATGTCTTTTTATAGTTTAATTAACTCAGACATGGAGGTTGTTCTCATGACTAAAACTTGACAGATAAATGCTTATTATATCATGAACTAATTACCAATGAGGACAAATTGTACTGTATTGAATTAAATATATTGTCAATAATGTGTGAAATGCTAAATAAATGAAGCAAACTATAACAGATAACCTACCAGTATGGGCAAAACATAAGATAAGGGAATCTACAATGGCATGGTAACTAACTATTAAACACATTAGCAAAAACAGCCAAAAAAGATTTAAGATCGTCTGAAACACAAAATGGATTTAAAAAACACATTCCCTGGAGCCTGTCAATAGCGTTCATAGTCATAGTGTTTGATTTTCAACAAAAATGGAGAGTGTGACTAACTGAAAACTTGTTTAAGAGCACAAATCAGTTAACCTGTTGTAGTTCCAGCTAAATCAGCTAATTCTGTTCCAGAAATACCACAAAAAATCAGTTTACATCTGTTTACACCAACACGTGAGCTGAGCAGTCGTGTTCACGTTTCTCTTTTTACACTAACAGCAAAACAGATGCTCTACGAACAAACATCACAGAATAACTGAATCTCAGAGCACTTCTGAGTCATTTTGTTCAGTTTCAAGATGGACCACCACTTGTTTTAGCATCATCTGCATCAACAACGGAGGTTGAACTTGGCAGGAGGTATGAAACTGCAGCTAAAAAGTGAAATTCAGAAAGAAAACATACTTGAATACGCTCCATATGTCTTTTTAAACTTACATTTTTAGGTAAAAATGTGTAGAAACTGGATTGATAACTATGGGCTGCAGGGCTCTCAAGTTTTGAAGATTGGTAGGAGTGAGATCTCCGAGGAGCAGGGAGGGGGGGCGAGCAGTAGTCGAGTTGTAAAATGAAACCGGGGGGATGGTGAAAATGGAAATGCTTTTATAACAAAAAGTCCATATTATCATTAAATAATTCAATAATGCACAGGATAATATGTTATCACACACAGTCTTGGTTTAGCCCTGGTTTAGTCCTGGTTTAGTCCTGGTTTAGACCTGGTTTAGACCTGTTTTAGTCCTGGCTTAGTCTTGGTTTAGTTTTGGTTTAGTCCCGGTTTAGTCCTGGTTTAGACCCGGTTTAGATCTGGTTTAGTCTTGGCTTAGTCCTGGTTTAGACCTGGTTTAGTGCCGGGTTAGTCCCGGTTTAGTCCTGTTTTAGACCTGGTTTAGTCCCAGTTTAATCCTGGTTTAGACCCGGTTTAGTCCTGGTTTAGTCTTGGCTTAGTCCTGGTTTAGACCTGGTTTAGTCCTGGTTTAGTTCTGGTTTAGTCCTGGTTTTGTCCTGGTTTAGACCTGGTTTAGTCCTGGCTTAGTCCTGGTTTAGACCTGGTTTAGTCCTGGCTTAGTCTTGGTTTAGACCTGGTTTAGTTTTGGTTTAGTCCTGGTTTAGTCCTGGTTTAGTCCTGGTTTAGTCCTTGTTTAGTCCCGGTTTAGTCCTGGTTTAGGCCTGGTTTAGGCCTGGTTTAGATCTGGTTTAGTCTTGGCTTAGTCCTGGTTTAGACCTGGTTTAGTCCTGGTTTAGACCTGGTTCAGTCCTGGTTTAGTGCCGGTTTAGTCCTGGTTTAGTCCTGGTTTAGACCTGGTTTAGTCTTGACTTAGTCTTGGTTTAGACCTGGTTTAGTCCTGGTTTAGTGCCGGGTTAGTCCTGGTTTAGACCTGGTTTAGTCCTGGTTTAGACCTGGTTTAGTCTTGGCTTAGTCTTGGTTTAGTCCTGGTTTAGACCTGGTTTAGACCTGGTTTAGTCTTGGTTTAGTCCTGGTTTAGTGCCGAAATAGATGCAGAAATAATCTGATAATATGACTCACCCATAAGAACGCGGTCAGTCCCGATAATTTGCGTATCCATGTATGCATGTGTCACGGTCTTTAATAATCCGGAGCTCCGGAGAAAAGGACATATCCCGAACTTATCCCGTGTCCCGAGGTGAGAGTTCCTTCTTACGTAGCATTAACGTAGCAAGTTAAGGATTCTTATTCTCTTGGAAATGTCGCGTAAATATCACGCGGCTCGCTCACAGCTGATCGGCAAACAGGCCGATCAGCTGTGAGCGATCGGCCTCACAGCTGATTGCTCAACTCGAGTACTGGTGTGCAAGTGACTTTTTTTCGCTGAAAATGCGCGGTGCCTGCATTAACTTACTGACTTTCTGGGCACAGAAGCACTGTGAACAGTGGCTACAGTTTTGAATTGCTTAAAAAAATTTCAGCGTGAGAAATACCATGTGTGGCGTGTGAGCGTGTGAACACGTCGAATTGCGTGTGTCACACTCTCAAAGCGTGAGACTTGAGAGCCCTGGGGCTGCATGTGCAATCAAAAGAAAAACCTAGTTTTCTAACCTCACAACTAGTGCTGTCAGGCGATTAAAAAAAATAATCTAATTAATTACAGGATTTGTAATTAATTAATCTAATTAATCACATTTTTAAAAATATTTTTTTAGGTGGTTTATTGTGCTCTCCCACAGTGCAAAAAAGGTATCAAACGTGTGATTTGTAGTGGTACAGTGGAAAGACTGCAGACTTCCCCTTTAAGTCTTTCAGTCTTTCAGTCACTCTTTCCCTCCGTGCACGTTACCTCCACTGTAACCAAGACAAGACTGCTGTACACCCCCATTCACCTCCTACATTACGTAACATTCATTCAAAAGCTTATTTACACCATTCCACTAGCCTATTAAATGGCGAATATTTCTGGTGTACGTGAGCACGTACAGTAGCTTTCATGCAATGTCAATAAATAATATACACAGCTTCAAATATACAGAGAATACAAATAATTGTCCATGTAAATTACTCATGGTTCACATGACCACCGGAATCTGCGAAACTGGATTACCGGTGTGGATGTGTCCGGACCATCGCACCACGGGAGGAGGCGGCGGCACCGCGGGGGTGAGTAAATGATCGGGTTTAGGGTGATTTGGATGGGCAAAACTAACGTTTCTTAAGTGTGCACCCTTAGTCGCGGCAGAACACGCTGGAGAGGTTATGGGGAGCTGAAAATGGTTCGGTGCGCAGTGTGCAGCAGATACGGAAATGGGCACGCGTGTCTTCACGTGCTCTCCCAGGGGACAGCGGGCTTAGGAACGGACCTGCTACGTCACATTTTTATAAATAAACTCGCCGTTCAAAGGCCCTGCACGCCAAATTTAAAATGCGCGTGCATTGAATTGCGCTCATAATTGATTGCGTTAATTTTTATAACACGTTAATTAGCAGTGTAATTAATTAATCTAATTAACGCGTTAAACTGACAGCCCTACTCACAACACTAGATTTATGGTTTAGTAATGTATTTTCAAAGGATAGACCACAAAATTGAGTAAGATGAAGAGTACTCAAGTAGAAGGAAGTATATTCAGTCAAAACTACTGAATTAGACAAAGTTGGGATAAGAATAGGCCTGATTTTTGGTTTACTAGGATAAGGTAGTTTAATTGTTCTGTTTCATCTCAGGTGACCGGCTCCACCTTTGGCATGGAAGAGTCGGGGTGGCAATACGCCGTGGGCCAGATGGCGAAAACATCCGCAATTTCCGAGAGCATCAAGGACCAAGGGTGGCAGGAGGTAAAATAGACATTTATACAAATCTTGAAAATTCTAAAATGAACATGAAGCCAGTGCAAAGACACAAGAATTGGAGCTTATGTGCTAATGTTTTTTTTTTCCCTGTTAAAATTCACGCAGCAACTGCAAGCGATAAAGTGTATTTTGGTTCAGTGTAAAGTGCATAAGTATGCATCACATGATTAAAATCTGAAAAAGATAAAATAGTTTTAAATTTGGCTAAAAGACAAAGATCATAAAAACTATAAAAAAAAAAAAAGAACAATGAACTAAATCTGGTATTTTCAAAGGACAGACCATAAAGAGGAGTAAGTAAATTCAGTCCAAAAACTACTGAGAAGTACAGTTTTTTTTTTTTTTTTTAAATATTGATTTGTAGTAAAATGTGAATAGATTAAACAAAAAGAAAAAGGAAAGGTCTGCACATGATTTTTGGTTTTCTCTGATAAGATGGTTTAACTTTAATTGTTCTTTTTCTTTTCCGGTGACCGGCTCCACATTTGGCGCGGAGTTTGCCGTGGGCTAGGTGGGGAAAACAGCATAAACTTCTTTCAGCGGCATCTGGGCCAAGGACAGAGGGCAAACTTGCCAGGAGGTATTTTACTCAACAAAGTAGTGGTCCAAAGAAATACTGAAGTTGAGTTTAAAAAAATCTGGAGAAACTACTACTCCAGTAATTGTAAGCAAAAAATGTGATTTATACATTTAATGTATTTGGCAAGGACAAAACAAAAAGTAATGAGCAAAGTAGCCCATAAAAGTACTATTACTTCAAACTTAATATCACTCAAGTAGGAGTATATTCAGGTTAAAACCTACTCTGAGAAGTACAATGATTTTTGGTTTACTATGATGAGATGGATTAACTTTAATTATTCTCTTTCTTCTCAGGGGACCGGCTCCACCTTTGGCACAGAAGAGTTTAGGTGGCAATTCACCATGGACCAGGTGGTGATAGCAACTTCAACCTCCTACAGCCTCATCTGGACCAGGGACTGAGGGTGAATGTGGCAGTAGGTATGTCCAAAATGTTCTAGTAGCAGTATAAGAAGAAGAAGACAGTATAAGAAACACATGCAAGGATAAGGACAGGTCTACACATGATTTTTGGTTTACTCTGATGAGATGGTTTAACTTTAATTGTTCTCTTTCTTCTCAGGTGAGGTGAGGGCAGTTCAAACATGGACCAGATGACCTCTACAACTTCCTTGAACATCAACTGGACCAAGGAATAAGGGTGAACTTGGCAGGTGGTAAAAAGGTCTAAAAATCTTCTGCTACATAGTTAAATTCAGAAAAAAGATACTTATAATAGAGGTTAACGCTTTTTTTGGTGAAGTACTATTAATAGGGGCGACAGTGGGTTCTGTTGGTGTGTCCTCAGGCAAGGCACTTCACCCACATTGCCTAGTTTGAAAGTGGTGTGTGCGTGAATGACTGAGTACTGTTATTTCAAACAAAATATAACTTGAGTAGGAGAAAGCAATGGGCCAGATGGTAGAAACTACCTCAGGGTGAACGTGGCAAGAGGTATGTCAAAAAAATGTTCTAGTGGCATTTAGCAGAAGATAGCATAAGACAAAGAGAAGAGGACAAGGATAGGTCTGTACATGATTTTTGGTTTGCTATGATGAGATGTTTTTTATTCTGTTTCTTTTCAGGTGACCGGTTCCACATTTGGCGTGCAGTTCGCCGTGGGCCGGATCATGAAAACACCCTTGACCATTTTGGGCGTCATCTGGGCCAAGGACGGAGAGGGAACTTTGCAGAAGGTAAAAATGTTCTAAAATATGTTCTAGAGACATTTAGCGTAACACATCTGTAGATAAATAGCTAACGTCCGAAAGAAACGATACTTGAATAGAGGTTAACACACATTCACACACATGTTTTTGTTGAGTAATATTATTAGGGGTGACTGTGGCTCAATTAGACCACAAAATTGAGTACTGTTGCTTCAAACTAAATATAACTCAAGTAGGAGTAAGTATATTCAGTCCAAAGTACAATATCAAGTACAATTTCTTTCAAATGTTAATCAATTTGTAGTAAAATGTAAGTAGATTAGACAAAGATAAAAGGATAAGGACAGGCCTGCATAAGATTTTTCGTTTACTATGATAAGAAACTTTAATTGTTCTGTTTCTTCACAATCGGCGTGGAAGAGCCCAGATGGTACTTCGCCGTGGGCTAGATGATGATAGCGATCATCAGGACCAAGGACCGCGAGAGAACTTCAGTGGAGGAATGTCAAAAAATGTTCTAGTAATATTTAGCAACACATTTCAGCAAGAAAACCTGAATAGAGGTTAACACACATTCGCACACCTGTGTTTTTGTTGGGTAATATTAGTTAATTCAAAATAATTTTTCTGACCAAAGTAGTGGTCCACAGAAATACTGAAGTTAGAGTAAAAAAAATATGGTCTAACATCTGTACAGCTCAATCAGTTATATTTTGGTAACGTGGAAACTACAGGGCATCACTATCCTTGGCAGATTCTCAGAGATATGTGATTAAGGGCCCTTTTTATGGGTAAAAATGACAAAATATTTTATCGGAAGTGCCTTTCGTTTGACGGTGACGGCGTTTTGGGGACTTAAAAATGCAAAAAACTGAAACCGCCCTCCAAAGTGGAAAACTTAAATACGCTCCGCCGAAGCATTTTTGTCTACACTGCCCAAGACGCAAAACTCTGGTCAAATCTGCTGATGTCGCGTACAAGTTTACGTCACATCGGTCCATATATCAGTGTACTTTGTTTGGCAGGACTCCCAGTCCACACCGTGTTGCGCCTTCATTATTTTGTAGTCTAACATGGTCTGAAGCAATAGTTGAACTTCTTCGTCTGACCACACAATTTTTTTTTGCTACCAGTAGCCATGTTTTGTTTTGCTTTTCGTGGCGCAGAAGAAGGAAGATTCTACGCATGCGCACGAACATAGTTATAATGTATCACAGCACCACCTAGCCGCCTGGCATGCATACCCAATCGAATTTCACACACTTTTGCGCCACCGTATGCACGCAGATTTCCTCCCGAAAATGCCCGTCTAAACGTGGAATAAAAAGTGAAGACTCGACGCCACTTTTGCTCCTTCTGTTCAGAATGTAAAACGTAGCCTAATTAAGAAAGACAAAAGGTGGTGTCCTCATTCTGTGGCGCAGTAGTCCACGTAGGAGTCCACACTCACAACATTTCACTGATTATATATACTAGTATATTGCACAGAGGCAAAAAGCTACATATTATATTATAATGTATTGCAAATTTTACACTACCTTGAACTTTAAGTGCTTACATTTTCATATAAACCACAAGCATAATAAAATTTGAACAACCAACCACAGTTTTTAAATGTGTTGATTCTTCCCTGGGCAAAGACATTACTGCAATAGTTTATGTAGGTGTATAAACGGCATTCATATTCAGCAGAAGACGTTATAAAAGACCTGAGCAGTCTCCTGAATTGCTGAATAGGCCTGGTTCAAGCTTGGCTCAATCAGGACTGGGTGGGCAGTGTGTCAGCCCTTGTTAACTATGACCTTGGAAGATAATAATGCTCTAAACTGCGGTATGTGTGAGGTAATGGCATGCTGATTAAAGCATTATATGAGCAGGTTTACACATAGCGACACACACAAATTCACCTTGAAATGCTCACTGGCTAGCTTAATAGTCCTGAAGATTTTTTGCATCCAAATTGACGCAGTTATTGACATAAATATGCATGACCCGGCCACCTGAACAGCACAATGAAGTACCTGCACATCACTGTCAAAAAGGTAATGGCTTCGAACAACGCAATTTTACGTTCGATCTATCTTTGAAGCCGGTTTTGGAGAGCAAGTAGCCCTCCCTGATGTAGACAGAGTTGCATGCTCAAGAAGAAAGCAGTACAAACATTCCCAGGGCTCTGAATACCTGTCAGCTCCTGCCTTATGTATTCTCTTTGATACGCTACACACGGGAACAGATGCATTAACAAAACACAAGAGAGAACTGGGGAGCTCAGAGCATGCAAGTTTACAAGGATCTGTGGTAAAAATCCACAGAACAGAATAGTTCAAAATACACTGCTCAATAGAAGGCCATCGGTGGATTGATTAGAATGACATTACTAATAGCCAAAGATGTGCCAAAGATTATATAAAACATGTATCTTTTTAGTTATTTCGAACATTTGTCATTTTCTGCAAATAAATGCTCTAAACGATAATATTTTTATTTGGAATTTGGGGGAAATGTTGTCAGTAAATGTTCCTTTTGCCCAAACACATAGCTATAAGTAGTAAAATCAGAAAAACTGAAAATTTTGCAGTGGTCTCTTGTTGTTTTTTCCAGAGCTGTATATGCATTATCTATTCTTCCATCCAATATTTTACATACATTCAAAGCTTTTTTAAAACATTTTTTCCCTTTCAATTACCAAAAAAAACAAAAACAAAAAACACTGTATAGATAAAAGATGATATAGTACTGAAAGTCTACATTTCATTTTGAGAATAGTACATAAAGAGACTGTTCTTGGTCGCGCTGACCGCATTGTTTCAATGCTAGCGTTAGCATTAGCTTAGCCGCATTGTGAAGGGAGATCCATGGCACCACAATATGCAGTGAGCAGCCGCACAGCACGGTCCCGCACAGAGCACAACGCAATATGATCGCCACACAAAAGCTGAATTAGTATTTAAACATGTCTATAAAGTAAATGTGTTCCTGCAATCATAATTGGGTACACTTACTTGCCTCGTTGTTTGCCTTGTTGTCCGTTGTCTGTACATGAGCTCCTTCCTTCTTATGTAGCATTTACAGTCAAAGTTAAGGATTTTTAAGTTATGGATGCAAATGCAGCCTATGAAATGCAGCTACATATTAAGGAGCTGCGCACAGCTAATAGGCGGAAAAAGTAAACAAAGCACAAATGTCACGTGCTTGGTCTGTAGCGGTAGGATGGTAAGACACACCTCGATTCTTTCCGAAAAACAAGCCAATTTCACAGACAAAATGTATGCTTTTTAAGCAGCCAATGCTGTTATCTGAAACATGGAGTGGCTTCTTCATGATCTCAACTAGCTTATTCTGCAAAAAAGGAAAATCACAAATTTTGAAAAAAAAATTACAAAAATCTCATTCATCTCAAATTCTCTAATGCCGAGATGAAGACTGAAAATCCGTGGTGCATCACATATAGGAAAAGCCAAGCTAAGAAGAACCAAGAATTTTGTTTATCTTAACATCTTTTCTTTGCTGCTTGAAAACCTTGAGTGAAAGAGGATGTGTACATGTCTGACAGAGGAAGACCTTGTACACTGATCACAAACGTAAGGACAGGCCACATGACTGAAGTATAACTGGGTGGGAACCTGCTGAAATAGAGCGTCACAACAAAGTAGGAAATTCTAGTTTCATGGACATCGCAAGGTCGAGACTAGATTGGACATCTTTCTTCAGAAAAAAGGAAAGAAGGAAAGAAATGAATCCTCAGTAGTTCTAAATATTAGTCATAACATACCATTCATGTTACCTCTGGTTTTATCAGGCTGTTTCCTGCTTCATATCCATCATTACTTTTTCATATAATACAATGGAGGTGTTTTGCTTTGAAACTAGCGCACAATGAGTAACATCACTGCTCTCAACACTATTTGTGCAATAATAATTAAAATATTCATCTGAAGGGAGTAAATTGAAAATGTTGCCATGCGTAACAAGACTGTCACATGATCTGTGGACGAGTGGAACATGGAGGATAGCTGCTTGTTTGATGAGAAACGCTGGTGCAATTAAGGCTTTAATCGTAGTAGGTTTTGAAATGCTGAAATGCAGTGTTCCCTAGCATTAAGTAGCTTTAACGAGAACAAATAAATAGGTATTAACAATACAAGTACTTGAAGAACAAAGACCTGTACTAAATCAAACTCGTTATAAGATAGTGTTGAAGGGAGGTGGGGAAACTTCTATTGAATGCTTTAGGAAGAGATAGCATGAGACATTTTTCATGATTTTAGGACACATTAACTCATAAAGACTGCAATATATTCCATTTTAAGTTCAGATATGGATCATTTACCTTTATTACTACAAAATAAGACCACTGCTATTTCAGAGGTGTTCAGAGACACCAAGGACGAGCTCTTCTTAAGTCCAAATAATAAATCCCTTTTATCTTACTGCAAAAAGGAATTTGAAGACTTAGACTTAGACAAACTTTATTGATCCACAAGGGAAAATGTTTTGGGTACAGTAGCCCTTTAATAATATATGAAATATTCCAAAAAAAGTATTAAGTATTAGGGATGCGGTATCGGATAGCGGATAACGGCGCCTATCCTGAAAAATATGCTGGATCAGCTACTTTTCATTAGTTATTTGAAGGATAAATAAAATAATAGTGTTACAGAACACTATTGGATCTCATGTGTAAAAAGTTAACTGTGTTTTAAGGAAATAAACATTTAAGTATGCTAATAAGATAACCAACAAAGAAACAACAGATGGATTAACACAACTTTTCTGGGGGTAATAACATAACTGTGAACAAATGTAGGCATTCTGCATTTGAAGATTGGAGTCTAGTTTCAGAACAAGTGCCAAGTGGTGAGACATATTTTGAATCCTTTTTAGAGCATCATCTTTGATCAGAGAAGAAACATTATTGGGTTGTCCTGGAACCTTTTGATGGCTAAGGAGTTTAAAGTTTTAAGTGAAACTCTGAACAGATGGTGGTGAATGGGAGAGAGATTGCTTCCGCGCCAACAGCCCCATGCACTGGTTTGGTTCAGACGGCTTCAAAGCAGATGCGCTGCCTGTGTCTATGTCCTGTCTCCTTCCCAAGACCAGCACTTGTCGAGTGATGTGACTGAGATGTGCCTGCCTCGGGGCTCCTGGTTTCATCATGACAATGAACAGAGCTATTGTCCAAATCTCTGTAGTTTAAACAAAAACATCTAATCATCACTAAAGCGGCACAGTCTGACTTTACCAGTGCCAACAGAATCTGGTACCTATAATGTCCTTTAGACCAGCATCCACTAATGAAAACAAAGTGCCGCTTTCACTCGACCCATTCTCATCATTTCAAAACTCAAATCTTGTTCACGATATTAAAGTCTCTTGTTTAGCGTGAGCAGCAGTTGTTTTAAGCCTTATTTAAACTATTAGGAATGCATTAACAATTATATTGGTATTGGATATTGACAGCAATACTGGAAAATTTGCTGGACTGGATAACGGCTTCCAAATATTGATTCAGCCAATATTCTGACTGGACATATAAATCAATGTAATAAGAGTATTTACTTGTCGTATTTACCCAGAAAGTCTCATAATGTCTGAACTTTTATTCTCACAGAGCTGCTCTGTAGTTACTTATGAGATAAGAAACAGCTACATAACACATTTGGATCAGTTTTATCTTATTTTATTTTATTGTTTTCAGGAATAAATGCTGTTTTCAGTCTCTACAATGGTATTGATTGATATTGGGTATTGGGAGATAGTTAAAGCCATAGTATTGGAATTGGTATTGGAACTGAAAAAGCTGGATTGGTGCAAACTGCCACACAGATTAGACCCAGAACTAAACCTGGACTACTACCTGGAGTACTAAATTACGAACAGGGCCAAACCAAGACTACATCAGGACTAAACTGGGCTCAAACCAGGACCAGTGTGAAATGATGTATGTGCACAGGCTGACATTTCTACTAGTATATGCATTATACTAATATGAAAACATAGGCAGAAATAAGGTGTCCAAAAGTACCTCATAGCCATAAATTAGTGTGCCAGTAATTCTATCTTGCCTAGAGAGATGACAAGTGGTCAGAGGGGGATTTGGACTTTGGTCGTCCTTTGGTAAAGGTCTTGCGTGTTACATTATTTATTATAATTATATTAATACTTACGCCTGTCATGATAATACATGTTGTTAGCAATACAATATATTGCTAAAGTAAATATAGAGCATAAATGATAATACTGAAACTAATTTATGCCACTGATGCAATAACCCAAGGGCAGATTTAAACCACAAAACTATTCTAAATCTACAATAATGTTAAAAACAGCAGAATTAAACATTTAGTTTGCATCTGTAATGAGTCATAGAAGTTCATAATGCAACATTTTATGGCTCAAATCTTATATAGCCAAAAAATGACCACAAAATTCTCAGTAGTGCAAAGAAAATGTACGCACAATAAATACTATTTTTATTAATAAATACTGACCCCCAAAATATATTGTTCCAGCTTTCATATATTGAACAATAAGCAGATCTAGTAATAACACTGGTCTACACATTTTTGGACTCGATCTGCTTCCGAGATAAAAGTGGCTAAATCTCATTTATATTGATAAGATGAACTGGAAATCAGTTGATAACTGTGCTGGTTAGCTAATGTATTCAAGATATTTAATGATATAATAATAATTATTATATATATATATATATATATATATATATATATATATATATATAGAGAGAGAGAGAGAGAGAGAGAGAGAGAGAGAGAGAGAGAGAGAGAGAGAGAGAGAGAGAGAGAGAGAGAGAGAGAGAGAGAGAGAGAGAGAGAGAGAGAGAGAGATGTTAAAACTCTAGACATATTAAAATGAATGTATTGGAATGTGCAGACAGGCTTTCAGATAGAACTGGTTGCTTGTAGACACACTGTACTTTCTGATAAACTACAGTTTTTGCCTTATTTTGCATAAAGTTCCGATTTTGACCCAATACTATAATAAAGTCTCTTCTTCTTCTTCTTCTTCTTCTTCTTCTTCTTCTTCTTCTTCTTCTTCTTCTTCTTCTTCTTCTTCTTCTTCTACTTCTACTTCTACTTCTACTTCTACTTCTACTTCTACTACTACTACTACTACTACTATATCTTGGAAACTATAGCCAATCAGCACTTCTGACTTACTTTTTCCTTTATTAGTGACCTAAATCAAGAAAAATGTCACTACTTTTGTTCTGGAAGCATTTTGCTTGTAGACCTGTGTTATATCAGTCATATTAATCCTCCCAAAAAAAGTAACAGAAGTTAATTCTTAATTGTCAAAGAATACTTTGCACTGTTCTTTTGTTATGTACTCTTTCAACCACATTACGTTCTAACTCCTGTGGTGTATCCAAGCATGACTGCCTTTGAGGTGAGCTTAATGAATTCACGCTTATAGAGATTTTTTGTCTTGCCGTGTGCGGCAGGAACAACATCTGTTTAATCAACAACTTCCTGTGACAGTCCCTCAGTCGGGTGCAAGCTGCTGCTGCTATTCTCAGATGGAGCTCAGAGGGAAGAGTGCCTCATCCAAATTCAAAAATCCTCCATCTCTGAGCATCTCTCAGCCAGATGCAGGAAGACAAACCAGAAAACACACAGCAAAACCTCTGCTGTGTTTACGTTTGTGCTTCAGTGTTTGAGGATAAGGTCCAGTTAGTTCTTTCAACATGTTGGCTTTCAAAACTCAGTGAAGACAATGAGCAGTTTATCTCACTATATTTGGACTGAACGTCATTTTAGTACTAGTATTCTCATTACACAGTTTGCTGTTTTAATCTCCTTAGGTATAAATTAATGTTTTCTGTTTGTGTGTGCGTGCGTGCGTTTAAATAAACATGCTTCAACTAGGCTAATAATACAGAAGCCATTATCAAGCCATTATATATCCACATGATTTATAATTTGAATCTGTGACACAATCTACAAATTACTGATATCTGCATTTCGCACTTTAAACAAACATCAAAATAAATGTCTGGGAAGGTAAAGCTTGTTATATAATTAACATAATTCAAAACAGCATGTAGCCTAGAAAATGCTACAGGCTGCTATAATAAGAGTGAATTGAAGTGACTGAAAAAGGTGAATGGTTGTCCGTTTCTGGGTTAACCTCAATCAATGTCCACTTAACATCCCCCGCTAACCTGCCTAAGTGGCTTACACGGTTCAAGTGAATGGCAAGAACAGTTTTAATACTAATCCCTGTACAGTTTCAGTTTATGTAACATTGACCGTTTTTATTTGTTGCATACTCTTTCAACATTCATCTTTTGTAGACCTTCTACCATTTTACATCACATAACGCAAGGCTGGAGAAGCGCTCGTAGCAGAAAAGGTTTTGGCGATAGGCTTCTTCTGCTTGTAATCAAGACACTAGCATGCACACTCCAGAGATTACCTCTTCAATCCCCATCAAGCGTGATTACCCCTCTCGAGGTGTGTGTGGAAATGTCAGATTTTACATATCATAATATTTCACCTCTCATAAACTTCCACTATCTTCCCCGGAGGAGTCAGGAGAAGTGTCCGGGGAGCACGATTTAAAGCCGCTGTCAAATCTTTAAGAGCAGAAGCCCCGCCCCGCTGCACCTCGCCTGGATCAAGGTGCTGGGGTAATTGAGGTTTCATTGGTCATTAGCTTAAGCTAGGTAGCACTAGCACGAGCACAGTGAGAGTAATTGAAGCTAATTGGCCCAGTGTTGCAGATGATTTGGATCAGACAAACAGAGATGACCAATTTAAATGGCGACGTGACCTTTTGGGAAGCTTCAGTCTAATTAACCTTTTTCTGGTGGGTGCATGCAGGTACTGTATATGGAATTAGGCCACCAGTAAAGGCCACCAGGGATAATCATGAGAGGGGGACGCTAAAGTGAAATCCTCAGGAAAAAATGCTACGGCAATCTAAGAAATATAAGAAAAATCAATACATAATTTGTATTGTGTAAAGACAACAATAAATAATGAGGTTGATAAAAAAGAAAATGGAACCATGGCAACAGCTTTTTTTATGGAGACTCAAAACTAGGGCTCTATGCTCTGTACAGAGACTGTTCCCCAGCCACGCCTCCTGTCGATCGCCGTGTGTAAGTCTGTGAGTAGGGTGACCATTCGTCCGGATTTCGTCCGGACAGTCCAGTTTTAGAGCTGTCTGTCCGGCCGTCTGTCACGTGTCCTCCTTTTTTACGTTTTGTCCTCCTTTCGTTGCATAAATCGTCATAAATCCCCACCCATTATTTACACTTGCTACTCTGCGATGGTCGCCGTTTCCCAATTCAGAAAGTGCACGGTTCGGAGTGTGGTCTCAGTCTGCAGTTGAGGCGGTGGATACTCGCTCAGCCCTGAGTGCAATCCGTGGACCGCATGGCTATCTGCGAGATGGAACAGGTCCCGCCTCAGCTCAATGAGCCGGGTGGTCTGCTCCTTGTTCCCTAAAGACAAAATATTATTCTTTTGCGACTAGTAATACTTGGAATTCCTGTGCGCGACATCCGAAATCCCCCCCCCCCTCGCACGGCTCGCACTTTGCAGATATTAAAAAAAAAAAAAAGACCCCGTGGCTGAATAAAAAGCGCTAAAAGCTCTTTCATCCCTGATTTACAGTGCACTGCATAGGTTTTTTTGTGCGCTGAGAATGTGCGAGCAGTACACATTCTCAGCGCACATTATTTGTTTTCCCCGAGGGAAAAAAAAACAAAAAAAAAACAAGGTCCTCCTTTTCTGTTTCATGCAGGTGCTCACCCTATCTGTGAGTGACTTACAGCTGGATTCGACCAATCACAATGAAGTGTGATCTTTTGAAAAAGCAAATGACTTCATTAACTTCTAAACATACTAGGTGGACATGAATAAATATCTTTTCATTGCTCTTTTACTGACCTCTAGAGGCTGGAGTTTGTATGTCTGAGACTGACCCCCTCAGATGTAATTGTTGTCCCATTTTAAGACTATGGCTGCGTCCCATTACTCTGTCTTACCCCTTCCCTTACCCCTTTAGTACGTCCTTGTTTTACCGAGCTGAGAGGGCTAGGGGTACGAATGTTCCCCTAAGAAATGGGACACCACTCCATTGCAGTTTGTGTCATCATCATTTGCCTCTACCTAGCTGCTACGTCTACAGAGGTGACAAGAATTGATGCAAACAAACGTAAACAAATGTCAAGGATTATCGGGTACCTCAGTTCGACAAAAAAAACTAGCTTGTTTATACATGAAAGTTCAATGAAAGCGATAACGTCGACTAAGCAGACATCACTACAATTAAAACCGCAACAACAGTTCACTAAAAGTAACGTAGAACATAAGCGTCATAATTGTAAACCATGCTAAACTGTTCGATCATCAATAATTACAACTGTTGAAAATACATTTATGAGACTCCTTGGCTGGTCGATGTGACGCTGCCATCCTGATCCCAAAACCTGCCTGAGCTTGTAGATAACATAAGATAAGATAAGATAAGATAAGATAAGCTTTATTGTCCCCAAGGGGAAATTTGTCTTGGGCTCACTGCCCGCAGCTTAAAAACACAGTTACACTCACAGTACAGACAAACAGAAAACAGTCGCGGCTCATTGCCAGATACATTTGTCCATCTTTGATGTCCATTGTCCATTTGTGCACCAGCTCTATTGCACAAGTAATTATTGCACAGATAATTATTGCACAAGCCCTATTACACAAACTGTTATTGCACAATAGTTATTGCACGTAGGCGTACCCCTTCGTTCCAAGTCTGGTTGAGAGCTTACTTCGTTTCAAGGGGTATGTAGCCCTCAGTCGTGGCCCTAGCCCTGGATCAAAATTAGAATCGGGACACCCCTTGCCCTCACAAAACCAAGGGGTAGGGGTAAGACAGAGAAATGGGATGCAGCGTTACAGCTGGATTCACCCAATCACAGTTTAAAAAAGCAAATGATTTCATTAACTTCTAAACATACTAGGTGGACATGAATAAACATGTTTTCATTGCTCTTTTACTGATCTCTAGAGGCTGGAGTTTGTATGTCTGAGACTGACCCCTCAAATGTAATTGTTGTCCCATTACTGTATTGTCATTTTTTGAAATAGAGAAGACTTAAACCAGTGATCTATCTAGCAACCACCAAATCTCTTAATCAAAACCTACCACCTCTCTGTTGAGCTATGATTAATTCATATTCAAAGCATATTTAACCTTTTCAGAAGCTGTAGCATTTTGTGAGCAGATCAGTCACTCTTCTCCAATACTCTGCCCCAATTAGCGGCACACATATTCTGATCAAACCGCAAATAAGTATGAAAACTCTGTTCTTCCTCCAGCCATTATATAATTGAATTCAAAGTTGGCCCCACTAAAGGACAATAATTTACGAGAGACCGAGCTCTGTGAGAAAGGGGGGAGTTTAGGCACATTGTGTTCAGTACATAAATGAGAATTAATTAATCACTGGGGGAGTGGGCCAGTACCAAAACGGAGTAGGCTGGAGAACAAAGTCATTAAGTGTTATATTATAGTATTTGGAAACATAAATAATGACAAAAAGCCTTCGGGGTGCTCCAGTACAGCAATAAAAACACATTTCCCAATATTACCAGTGACCTACAATAATAGAGGCACAATAGTAAAAGTTATTTACAGCATTAAAAATTAAGGGGAGAGAAAATGCCTTTGAGATTTAATTAGTTTGTAAAGTGCAAAGTAGCAAAGATTTCAAAGGTGACACCTATTTTTTTTTTATAGCAAGACATTCTACCTACTCATCCAAGGTGAAAATGAAACATCTTCAACTTAAAGGTGCACTGTGTAACTTGTCTGCTGGTCACCTGGTTTTCTCCATGGAGATGAGCCTAGAACAGGGGTGTCAAACATGCGGCCCACTTTAATTTTCTATTAAAATATTGGTAACTTTCTGCACCTCTTTTCTGCGCAGTTGAGCATAGCAGCGTCTGTGCGTAGCCCCTCCCACCAGAGCAGCACAAATGAAGATTTGCCTCTTTCCAAACGCTCTTAAAGGACCATCGTTTTGACTGTTGACCGTGACCCCCTCATCAGCAAAATGTCAAAAATGAGAAAAGTGGACGCCGAGTGCAGGATTTTCCAAGAAAAATGGACTAATTCCTATTTGGAGATGAATGGGAAACGTGTGTGCTTGTGTTAAAACTGCATTTTTCTTAAAGTTTCAGTTTGTTCATAATATTATAATATTTTGTAAAAGAAAGAGTTCATCAAATAAAAAAGACTTCTGTAATAGATTTGCGTTTCTCTGCACAAATATTTGGACTTATTGCTATTTTTGTGGTGTATATGCCATGAGTTTTCTGATACGGCCCCTTTGGGATTAAAGTAGGTTCGATATGGCCCCGGGACCAAAATGAGTTTAACACCCCTGTCCTAGAATGTTCCACAGTATGGCCATAAACTTAACAAACACCAAGGAGATTCAAGCCAAATTGCAGCTTAGATTTTGAGAAGCGACCCCACTCACAGGAAGAATGGATGTTTTTTTTAAAGATATTTTTGCGCAGTAAATACATATATAATAAAGATCATAAATAAATAAAATCTGTAATTGAATAAATGTAAGGCAGATTAGTTTAATACCATACTGTGGACAATTTAAACCAAAGCATTAACATCTCCAGGGAGACAAAACAGGTTGTATACCCCCTCCAGAAATGTTACACAATTAACTTTTAAAGCTTAGTCCAAACAGCTATTGCACCATTAACTGCCTGCATCATCACAGAACAATTTCAACATTAAGACAGAGCCCAAAAAGTAAATAAACAGACTGACACACAGATCACTCACTGGGTTCATGTACATGGCCATGAATAATCAGATAACCTAATAATTGCGCAGGTCTGAGTCTGGGTGTGTGATTACATGCGCAAACAAAATATGATCATCAAACACGTCAGTTAATCAAAGAATTTTGTGATGAACTGCGTAATTTAGACGACTAAGAAGTGTACATTTTGAGATAACTCTTCAGTCTGCTGGCAATGGTGAAGAACGGGACGTAGAGAAGCTGATGAATTTGCTTCTGGCTGAAATACCCAAAGACCTATACATTATCCACGCTAATTAACAGGCAATGCACTTTTCAGTCCAAGTGCACTGCATGGACACACTGCATTCCCACTGCTAATATTTGCTCCACTGTGCCATGCCTGTTGTGCTAACCAGATTACCTAGTAGGAGCCTTCACCTCTCCTCTTGTGAATATGCATGTGTCACTGGCAGATATCATTGCAGGAAAAACGTTTGGGTGCAACACGAGCAAAATGAAAGCTCCTAGCCGCCTCGGAATGAACCCGCTGAGAAAGGTGGCTAATCCTATCATTCTACACCATTCATCTCCAATCCACTTGGCTTTTGGCAGTTTTTTCTCAACAGGCAATTTGTGGCTTCCCTGTTGGATCCCCCTAAAGCCAGTGTGTTAGGACGACAAAACACTCACAGTGCAGCCCGGGAGTCTTAGACTGGGTACTAAACGCAGTGTCCAACCCTGTCATGGCCTGTACTGACAGCACACGCACACGCACACACACACGCACACACACACACACACACATGCACGCACACACACACACACACACACCAGCCAGTGACAGATGCATGCAGAGACCTTGCCCTGACGACTTCTGTTAAAAGGAAAAGGTGGTTGACCCAAGCATCATTAGTCAATAATTACAGTGCTGTCTGCACATTACAATAACAACAGGATGAAAGATTTGGCTTTAGTGCCTGCAAAACACCCACAAAGAAGCAAGCCAGCAAGAAGCTACACGAGCAACCTCATTTTAAACAGAAGTAAATACAAATGTTCTGTTTTATTTTGTGTATAGATAATAATGCAATAAGGATAAATAATGTATTTATTGGGTAATTAATACTACAATAACATGAAATTATAACAATATGACAAGAATATATATAGTTTGTCTTTAATTTATACTAAAAAAGCCTACATGGCATTATCAAAATAGGTATTAACTATGAGTATATTGAGTGTGTATACTGCAAATACTGTCACTATAATTTGGACAACAATTTTTAAGTTGTAGATATTATTCTTGATTATTATTATTTTGTAACCAGCACCAGTTTGTCATCTCCAAACACCCGTCACTATAATTTAACAGTTTATGAAGAAAACACCCACACCAGTCACACAAGTCATGGTGCACATCACTGTTTAGACTTGAATATAAAAGACACTAAATTTGCAGATGGCTTGGCACACAAACACACACACACACACACACACGCACACACACACACACACACACACGCACACACACACACACACACACACACACTAGTCTGCAGACAGGAGCCACCCGGGCCTCTGTACCTGGCACATTCGCACACACAGGTGAACGCTTCGCCTTTCACACTTGGAAGCACAAGACTAAGAAACACAAATACACAGTTGATGAAGTATATAAAAATAAAGTATAAGAAAAATATGCCCAACATTAGCACAGATTTTAAAGGGATAGCAAGTATTAATAATAAAATCCTTTCAATCAGTATCGTCTTCTGCTTACTTTGTGTTAAATTAAATCCTGCTCAGTCAGTCAGTATAACACTCATTTATTTTAACGCACTGTACCTGATTATTCCCATCTTCAAAACGTGAAAAACACAACTTTTAATTAGATGCAGACAGCACACAGCCATGCCATTTCTATATAAAGACTTGCTAATACAACATCGCCATGCTCACAACACAACACATTTTGCTCAACTACACAGAAAAAAAAAATCAAGTACAGCCTCTTTAATACACCGTTGCACTTGAATTCTAACATGCCTTAAATTGTTAGGTTCTCGCTTGTAACAGATATTACATCTACAGCTATTCCTTGAACAAAAAATGAAATATTTCCTTTAACCTTTTCCTCACTGTAGTGGATAGCAGAAAATGACAATGATCTCTAATACGTTCTGCTCAGCCACGTTTGCATCAGCTGAGATATTGATCGAGAAGCCACTGCTGTTATCACGAGTCATGTCAGAATTCAAATATGTGAGGATCTATATTGAAGCCCTGGTGCACTGAGTAACAGGCTGTGAGCAGAGGAGGGGGCTGTTTGACAATGTGGTTCATACGACCTGCCCCTGAGTGTGATATGGAGATGGAGCATGTGAGAATGTAGATTTGGTACATTGAAAACTACAATTTTGACTCAAAATAAAAAAGGCAAATAAGATGTTGTAAATTAAGTTGATTTCTCACCTTTTCCTGGCCTAAAATGTGCATGTAAATAATTATGTCCATACACCTAAATATAAAGTCAACAGCACTGTGATTTCAGCAACGAATACTAACACAGACTACAAAACTAATCTAATTTGCTGTGACTTTCTCTTTAAATACAGCTCTGGAAAAAAATAAGAGACCATTGCAAAATGATCAGTGTTTCTGATTTTACTACTTATAGGTATGTGTTTGGGCAAAAGGAATATTTTTGTTTGAGTCTATAAACTACTGACAACATTTCCCCCAAATTCCAAATAAAATATTATCGTTTAGAGCATTTATTTGCAGAAAATTTCAGACCTCAAACAATGCAACGAAACAACATCAAATGCATTTTAAAACAACATAATACTAATGTTTACACTTAAAGGTACAGTGTGTAGGATTCGTGGCGCATAGGTGGATGGTAGCTATTCCACTTCCTCTTTTGGCTACGGCAGACCTCGAGGGTCAACCGGGCGCGCCGTAACGCAGACAGCTCGCGTTCCCGCGCGCACCCGGCGCTGTGCGAGCTCTCGCCGACAACTACGGTATAAATAAAACGGGGTCCCGCGGTCACATTTTCTTTTCGCATGAAAACACACATTCCTGATCGTGTACCATGACACTCTACACATCAAATGCAGTCTCCTCTTTTTGACTATGCAATTCATTTCCCTGCAAAACAATCACTCCCCGAGCACATGGGGCTTTTATACAGAAAAGCACAAAACGAGGTTTGTTACTTAGCTTACCTTTGAAGGCTCTGCACAGGTCAAACTCTGTATTTCACCATAAACTTGGCCTCAATCTGTCCGTAAGGATCCAGCGAATAAAATCCAGTAAAACAATTTAGTCCAAAACACGTGTTAGATCCATTACGACCTGTGATACAGCAGCATGTCTTGTTTACCCAAAACCACGAGGCTCCCCCCCTCCCCTTCCCCTTCTCCCCTTCTCCCCTTCTCTCCTTCGCTCCTTCGCTCCCTCAGGCAGCGCGGCTGAGCAGGCGCTAGCAGGAGCCTCGGCGAAGGATGAGCCCAAATGTCCTTCTGCGGCTCTCGTATTCAAAATGGCTGCCTCTAATATGGGGAAGATCCCCCTTTTATGTGACTATATCTAAGTCCAAAAGAATACTTTGATTTCATGATGGAAGTGAAAAGGCTTGGAAAACAATGTATTTTTGAATGGGTATCTTCAATTTCAGTAATTAACGGGTAAAAATCTTACACACTGTCCCTTTATGAAGAGTTCAGAAATCAACATTTGGTACAATAACCCTTATTTTAATCACAGCTTTCATGTGTCTTGGCATGCTCTCCACAAGTCTTTCAGATTGTTCTTGGGTGACTTTATTCCACTCCTGGTGCAAGAACTGAAGTAGCTCAGCTTTGTGTTTGTGTTGGAATTCAACAGACGCTGGAATGGAATGGCTGTAATACATGTAGAGATGCTGATTTCAGAAAAATATGCAGTGGGCTCTTATTTTTTTCCAGAACTGTATGTATATTTCAATTTAAATATGAGCCCAATATTTGTGAAAACCCAATATTTAATAACTCCTAATAAATCTGAGCAAACAGATCAGTTTAGAAAAATTCAAGGCTGAATTTATTGTTTAGTGATTATGGTATGTATGTCTTTAGTATCCTTGTAAACTATATTTAACTTCAAAGAATGGCAAACTAACAGATAAGAAATGCAGAAATGTGTATAATTAAACCATGTAGAAACACACACACACACACACACACACACACACACTTTTTCATCTCTGGAAGGAATTTTCTACAACATTTTCAAAAATATGCCCTTTTTTCCTATTTTAATCCTAGAACACTTTCAATATAAAAAGTGTAGTAAAGTAAGTAAATATGACAACGCATGATAAATTACAGTGGTTTTCTTTTATTTTCAACTGTGGTATGAATAAAAAAAAAAAAACTAGGAGGACCCTAAAAACATGCTTCAAAATGACTGAAAAATTAGTAATTTGAGAACAAAAAATTCCTAAAAAATAAAATAAAAATAAAAATAAAAAATAATGATACTGAAAACTTGGTGTTTGGTCCACCCATTCCTGGGACATGTGAGACTTCCCTGGTGAAGCACGAACAGTTGCAGGAGAGAGGAACAAAAAATAGTTTTTGTTTTTTTTCAGTGGGTAAAAATGACCAGTTGACTAAAATATTGTTTTCACCATAAGAATTCCCTTTGAAATCACCACTTTGTGATTTATTCATTTATTCATAACCACTGCACTAAATAAGGATACAGTGGTACCTCACCTTACGAAAGACCCAACAAATGAAAATTCCAAGTTACGAAACGCATTCACGTTAAATTTTGGTCTCTAGATACGAAAGAAAATTCAAGTTACGAAACGCGAAATCTCAAAAATTAAAATAATGCGCACTCAGCCACACACATTATACGCTTTTCTCAGACTGGATTTAAACTTTTCTCACATTTGTCTCTCGTTTAAACACTCAAACGTTCATAGATTTTCAACAAAATGTATTAATAGTGAAGTGTGGGGGGAGGGGGGAGAAGACTGCGCGCGGACACGTGTGTGATAGCGCAGCATGACCCGGCACGGGGCTTATTATTATTATTATTAACGAGGTCCAACGTGCTCCATAAGCATAAGAAATCCAGGGTTCTCTACAAAGGCGAATGGTAAGTCACTCACTGTGATCATTTGTGCTCCTGGCTGTGGTCTCCTGTGCCTTCGCACTGTCAAGGGGCATTTTTTGTCTCCTTTTCAAACTCTCCTGCAGCGTGAGCTGACTCGTCTTTGGCTGGGTTGCCTGTAACTCGCTGTATTGTGTCGGGTGTTTGTTTTTGAGGTTTTGTTGTGTTAAATGTAGCCCTTTCCTTTCCACCCCTTGCAATCCCAAGTTTACATATCCCACCGTTTGCTATGTCAATGTTGTCATCAACTTTATAGTATTTCCAGACCCAGACATACTCGCCAAACATTATAGCGTTCTTATAGCGCTCTTCTTGTCTCCTCTCTGTACTCGTGCTTTGCGCTTCGAGCTGCTTCCGTGTATTTAACCAATATCGTGTCATGCCAGATGCGTTGATGTTTCTGTGTGAAGTCTCACTCTGTGAAGTCTCACTCTGCATAACCATAGATCTCATCTAGGATATGTTAAAAAATAATAAGAATACTTGCTACTAGCAAGTGTAAATAATGGGTGGGGATTTATGACAATTTATGCAACGGTGGGCAACGAGGGTCCGAAAGGAGGACAAAATGTAAAAAAGGAGGACATGTGACAGACGGCCGGACAGACAGCTCTAAAACCTGACTGTCCGGACGAAATCCGGACGAATGGTCACCCTAGTACAGTCTCTTAGCCAATCAGGACGCAGAACACAGTGTTACACTATAAAAAAAAGTTACACTATAAAAAAAAAAACTTGGAACGGGGCTTTGGAACAAATCAGGCTTTTTCCATTGAAATAGCTACTCTTACGAAAAATTCACGTTACGAAACCACTTCTGGAACGAATTAATTTCGTAGGTGAGGTACCACTGTAGCATACACATTCCAGGATCATTATTACTTACCTATTCCTTACATCCTCTTACATTAAATTCATTACATTCTTACATTCCTCTTTCACTATCGCTGGGTGAAAATCACCTGAAAGCCTGAAGGAAAAAGTGGGCTTTGGGGTAGGGAAACACCTACACCTTCAAAGATGTCAAAAACAATGGTGAAGCTCCCCAGGGACCCATGACACTCAGAAAAATGCAACATATTGAAAATCACCCGGCGATAGTGCTCTAGGGTTAAAATGTAACAAAACAAAAAGCAAAAATACAGATTTTAGATTTTAGTAAAGCAAATTTGTAAATGACTCAAATTGGGGAATGGACAAAGTCATCACAGTTAAAATATAACACAATGACACAATTAAAAGCTGCCAGTCTTTGCACTATGGTAACAGGCAGGGGTCAGTTAGTGTCCAGGGAGCTGTGACAGAGGCCTGCTCTTTCAGCCACAGCAGACACACACAGAGGAGAAACTCAGTGAAGCAAAGAGGACCTGGGGCAGAGAAAACGTGGATTCAACAAAGACACATTCAAAAACCTTCAGGAAAAGTCTCATACGAATACCGGCCAAAATGTGCACTATCCCTCACAAATGGTGCAGGGAAATTATTTGGAAAAGGCTTCTCAATAGGCCATCCAGCTATCTCAAATACATCCAAGAGAGACAGGAGTTTTTCCACAGCTGGAGGTGGTTTAGAGGCATCATCTTTATCAGAAAATACAGACTCCAAACACAACCTAGTCAGAGAAACTAAACGTGCACATCTGCTCAAACATTTTAGCCAGCTCGTGTTTGGGGGTTACCAAGATACAACACCACTGAGAAATCTTAGCACTCTATTCATTAACTTCAGTCTAAAATTCAAAATATCCATTGTAAAAAAAAAACATACTAGTAATTTTCTGTTAAAATTACTAGTATGTAAGTATGTAAAATCCTGTTTGATTCCCTGGAATTGTTTTACAGGATGGTATTTAATTGAACTATCTCCATGGAGACAAGCAGGCCATCACTAGGCCAAGTTACAAGTCAGATCTGTGGACAAATGGACCTGCTCACAGTAATAATGAATATTTTTGTGGTAGTTTTGAGAAATTAAATAAATACAAGATATACAGCTCTGGAAAAAAATAACAGACCACTGCAAAATGATCAGTTTCTCTGATTTTACGACTTATAGGTATGTGTTTGGGCAAAAGGAACATTTTTGTTTGAGTTCATAAAGTACTGACGATGTTTCACCCAAAGTCCAAATAAAAATATTATCGTTTAGAGCATTTATTTGCAGAAAATGACAAATGGTCAAAATACCAAAAAAGACACATGTTTTCAGACCTCAAACAATGCAATAAACAAGATCAAATTCATTTTAAAACAACATAATACTATTTTTTACACTTAAAGGGATATTCCAGGATATTTTTGACATGGGGGCTCATTTCCGAGTTAGCATTTATGTCCGAGTTAGGATTTATGTCCTTATGCAACAGCTCGTTTTTTTTTCCTGATCAAGCTAGGCATGGGCAGAGTGATATCACCTTGCAGTTAGGTTTCCAGCTGTTTTTTGTTTACCTTCAGCTGTCATCGTTAGCCGTAGAGTACAGTATCCTGCCCTGTTCTACAATCCAGACATGGCCACGTTTGGAGGTCTCCCCGATGCTTTTGAAGACGATGCTGAGCAATTTGCTTTCTCCGCTGAACTGTACCTGTACAAGCCGGAATATACAGACAAATGTTCACGGGCTAGCAACAACTTTATGAGCGTGCATGCCTTTTCTGTCAGCCGGGTAGACTACAAGCAAAAGCTCTAGCACAGTCTTCATCAATCGACCAGCAGGCTAACATAACGACAGGAGCAAGCTTGGGTAAAAAAGGTACAAACCTGTTCTTCATCACGGGATCTTGTGCTTGGAAAGACAGATGGTACTGCAGTGGTTATCAGACTAGGCTTTCCAAGGGATTTGGTGTAGTAGTCTGGTCCGAAATGATCACTGCAAATCTTCTGTTTATGTAGCGTCTCTACCGGTGTGTTGATGTCTAAGCCAGCAGCTACAAGCCACAGTCGAGTCCTTTCTCGATCGTGCACGGGAAAGCTGTGAAAACTTTG
Source organism: Paratrypauchen microcephalus (assembly GCA_036785185.1). NCBI lineage: Eukaryota > Metazoa > Chordata > Actinopteri > Gobiiformes > Gobiidae > Paratrypauchen > Paratrypauchen microcephalus. The sequence goes on along the minus strand of JAVJIX010000001.1, from coordinate 10,019,000 downwards.
TGGTGCCCACCTGCGGGCTTTATTTGTACATTTTCGAAATGCACACTGAAACACCATTTTGCCCGGTAGTTCTTTTAAAATTCACCTCTTCACTCTGTGGTCTTCCCTACTACGACTTTTCTTGCTTTTCTGTTTACGTGGTCACTTCACAACCAACTAGAGTAAAGTAAAATGCCGCTGCTGCTGCGAAGCTAGTCCCTTAGATATGGAATGATTCATGCTATTCGCAGTCAGTTTTATTTCAAAAATTACTCAATCAACATATATTTACATCGACAGTCTGCCGTTATAATTGACTTGTCTTGGGTGCACTATGGAGTGGGTAAGCCTGATTAAAATCAGGCTACCATTTACCATTGACTTGCGCTAGCCTAGCAACTGAAAACTCTGCAGCTGGAAGGACTGCATGAAATTCGCTAAAAAGTGTCTCCACATCTCTGCAGCACTCTGGCTAACTCGGAAATGAGCGCCCATGTCAAAAATCCTGGAATATCCCTTTAAGAAGAGTTCAGAAATCAATATTTGGTGCAATAACTAGTGCTGTCAAGCAATTTAAAAAATTAATTTAAGAGACAGATTCTGACTGAGCGAGTGAGCGAACAAACGAACAAACCCACTTTGTGATTGAGTTTGTCAGTTTTCAAGTGGTCGCTTTGCTCACCCGTTTCCCAAATTCTGCAGAGTGCTTTGTTGGTTTGTTGAAGTGCGCTCACACTCGCTCTGTCACCGGTAACAATGGAACTTGTCTGGACGTGTTTGTCGTTCAAATAATCCGTCAGGCTGGAGCAGCTTCAGTGATCGGAAAATTCTTTTTGACGAAAGCTCCAAATCACTGCGTTCTTGTTGATATTCCCGTCTTCGTTCTTTTTATAAATAAACTTGCCGTTCAAATGCGCGTGCATTGAATTGCCACTCATAATTAATTGCATTAATTTTTATAACGTGTCAATTTGCAGTGTAATTAATTCATCTAATTAACGCGTTTAACTGACAGCCCTAGCCTACCCTTATTTTTAATCACAGGTTTCATGCGTCTTGGCATGCTCTCCACAAGTCTTTCACATTGTTCTTGGGTGACTTTATTCCACTCCTGGTGCAAGAACTGAAGTAGCTCAGCTTTGTGTTTGTGTTGGAATTCAACAGACGGTGGAATGGAATGGCTGTAATACATGTAGAGATGCTGATTTCAGAAAAAAAAATGCAGTGGTTTTTCCAGAGCTGTATTTGTTCATGTCATCCTGTAGAACATCCCAGGTAAAGCAATAACATCACCATGGAGACAAGCAGATAGCAGAGCCTACACCAGAGAAGTTACACAGTGCACCTTTGACATCCATCTAAAATTCAAAATAGCCATTAAAAAAAGATAATTTTCTGTTAAAACAGCTGGTATGTGATTAAATCTAATATGGTGCCATAAGATTAAAGCAATGGGGGAAAAAAACGTCTTAATTTTCAAGATTTGAGCGCCTATAACGATTTCTCCTGCATTTCTATGTAGTCGCTCTTCAACCCCCCAAGTTTATTTTGTGTTTGACTCCAATGTATTCCCAGTAATCCTCATTATAAAGATTTCTAAACGTGCCCACTTCCACCCCCTCCTTCTACCCCCAGAGCAGACCCACTGGGCCAAATACCTGTCTTTAGTGAGATCCTGTTTCTGTGTTACACTGTAAGGCTCATGGAAAAACCTATTCACACAAGTGGGATTGAGCTTAGTGCTGATCTGCTAACCAGGAACTTGGACGTGTTTTGTTCTGCTGCAAGAGGCTGCAATAAGACCTCATTTTAACAAAGACTGAAGGCTGGAGAACCCTTGTAATCACTCGTGAACTAAGTCTTCCATGTAAAAGCTGAATAGAGCCTACTCATTGAGGTACAGGTCCCTCACCCTGGGTACTTCTGAAGGAATTTGGCCTGTAAGTGCTAATCGAGTTCTTTTGCAGTGCATGTCCTATTTTCATTATTATTGGTTTGTAAGAAATGTTCAGGAAGCATTAGTTTTACTTTAGATCTGGTTGAGCCTAGAGACAGTGCAAATTTCTCTGATCTCGCCAAGATTTTAAAACTTACATCAGGTTATTCATCTTGTTTATTATCTACTTACTAGTTCAGAGACTGCTAAATTCTAGTCTAGAGGGAGTTTAGTTTAAATAACTTGTCAAGTAAAATGATCTTGCTCCACGGACAGATAATTTCACTACTTTTAAGTCATTTTCTGATAGATTTAAGTGTTTATATCTTAAAATTTTGCCAAGCTTTTTGCAGTGCAGGGTCAATTCTACACGTTGTATGTGTCGAGCCAGTTTGCTGAAATGAAAAAACCCATACACTGTGACTGATTGAAAGAAACAAAACAAATGTGTACAAATTACAGTGAACCCTTGCTCTATCGCGGTTCACTGTTCACGGCCTCGCTGTTTCGCGGATTTAAAAAAAAAAAAAAAGTTTTTTTTTTTCAATTTTTTTTATAGTGTAACTTTTTTTTTTTACAGTGTAACATTGTGTCCTGCGTCCTGATTGGCTAAGAGAATAGACCAGGACTAAACCAGGTCTAAACCAGGACTAAACCAGGTCTAGACCTGGACTAAACCAGGTCTAGACCAGGGATGGTCACGCAGCGTGGTAGGGACAGAGTCTCTGATGTCCTTCACGAGAGCGCCTGGGTGACAGGAGGTGTGGCCTTTGTTTACTTGCACGAGCCGGACCATGGAAGAGCCAAGAATCAACAGGGACGGGACGGGCCTGGGAGCCGCATTCGAGGGAGCCGCAGCGGGGGAGGACACTCGCGCGCAGAGAGGAGACAGTGGGTCTTCCCCCCTCACACCTAGCGGACGAACCCGACCCCGTCCTAGAGAGCTGTGGAGTATGGGCGACGCATTGATAGCCATGCCCCGAACTCCGGGGTGGTCTGATTTTGGAGCCGGGGTGAAATGCAACCAACCCTTGTGAGCGCAGGTTAGTGGGGGAAAATGGTAGAGCCTCATGGTAGAGCTGATCGGGGCTTTAGACCTAGCCCCTCGCTGGTGCTCAGAGGCGTCTGTTAGCGGTTTGGCACTGTTAGCGGTGGCTTGAGTCTTGCCCAAAAATGATATCCAGGTCGCTTTCCACTCGACTTTCACACATGGCATGGATATGTTGTTCCAAAACAAACACACGTGTCCGTGCGCACGTGTCAGCGCGCACGTGCCCCCCTTCCCCCATTAATACATTTTGTTGTAAATCTACGAAGGTTTCAGTGTTTAAACTAGAGAGAAATGTGAGAAAATGTGAATACCTGTCTGAGAAAAGTGTATAATGTGTGTGGTGAGGCGTTTACAGCCTTAAAACATGTGTAATAATTGTAAAATATAAAGTTGTCCTACTTCGCGGATTTCACGTATTGCGGGTTATTTCTGGAACCTAACCCCCGCGATAAACGAGGGATTACTGTACAACAAATATCGGATGTAAAAGAAAGAGAGAAGTTTACCGCACACTCGCTTGATTTTCTTATTTCTTTATTGGGCTTAGAGCCAACACTTAGAGTGAACTTTTGAAATATCGGATGTACTTTAGTCAGTATAAATTAGACCAGTGTTTCCCAAACTGTCATATCTGTAGTACTGGTGGAACTTGGACTTTTCATGCATATTTCAGTAACGTATTTAAGCATGGCATCTATAGCAGATTTAGATCTTGTTATACCCCAGCTTAGACAGTATTTAATTAATCTTAAAGTTTATTTTAGCCCAGTTTTATACCTGTTAAATGTTGGACTAGCCTCGGTGTTGCTGTTGAAACAAATGTTGACCAAGCAGGAACATGATGTGAAAAGTTTGAGTGCCACTGATAAAGACAACCTATAATTCTTTCAACAAGTGCATTCAGGTGAGTGAAAGGACATTTAGTTCACATGTATTTTTAGACTGGGCCTATCCAAGGTTTTTGAAGAGTTACTTGTCTAAAAGACTCCAGACATGCACATTTTGGTCTGTTGTTATGGCAACGCACATATTTTCTAATGTGGTACACTGCAAATTTCTCTGATCTCGCCAAGATTTTAAAACTTACATCAGGTTATTCATCTTGTTTTCAGATTTATTATCTACTTATTAGTTCTGAGACTGCTTCATTCTAGTCTAGAGGGAGTTTATTTTAAGATAACTTATCAAGTAAAATTATCTTGCTGCACGGACAGATAATTTCACTACTTTTAAGTACATTTCTGATAGATTTAAGTGTTTATATCTCAAATTTTGGACAAGCTTTTTGCAGTTCAGATTTTGAGGTTAGGTTTTCCTGGCTGCAAAGAGACATTACCTTGACTTAAATAAGTAAAATTCAGCTGATCGCACAAGGCCAGTCAATCACGGAATGACTGTGTTTATGTGGAAAGCCTCTTCAACACGGAGCAGCTGTACAAATATATTAGACAGGATCTGGCACGCTCCAAGGAAAACAAAACTCAAAGTCTTGTAAATATATGGGCTTTTGGACAAATAAATTAGGCCAGAGATAAACAAGCTGGAATGTGGTAGAAGCGTATTGTTATGTTTTTGAAGGAAAGCCGGCGAGATCCTGGGATTAGACCCAAGGGCAGACTGCTGTTGGTCAAACAGGCTCATAACATGTGCTGGAATCGACTTTAAAGATGTAGGTGAAACTTGGGTAAACTTGAAATAATGTACTTCGAATACGTTTAGGTTAATGTACAGCTACTATCTGTGAACAAATGTAAGAGCTAAATGAAATCACCGCTCAGTCACGTAAGTAAGGATGCCCTAAAGATATCCATGTAGACTGAAATATACAGTAGGTTCTGACATGTTCTTTCTGATGGAGCCGTTTCTCGCCGTGGAGATGTTATTGTTTTCCTGGAATGTTCCACAGTAATTTTTCAAGGTATTTTTAGCAATAAAAACCCTTTAAATAAATGCATCATGTATCCTTTCAACGCCATACTTGAATTTTTTTTCATAACACTTTATCATCTTAGCCGTATTTCACAGAATATAAATAAATGGTCTATTGCTCTTTGGTTGCTATTCCATCTATTTTTTTTACCCTCTGATATATGACCAGGATTAAAACAGGACTAAAACAGGACTAAAACAGGACTAAAACAGGGCTAAAACCAGGGCTAAAACCAGGGCTAAAACCAGGGCTAAACCAGGACTAAACCAGGACTTAAACAGGACTAAAACTGTCCTGAAACTCCACACCACAGTCATGTCAGTGATGGGCGAGGTCTTAGCTCAGACCTGGGCAAACTGTTCCACAAAGGGCCAGTGTGGCTGCAGGTTTTTGTTCCAACCAACCAAGAGCACACCTTCACCTGTCTGAAGACTGAGATCAGTTGATTAAATGAGTCAAGTCTGGTGTGCTGCTGCTTGGTTGGAAAGAAAACCTGCAGCCACACCGGCCATTTGTGGAACAGTTTGCCCAGGTCTGTCTTAGCTTAATGTCACGCAAATGTGGCAAGAACGAGGCGTTTTCTCCACTCAGCAAAAATCAATGCGCATGCTTTCAAATGGCCAGAACTTCTTCAAATGTTGTCAGATTTCCATGTGTAAGGCATGTAAGTCCTGTTTTATTGTATATTATATTTGATGAGTGAGCTACTGTACCCAAAACAATTTCCCTTGTGGATCAATAAAGTTTGTCTAAGTCTAAGTCTAAATGATTATTATGATGTGTATCTCTATTTTTCCCTCTGCCAACTTCCTGGGGATATTTTTAGGATAATAATGGAATAAACTCAATTTTACTCCTTGTTTTTGTCACTTGTGCCCTACTGCATCAAAAGCATGCAAATAGCCAGTTACAAACATCAGCAAATGACATGCTATCAGAGTCCATAACACAACAGCTGTTATTAGCGGACTTTAAGATTAGCCTAGCACCACTGATTCTTTTTCGACCCCAAAACACTTCTCACTGCAGATGCAACTCCACAATCTATTTAATTGCTACCCAGAGGTGCCTTCAGCTCTCACAATAAGTCATCAGCAGTGCCGAGATATGCCACAATCATCTTTAATGAAACTGGCTCTCGTCTGTGTCTGCGCCATGTTGGGAAGCACTTGCATTGATTGGTCTCTGATGAGTCTAGAGGGCAGCGAGATATTGTTGAAAATGTGATTTGTGGCGATCTGGTGGGGTGCTGATTTGTTTACCCTCCGTGGGCCTGTGAAATCCATATATCATGCCGACTACACACCACAACATGCAGTAAAGAGCCAGCGAAGTGGGTCAGGAGGAAGAGAGGAGGAGCGGACATTGCCAGCTGCCAACTGTGGAGGTTTAACTATTGTTTTGGCTGCCCATGTTAGTTAGGCATGGTTAGGGCAATGCAGAGTGTCTCTAAAGAAGCATTAGGTAACATTTTATTGTACTCTCATGGTACCTGTCTTATTAAGTACAATGCAACTCATTGTGTGATAAGTGAGGGACAGGAGGACACTGGACAAACTGCTTTCCATCATGGACACCTTTGCTCACCCACTGCACCAGACCACAGAGGGACAGAGGAGCTCATTCTTTAACAGGCTCCTACAGCTCCTCTCAAACAGTGAGAGATACAGGACTACATTCATACCATACTCCATTCAACTGTACAACAACTCACCTTTATGTAACAGATAATACTCCTTACAACTGTACAACAACTCACCCTTGTGCAATAGATAATACTCCCTAGACAATAGTCGCTACTGTATGCAGCTATTTTACATCTTATTTGATACTATATTTTGTATTTGACTACTACTTATCTATTTAAATCTGATTTGTACATATATATTTATTATCATTATTTTTATGTATATAATTATGTCTCATCTGACACTGGTCTATTGCTCTTTGGTTGCTATTCCATCTATGTTTTGTTTTTTTTCCCCTTTTTTTCCTTCCTACATTCTGTTATATATTATACATTATATTTGATGAGTGAGCTATCGTACCCAAAACATGTTCCCTTGTGGATCAATAAAGTTTGTCTAGGTCTAAGACTAAGTCTAAGTCTATAAACTACTGACAACATTTTCCCCAAATTCCAAATAAAATATTATCGTTTAGAGCATTTTTTTGCAGAAAATTACAAATGGTCAAAATAACAAACAAGATGCATGTTTCCAGACCTCAAACAATGCAAAGAAACAAGATCAAATTCATTTTAAAACAACATAATACTAATGTTTACACCTAAGAAGAGTTCAGAAATCAATATTTGGTGCAATAACCCTTATTTTTAATCACAGCTTTCACGCATCTTGGCATGCTCTCCACAAGTCTTTCATTGTTCTTGGGTGACTTTATTCCACTCCTGGTGCAAGAACTGAAGTAGCTCAGCTTTGTGTTTGTGTTGGAATTCAACAGACGCTGGAATGGAATGGCTGTAATACATGTAGAGATGCTGATTTCAGAAAAAAAATGCAGTGGTCTCTTAGTTTTTTCCAGCGCTGTACATCAATTAGGCAGTACATGAATTTCATTGTTAGTGCAAGACTTTAAAGACTACACTGCACCATATTTTGACACCACACTATTCCTTCAACATATTATCCCAAGTTCAATTAAGTAGCTGGGATCCCATTTATTTTTGACAGATACCAAAAAACATAGCTGTCTTTATGCCACCATATTTCGTCTATTATGAAGAGAATCGCAGACACGTTTTAACTGGTCAACGTTTAATGTTTTCAACAGATCTGGACTTGAAATAGTATGTTTTGTTCTTCTTGCTTTGCATCAGCTGGTGGCAATCCAAATGCTTTATATGCCAGGGCACAGATTAGGGAATTGTACTGGGGTAAGACGAGCTAAAATGAAAAAAATGTCTTCAACTGTTTTTGTCTTTCTTTTTGATTACAGGCCACTTGAATAGTTGTACTTTCATCTTAAATACAAAGGCTTGCTCTTAATTTATTCATCTCCTATAGTGTTCATAAAAACCCCACGAAACAGTGCACTTCTGCTGTGTGGCTCAAATAAAGGGAAGATTAAGTCTTTTCAAAACTGTATGTGAAACAAAAGCACCTAATTCCTTTTGTGCTTGTACCTTTTTCAGTTTTTTTCAGACACTTCTCCCTGAATGCTTACGCTTACTGTCAGATGAAAACAAAGGAACAAAATGTAGTTCTTAAGCAGCACAGAGGAGACATTCTTCTTCTCTTTATGAGTAGTTGCATGAATGAGAAGGGAAGGAAAATGTGAGACTAAAAGTGAGTTTCTTTCATTATTTTATGAGTTACTACATTTCAGATTCAATAATAGGAGTTTAAGAAGACAGAAATGTGTTTTACCGACATCTTCTCAAGCACTTCCATTTAATAAATATGAAACTAAAACCAGGATTTATTATATTTTGTAACATAGTGCCTTGTGTTGTTCAAATACACTTACTGGTAATATCTGAATTTATGTTTGTGTATTTTGACAAACACTTAAATGCGCACTATGTAATATTTCTGATGGAGGATCCACAACCTGCTGGTCTCCATGGGAATTTTCTTGCTTTGCCTGGAATATTCCACAACATGGCATTAAACTTCATCTTGTATGTTTTAAATTACATATGCATTTATAGCTCAAAACTACCTCTAAACTAACATGCATTCTCACAGTAAGCGGGATCTCTCCAGAGATTACTGAACATTAAGGCTGCATCCCATTTCTCTTTCTTACCCCTTTGTCTTACCCCTACCCCTTGGTTTTGTGCATTCATGTGAGGGCAAGGGGTGTCCCAATTCTAATTTTGACCAAGGGCTAGAGCCCCGACTGAGGGCTACATACCCTTTGAAACGAAGTAAGTTCTTGACCAGACTTGAAACGAAGGGGTACGCCTACAAGCTCAGGCAGGTTTTGGGATCAGGATGGCAGCGTCACATCGACCAGCCAGTCTCATAAATGTATTTTCAGCAGTTGTAATTATCGATTAACAGTTTAGCATGGTTTACAGTTATGACGCTTATGTACTACGTTACTTTTAGTGTTACTGTTTACTGTTGTTGTGGTTTTAATTGTAGTGATGTCTGTTTTTCATCAAACTTTCATGTATAAACAAGGTAGTTTTTTTGTCGAGCTGAGGCACCCGATAATCCTTGACATTTGTTTACGTTTGTTTGCGTCAATTGTTGTCACCTCTGTAGACATAGCAGCCAGGTAGAGGCAAGTGATGATGATGCAAACGGTGATCGAGTGGTGTCCCCAAGACAAACACGTAGATAAAGGGGTAGGGGAAGGGGTAAGACAGAGTAATGGGACGCAGCCTAACTTGGACTGGTTGTGTCATCTGCTTGTCTCCATGGAAATAGGTTAATGCCATACTGTGGAACACTTAAACACATCAACATCTACAATAAGCAGGTGGCAGACCCTCCAGCAGATTAGCTGCATAGTGCACCTTTAATCATGTGTAGTTCTTTTGAATACATTATTATGTGGGAGTAGCAGCAGTGCAGTAGCAGTAGAAACAGCGTGTACTCACCACAGTACTGAGTCCGTGCTCCTTCAGCAGCCTGAGGGAGTTCTCGTAGCAGGCGGTGAGGTCACTGGTCTCACTGGGGCCCACATGACCTCTGGCCACTGGGCCTACAGTGTGGATCACATCTGAAAAGGGACAGCACAGAACAGCTCAGTCTGACACAGTCCAAGGTTATACAGGCAGCACGCTGGGGCCAGGGGAAGGACAAGACTTTCTATAATACACAATGTGAAGTCAAATTGTACTTCTCAGAGTAGTTTTTCAGCACCATACTTTACTCTTATGTGACTATAAGTGTCACAGTACTCTTGAGTAAAAGTTTTGGTTACTCTTCCTACAGTGATTCAGTCTACAGGGCGCGGTGCCGGCATTATCTAACCGATTTTCTGGGCACAGAAGTGCTGTGCGCTGCGCTTGAATTGCGTAACTAAATTTCTGCGTGAGAAATACCATGTGTGGCGTGTGAGTCGAATTGCGTGTGTCGCACTCTCAAAGCGTGAGACTTGAGAGCCCTGATAGAAAATATGTTGCAGTTGCAGACATTAGACAATTTAGTACATGTGTTATGATCAGAAACATAAAAACTGTGATGTAATGGAGACACGTAGTTTGAAAAAGCTTTTATTTTGAAACCTTTATTTTAGACACTTGTACTTCTTTAAGTTCCTTAACTTCCTGCTTTGAGGTAGCTATGTTTTACAATGTTATTCTGTGAGCACATCCGCTCAGTTCCTGGGAACACTTTCTTTTGATTTTGATGTGGCATTGCCAGTAAGTACAATTCATTTACCAGTGAAAATGCATCATAAATAAGTAGATAAATAGTTTAGGGAAACATTTCATTAGAAAATATAAAAACTGTGCTTTGTCAGAGCTAAAATGTTAGCGTTTTCTTTGTGCTAAGTGTGACACAGCATAACTAGCATGGAAGCCAAGTAGCCTATGCCGTTTTGACATGTATTAGACATGTATATCATTTCATGCATGATTATTTTGTTTATCTCGTCTATTCTGTTTTTATTTCAGTTTCACCGTCTCTTTAATAAATCTTGCAAACTACAACACCGGCCTGTTACTTTGGGGATTGGTTGAAGAGATGAGTTTAGCTGGATGTTCCATATCTATGAGAACAGTACAAAAACAATTTAGTATCTATACAATAGAAGCATATAATTCAATAAATTACAGTAAAAATACAATTGATGGGCTTAGCCAAAAGTGCGAATTAAAAGGTGTTATGCTGTTATGTTATGTTGTTATGTTATGTTGTTATGTTATTATGTTATGTTATTATGTTATGTTGTTATGTTATGTTATTATGTTGAACAACATAATAACATAACATTATGTTATGTTATTATGTTATGTTATTATGTTATGTTATTATGTTATGTTGTTATGTTATGTTGTTATGTTATGTTGTTATGTTATGTTGTTATGTTATGTTGTTATGTTATGTTAAAATATTCCTACAGTTATGGAATATAGTTACTCTTGAGGTATTCTTTGAAAATACTAAATTATGTGCATTATGTAATGTTTATGCCTATAGTTGTCCACTGTGTACTATTTCTACTGTGAAGCTCATTGGCACACTCCTTGTTTTTACATGTGCTGTCCAAATAAAATAGGCTTGACAATCAGAAGGTCCGTGGTTCGATCAGTACAATGTATGCTCCCATTTCTCCTCTTCCTGCAAGGTTACACTACGGGGTGAGGGTAGGGCAAGTGTTTTAGCATGCTACAACATAGAACACAAAGTCATTGTCAAAGCCAAAGTATGATAACGCCTGTATTCAAAATGAGACAATGGGAAAGCATGAGTATTCCACTGTCTGAAATGAATGCATTTATTCAGTAAATGAAACGGCAGCTTAGATAGAAAATCAATTACAAGATTCTTTTATGCCATCTACTAAAATATTCATATCTCTCCTCGTCCTGTCTTTGCCCACGCATAGTAATGTCTGCGCCTGTCACTCAGTGCGCTCCTGTCGGCAGGCGCAGGCTCGGGAATGCACAGTCTTAATTGAATTATAGCAGCGATGACAGCAAAATAAGAGAATGTAGGCAGTGACTTGACAGAAACATAATCGGGTGTATTCTGCTAGAATAACCTTGGCCTTTCCTCATTGTTGGAGAGCATAGGTCAGCACCATAATACAGCAGGGACATGTGCAACCTCCAGCTTTCACAAAGATAACAACAGCCAAAAGTTTGTCTGCTCAACTTTGAGGTTCAGGTGGTACTAAGGTTACACTATTAAGCTTGTGGTTGGCAAACTGAGTGCTTGGTACAGTATAAAAAGAAATAGATAAGAGTTTGGAAGATTTTTTTAAAGCATATCTAGAGAAAAAGGTGAAGTGAAGAAAAAAGTGAGTTCCTTTCATTCTTTTATGAGTTTCAGATTACATTGAAAATATAAGGTTCACTATAGCCATCTTCTCCAGAACTCCATCTGCCTCGACCGAAGTAACCTAGTTGGCACTTCAGATTAATAAATATGAAACTAAAACCAGATTTCATTCTATTTCATAACAGAATCAAAGTTTGTCTGCAATTTTGAGGTTCAGGTGTCACTAAGGTCTACCGACGTTGGCAAACTGCAACGGTGTTTTGTGTAGTATAAAATAAGAGTTTGGAAAATCTTTAAAATATACAGAGAGAAAAAGGTGAAGCAACACAGGACATATCATTGAGTTTTTGAGTTTCAGTGTGTAATTTCCCTTTTAAATAATTCCCCTTGTGGATTAATAAAGTTTGTCTAAGGCTAAGCTGACGTTATATGATTGTTCAGCCTGTAGTTACTTTTTAGTCAAGCAAAGTTAAGTATTTTGGTTTTAAACTTATTTAAAGCACCACTGTGTAACTTAAAAAAAAATAAAAGCATGTTGTTTTTTTTTATTTCTGCTTTTTTATTATTATTATCTTTGCTGTGGGTGGATTGCATCTCCACAAACTGGACTTTTAATTGGCCTGAAGGACGGCCTCTATTTTCTCTCCTGTCTCTATGGAAATGTTGTTCCACTGGCTATACAATTATTATTATAGTATTGCATAAAATGTATCCATCTCCATGATGTTTCAAAGTTTGTATTCTGTTGCTTTAAATACAGTCCATCATATGCTAAAGCTTGCCTCGCGCAGTTAGTCAAACACAAAACAATACATGTGTTCAATTATGTATGTTTTAAAACCGTGACTGTAGCTGAAATGTTGAAAAAGCTATGCTATCTTCAAAACCATATTTGTTTATCTTGATATTTGGATTTCTGAAAGAACTTCAGACATTATTGATATATGTTTTTCAAAGCAAAGTGTTTCAAAGCAGCTTTTCCATCCATTAGTCGCTATTGGCAAACGCAGTTCACTCCTCATTAAATATAGATCAAGAATGTCTCATACATTTGGTATATTTAAGGCATCAAACTCCCATTTGTGTGCATTCCTACTCAAAGAGATGAATCTGGAAAAATATCACATCTGACTGTGACAAGACACAAGAAAAATATATCCCACTGTGTTTAAAGCGCCCATATTACACTATTTTATGATCTATGTTAAAATGTAGTTTCCTCACCACAAGCATATCCAGAGTTGTGTTTTGTTTTTTTATTGACGTCAAAATCACTGATCTGCTAGAAATCCATTTTTGCACAAAACGCTTTGTGGTCAAAAAACTGTGTTTTTGCTGAAACTACCCTATATTCTACTATCAATTACTTGAGAACCGAAAAGGCTAGAAGCATATTTTTTTTTTTCCAGGTGAAAGAAGAGAGTTTACACTTTTGATGTGTGCCATGTTTATACAGTCAAAGAACTCAGTATTCTGTGAGTCTTGTAAAATCAGTGAAAATGCTCTAAAACCTCTAGCAGTCTGGGGGTTTGAATTCTGAAAACAGGCTGGCAGTGAATGAGTTAATTAATCTAATTAATCACATTTTAATACATTTTAAGGTGGTTTATTGTGCTCTCCCACAGTACAAAAAAGATGTCAAACGTGCGTGAAAAAATATTTACAGTGGTACAGTGAAAAGACTACAGACTTCTCCTTTAAGTCTTTCAGTCTTTTGCTCTCTCTTTCTCTCAGTGCACGTTACCTCCACTTTAACCAAGACAAGACTGCTGGCAGACCTGCAGAGTGCACATATACCCCCATTTGCACCTTCCACATTACATAGCATTCATTCGAAAGCTTATTTACACCATTTCACTATTAAATGGCGAATATTTCTGGTGCCAAAAGGTGAGCACGTACAATAGCTTTCATGCAACGTCAATAAATAATATACAAAGCTTCAAATATACAGAGAATACAAATAACTGCCCGTGCAAATTACTCATGGCTCACATGAGCCTTGGAACCCGCGAAACTGAAGGATTTAAACTCCCGCTGTGGATGTGTTCAGGTTTGCGAGATCGCACCACGGGAGGAGGGAGAAGGCAGCAGCACGCGGGTAAGTAAATGATCGAGTTTAGTGCGATTTGGATGGGCAAAACTGACGCTTCTAAGTGTGAACACGCTGGAGAGGTTATGGGGAATTAGTTTATGGTTGATAATGAAAAGGGTTCGGTACACAGAGCACAGCAGATAAGGAAATGGGCGTGCGCGTCTTCACGTGCTCTCCCCGGGGACAATGCTCTTAGGGACAAACCTGCTCGTCACATTTTTATAAATAAACTAAAGGCCCTGCATGACAAATTTAAAATGCACGCGCACATAGAAGCGAAACGCGTTGTTCGCTCTCACCTAATAAAGGATAAAGAATAAAGTCAAACAAGTGTGCGGTAAACCTTCTTTTTTTAGAACTCACACTAGAATCTTTTGGATAATTTCAGCCCTGGAATTGCTAATCTCTACCGAACTTAAGGCAAAAGGTAGCTGCTAACTTGAAAACTACCAGTGCATGACATCAGAAGGTGGAACAGCATTTTGAGCTTTGGAGATGTAGAAACCTAATAATGAAGGATTATTCAATTAGGTGTGAATGAAACAAAAGATCTGAATATGTTTTTGAGGAGGTAACTGCATTTTAACATGGCTTAGAGAATCATTTTTGAGTAATATAGGACCTTTCACATGTATTCTCTCTAGTGTTTTCTTACATCTACCCACAGCATTTAGTTTAATATGAACCACTTAGCAACGCTTTTGAGCAGAATAAATGTAAGCCATTTTATTCACCATAAATCATTCATGGGTTATATTTAGATGTCTCTTAATAGGTCAGCATGATAAAATAGTGTGAATCTACTGAAGAGGTAGGACTACGAGAGGTTGGACTGTAACAAGTATGTCTCTTGCAATGTCTCTTACTTGAAGCTGCTGAGAATTGTAGTGCACAATGTGGTTATAATGGGACACGTGGTTCCGTTGTTTTTACTGCATAATGCATGAGCACTTCTTTCACTACAAGAACGGCAACATGCCAATTAGGAAAGTGGGCAAGCGCCAAACCCAGACTGCTATACTGGAGAATTCATGAAAGTTTAAACAGGCCTTATCTCACTAGTCTCAGCTCGCGGGATTCTTCAGCACGTTCACATCAAATAAATATTTATACAGCTGTGGTTCTCTAAAGGTGAAAGACATTTTTTACTGTGGAACTGAGGGGGGATAAATTACAACAAGAACTGTTAGCACTTCGAAGCCAGTTGACAGCCTCTGTGGGATCAACAAAAGTTAAACACAAATAACCTTCTATCCTTGGTGTAGCACAAGTGGGAGTGTGTATTTGTACACATTATAGGGCAAATAAAATACAATTATGAACACTTTTGAAAACAATGCATATTAATTTTTGCCTCGCAAGGATTATTCATTTAAAGGTGTACTATGTAACTTTTTGGTTGGGGGGCCGTCACCTGTATGTTTCTGTGAATATGTTATTGCGCTGCCTGGAATGTTCCACAGTATGACATTAAAGAGTTCTACTTTACATGTATTCAATAAGAAGTGGGTTTATAGCTCAAATTTTCCAGACAAAGCAATAACATGTCTATGAAGAAAAATATTTGATGGACCCTCCAGCAGAAAGGTTACACAATCCACCTTTAAAGCTATGTTTTTATTAGGGCTGTCAGTTTAACGCGTTAATTAGATTCATTAATTACACTGCAAATTAACGTGTTATAAAAATTAACACAATTAATTATGAGTGGCAATTCAATGCGCGCGCATTTTAAATTTGGCGTGTGGCGAGCAAATCACTGCCAGGGCCTTTGAACGGCAAGTTTATTTATAAAAAGAACAAAGACGGGACTATCAACAAGAACGCCGTGATTTGTAGCTTTTGTCAAAAAGAATTTTCCGATCACTGAAGCTGCTCCAGCCTGACGGATCATTTGAACGATAAACACGTCCGGACAAGTTCCATTGTTACCGGTGATAGAGCGAGCGTGAGCGCACTTCAACAAACCACCAAACCACCAAACTAACAAACCACGATCACAGAATTTGGGAAACGAATGAGCAAAGAAAACCAAGAAAAACTGGCAAACTCAATCGCAAAGTGTGTTGCCCCTCCCTCTCTCTCTCTCTCTCCCAATCTCTCTCTCAATCTCTCTCTCTCATCCTCAATCTTTCTCTCTCTCTCTCTATCCCTCTCTCAATCTCTCTCTCTCTCTCTCTCATCCTCAATCTCTCTCTCTCTAATCCTCAATCTCACTCTCTCACCCTCTCTCTCTCTCTCTCTCTCTCTCTCTTGCTCTCTCACGACATTAAAATGTGATTAATTAAATTAATTACAAATCCTGTAATGAATTAATTTTTTTTATTGCCTGACAGCACTAGTTTTTATATAAATTGTAGTAATCATGTAAGGTGAAGGTCGAATTTATTGTGCTGATGGTTGTACTCACCATATTATAATTATGAGGAGCATAGCTAGATTGTATTGAAAAACCCAAAGATCAATCCCAGTTCTTTCTAGGAAGCTAGTCAAGAGATGGGAGATGAGAGGTGGAATTACATGCCTGCTTGAATTTACCCCAATAAGAGGAAAATGCAATAGTTTCATCTTAAGAAATGTAACAAAATGGTGGTAAACGTAACTGAACTATGTAACTTTCATTGTGGAGGGTCAGCCACCTGTTTGTCTCCATGGAGCTGTTATTGCTTTGCTTGGAATGTTCCACAGTATGAAATTATATGTTTCTATCTCCATAGCGATATGCAGGAGATGCCACCAAGCCAAGTTACAGGTCAGATCTGTGGGATGGCAAGCCCACTCACAGGAAGAATGGATGTTTTACAAGTTTTTAGCAATAAAAACACCTTCAATTGAATAAATGCTATCAGTAAGATAGCAATAGTAATAGTAATAGTAATACCATACTGTGAAACATTCCAGGAAAAGCAATAACATCTCCATGGAGACAAGCAGAAATACCTTTAATGTCTCGATCTAATGTGGCAGGTTGTGTTGTTTGCATTAGAAAACAACTCTGAATGTCTGGATCAGAATGGAGAAGTGCACTCGACAATCCAGGCAGCCTTTTTTCCTGATTGCTCTTCATGAGTAAAAGTGTATCCTGTTTTAAATCTGCTCAATTATCCTCCACAGTCAAACCCTCTTTTTAGACATTTAGACATTTTAGAATATTGTATGTCCATACGCTCATAAACACTGAAATGCTAACAGGTCCATTTATCTGAAAAATACAAACAGAATGCATATTGTTCTCTGGTTTTGAGTTTGGGTTAGTCAATAAGAGAAATGCAAGAATAACATGGCACCATATGGTCTTCAAGGAAACTATTGTACCTGTTCGTTTACTTAGTTTAGTAATTTAAGATCAGATGTGAACAATCTGATCTATTTCGCTTGCTGTTTGTCGGCTGTTGTGATGTTTGATTTCATTTACTCTGGTATACAAGTATTTATTTGCCAGAAACTGTACCTCTGGTCTCAGACTATTTGGAATATGTTTATCTGCTCCAACCATTTAATCTCAATTAAGTTAGAGTCACCAATGATCAGATCTGATGGAAATAGCTCCTAACTCTGTGTGCAGCATTCTCTGAAAATAAAGCAGTATATCAAAATTCACTCTGACTAAACAATCTAATTTTGGTTTCCTACTACTTATTTCAAAAACAAACCAAACCACAGGAAGGGCATCTGAGGTAATCTTGCCACTTAAAACAACCGCAGCATGTAGGCATAGAGTAGACGAAGGCTACGTTCAGACTGCAGCTTGAAGTGACCCAAATCTGATTTTTTTTGGCCCCTATGCGACCTGTATCTGATCTTCTAATGACAGTCTGAACG
Source organism: Paratrypauchen microcephalus (assembly GCA_036785185.1). Taxonomy (NCBI): domain Eukaryota; kingdom Metazoa; phylum Chordata; class Actinopteri; order Gobiiformes; family Gobiidae; genus Paratrypauchen; species Paratrypauchen microcephalus. The sequence goes on along the minus strand of JAVJIX010000001.1, from coordinate 10,001,261 downwards.
ACGACATATCCAACGATTGGATATGTGGTCCTAAAACCGATACATATCCGACATCAGATGACATGCGACTTCAGTCTGAATGGCCAGGTCGCATTCATCCGACCTACACGTCATCAACAAGCAACAAACGTCGCTATTCTCCGCTGAATTAGGCGGAACTGGACCGTATTTTAGGAGACAAGCCCAGCGTTGAGCCGATAGAATTGCTGGATAGCTGCGTTACTGAAGAGGAACCCACAAAATGCCAAGGCCAAAAACCTTGTCCTTCACCTTCTCAGTCTCCTCCCTGAAACAAATAAACTGTACATGTTCTGTCTCCGGTACGACAGCAACTTTAAAATCTCCAGGTGCTCAATGCTAGTGTCCATGTTTAGGCGACTTCTGTAAAAACTGAGTATGCTCGCTGCGTGTGATGTCGTCGTGTCCTCCAAGGCGCATGCGGGACACTTTTGAGGCGTTTAAAGTTCACACTGGAGATCACATACAAGTCGCATTTAATTGGAAATGTGAACGACCTCGCAAAAAAATTGTATTTCACAAAAAAATCCAAATTGAGCTTTAAGCCCTGCGGTCTGAACGTAGCCTAAGACCAAGAACACTGTAACTGTTACATGACAAAGCATTTTCTTGTTAGTGTTCACCGAGGGACATCTATATTTATCCTGCACAGCATCACATCTCGTATGATAATTTGAAAAGAAAAAACAGTAATGACAATTCTGCAGTGATTAGTATGGTGACTTGGCATTGTGGCCGCTGTGATGTGTATTTAAACAGTCATTTCATCCTAATGTGTTAACAGCATAAATCAGCCGATAACCTCCTGATGTGATTTAGATTACTCGTAATGTTGTCTCGACTCCCTTTGAACACTGCCAGGTTGTCAGCATTGTCTTGATGTTGTCAATTCAAACCAGATATAAATGACAATACAAAGCCATGTCAACAGAAGAAAAGATTAAATGATTTCATATTATTATTATTTCATTTATGTAATGTGTTTGTCACTTAATAGCTGAACAGTGCATGATAATCAGGTCTGCTTTGCTGCGCTGCTTCCCTTTCTGCTTGAGTTGCTTTTAATTAGTTGTGAAAATTAAAGTAAGTCTTAATGGAATTTGATTACAAAAGTCACAGTCACCCTTCACAATTTTAAAACTTACTATAATGTTTAAATTGGTTACATTACTGACCCCTTGTGGCTCAAAATGGCACCAAATAGTTTAGGATGATCCACAGAGATGATTATAATCAAGTAATAATGGGGGTTTGGAGACACTGATAGAGTTGCTATTTAATGTCTAATTGTGCATCTATGAGTTTTTTGTGTTAAAATGAATTGCTATTTATAAGGTGTTGGGCAGCAAGTAGCAAGTAGCAGATGTGAATGACATGTAAAAAAGTACACAAATAAAACAAATACTTCATAGGACACTTCTGCCTTGAGGAAAAAAAGAGGTTTATGTGTAAATGCTAATGCTTATTTTGACAACACCACAAACTTAAGTATTCTACACATTAAAATAATTGGCTAGTCTTTACTTTAATGAATTTTAATAAGTTGTTTATTTTATCAATCCATTTTCTTCCACTTATCTGGGGCCATAGTCCCTCCAGCATGTCTTCCCCGGGGCCTCCTCCTGGGGGGACATGCCTGGAACACCCCCCAAGGGAGGCGTCCAGGAGAACAGATGCCCAAGCCACCTCAGCTGCTCCTCTCAACATGGAGAAGTGGCTCTACTCTGAGCCCCTCTCATATGACTGAGCTCCTCATCCAATCTCTAAGGGAGCGCCCAGCCACTCTGTGAGGAAAACTAATTTCAGCCGCTTGTATCTGTGATCTTGTCCTTTCGGTCATTACCCAGAGCTCATGACTATAGGTGAGAGTAGGAATATAAATTAAAGGTGAGAGTAGGAATATAAATTGACTGGTAAATCTAGAGTTTTGCATTTCGGCTCAGCTCCCTCTTCACAGCAACTCCTCCACTTAAGGCAAGGACTCCCCACCCAGAGAGGGCAAGCCACCTTTTTCCGGTTGAGAACCATGGCCTGGTTTAATTTTGATTTTAGTGAAAGTAGTGTGCTGCTGTGCACAGAACTTAAATATTAACAAATCATCAAACATACTAAGTCTACACAATACAATATACATTTGTTGCACAACACTGATTTAGTGCAGTGTATTTGTGTTAGCGTAGTTCTGTAATAAGGGTCCTACTGTGAGGTATCATTTATTATGTAGCAGCATAAATACTACATGAGGCACTGACGCATTCATAAAAACAACACTAGCTAACCAAATGAAAATTAGTAGAGTTTTTTTTTTAATCTTTTATTATTTCAAGGTACATAATAACACATACTTGAGGTACATAATAATACATATTTTACCACCACAATAACATTCGCAAAGCACTCAGAAGACACATCGGGGGATGTGGGCACGGGATCAGAAGTCCAACTGAGGGGAGCCAGTTCGGGAGATGGAGAAAAGCGTATTGTCTGGGGTGAAGGTGTTGCAAAACTCAGTTTCTCTTGCGGAGTGGAGGTGGCGGACGTGGGCGCGAAGGAGCGCTGTGAAGAGGGGCCAGTGCTCTGCTGCACGGCCGCCATGGAGGTGGTGCCACGAAGATAGAATATCTGGCCATGGACAGGACGAGGCGGGCGGCGTCCCAGTTGACCATGGCAGCGTCCGGCCCCTGAGGTCGGACCTGTCCGACAGGACCGAAGAGGCAGAACCGTAGCTCGGGGTCATCAATCCCATGGGCCGCCGGCGGTGGGAGCCTCAACGCCAGCCTCCGAGCGAGAAGGTCCAGAAAATTAGTAGAGTTCATGTGACCAACAGCATATATTTTGTTCATTAAATATGAGTATGTATCAGTATGGCATTAAGCTTGTCTATCATCTTGGAGAAAAACAACTGCCTCACTAGGCCAAATTAAAGGTCAGTTCTATGGACAGACAACTCCATTCACAGTAACAGAGTTGTTTTTCAAGTAGTTTTAGCAAGAAAATCACTAGCAATAAAATTAATTGAATAAATGCTAAATACCATGGAACATCTTCTGTAGAAAAATGAAAAAAGTTACATAATGCACCTAAGATTTTAAAGGCATTAGCAGTCTCCATATGTGAACAGCCTATTCAAATACACCAAACACCAACGGGACCATGGGCACACTTCAAAGATGCCACTTTCTTAGCTGCTAAAAAATCTTTTGAAATATCTCAATTTCATTTAGGAGGAGAGTGCTGTGCTATTTCAGTGAGGGACTAGCACTTCACAGCCTAATCAATCTTTCATTTTTGCTTTCGCCGCGCCGACTTTTAAGACCGCCTCAGTCCCACATAATCATTCAGAGCTGCTTGAAATACTCTGACGCATTTATTGTAGTGAAGGACTTACCAAATGTACGATGGAGGAGGACAGCCCTATAGCGGTGTATAAAAATATTTAGCAGCAAAGGTATATAGACATAAGGATGCTAAATCGTTCACTATAGACATAAGACAATTCGTTATGCTCATAATTACTGCTCCAAACCAACAAAGCACATAATGACTTACAACCCATTAAGAATTTGTAGCAAAGATTAAATTTAAATGTAGTCTCCAGTTTTATGGGTCAGGCATGATATTGCAGAGGAGTTTGACTGTGGACCAGCCTTGTCAGAGCAGGGCCAGTAAATGTAAGTGGGCCTGTAAAATGCAAAGGAAATCTCATGCATCATCACTTCACTTTTAATTACAGTACAGGCTGATATTGACCTGCATATAGCACTGCTGCACATGTGCAATACTGGCTACATTCTGAGTCTATCAATGTTTGCATTTATCTATACAGATTACGTTTATACATTTATTGGGAACGCACCAAATACAAGTAAGAAAAAGGAGGACGAGATGGGTTAGATAAGCAAAAACTGACAACACAACTTTTACACTACTTTACACAAAAGTATCGTCCTGTCTCCACTATTTTCGATGGCCATGACTGAGAGGCAGATTAACCAGAAAGATGCATAGTACTTTGTGTTAAAACTAGAGATATATTAGGCCAATATTTGCACTTTTTAGCAAAACTGCTACAGGCCTTAAATCTCCAGCCGTGGGCGATGTGAAGATTATCTGCATAAAGCTTTATTTGAACAGTTTAGTCTAAAGAGGGCAAAAATGTGACTACTACACGGCTTTCTACACAGTTTGTAGTAAAGCAAGGTTGTTGATGAGTTTGTACTGAATTCTAATTAGCTAATTTGGGGAAAATGACCTAAATCGGCTCTACATATCGGCCCAAATATATCGTCAGAGATCACTGGCCATCGGTTCCTCTGAATTCTAAACAATCGGTATTGGCATCAACCATGAAAAAACACATATCATATTTCTTGTAAACATGACATGACATAGATCGAAAATAATGCAGACTGTGGAAAATGCACAGATTTTTGCATAAGCATTGAGCGAAGCACTTGAGGTAAAAGAATAAAAAAAAAAAAGCAGCTATGATTGGACTGTCATAAAATCATATGGTTCTTGATCTTCCTGCATTCAGTGGTTTGAATCCCTTACGTCTGCGTTGTTTTTCTCTGGTTGCTTTTATTTAGTTTCCTCCAAAAATAATAATAATAATAATAAAAAAACATGATGGACCATTGTTACAGTGGCTGATCTTCCCTATTTCAATTTTCAACCTTTAATGATAAATAAATCAGTTTAACCTATGCATTTCCTGAGGCCAGTAGAGGTATTTTTCAGACATTTGTTGTTGACTTACAAAGGCTTTACAGTGATGAATCTGAAGAGCCTGAGGAAAGGAAATCAATAAAGTAGCACAACTTGTCTTTCTACCATTAACATTGGATTTTTGTTTGTGCTCCTGCCAGCATATAGAAAATGGAAAACACAAAAGCACAAAGCCATATAACAAATCTCTGTGGTCTCAATTCTTCACTAGAGCTGTAAGCTTGTACCGTGTGCCAACTGGAACTTAAAGTTAGAAAGCTAATTTCATAAAAATATAGTTCATATAATTATACTTAAGACTTTACTAATCCATGTGCATAGTTGGTTCTACTTTTTAAGTTTATAATTTAACTTTCTTAACTTTCTGTGGACATTGGCAGCAGATGACATATGTGGAGGCAATTCCATAACTGTTACCTAGCAACTAAAACCTAAATTTACAAAACAGTTTTAACAGATTAGACAAAAAAATAAAAAATAACAAATAAAATCTTTATTTTGTTAACTCTAGAGCACTGTCGCCGGGTGATTTTCACCCGAGCAAAAGTATTTACATGATTTTCAATATGTTGCATTTTTCTGAGTGTCATGGGTCCCTGGGTAGCTTCACCATTGTTTTTGACAACTTTGAAGGTGTAGGTGTTTCTCTACCCCAAAGCTCACTTTTTCCTACAGGCTTTCAGGTGATTTTCACTAGTGAAAGAGGAATGTAAGAATGTAATGAATTTAATGTAAGAGGATGTAAAAAATAGGTAAGAGTGGTCCTGGAATGTGTATGCTATCCTTATTTAGTGCAGTGATTATGAATGACAATATTTATTATTATTATTATTATTATTATTATTATTATTATTATTATTATTATTATTATTATTATTAATTTGGTTCTTAAATTAATTTCAGTAATTTTGGAGCATGTTTTTAGGGTCTTCTTATTTTTATTTATTTATTTATTTATTTATTTATTTATTTATTTATTTATTGTTACATATACCACAGTTGAAAATTAAAGGTCCCATGACATGGTACTTCTTGATGCTTTTATATGGTGCCTTAATGGTTCCCTAATACTGTAAATGAATCCTTCTTCAAAATCAACATTCAGTGCATGAGAAAGACACATGTACAGAGTCAGAGTCATAATCTCTCTTTCTGAACGACTCATTCTGGGCCTTGTTGCTTGAATGCAAATGAGAAGGACAGAGATTGTGTTAGAGGAGCGGGTGGAGCCCGCTCCTCTAACACAATCTCCCGCTCCTCTGCACCGCTGGAGCGCTGCGCTGTGGCTGGCTCCCATTTCCGTGTTTGAAGCGCGGAGGCAGAAAGGAGAGGAATTTCAATGAAAAAAACACATTTTCACAGAAAATAAAATTAAACCACTGCTGTTTCAGAGGTCCAGAGGGTCGGGTAAAGGACTTCCGAACCTAGAAACACTCGCACGTGCCTCCAGGCAAATAAAAAAACGCATTTCGCATTGCGTAGCTCTTTCGCGGTCTTAACTCTCTGGGCGTGATTTCCAGAGACAGGGGGTGGAGATCCAGACGGTGGTGGAACTGCAATTGCATTTCTTTTTTCGATGTTACGTAACAAAGGTGCCTTGTCCAGAATCGCCCGTTTGAGCAGTGTTTTTTTCAAACGCAGAAAAGGATCGTAAATGCTCAGTTTAGACATTTCGCAACTTTTAACCATTGGGGGGGCCTAAACAGGGTAGGGAAGCTCACATTAACATTCAAAAACCTCAGAAAGTGAAAATATCATGCCATGGGACCTTTAAAGAAAACCACTCTAATTTATCATGTGTTGTCATATTTTGATCTATTTTTCATGACAAATACTTTTTATTGGGTATATTATATCAGGTAAAAATTACCCGACAAAAGTGATGGTGTTACTTTTTATAGCGAAAGTGTTAAATTTTGGATGGAACTTTCTATGTTGATGAAACAGGTACTCAGTGCTACCCCCAGCCACAGGCTCTATCCCACCACACCAAGTGATAATTACATGAACAGGAAAATCTGTCACATGCACTTTAACGCACACAAACTGTCAGCTATTCCAAATAAACGATCAAACCTTCCATCTAATTAACGACAAGGTTGGAGATGGTAACATGACAGCGTATGCGTGTCAGTCATTGTGCAGCAGAGGGGCACATCTATCTCATGTCATTCATAGACCTGTCGCTGTGACGTGTTCAATGGCCCGTGGAAAAAAGGAGGGGAAAAAATCAAAGAGATGACATCTTGCTTCAAAGAGCTTGCTAGCATTTCCATTCCTTCATCTGGACGTGCAACTCAGTGTCAGGGTGCGAGGGCAGAAAACCTTTTGGCAGGTCAGGAACCACCTGGGCTGCACAAAGGAGTCGCGAACATGCTGAATATTTATAGAGCCATGCTGGAATAAAGTGGCATCTAAAGTGAGTAAGAAATCCCTTTTTACAGAAGACTTGTGTGAAGGTTAATGAAATAAAAGCATAAAAAATACTTAAAATGTCAACGTGCTTTTTGTTGATTTCGTAAAATGAAATGGCAAATGGGTGAGTATGTAAATTTGCTAGGATAAAATAGAAGAGAGATTTCTTTTGTGGAAAAAAGTTGCAAATGGTTGTGTTTGTGAAATCCCTCAGTCGTCCAGGTAGGATTCTGAACTTAGATGAGCTGTGAAATGTATTTGAGGTAAAAAATAAATAAATAAAATTAAAAAAAATTGAATTCTATTTCTCTTTTGCTTTGTAAATGAGATGTTAAAATAGATCAAGGGAAGCCTGGTGCAAGTTTTAAAGCAGATCTAATGGCCCCTCACTTTAGAATAAAAATACATTCTCAAATCTCACATGGAGACAAATATTCTAAATATTTTTACTGTAAAACCTGATATTGATCTATAATGACTTGGAAACAGGTGCAATGTAGCCTGGGAATTCCCAGGCCGCTTCCGTTCGTTTCGAACTGGAAGGCGGCCTGGAAACTCGTCCAAGCGAGAGTCCCAGATTTAGGGCCCCAATCAGAGAGCGGGGGAGGGGCGACAAGACGGTGACGCGTACTACATGACAAACAGAAGCTTGTAGTTTGAACTGACAACTGACATGATTGGCTATGGACTTACGTATACGCTCAATGATAGACATTCATAACGCCCAATAAACGGCCGTTGGCAATCGCTAACCACACCTCCGCTACGGGATTTTTCGAAGCGAGTTTCCAGACCCATATCTCACTTGTGATATGGTCAGGTGTTAACCAGACTAGGTGCAATGACCTCTGGCTCAAAACAGGAGAAATAATAATAATAATAATAATCTTTTTTAAAGCATTACAAGTACAGAGTAGAAGGCGGAGGTAAGGAGTATGTGAAAATGTGTATTTTTTGAGCACTCAAGCCTTGAAAACATAACAATATGTTTATTAAAAATTGCATGAATTACTTAATCAATTAAAATACAGCTCTGGAAAAAAAATAAGAGACCACTGCAAAATTATCAGTTTTTCAGATTTTACTACTTACGGGTATGCATTTTTGTTTGAGTCTAAACTACTGACAATATTTCCCCCATATTCCAAATAAAAATATTATCGTTTAGAGCATTTATTTGCAGAAAATGACAAATGGTCAAAATAACAAAAAAGATACATGTTTTCAGACCTCAAAAAATGCAAAGAAACAAGATCAAATTCATTTTAAAACAACATAATATTGATGTTTACACTTAAGAAGAGTTCAGAAATCAATATTTGGTGCAATAACCCTTATTTTTAATCACAGCTTTCATGTGTCTTGTCATGCTCTCCACAAGTCTTTCACATTGTTCTTGGGTGACTTTATTCCACTCCTGGTGCAAGAGCTGAAATAGCTCAGCTTTGTGTTTGTATTGGAATTCAACAGATGCTGGAATGGAATGGCTGTAATACATGTAGAGATGCTGATTTCAGAAAAAAAAATGCAGTGGCCTCTTATTTTTTCCAGAGCTGTACATGAGGGAAAACTAGTATAACATAATTAAAAAACATAAAAAAACAAAATCAAATATATCACTGTTAAAAAAGATACTATAAAAAATAAAAACTCTTACTGCTACATAGCCTATTAATATCCCTGGACTAGCGCGTGGTCCACTCTCCACACAGGCCCTGTCCAAACGCTCCATCCAGGAGTGACCCGTGCTCTGCCGGTGAGTTTTGGTCTGATTGCTTGGCTGGCTCCTCACAGCATGCACACAGCTGTTCCCACGATGGTCACCCCGAATCACTAAATGAAGTGTGTACACCCACTCAGACAGGGAAACAGCGTCGCCATGGAGACAGGCAGTACGGAGTGGTCCCGGTGGAAGAGGCGCCCGTGTGATAGGAGAAAAGAGAGGAGCGAGAGAGAGGGGGCTTTCTATAGACCTGATCCAGCTGTTATATTTCTCCTTCTTTAAAAATGGATTAGGGCTGTGGCAGTGATTATGCATACGGCGGGGCTTTCAAAGAGCTTTTCCTATTGTGAGTGTCATTGAGAGTCTGTCACACTTAAACAGGCTATGGGGAGAAGGAGGATGATGACAGACCATACCATATACATGCAATATCAGAGTGCCCAGGAATTATTAATAACAGGCCAGGAATAGCTGCAATTCCACTTGGATCGTCTCAAGTTTAGAGTTTTTCTTTGGTATAGGTCATTCATTCACCTTGAAGCAAGAAGTTTGGATATTTGAATTTTTATGCTTCTGAGCCAGATGCCCATCCAGATTCTATTAGATACTGTACATGCATGTGTGGTAACAGCAACTCTCAAATCAGATGCTGTTTGATCTATTGCCACACACAAAAAAATATATGCAACAGATAAACTTCACAAATTTACAATTACAATTTTGATTTTCAGTTCAGTTAAAATTCAATTCAACAAATCCAGGAAAAGGTAAATTGTTTAAGACCCCTTGCTGCTAGACATTCTTAAAATATTATTTTTACACTTCTTGGCAAGGTTAAAATATGTTGTTTTTATTGTTGTATGTGACACAGAAAAGCTACTGTTATACTCCAGTACTGAGCTGTGTCTCTTATGAATCTACTTCATGAAATGCATGGTATTAACATGTGAAGTATTTTTTGTTCTTTAAAGCAGAAAAGTCTTATGTAACTGACAAGCCTCTTTCATTTTACAGCTCTTACTGTGCCAGTCAAAAGAAGATAAAATAAGACTTTTCAATCTTGCAGAGCAGATGCTTCCCACACACCCACACACATGAGAGACACACAACCGCTAAATGTTAGCGCTTTCTTCAAAAGCCCTCTCTCTGCCACAAACACAGGTGAAATAGTCCTATGTACCAACACCTAAGGTTAGGTCTGTTCATTTGCTGTTTTAGTACTTTAGTACACATGACAGTTTTTATTACGTTAAAACAAAGTTTTGATGTAATAAACTGGACAAGTTTTGGACAAGAAACTATACTTAGTTCACCACTGCACTATTTTAGACAAGTACAACTTGCTTAATTGTAACAATTTTGTCAATTTCAAATATGGATGTTTTATATATAAAGTTTTGCATGGGCTTGCTCCTTCTCTGTTACAGGATTCTAATAAAACAAAGACTGTCAGTGAGATGGGAACTAGAGCCACGGCCCGGGGCAACTGTAAGGTCCCGCACAGACCCCGGAAATGTGAGGTCCCTCACAGACACATTACAATCAATTACAAACTGGCATTAAGTTCTGGAACTCTCTCCCATTATCAATAAGAGAGATTCCAACACTGTCCACTTTCAAATCATATTTGAAACAGCGGCTAAAGGAAAACCAGACTTATGGACACTTTTAATGTATAATTGCTGCTATTGTCACTTGTCATTGCTTTTGTTGTTTTTGCTGTGGTGTCACCTGCCTAGGGACTACAGATGGAAATCAGCATTTTTGCTATAATCGTATTTACACTGCAATGTTGTAGATGTTCATTAATATGCACTGTCCCTATTAAATAAAGAATAAATAAATAAAAATAAATGAATAAATAAATAAAAGTTAACACATGTAAAACTATTCCATACCTAGCAACCATAATGTAAACAAGGTCAAAAAGTCTAAATTGCACAACAGTTAGAATAAGATACAAATAATATACAAATAAAGGACAACACCTTTATATTGTTAAAAGAAGGTTTAAACTGTCAGAAAAATGCCTTCCTTGCATGTAAATTGCCTCTGCATTTTGAATGGAGTTTTGATGAGATAGGTTGAAGAATTCTGTTTTAGAACTCATCGCTAACTCCTGCATTTTTACACTTTCTTTTCTTTCCAAATTTTTCCCCCCACAAACTGGCAACTTAGCTGATGTAAAATGATGACAAATATTTACCACATCATGCACCATCCCTGGCATATTCTAAAACTTTAAACACCACATTGAAAAGCATGCACAAAAACCTAAAATCGCACTATAAATCAGACATGATAGACACATAAATAAACAATGGACAGACTGCATATTACAAGAACCATATTGACACTGAAATATACAAACCGACGGTGAAATATACAAACTCAAGGACACAAGCAGGGCCAGGGATGATTGTTTTGCTGTACATTTCTGCTGAAGTCCGCTGGGACACTGAGCCCACAGTATGGAGACAGCGTAACACCACCAGCTGTTTGTACTGCTCTGGGCTTTGGCTAACGTTTTCCCTGTAAGCGTCACTGAGCTACCATGTGACAACAGTCTCCACGGTGGAAGTCACAATACTGCCCTCTCTTCTAATAAAACGTCAAAATATGATGTTATAGAGATGCCCAACAAGTCCCACATGCTCACTGTATAAAATAATGGTGGGTAGAGTTAGAGTGGTGTACAGTATACACGTGGGACAGGGATGGATGGGGAATGGAAAGAAAGTATCAACAGAACCTCAAAGCAAAGAGTTTCCATTCCAGGCAAAGCAGTAACATCTCCATGGAGACAGGACGGTGGCGAACTCTTCACCAGACAAAGTTACGTGGAGCCTTTCAAGAATAAAGTAAAAAAAAACACTAATAAACATAGCACAAACATGAAATAAACTTGTAGTGATTTTACTCTGAAACATTCACACTATAATGCAAAGCCAGTACCAAGGATAGAACCATCAACCTCTTAGTCAGTGGGGAAACATCTTAACCTGCCTAAGACAAAACTGGATTCCTGCATTTACTGCTAAAAACAAGCCTCACTAAGTATGCCACATCACTGAAGCCATTACAATTACAGATTTATCCCTCTTACCGACGAACAAACAAATATCCAGGATTAGTTCAGGTATTATCACATCAGCACAGTAATTTCACAGAATTTGAGTTACATTTTTAGAGTGCCAACCAGATGCCAGGAGGAAATCAATATGCAAAAGTTTGAGTATTCACTATTTTTTGCTGAAATATTCTAAAAAAGAAGGTACAGACTGTTCTTTTACAGATGAAAATGTAAATAGTGTGATCAAATATAATGTGTGGTCTGCTTTTGGTCTCATGCCACAGAGGTTCTTACAGTATTGAGGATAATTTACCAGTATGATTTGATTGGCACAACATTTATGCAAAGTGCTAAACATGAACTATGTTCCACTGAGATGATATTGCTTAGCCTATAGAACAGACAGCCAAATACTGACTCTGACTCTGACCGGCCCGCGAAAGGTTGCTTGGACTTAAGAAAATAAAACCTACTTTCAAAATTGTACATAATGCATTTGAACCGATGATCATCTGTCGGATGTGCTTCACATCTCCACCTCAAACATGCAACCTGACTTTGATGCACAAGCTCAACAGAGGCTACATTTCTCTCACTGATCAAGCAAAAAAACACTAAAACATGCTAACTTTGACTTTTTCTCTACACAGTTTGGCAGTTGGACAAAAAAAATGTTATGACATATCTTGTATTATATTATTTGGCATACAAAGACATTGTGGTGTCTTAATACAAAGTTAAGAAAGTTAAACTCAGAAAGCATTGTGGGGTTAATGTGACTGAAAAGAGTTACAAATGTTCCACGTTTACCATTGTTTTGAATTATTTTCCTGAATAAATTCAGTTTTTGTAAAACCTCACTCTCTTATTACTTAATAATAACACAGAACTTACCAGTTTCTGTAAACAATGCCATTTGCTGATTTCAATTAGAAATAAAATTAATAACCAGAGTAGACTTCAAACTTTTGGCTTGGCCCTCCACGATATTTTCTGCTTCTCATTCATATCAAACATGCATTCCTAATGTGAGTGGGATCACCTCTCCACAGATCTGACTTGTATCTGGGCCAGGTGGTGTCACCAGTTCTGGTCCATGGAGAAAGATACATTTAATAAGACACAGTGTATACTGATCATTCCAGGCAAAGCAATCATTTTTTCCATGGAGGCAAAGAGGCACAAGCAAGTTACATAGTGTACCTTCAAGTTAATATTTTATCTTTAATTATTGTATTTATTTCCACATATGGTTACATATTTATGATGCATTATTATGACTAATTATGATGCATTATTATGACTTCAGTGTTAGTGTTATAGAGACACATTATCCAGATCCACACTGAAATCATTTCTACTACTATCATTTGACAAACATGGACAAACACACAGTCTCTTCAGTTTTGCAGAAGAGCTCTTCCCTCCTAAACTCCCTCCCTGGTCTGTGTGTGCCCTCAGAGCTCAGGTCTGTGTGTCTGTGTCTTAGCAGGCAAGGCATGGTGGTGTGGTAATGCAGAGGTGGGACAAAGTCATTGCTGGGCAAGTCCCAAGTAAGTCTAAGTCTTTTGCACTCAAGTCCGAGTGAAGTCCCGAGTCAAGAGTATCCAAGTGCCGAGTCAAGTCCGAAGTCAAAGCTCACAAGTCTCAAGTCGAGTCCAAAGTCCTAGCATTTTAGTTTCGAGTCATTTCGAGTCCCCTTTACAAAGAAATAAAATTTCTACGAATCATATAATGTCTGCAAGATCTGTATTCATGATTGGATGTTGTGCAAGCCGCGCGCACATGCTCTTTGCATACATTTTCGCAGATTCACAAGTACAACGAATGCGGTCCTTATCAACATACTTTTAGAGTTTTTTTTTTTCATTGGACGTAGCAAGTCATCACAAGTCAAAAGGCCTAAGTCCAAGTGAAGTCACAAGTTATTGATATTGAAGTCCAAGTCGAGTTACAAGTGTTTGTACATTTTGTCGAGTCGAGTCTAAAGTGATCAAATTCGTGACTCAAGTCTGACTCGAGTCGAAGTCACATAACTCGAGTCCACACCTCTGGGTAATGCAGCACAGCGCAGCACAGAGCAGCACAGCACAGATCAGCACAGAGCAGCACAGAACAGAGCAGCATGCTCCCACACCAGTGTATGTAAGAGGAAAATATCCTGCCGTGCTACATCCTCCCGCCTCATGGTGCCCTGTAAAAAACAGTTTTTCCTGTAAAACATGGCCCCTCAAAACCATCTCAGAGAAAAGATTTTTTTTTTTTTTTTAAGAAATATGTGTTCTAACAAGAAAACTAGGACCCTCACTTTTCCATTGCCACAAACACTATAATATCTAACAATTACAACAAATGTACTATTTTAAAAAACAGCCCTGTGGATATTTAATTTATCATATAAACTACAGCAAAGACACTTGCAAAAGCATTGCCCCTATTTCACAATACTACACTGTATGCGTAATTATTGGGCAAGTTGTATTTATGAGGATTCATTTTATAATTGAACAACTACAGTGTTCTGGGTCAATCCAAAATGTTAATCAACTTCAAACCTGAATATTTAAGGTAGTAAAAGTGAAATTTCTTAGGAAAAAAAAAAAAAATCTATCTGTGCACTTATTGGGCAACTATTTAAAGGCAAAGTAACGTTATTTTACAATCTGAGCCTTCTTTCGGTAATAAAACAAGTAGTTTTACTCACCCATAGCATTTTTCTGTCAATTGGAGCAGTATCGCAGAACTTATGTTGAGCCGTTCTGTTCTAGTAATGATCCCGTATCCGTTAACATGGTGCTGTATCATATGCTCGGGGCATTACTTTGCGGTCTCCAAATAACACAAACTTTAGCACTTTTCAAATCATAGAAGCCCGATGTCTTAATGAAAAATTTCGTTTGAAGCAAAAGTGGCCTGTAATCCGAGATTTAGCCATAGTTTCGAGTAGATGAGGACGCCAGTGCGCATGCACGGACTGCTCCTGGGACCCAAATAGGAAACGCAAAGCTGAAAACTATGGATAAATCTCGGATTACAGGCCACTTTTGCTTCAAACGAAATTTTTCATTAAGACATCGGGCTTCTATGATTTGAAAAGTGCTAAAGTTTGTGTTATTTGGAGACCGCAAAGTAATGCCCCGAATACAAATGCTAACAAATGCTAACAGAAACGCCACAACGTAACTTTCTTCAAACAGCTCCAAATGACACGAACGTGATATGGGTGAGTCAAACGACTTGTTTTATTACCGAAAGAAGGCTCAGATTGTAAAATAACGTTACTTTTCCTTTAAGGGGCAGACTTATTACGTAACTAAATAATAAACATTTTCCATTCTCACTTGTTTATTTTCATCTGTCATAAGAGTAAACAACTCAAAATTTACAAATACACATTTCTGCCATTTACAAAAAAGCCACCCTTCTCAATAAAGGTCATAAGCCCTCTATTCGTGTAGTCTGTCCATTTCTTGATCTGTTGACGATCAACTTTTTGTGCAGCAGCCTCCCAGACACTCCCTGTTCAGAGAGGTGTACTGATTTCCTTCACTGTAAATCTCCCTTTTAAGAATGGCCCACAACCTCTCAATAGGATTTAGGTCAGGGGAGGAAGGGCGCCATGTCATTATTTTTTCATCTTTAAGACCTTTACTGGCTAGCCACGCAGTGAAGTACGGTACTTTGATGCATGCGATGGAGCACTGTCTGGCATAAAAATCATGGTCCTCTTGAAAGATGCAGACTTTTTTCTGTACCACTGCTTGAAGAAAGTTTCTTCTAAAAACTGGCAGTAGGTTTTGGAATTAATTTTGAGTCAATCTTCAACCTGAAAATCTCATTTTTAATAATAAAGTACCAGCCCATACCACTAGCCCATCTCCACATTGCTGGCGTCTGAGTTGAAGTGAAGCTCTCAGCCCATTACTGATCCAGCCACGGGCCCATCCATCTGGTCCATCAAGAGTCACTCTCATCTAATCAGTCCATAAAACCTTTGAAAAATCCGTCTTCAGATATTTCTTGGGCCAGTTTTAGCTTATGTTGTTCAATGGGGGTGGCGTTTCAGTCTTCCTTATGTTGGCCATGTCTCTGAGCACTGAACACCTGGTACTTCTGGGCTCTCCAGGTAGGCTGCAGTTTTGGAATATGACAGCACTGGAGGATAATGGGTTCCTGGCAGCTTCATGTTTGATTCTTCTCAAATCTCTTGTAGTTAATTTGAGTCTTTTTTTTCCCTCAACATGTTTCTTGCAACAACAAAACTTTGATGGTTCTGTGATCACGCCCAAATATCTTTGCAATTGTGTGTTTTTTGAGTGCTGCATCACTCTGAAAGACTTTTTACAATTTTTGACTTTTTAGAGTCAGTTAAATCTCTTTTTTTGGCCGATTTTCCCTGAGGAAAATGCTGCCTAATTGTTATGCACACTTTGATATAAGGTGTTTGAATTGGAGAATATGCATACAAATCATGATATGGTCATGATTTTTATGCATATTCTCCAATTTCAAGCTGTATAAACCTGAAAACAGACCAAATATTGAACTACTACTTTAATTTTGATCCTGTATTTAAACATTCACCCAAAATAACTGGATTATTAACTCTTTATACGGGTGACAATAATACAGTTGGTAAACTCTTTAGTCGCAGTAATGTATCTAGTTTGGCAGAAAGGGCATCTGGCTTAAACATTTTCTATGCGATTGATTGCTGTAAATAAAAGTGGAGCTGCCGATTCAACAAAACAAGCCAACAACTTATGACTGGAGTTAACACTTTGGCCCTATCTTGCAATGCAGGACATGCCCTCTTCAGGAACACTTCAGAGCAAAGCTTTTAAAAGGATTACAAGGCTGCCGGTGTCATGTAAATCTGAATGTAGAGACATGTGTCAACCATCCAATCACACGCAGTCAGGAAGTGCAGTATTTATCGCTCACTTTCGACCCAAGACCCTGTGTATACTCCGCGTTAAAAGCCTGCTGCTTAATGCTGAAAATGTAGACTTTAATCTGGCTGTGAGGTTACCTGACTTCAGCCGCATCTCATCATTGCTTTGATTGGACCTCAAACATCCTGGGCAGTCCATCATCATTCTACAAGGCGGCGGAGAAACCTTGAGCTTTGGTTTCATGAATCTTTTAGACGCCAGGAAGGTTTTAGCCCACACACAAGTGCGCACACACACACATTCACACATTGTCGGAGGCACAGCTGCAGGCAAAAGTGATGTGGCCTTCGTACATTCTATTAGCCATCATTTCAATTAAGACATATGCTGTGGAGGAGGATGAGGGTTTGATGGGAGGTAAGACTCAGAGGTTGGAGAGATTAAGTGCGCTCTCCATCCAGAAACATGTGCGGCAGACTCTAAATTATCCTAATGACGGTAATTACGTGAGCTCGTTCAGCCCCTGTTTGGGTAACTAAGGGTTAGCAAATGGGGAGAGGAGCATTGTGCGACTGTAGATCCACCGCAATTAGCCACTTTGAAAGAGCAGTGAGTTTGATTAAGATATTTAGAAAGTAAACAACATATGAAACTATTTAAAACACACACACAAAACTATAAAGTATACCATATAATCTCATATAGAGGTGGAAATCTTATTAGAATGGATTTTATTGATTAGCAGGCCTGTCATACTGACAAATTTTGAAGCATGATTTATTGCTACAGAAATATACTGCGATAAATGATAATACTGACACTACTTTACTGATATTACAAAATAATCCCCGTAAACCATTTTTAAATACGCATTATCATTCAGAATGCCTGGGCTGCAACACATAAATAGAATGAATCAATAATGAGCCACAGAGTTTAATTATTCAACCCTCTACAGCTCAAATCTTGTAAAACACACACACAAAAAAAAACACTCCCCACTTTTACAAAGAAATGTGCACACAATAAATATAGAGTGTTCTGCCCCAGTGGAGAAAGAATACTTCTGTTTTGAGTTTATCTTTATCTTGAGTTTATCTTTTGTCTACTCTGAGCTACCTTAACCGCCATATTGTTCTAGACTTTTCTACTGTTCTGTTACTTGCCAGTGTTTTAAATCCTGTAAAACTGTCATCTGGCCCATGAAAATATCTGTCTGTAAGTATTGTGGTGTTATAAGATGTTAATTCACTCTGTAAACTTATATATATGAGGTACTTTAAGTTGTTTTACACTTCAAATTCAGGCTAAAATGTATGACGCTAATGGAGCTAGCATGTCTATGGGAATTTCCATTGATGTTAAGTGTCATGCTAACCGCTTGTTTTATAGATGTTTTTAGGAAGTTCAGCTAAAGTTAAGCTATTGTTATGCATATATTAATGGAGAATTAACGTTTTTTTTTACAATCTGAGACTTTTTTCGGTAATAAAACAAGTTGTTCTCACCCATAGCAGTTTGGTGTCATATGGAGCACTTCCGGAGATGTTTTAGATCTGTAATCCGAGATTTAGCCATAGTTTCGAGTAGATGAGGAGGCCAGTACGCATGTGCGGAGTCACATCTTATTTCGCTCTCAGCTCTCGAGACCCAAACATGAAACGCAAAGCTGTAAATTATGGATAAATCTCGGATTACAGGCCACTTTTGACTCAAACGAAAGTGTAGACTAAGACATTGAGCTTCTATGATTTGAAAAGTGCTAAAGTTTGTGTTATTTGGAGACCGTAAATATATGCCCCGAGAACTCACGTTACGGATATCGCAAATCTAAAACATCTCCGGAAGTGCTCCAAATGACACCAAAGTGCTATGGGTGAGTAAAACAACTTGCTTTATACCGAAATAAGGCTCAGATTGTAAAAAACGTTAATTCTCCTTTAAATTGTATTAAGCTGCTTTACATTGTTTTATGTAATTCTACATATCCTCTGTTCATTTGAATGCGAAAACATAATTGTAATATGTATTTATTTTTTATCTGTTACAGTTTTACAGTCAACTCTTCAGTAAATGTCCAAAATGGCGGCACGGTAGCAGAGTGGTTAGCGCTCTTGCTTCACAGCAAGAAGGTTCCGGGTTCAATCCCCGGGTCGCCCAGACCTTTCCGTGTGTGTTCTGTGTGGAGTTTGCATGTATGGTCTGGGTTCGATCCCCGGGTTGCCCGAGCCTTTCTGTGTGGAGTTTGCATGTTCTCCCCGTGTCTGGGTGGGTTTCCTCCGGGCACTCCGGTTTCCCCCACCAACCCAAAACATGCACCATAGGTACCTCCAGCTTAGGTCCTGACCAGGCCGAGGCAAGAAGATCATGGAGATGGTCCCCGGGCGCCCTAATGTGTGCTGCCCACTGCTCCTAATATATGTATATATATATATAGGATGGGTTAAAATGCAGAGAAGAATTTCTCCAGTGTGAGATCAATAAAGTTCACTTCTCTTCTCAAAACGGCAGAAGCTTCCTGGGTGTTTACCGGAGAAACTGTTCGCTATCTGTAAAGCTAGTTCCTAAACACTAGTGGAGGCAGAATATAGAGCCCCAAAATATGCTATTCCAACTTTATATATTGAACCATGAGTCAATATAGTCATAGTAATAGTAAAAACGCTTTGCACTGTATTATTTTACAGTAGACTGACAAAAGCGAGGGTGCCGATCTACTGCCTCAGCTCCTCTGATCTCCGTTAATCGTATGCACACCACATTCATAGAAGGGTGAGATCGGTGAAGTATTATGCCCAAGGACACCACAACTGAAGTACTATTCAAAGCTGCGAATTGAACCACTGATCTTTTGGGTTGATGGGTGAATCCTGTTACCACAATAGAAAATCTAACTACCACAGTATGGGCAGAAAAAGACAGATTTAGTGAAAGCTGAAATCGTAGGTCACTTGTTGGTTTGAATCCAACTTTAGTCATGATTTTGTATTACCTCTCTTGTAGTGTTATAAACATTGATAAAAGGATTGTAAAGAAAATCTATATAAAAGCTGGTATTCCTGGAATGCATGTACACAATAGAAGGAAGGTAGGACACGGGGACAGGATACTGAGGACATAACACATCTCTACATGCTGTTTCAGAAAATAAACAGTGTTACACAAAGGACAGAACAATTCAATATATTTTTAGAATTACTCAAGAGTCCAGCATTGTGCAAAAATAGACTTAAAGGTTCTAAATTACACAAAATTTGCTTTTAATTGATTTTTAAGCCATGTTATAATGTTGTTACCTCATCGAAAACATGCCTGGAGTTTTGTTATTTCATTCACATGTTGGAGTCTTTTTTTTTTTTATTTGATGAAGAAATAACATTATAACAAAGATCAGAAAATGGTGTAATATAGGCCCTTTAAGTTTGAAAATGCCACCAGTGATCAGTGGCTGTTGATTTTATTCAATATTAATTTAAGTTTGCAATTTTAAGAAATGTCACTGACAAAATTTCCGAACTTTTAGAGGTTTTTGTACCACTTGCCAATGAATAATACTGACTTCATCAGCATTTCCCCCTGAATTTTGGGACTTCAGTTCAAATTCATGTAAGGAAATACACTACAGCATACATTCAGCGCCTTATCTGATGTCTTCCTTCTTCTATTCTTTATTTTGCAAATTTGTACATCTTTTCATCTTTAGCCAAGTACTTTTGCTTTATTGACTGACAATTGTATAGCATAATGTAAAGTTCTCAATTTTGTTTCTTCAGCACTGTCATATTTTCTTAATTCTTATTTGTTT
The DNA here is from genome assembly GCA_036785185.1 of Paratrypauchen microcephalus. NCBI lineage: Eukaryota > Metazoa > Chordata > Actinopteri > Gobiiformes > Gobiidae > Paratrypauchen > Paratrypauchen microcephalus. Next base: position 9,980,604 of record JAVJIX010000001.1, on the reverse strand, counting down.
CCCAGAATAATACGGTTGCTTTATTTTACAGACAAAAGCAGTTCCATATTTCCTGTTAATAAGAATGTTACATTTGACCCTGTGACATCAAATAAATAATGAGTCCTAAAGTCTTGTAGAGTGGTCCTGAGCTGTGTGGACATCTCAGTTGTTTTGCTCATTTTGATTCCTATTTTGTGAGTTCAAAGCGAAATGATAGTGCCACAAGGCCTTTGAAAATCCCATTACAAGACGTAGAAAAAATATCAGTCCATCGCTAACATGCTGACAATCATAAGACACAAACAGCAGGAGGCAAAAACAGTTTTGGACTTCTCCCTAAGGATGGACAAACAAGTGTAATGTTGTACTGTAATATTTTGAGAAATCCTCAAAAAATAAAGTTGATGAGTTGACACAAAACAGAAATACTACCTGTTAATTTGAATAATACATTGGTTGTGATGACATGTTTTGTACAAAGACACTAAAAATAAACACTACTACTAAATAATATTACATCATTTTGCCTTCAACTACACGAGTACGTTCAAAGAGTGTGAATAGGAAATCTATCTGAAATTCTAGTTGTTCAAAAAAAATCAATCTGATAGAATATTACATTTTAAGAAACGCAGAGGAAATCAGGGTTACTCATTTGAATGGATGTCAATACAAGTCACAAAAGCAATATTTGAGTTCACAGTAGCAGGGCACAGAGTCAAGTCGAGGTTAATCGAGAGATGAGACGACGAAGCTAACCGAAGCCAGTCAGTCTTCTACAACAGCAGCACACGGAAAAAATCTATGATGATTTTGAAGATTTACTTTTGACAGCTTATTCTTTGTTTGACAGTACAACTTATAGCCATCCGTCAAGCTGTTTGCATGATTTGACTCCATGTTTGAACAAATGTTTCGCTGGTCCTGCTTTAAATTCTGATTTGTTTGAAATGTCTGAAAATAAAGCATGTGGTGAAGTGTTAACTGAAACACAGGTGCCGTTCATATGTTACAACAGACATCTGTCCCTAAAACAAAATAATAAACAGCAAAAATATAATAATAATGTGGTTCTGAATATGTAAATAAATTAGGTACGACAACAAGTTTAATGAGCAAAATGCAGATATTTAGTATCTAGTATCTTGTTTATTGTAAATGTCTTCTATACTAAACTGGCAAAGTCCAATATCCTCTCTGTTGGCACAAATAACTTTTGCAATGACAATACCGAAAAGCAATGGAAGACATCTGCTGAATTTCTTTTCTACTGTAAATCACGTGGAGTTATAGTGACTATTGCACTCCCTCTGAAATTACAACTTTGAATCCAAGAATGTCGTGAAAACACCTATTCTTATTCTTATATATTTTATTTGAAAATTGATTCTCTAATCTCCACAAGAATGCCTTAGGGGGCCAGCTCTCTGGACTTGCGGAGAGTATAAACTACTTTTTACATCTATAGGGGTCTATGATCTGGGCAGGTGGTCTCGCTAAAGAAGATCTGACAGGTATCGTCTAACCACTAGAGTCTATCTCAGAACACTACACTACAGTGGCACTCACGAAAGACAGATTATCTCCCATGGCTTCCAAACTGCAAGCATCAGTGAGCGGCAGGCGTGACAACATGTGTGAAGAGACCACATCAAAATAAATAGGGGTCATTGCTCAGTCTGTCCTCTGCCTCCTCCACAGAGTCCCCAGGCCCCATGTGGACGAGGTAGAAGTGTGACCAAAGTCCTCAAGGGAGAGAGGGGGGGCTTGACAAAACGAATGTAGCGCTAGCGTACACCTGCCGCCTAATGCTTCAAAGGACAGGACACACAAACAGAGCTGGATGCAGGACTGTGTAATGAGAAAAAGCTACAAGAAGCACGCTCTTGTGGGAATACAGTATGAGTCTTTTGTAGCACATGGCACAGTGCAGATCAAAAACACGCCGGAGTTCCCACACAATGCGGACACGTGAGGCTGGTGCAAATGCCTGGGATTGATGGGATGGTGAAATCTCATTAGGAGTTGGGTCGCTGCTGGAAACTGGCCCAGGAGCTTTTCCCTTCTTCTTTTTCACTCGGGCAAACTTGGACTTCTCTGTCACTTCTTGCCAATCTGCACTCTATTTGTCTCTCAGCAGTGTAAATTAAAAGTGTTGAACTGCTGAATTTAGCAAAGGTTTATATGGTGCAAACACAAGGTCATGGTAGCACCTGCTTTACTGCACTTGGTCTGTCGCCTGTATTTATCACATGTGGAGGTTGGTTCACCAGGCTACGGCACACTGCGCACACACTCACTTTGTTACATTCGACGGAAATGTCTCACCAGGGACAAGCCTTTAGTAGAGCACAAATAAAGTCCTGCTTTTTAGTGGCATGGGAAATGCTCTGGTACATTTACAGGGTCTGATTCTTAGTGCAGTGCTAAACTCAAGAGTTTGACCTTGTCTCTTCTCTGTGTGGGTTTTTCTAAAATGCTGAAGTGTGTGTTTTAAACAATGGATAATTAAAGCTCTTTCCTCTGTAGAGAGGTTCAGATATATGGTCGTAACACAGACCCATGCAGCTGCATTAGAACACCAGACCAGAGATGTGTGTTACCATAGACAAGTATTAGTGGCGTTAACTGGCATAAGACAAAACTGCAGGGTGCTTCATACTCTCCAGTGTTTGAATCAAACGGGCTCCATTTAGATATAATTACTTTCACTTTAGACTATCATTTTGCACTAATTACATCTTTACAAAACATGAGTGAAAGGAACTGCATGTAGTGTTATGAGTTTGCATGTAACCTAGTACTCCAGTTAAGTTTATATATTAAAAGAAAATAGCATTTAATTGAGAAGACCAAAGCTGAAACTTGCTCAGCACGTCCCTCAGATAAGAGAGCTAGATAACACTGTCTCTGGATCTCTCAGCAGATTGCATTAACAGCACTTAAAGCGGCGCTATATCTAGATGACACAGATATGTTTAAATACAGCTCTGGAAAAAAATAAGAGACCACTGCATTTTTTTTTCTGAAATCAGCATCTCTACATGTATTACAGCCATTCCATTCCAGCGTCTGTTGAATTCCAACACAAACACAAAGCTGAGCTACTTCAGTTCTTGCACCAGGAGTGGAATAAAGTCACCCAAGAACAATGTGAAAGACTTGTGGAGAGTATGCCAAGACACATGAAAGCTGTGATTAAAAATAAGGGTTACTGCACCAAATATTGATTTCTGAACTCTTCTTAAGTGTAAACATTAGTATTATGTTGTTTTAAAATGAATTTGATCTTGTTTCTTTGTATTGTTTGAGGTCTGAAAACATGCATCATTTTTTGTTATTTTGATCATTTGTCAATTTCTGCAAATAAATGTTCTAAACGATAATATTTTTATTTAGAATTTGGGGGAAATGTTGTCAGTAGTTTATAGTCTCAAACAAAAATGTTCCTTTTGCCCAAACACATACCTATAAGAAGTAAAATCAGAAAAACTGATAATTTTGCAGTGGTCTCTTATTTTTTTCTCCAGAGCTGTATACTGTATTCTGGAAACAGTCAACACTGGGGCAGAAATGTGATCAACGACAGCAAAATGAATGGGGTAGGAGGACAGGACAATTCGATTATTACTGTTACATTTACTTAAGATTTTATTTTTGTATTTTATTACAACACTTCTTATTAAAAGTTTTCATTATAATTATGGATTCATTGAAGCTTTCAAGTTTCAACAATTGCAATATTTATTTTAAGACCTTTACATCCAGTGAAAAGATGAGAATAGACAAATATATTTGGGCCAATTCATATTTATATTTTTTAAGTTAAGTTTTGAAATTATTAATTTATTAGGATTTTGCCCACCTGGTTACATAAAGAAAGCTAGTACTTCAAAAATAAAATTATATAATTACTTCCTTATTAATATTCATACCTACTTTAACAAACATTTACATATGTGCAGTATCTGGCTCCTCTCCTCACCTCTGTACGAGCTCCCACCTCTACTCCACGGCAGCCCACACAACAGCCTCTTGTTCACAATCCAATAAGAGCCATATGCTGCTGGCACATTAATCTTACTTTGGTGAAAAAACCCTGGCTTAATGACATAATTGTAAGGTTAGACTGACAGAGCAGAAGAGCTGTGATGGGTGGTCTTGTCCCATGCAGAGTTAGCCTATTTGAGCTGTATATATGACCTAGGCTGGGTATTTTAGCTGACGCATACAGTGTAGAAGAAATTGCGACCAGGCCTTAGAGCAAGATGGAAGATGTGGCCAGGGCAGGGGGGGTAGTTTGCATGAGAATCCAGGCAATCAGACGTGAGTTTCAGCGCCGTATAGAGAAAATCATTCGGGCCCACGACTGCAGCCCATATAAGCAGGTTTACCTTCAGACAGATTCAGCAGATGCCTACAACACAGTGACCTTTAAAATATGCCTCCAATGCCCAATTTTAGCTTTAGATCTAAAATAAGAAAAAAAAAACCTAGAAGGACAGAAATACATTCTACTCTGTCATGTTGAAGTAAGCAGCAATGAAAGTTTTTAAATAATATACAAGAAACTCCCATAAATGCGGCGTTACATAACCTCCAGTAATTACGGCTTCAATCAGGTCAGTGGAAGTGTACATAAAAATAACCATTAAAAAATATGATGTACTTAATTTAATGTACTGAAGGTGCATAATGTATCTTTTCTGATGGGCGGTTTGCCACCTATTCGTCTCCATGAAGATGCTATTGCAGTATAGACTTACGTGAAGGCATTAATTCGCTGTAATTTATCTCCATGGAGACAAGCACGTGATGCCGAAAGTAGGTTTGATACAGCTCTGGAAAATAATAAGAGACCACTGCATTTTTTTCTGAAATCAGCATCCCTACATGTATTACAGCCATTCCATTCCAGCGTCTGTTGAATTCCAACACAAACACAAAGCTGAGCTACTTCAGTTCTTGCACCAGGAGTGAAATAAAGTCACCCAAGAACAATGTGAAAGACTTGTGGAGAGCATGCCAAGACGCATGAAAGCTGTGATTAAAAATAAGGGTTACTGCACCAAATATTGATTTCTGAACTCTTCTTAAGTGTAAACATGAGTATTATGTTGTTTTAAAATGAATTTGATCTTGTTTCTTTGCATTGTTTGAGGTCTGAAAACATGTATCTTTTTTGTTATTTTGATCATTTGTCATTTTCTGCAAATAAATGTTCTAAACGATAATATTTTTGAAATGTTGTCAGTAGTTTATAGACTCAAACAAAAATGTTCCTTTTGCCCAAACACGTACCTATAAGTAGTAAAATCAGAAAAACAGTGGTCTCGTATTTTTTTCCAGAGCTGTATGTGGAACGGTAAGAATGCATGTTTTTATGAAGGTATTTCTTGACCAGTAATTGAATAAATATGAGAATTTAATGCCATACTGTGGAATATTCCAGATCAGAAAAAAAAGAAGTTAAAGCCTTGGTGTGAATTTCCTGGGTAACAAAGCCAAAACCACAAGCTTTTACTCAAGGGAATACATGGACCAACATTTTCACCAAAAAGGACAACTCTAGGCGCATTTATTGAGAGGAAACATCACTATATGAAAAGCTATACCTGTTCTCCTAAAAAGTGAACAAAACATAAAAAAGCCCATATTGGAAATTGGCAGATGCTTCAATCAGTTGGTGCATCAGACAGAGTGTGAGCGAGGCTGGAAAAGGCTTAAGGGAATCTCTTTAGAGAAGAGGCTAAAAAATAAAAGCTACCTCTTAAATCCACCTAAAAGCCAACGCGAAAAAGAGTGCGGATGTCAGACATTGCTCGTCTGCCAAATAACCCGACGACGCTCCTGGATCTGAAACCAAATGATGAAGAGCAGGTGCAAAACAGTAGCTCAGACAGCAGTGAAAATAGTTCGCTCCACCTGAATGGAGGAGCAGGCAGAGGCTAATGGACAGTCTGCTTCTGCCTGTACGCTCCAGGACCAATGATAAAACCTGATTAGTTTTACACTCCAAAGGCCCCCAGCTGACAATTATATAATTCGGTCTACTGAGGTGAGGATGATGCAAGACGCAAGATACGTTTAAAACTTCATTAAATGCTAAGAGTTACTGGCAGCACAAGTGAGGAATATTTGAAGCGTGTCCCAGTGCTCGGGCTGTTGAAGCATCTGTCTCACTATGAGGCATTTCACACTTCACTTTTCTTTTATTGCACCATGTATGGAAAAGAACAATTTACTCTGTTTCTGCAATTGGCTATGGCCCAAAGTGAGTATTATAAATGGGGTATAGCATACAGTAGTAGAGTTAGGACTTATAGTACCGAATAGAGAATAGTCTATTTTTAAGGAATATGCGCGGCTGTTAAAAGATCATACACAACATGCTTCACCAAAGAGTGGGATTGCTGGCCTGAAGGCACTTTGAAACCGGCACGCTTAAGACACAGCGTGAGAATATAAAGAACAAAACGTAAACAAGGCTAACGCGTGTGGATACCATTGTTGTACGTTTTAATAAAGAGACAGCTGCAACCGTAGAGACAGTTTCACAGCCCCTTTCAAGCTTTTCTGCTACAAAATAATACACAGATCATTGTTAGTAAAGCGCAAAGTGTGTGAAATAAAACATGTCACCGAGCACTACCTGCTTAGCATTAAAGTGTATATTCTATCCAGAGCTGATTAGCATGTTGTCATGGAAACAGCACGACCAAAACAATGTCAATATATGATTCACAACAGATTTCATATAGCTTTGTGTACGCTGGTGTTCAACAATGTATGATCATTAAATCTGAAGTACACATGGCACTAGACAGAACGGTACATCTCCTACGTATAACAATCATTATTAATTATGAATCTCACTGTATAGTAGGCGTATAAATTTCCTATATCTTTGGATAACTAATGACGGCACAGGAGAAAGTACGACCAAGTTGAGATGCTGTTTACAAAGTGTGATTCCTTAGAGACACTTGATCAAAGCCCACATCTCCAGCACTGGCACAGTGCACATACTGTGGTACATGTGGGTGTGTATGAGAGCTTATCTGGACCAGGAACAGACTGGAGGCAGGGGCCCTCTCTCATGTTGAGATTTGGATAGGATTTAGTGCAAATGCAGCAAAAAGCACATGACAGCATGCTTAATTATTTTTGGCTATTGCGAGCCGTGCCTCTAGTCGTGCCCAGCGGTGTTTACGTCTCCAGGGGGCAGAGGCAGGCAGCCATATGGGGGTATGGCTGTGTTTTGGCATTGTTAGCATAAACGTAACTACAGTTGAGGGAAATCACCACTCAGCCATGTTTGGAATACAATAACACCTCCAGATTGGGCACATCCTCTGGCCCCTGCTGCAGATCACATAAATAAACACATACCATTTTCACCTTGCGGTATCTGCAGTGGAGAAGAAAATGGAAAGCTAACCTCAGTGGACACCCAAATGAAATATGAGAGTGTGAAATGGGGGTAAATGTGTGCACTGGTGTTTTCTTTAAGCATCTGGTAAGGTGGGCTGTGACATTGCTGAGCTAGGCTAGTGGAAGGGCACCAAGACTCCCCGATGACCTGCAGGAGGAAGCTTCTCTCACTGCTCCACACAAGACTGGAAACAATGCATTTCCTCAAACTTTCAACAACTCTCCAATGTACCTCATGACGGAGTGTTTGTTTTCCTCACCTGCTCCGCTGTTAGTCCCCAATGAGAAAAAATAGCACAAAGGTTACAAAATGAGGACTTCTTGCCTCGTACTAAGTAGTCCATTTCCCTTGCCTTCGACAGCTCGCCCCCTGCAGGGCCCAGAGAGGGAAGCAGGTTGGCTGGTGATGGTATAGGCCCCACACCGCTGACCTGGGACATAAATCGTCTAACAGGTGGCCAGCATGGAGCGAACAGTCCACCGTCCTGCTGCTGGTGATGGGAGCCGAGCTGTTTTATGTGCTTTAATTACACAGACCTCCGAAACCTTTTACACTCTGCCCTTCACTCTACACCAAGGATGAAAACACAGCACGTAAAAAAAGAAAACAAATAGTGCATTTTAATTCCGACTCATTTACTGACTTATCATGAAAGAAGTATACATGGGTTATATATTAGGAGAGTTCGTAGGTGCAGGTTTAAATGGTTGCACCCAATTTTGTTCATGTAGTTGAATAAAATTTGTTTTAACCACAGTTATATTGTAAAAAGAAAAAATAAATAAATAAATAATAATAGACAATTAGACCACTGTGTGCTGTCTGTATGTAATTATGTCAGCGTTTTATTGTCCGAGAATGAGGAATTGCGCTGTTAGCGAAAGTAATAATAGTTATGTTTTTGTTTTGTTTTTTCAAATTTTTAAGACTATATCACCTATAGCACCATTAAATATAGACTCTATTTATTATGAATCTAAAATGATAGATGATTAAATAAGTTCAAGGCAATCTTCACAACCAATCTGTATGTTTTATGTTTTTTGGTGACTGCTGCCATTAGTATACTTTATTTATGTTTCTTCATTTAAGTTCAGTATAGTAATTGTAATGTAACTTAGAAATGTTTTGGAGAACAAAAACTTGGGAGAAAAAATGACCATAATGCCTGAAAATCTTCATTACATTCCTCACAAGCGCAATTAATATGAGCAAAGAAAAGACTACACTGAAGAAAAGGTGAGTTGTGACACCTCTTGCCACATTTCTATTCATTGAAGCCATTTGTAAATGATAGCACCTGTTTTTGCCCTCTGACTCCACGGGGACTTGGGCCATGTGTAGTTTTGTCAGTCTCTGTATCCAAGCAACTGCTCACGTTACAGTGAACGACCAGCGCTGGCGGCGGTTGCTAGGGAACTGCTGGAGAGTGTTACACTTGTGAACAGTGCTTGGTTAGATCAGCTCCTAATAGTTCAGGTCTGATGGAGCTCTGCCTAGAAGGAGATGAAGGCTGCACCATATGTCACGGGCGAAAAGTCTCCAAGGTCCCACGCATCAGCACCCATAACAACCAGACGAAAAAGGTGGCGGGTTTCCCTCAATAGCAAAGCATTAGCATAGAAGGAGAGACTGAATAATTGCAAGGTGTGGGACAGAGAAGAGGCTAGTTCAATTGGGATGAAGGGATGTATGCCTGCCAGCCAAATCCATTAGCCAGGCCCCTCTCAGCTCGGGCAGTAGCAGCTGATGGGACGGCTCTGTTATCGGACACTAAAGGACACCGGGGCTAGCCATCACTGCTCCTGCCCTCTACGCCGCGGGGAGAACGGACAGAAAGACAGAGAGGGGAAGGGAAGAAAGCAAAATGACAAAAAGCGAAAGAAAGCGAGGGAGAAAGAGGAGAGGTTCAATAACTGAGGAGGTGTGCCCTGTTACAGCTTTATAATTGGCCTGCAAGGGCGGTCAGACGAGAGGCTACTTATCGCGGCGAGAGCTTCCATGAGAATACTTGTCCATCTCTATAGTGCAGGCCCATTTAAAAGAACATTAGGACAAATGAAGCGTGGAAAAAGAGGACACTGTCGCACTATTTAAGCAGGGATGAAAAGGGAGAAGTGTTAGGCAATTGTATCCCACGCAAAAAGAGGTTCCAATGGGAGGCTAATTATCCAGGGGGATATAGCTAAGAGCACTCACAAGATGGGATCTGTATGGAAGCATGATGTCATTGGGAAATCCAAGTGTCCGGATGGAATTCACTACGAGACTTACAGGTACAGACATATAGGTGTGGTGAGTAGTTCAGTGAATGTGAAAATTTACTTGGAACAATGGACAGTAGAGGACTAGATAACGGTTGTGTGGTGAAGGGACGATATTCATTGCAATATTTGGTGAATATGCTACTTTTTTCCTTTTAAAAGCCTTGACAAGATTTTGGTTTTATCATAATCTAAAGAAATACAAATTAAAACTGCTTAATAACAGATATTTCTTCATGTAGTCTGCACAGAAACAGAGCAAAGGATTATGGTCTATGTGTATTTTAGCGATTAAGCTATATAACAATGAATTTAAGCAAAGATACTTGTAATTTGATATACTGTGATGGTACACGATATTACTGTGAGATTTTTGACAATATCATTTCAAGGTATTTCAGTTATTGTTACATCCCTAGTGTGGTGTAGAGAAGGAGACAGGGGGGGCTGAAAATTCTGCTGCTGTGGTAAAGACGTGAAGAGTTGACTGAAGAGGCAGGATAGAGGTTAGGGAGTCTGTGGTTATAACAGACATATCCATCGGTTTCAGAGTGATGGAAAATTAGAACAGATGCCGTAGCAATTCACAATTCAAAACAATATTATATGTTTTCAGTGATGAAAAGCTGTCTAAATAGAGCCTATAAAAGAGAAAGCTGAAAACCAAAGCAAGGACAACAAACAGATGACAGGGTATGGGGCCAGGAAAAAGAGGTGGTGGTGACTACAAAATCATTTCACACAGATATGAAAATTATGAAGTTTGAGAATATTGTTTGTCATAAGAAATCTATAGAAAGATTCCAGATTCCAGATTGTTTATTTGGATTTCAAATGGATTTCGTATTGCACATAATATAGTATATAATATAGTATATCTATATAGTATATCTTTTATCACTGAAAAGATATAATATTGTTTTGAATTGTGAATTGCTACGGCATCTGTCCTAATTTTCCATCACTCTGAAACCGATGGATTGTATTGCACGTGGGTTATGAAGCAGGTTATTGCACAAGTAACAGTAGTTTACATTGAGGTAGTGACATACATGTCAGACAAGATGTCATAAAAACAAATAATAAAGAACTACTTCTGCTATCCAGCCTCTAGCAAGATATTTCATCTGAAAAAAAAAAATAAAAACAATAAAAATCTAAATCTAAAAAAATAGATATTGTTAACCACCCCTTAGTCATGTCCTGGTAAAACCTCTGCTCTGACTTCATTCAATTGATTCATACATTGAAAGAAAGAAAAAAATCACTTTTCAAATAATCATAGCTGAAAACATGAGTCCTGCTTTGGGTGCACTGAGTCTGTTCAGTGAAGTGCTCTGAGCTCTTTACATGGACAATCTCAGTGCACGTTGTTCTCATTGATACACTGCCAGTGGGAATTCTGTGGCTCAGTCAGCTGAGAGGGCCAAAAGAAGGTGAAACCGCTGGAAAGGAGCTGTGTTTTAAGATACAAACAACTTGTACACAACACAAAACAGCAGGACTTTGATCCAATGGAGAAGAACATGAAAATAATGGGCTTCACAATGGGGATTAAGAGGTTTTCAATAAATATCGATTTCAGAGTGTTTGTCTGCTGTTTTCTCCCGTAGTCTATTTTCAGAAAACACTAAAAAGATTCAGAATAGTATAAGTACTAGATTATAAACATACTGGGGAAAAAAGGGACGCTCACAATTTGAAAAAAGGTAACTCACAGATATTTTCAAAAATGGCTTGACAATAGTTGGGTAATTACTGGTGGAAAAAGTAGTGCTTGGCCAAATGATTTTCAGAATTTTTGGCAAATGTAATTTTGTGATTTGTAACTCTGGAAGTTTTACATGATTTCAAGCCAAGAACAAGATTCAGTGGCTTTGGTGTGCTAGGCTCTCAAGTTCATTCTACCATCTGAAGTGGGCAAAAAGCTGCCAATGTACATTTTGTTAAAGTAAAAAGCGCTGTAATAATAATAATAACGCATTTTATGCAATGGTAATTTTAGGTAATGGTTTGAAGTGGTGTGCAGTGGTTCACAGTGTGGAGTTTTGCCTTCCAAATCCAAATCCACTTTATTTACCGTAATTTCCGGACTATTGAGCGCACCTGAATATAAGCAGCATCAACTAAATTTTCAAGGAATTTTATTTTTGTACATATATAGGCCGCAGCTGTCTATAAGCCACAGGTGTCCACGTCTTCAAGAGTTTCCAGGTTCTGAGCATCTGCTTGTTTCCTGCTTGTCCTCTGAAAGCTTTTGTCGTCTTTTTGCATTGAGTCAGTTCGTCACGCTGCCGTCGCCAGTGTCTCACCATCGACTCACTGATGCCAAGCAGTGAGTGCAGCAGCTCTATTTCCTTCTTCCACAGCCAGATCGATTGCCTTTAGCTTAAAAGCTGCATCATAAGCATTTCTTTGTATGTTCAAAACAAAATCAAAGGAGCATCTTCCTCGGCGCATCGTTTCTTCACCTGTCTGTCTCGCTCTTGCACTCTGTCACTTAACACTCTACTGCACATGTCTCCTGCAGAAAGAGCCGAGGTCCTGTCTGGGATCATATCAGTGTTTGGGATCATGTCAGTGTCTCGTAAGATTTCAGCAGATTTCAGGTTGTCCCGGGGGGCAGGGATAGGTGTATCGATCAGATATGAGGATGTCCGACTACTGAAGTTTGAGACGTTTCTTTTCGTCATTTACACCTCACCTGCATTTTACGCATACGGGTCATTAAGACGTATACCACTCACTAATGTTCAATTAGCATCAGAACTTATTTTGTCACATGGCGATAAACTGTTTTAGTGCAACAGCGCTCGATAACACTGCAACTTCATGTTAACCGCACAGACAGAGGCGCTTTCTGCACTCAGGCTGCGTGTACATCCGCTGTGTTCATAAAGAAATAATCCGTCCATATATTAGACACATCGTTGTATAAGCCGCAGGGTTCAAAGTGTGAAAAAAAAATAGCGGCTTATAGTCTGGAAATGACGGTATATAGCACGTTTTAGAAACAAAGCAGTTTCCGAAGTGCTGCACCGAGATCAAAAAAAGACGACAAAATGTATAATTTCTAAAAATGTGATCATATCCAATCCTAAAACAATAAAACCAGTAAAAATCAAATAAGAATAAAATCTTGACAATAAAGCTAACAACAAAAATAACAACTAGCATGCTAACACGCACTTCCTGATAATCAGACAATAAAATGCTTTCTAATTATATGCAGACAACATAGTGGACATATTTTGAGCTGCTTATACAAAACTTAAACACGACAAATACAATGGGGAAGTGAATTACATTAGAACTACATAGATATAACTAAACAGGACAAAAGCAAAAAAAAAAAAAACTACAAATGATCTAAACACCTAAACTACACTAAATAATGCAGATTAAGCCAGCCCACATCTTAAGAACCCCTCCATGTTTAGTTACATGTATGCAGCTCTGCATGTGCATAATGACTGAACTGGAGTGAGGCTCGGGGCAAGCTGTTGAGGTGTGAGAGTGTAATACTGGCCATTCATCTGTAAAAGGGATTGCAGTGAGAATAGCCTCATAATCTCACGTGCCATTTGGTGCATGACCTGACCTAATGCATCACACTGCGAGCACATAAATACTTAACATCCATCGCCCCAGCAGGAGAGGAGTCAGAGAGGCCAGCCCACTTCACCACAAGCTCATGTATGCAAATGAGCATCTGCATACACTCTACCAATTGTAGCTCAAGGCGGGACCAGATACAACTAGCGTATTTTATTTTCACAATTTGGCAGTTTGCTCTATTGACATGCAAGATTTCAGATTAAAACAAATTCCATAATATAGTGTTCAATGTGGGTTGTATATCTACTTAAGTGTAGATATAACACACATATTGTAACATTCTAAACAAGGTACAGTATCTCACATGGGCATTTTGGAAGGATTTTGCGAATCACAATGATCATAAATTCCTCCGAATTTTTTAAAATGTCCAATCTGAATTATACAAATGACTCTTTTAAGTATACTGATACTATAAAAGGGGAAAAAAAAGAACCATAAAAAAGAAACATGTGTCCATTGTGTCTTTGTTAATACATAATCAATACATAATCATAATAATTTTTAAAGGGATTGATAAATATCTTAAGAACTCACATTACACAAAATCATCCATTATGAAAAGGTAGCTGAAGTGTCTTGCCCAAAGACACAAGGACTCACAACAACAACAACAACAATAACCATCAAATCTAATATCCACTGAAGAACTTTAACTTAACAAAACGCTCACTAGAGTATAAAACTATAAATTAAGTATGATAATTTGATCCATCAGATTTTGAATTTGAAATACAGTGGTACCTCACCTTACGAAAGACCCAACAAACGAAAATTCAAGTTACGAAAATTAAAATAATGCGCGCTCAGCCACACACATTATACGCTTTTCTCAGGGGCCGTTTAGACGAGGACGATTGCGACTGAATACGACAAAATATTCTATCGGAAGTGTCTTTCGTTTACTGAAACCGCAAAAATCTGAAGACTCCTTCCAGAGTGTGGAGTTTTGAAGACGGCCCGGGTCGCGTCTCCGTCTAAACGGCAAGAAGCGCAAAACATGTTCACGCCGCATACAGCTGACTGGATGCGCCAAGTCGATAAAAACAATAACAATACGTCGCAGGTGACAGAGGCGAGTTTGGACAAGACCGGGCAGAACCAGTCAGCGGTGGGACAATTTTGAGAATGGATTAGTTGCTGACAGTGCTTGGGTGGAAAACTTCAGAATGACTAAACAAGCTCTTGTTGCATTAAGTGAAGAGCTCCCACCCTACATCGAGGGCGAAACAATTGTGATGAGAGCCCCTGTCGGTGTCCTGAAAAAGGTAGGTGTTTTTATTAGCGGCCTGGCATGCATATTCAATCGAATTCGCCCACTTTTGCGTCTTCGTATAAACAAACATTTCCTGTTGAGAACGCTTCGTCTAAACGGGGATAGAAAACTGAAGACGAGACGCCACTTTTGCGTCTTCTGTTTTTATTGTCGCCGTATAAACGTAGCCTCAGACTGGATTTAAACTTTTCTCACATTTGTCTCTCGTTTAAACACTCAAACTTTAATAGATTTTCAACAAAATGTACTAATAGTGAAGTGTGGGGGGAAGGGGGAGGGCGGAGAAGACTGCGCGCGGACACGTGTGTGATAACGCAGCATGACCTGGCGCGGGGCTGCGAGCACCCTCCTCTAGACCAGGTGTAAACCAGGTGTAAACCAGGTCTAAACCAGGATTAAACCAGGATTAAACCACCGCGGCTCTTGCATGCGTTCGTTCATGCGCTCGGACTGCGTGCCGTCCCGAGGGGAGCACATCTCCTCCCCTCCTCGCTGCTCGCCTCAGCCGTGACTCGTGAGGTACACCGGTGCTGCTGCTAATAGCAGAGCTAGCACGAAACCAGACCCGCACGCGGCGCTTTAATCCTGGTGTCCAGTCCTGGTTTAGTCCAGGTTTAGTCCTGGTCCAGTCCAGGTATAGACCTTGTTTAGACCTGGTTTAGTCCACGTTTAGTCCTGGGTCTACAGTCTCTTAGCCAATCAGGACGCAGAACACAGTGTTACACTATAAAAAAAAAGTTACACTGTAAAAAAAAAAACTTGGAACGGGGCCTTGGAACGAATCAGGCTTTTTCCATTGAAATAGCTACTCAACGTACGAAAAATTCACGTTACGAAACCACTTCTGGAACGAATTAATTTCGTAAGGTGAGGTACCACTGTACCGTTGAATTTCTCACTTTGAATTTTTTTACTCTGAAAAAACGTTAAAATTTTAGTTGCTGAAAATTTAAAGGGACAGTGTGTAAGATTTTTACCCGTTAATTACCGAAATTGAAGATACCCATTCAAAAATACATTGTTTTCCAAGCCTTTTCACTTCCATCATGAAATCAAAGTATTCTTTTGGATTTAGATATAGTCACATAAAAGGGGGATTGACCCCATATAGAGGCAGCCATTTTAACTACGAGAGCCGCAGAAGGACATTTGGGCTCCGTCTTCGCCTTCGGCAAGGCTCGTGGTTTTGGGTAAACAACGACAAGCATGCTGCCGGATCACACGTCGTAATGGATCTAACACGTGTTTTGGACTAAATTGTTTTACTGGATTTTATTCGCTGGATCCTTAACGACAGATTGAGACCAAGCTTATGGTGAAATACTGAGTTTGACCTGTCCAGAGCCTTCAAAGGTAAGCTAAGTAACAAACCTTGTTTTGTGCTTTTCCATATAAAAGTCCCATGTGCTCGGGGACTGATTGTTGTGCCGGGAAATGAATTGCATAGTCAAAAAGAGGAGACTGTAAGGTTTCATTTGATGTGTAGCTTGTCATGGTACACGATCGGGAATGTGTGCTTTCATGCGAAAAGAAAAAAAAAACAGTGAACGGGACCGAGTTTTATTTATACAGTAGCGGCGCGCGGTTCGTGCACGGGTACGCGAGCTGTCCCCGTTACGGCGCACCCGGGTGACCCTCGAGGTCTGCCGTAGCTAAAACAGGAAGTGCAATAGCCACTATCCACCTATGCGCCACGAATCCTACACACTGTACCTTTAAATGTACATTTTCAAAGCATTTAAAATTCTGTATAAAAAAATCACCTTTTAAATATTCAGCACAAATATTTTCAAACCCTCAAATTCAACAGTCAAAAAGTATAAAATTTGCAGTGAAAAAACTAAATTGCAGCTAAGATCCAAGACACCAAGACCTAAGCAATCGATCCAAAGTGATCCGATCTAACTTAATAACAAATAGGAAATGGTGTAGTGAACCGACCTAATTGGTCAGAATTAGCCTCATCAAAAAATCTCTTTTATTTCTTAAGTGTAAACCCCGCCCACAGATGAGAAAGGCCAATAGGAAACAACCTCTGTCCTCCACTGCAAATTTTGCACTCTGAATTTTGACTGTTGAATTTGAGGGCTTGAAAATACAGCTCTGGAAAAAAATAAGAGGCCACTGCATTTTTTTCTGAAATCAGCATCCCTGCATGTATTACAGCCATTCCATTCCAGCGTCTGTTGAATTCCAACACAAACACAAAGCTGAGCTACTTCAGTTCTTGCACCAGGAGTGGAATAAAGTCACCCAAGAACAATGTGAAAGACTTGTGGAGAGCATGCCAAGACGCATGAAAGCTGTGATTAAAAATAAGGGTTATTGCACCAAATATTAATTTCTGAACTCTTATTAAGTGTAAACATTAGTATTATGTTGTTTTAAAATTTGATCTTGTTTCTTTGCATTGTTTGAGGACTGAAAACATGTATCTTTTTTGTTATTTTGATCATTTGTCATTTTCTGCAAATAAATGCTCTAAATGATAATATTTTTATTTGGAATTTGGGGGAAATGTTGTCAGTAGTTTATAGACTGAAACAAAAATGTTCCTGTTGCCCAAACACATACCTATAAGTAGTAAAATCAGAAAACTGATAATTTTGCAGTGGTCACTGGAGCTGTATATGTACTGAATATTTAAAAGGTGAATTTTTCATGTAGAATTTGAAACATATTGAAAAAGTATACTTAAAATTTCAGCAATTTTACAGTGCGGAAAAACAGAGCCGAAGCACACACCACGCTGCGTAACAGGGGAACTCCCAACGTGGTGCGTAACAGGGATTCCCCTGTGTGCTTCGGCTGTGTTTTTCCGCACTGTAAAATAGTTCCCACCCCAAAATGACCAAGGCAAGCTCTCGTGTGTTGATTTGCACATTTATTTGCACATTTATTTGCACTCAATATGAATGCGCACTACACAGACAGTAATTGGGAAAAGCATCGAGAAAATTAATTCCTTTTGGCCGAAATCTTTCTCTGGCGACGTTAGCCTCCAGTCTAACGCGGAGTAGCTGCAGCTGCGCGCGGCGGTCAGTGCTGACAGATTCGGACAATGGCTGGGTGAGCAGGAAAACGCTTTCCATCACTTATTTTAGTCTCTGGACTGTGGGGAGATGCCCAAGTTTGACCTGGGGGTGGCATATCCCTTTAAGCATCACACCTTACCCGTATTCTATGTCCATATTGAGGTATTTGGCCTGGTTAAACAGCACATATTCACATGCTAGTGACAACGCATCCCAATGAGCTCGTTATGGCTGCTGCTACAGGAAGTACCTCCTCACACCGCGTTTAAACCTCATTTGCATAGTTCATTTTAGAAACCTGGACAGCCCCGGCAGCTTTTGATGTGGCCTAATGCAACGCCTGACATCTCCTAAGCCTGTAATTATTTCTCTGACCTGCCCAGCAATCAGTTTTCCTCCAGTTAATTATGAATATAAACACATTTCTGAGGTGGTGCGGGTTACGCTGAGTGTTGCATGCTTATCAGTGGTCTCATAGCGTTCTGTCCCGAAATTACAAGTGAGGAAATTCTTACAATTATTCAGCAACACTTTCATGGCTGCTTTATGAAGTGCTAAATTATAGTTTCTCCTGCCAGCGTGTTTGAAGGACTGATGACTGTAACATTTAGACACGATATAGTGGATATGGGTTTTTCTTTTTTGGTAGAAATAAAACCATTATGATTAAAAAAAAATATTTTGGTCAGATGGGTACACTCAAACAGGGTTATTCAGGTTATTGTCAAATAAAATAGCAATAATAAAAGACAGATAAAATACACAAATGTCAAAATTGTTAAAATTTAAAAAGTAAATATCTGAACTTACACAGATAACAAAGTAGTTAAATTATATATGTTGGGTTAAAACTAGGACATTAGTGCAGTGGTTCTCAACTTTCCCTAACTTAAGTAGGCAAAAATCAATATAGCAATAAACAGTCAGTTATTACAGTTATATTTTCATTTTTTATAATATTGATGCCCAAAATCTTCTGATTCTTAAAAATGTATTGCGTAACATTTCTAGTAGAACATCTGCCACCTGTTTCCATGGAAATGCTTTGTCTATAATGTTCCACAGTATAGATTAAACCTAGATAAAGACGTTATAGCACTATACTACATTACAATTCAGATCTGTGGAGAGTCACCCCATTGATAAAGAGAATTATTTCATTTTAATTCAGAGTTGCACAGTGCACCTTTAAAGATGTAAATTCCACTCAAGATGATGAGTATTTAAATAGGCCTACTATGAAATTTCATGCTCTTTTAAATCTGAATCCTTTTCAAATATTGTATCAAATCATTGTATCAAATCATTGTAAATGCTCGTGGACCCAAAGTATTCCATATACACCTGGTTGGTAAGAGATTAAACTTAATAGTCAATGTAAAATGTTCATAAAATATTACTGGAATAAAAGTATCACAGAGCTGTAAACTCATTATATTCCACATCTGTTTATATTACAGTTTACATGCAGGGCCATTTGAGCAGCATGCTGAATATTTCAAAAGGCCTGGGAATGAGTAAATGTCCTTTATTATTGCATGTAGGTTTATGTCGTGTTCAGATGTGCACACAGCGGTTGTATTATTGTGGCCCTTTTGTGTTGTGTCTCTATGTGCTCAATGTTTAGTGTTGTCTCTCTGAGTGAATATTTAATGAAGCGGTGGCAGACTCCTCACTGCTGTTCATCTGGGCTCAGAGTCAGCGGAAGAACTCCCTCTTTCTGCTCCAGCCATCTGTTTGAACCACCAGCCACTGCTCAGAGCTGTGTGTTTGTGTGTGTGTGTGTGTGTGTGTTTGTGCGTCCACCATCAGTGTTCAAATTCAGTTTCTGGCCTGGAGAGGTTAAACTAGGGCTGGGTACTGTTCCTCATGGTCATGTTTTATTCATGTATTTATTTATTTATTTATTTTTGCCCACATTGTTCCACAGTACGGTATAGAACTTGTCTACGTTAATCGAGAGAAACTGGTGATGCACACAAGTTACACCTCAGATTTGTGGAGAGGTGAGCCCACTCACAAGAATGAATGCATGTTTTTTTCAAGGTATATTTTTAAGCATTAAAACCACTCATAACATTCCTAACTATAACCATATACAGCTCTGGAAAAAATAAGAGACCACTGCATAATAATAATAATAATAATAATAATAATAATAATAATAATAATAATAATAATAATAATAATAATAATAATAATAATAATAATAATTTATTTTTTTCAGTATCCGATATTTGTCTTGCTGTTTTTAATTTGTGTGACACTGTAGAAAATTTCACAAATTAACTTTTAATTTTTGTAAAGTAATAACAAAATGTATTTATCTGGGATATACAGCTCTGGAAAAAAATACGAGACCACTGCAAAATTATCAGTTTTTTAAAATTTTACTAATTGTATATATGTGTTTGGGCACAAGGAACATTTTTGTTGAGTCTATAAACTACTGACAACAATTCAGCAAATAAAATTCCAAATAAAATATGTCGTTTAGAGCATTTATTTGCAGAAAATGACAAATGGTCAAAATAACAAAAAAGATACATGTTTTCAGACCTCAAACAATGCAAAGAAACAAGATCAAATTCATTTTAAAACACCATAATACTAATGTTTACACTTAAGAAGAGTTCAGAAATCAATATTTGGTGCAATAACCCTTATTTTTAATCACAGCTTTCATGCGTCTTGGCATGCTCTCCACAAGTCTTTCACATTGTTCTTGGGTGACTTTATTCCACTCCTGGTGCAAGAACTGAAGTAGCTCAGCTTTGTGTTTGTGTTGGAATTCAACAGACGCTGGAATGGAATGGCTGTAATACATGTAGAGATGCTGATAAATATTATATATATATATATATATATATATATATATAGTGGTCTCTTATTTTTTCCAGAGCTGTATTTTACTACTTACCTAGCCTTGAGTTAAACCATAACCATACCCTATTTTGACCCACGTCTGAACTTTAAATCATGTTGTTGATCTATTAAAGGAATTATGACTTGGGGGACTGTAAAAAAAAGGCATTCCTGAATCAATCAGCAATGTTATAAATAATCCACCCTTAAATTTGATGCAAACAGCAACAACATGACAAAATAATGCAAAGAATGAGTAAACTTTATAAAAATTGAATACATGAGAGGAAGTGTGATATCTCCATGGAGAAAGGCGGCTGGTGGACCCTTCATCAGATTGATACTTTAACGATAATTGGATATACAATAATGGGAGGGAATGATAAAAGGAGAAGTTCAATTTGTCATCTGGACAAATTGAACTTCTCCTTTTATCATGGATTCTACCTGGACGACTGAGGGACTTTTCACGCAATGGGAGGGAATGCAAAAAAACAATTGCTACTCAGTACAAAACAGGATTTATTTTTTCATACCATCATATTTTTTTGCTATCCTAAACTGTTTTTGACACAACACAGGTACCAATGACAGTAAAGGGGTAAAGAAAGGTAAAGAATACGTTCTGTATGAAAACGCTAATCCCCCAATTAAATTAAAGCATTCCTGCACATAGGTTCTTACACTATGCATTTTGTTTACTCTGCACTGTCCACACTTGACGCGGCGACTTCAGATGGATTTACGGCAGAAACACAACTGTTCCCATGTGTCCGTGCTGCATTACCAGACATTAAAGCTGGCGGTGTGTTTGCTTAGCGTGGCAAAGCATTATAAAGCTGTCAGACAGAAACCCTCTCAATCCTCTTTGTGCTGTTTGTCTGGCTGATGTTTACAGTGGCTGGTGTCTGTGTCGAGAGCGCCACCATAACGCCTGTCAGCAGCAGATGGAGAGGACTACAGAAATGTCCGTCTCCTAGAGCCCCTGGGTGCTGCTCCTCTAATGGGGAAGAATAAGGTTGTTTAATTGTAGTTTATTTCGGTGCCTGATTGCTTTTATTGAGCTCCATTATTCTTGTTAATGAGCCTGTAATGTGAATGCTGATAACGTGAAAGCCAGTCTGTTCTTCTCTATGGGAGAGCCGGCCTTTTCTGCCCGTACGCTGAATCCTGCGTCAGCCTCTCAGCCAAGCATCTGTTCGCTGCTCCCTGTGGCTACCATTGACCCCGCAAACTCTCTGGACAGAAACCTAATCTCACCGGAAAGCTACAGTAGGTCACACATCTGCTAAACATAAAACTGGCACAATATAATAATCTTCCAGCAGGTACGTCTTGGAGAGATAGCAACTCCAAATCTGAGGTGTTGTGTTGTGCTGTGAGTTGGAGTAACCAACAGAGGGAGCTGTAATACTTTGTATTGCATTAATGTGGAGAGAACGGAGGAGTAAAGGAAGAGAACGGAAGCTGATACATGTCTCACGCCTGCTTATTTTACTTTTAATGCTACGATACCACATTTTTGGCGACGAGGATGTCTATTTCTGTACCTTTACCTGCTCCGTTCATGCCCTGCCCAGGGGAACCGGCAATACCTTTTCCGACATGGCTGAAAATGTTCGAGAACTACATGTTGGTGATAGCAGCTACTGGAGATAGCTGGCCCGAAGAGAGAGCCCTGCTCTGGGGCAGGGCTCTCAAGTTTTGAGCGGGGTCGTGCGTGAGACTGTAATTATTTCCGAAGAGCCGGGGGGGGGCAAACTTAAACTACAAAGCAACTAATGAGAGTTAGTAGATATAAATGAAGTTATTACCTGATGGTTCTCCGTTTTGTCGTTCACTGACAGTTAGGTGACCATTCGTCCGGATTTCGTCCGGATTTCGTCCGGACAGTCCGGTTTTAGAGCTGTCTGTCCGGCCATCTGTCACGTGTCCTCCTTTTTTACATTTTGTCCTCCTTTCGGACCCTCGTCGGCCACCGTTGCATAAATCGTCATAAATCCCCACCCATTATTTACATTTGCTTCTCTGCGATGTTTGCCGTATCCCAATTCAGCGAATGCACGGTTCGGAGTGTGGTTTCAGTCTGCAGTCGAGGCGGTGCATACTCGCTGAGTCCGGGGATCACATGGGCGTCTGTGAAATGGAACAGGTCCCGCCTCAGCTCAATGAGCCGGGTGGTCTGCTCCTTGTTCCCTAGAGACAAAAATATGATTCTATTGCGACTAGTAATACTTGGAATTGGGACATGGCCAATGTCCCCCCTAATTTTTAATGTGTCTGAGCAAACACACTAACTCCCTGAGCGCTCCTTGGATCCCTGTGAGCGACATCTGAAATGCGCCCCCCCCACCGGGCGGCTCGCACTTTGCAGATATAAAAAAAAATGACCCCGCGGCTGAATAAAAAGCTAAAAGCTCTTTCATCCCTGATTTACAGTAAACATTGGACATGGCTATATCCATGTTGTAATATCCAGCATTACAACAGCCCCCCCCCCCCCCAAGGAAAAAAAACAAAAAAAAAACAAGGTGTCCTCACTTTAGGACCTTTGTCCTCCTTTTTGGACACAAGTGTCCTCCTTTCCTGTTTCATGCCGGTGGTCACCCTACTGACAGTGCAGTGCGCGCTTAGACACTCGCTGAGCGGCGCGGGGAGGAGGGAGCGGGGCGAGGAGGAAGGGGGGGGGGAGTTTTTTTCGCCGAAAACGCGCGGTGCCTGCATAAACTGAGCCACACAGACCGATTTTCTGGGCACAAAAAAAAAAAAAAAAAAAAAAAATCAGCGTGAGAAATGCCATGTGTGGCGTGTGAGCGTGTGAACACGTCGAATTGCGTGTGTCACACTCTCAATGCGTGAGACTTGAGAGCCCTGCTCTGGGGACTGAGGGCCAAAGACTTATCTACACATTGCCTGATGCGGGAACCACCTATGCTTCTGCTATTGCTGCGCTAAAGGGACATTTTGTGCCCAAGGTGAATGTCATCGCTGAGCGGCACAAGTTTCGACAGAGAGCCCAAAGACCAGATGAGACAATAAATCAGTTCCTAGCCTCACTGCGTGAGTTAGCTGCAGTATGTGATTTTGGTAACATGGAAGAACAAATGCTACGTGACCAGCTAATTGAGCGTGTTGCTAATACTCGCATAAGAGACAGACTTTTACTTGAGCCAGACCTGACACTTGCTAAAGCTACTACTTTAGCACTACAAATCGAGTTTCTCCAATGCTAGCGCTACAGCAACGGCTGCTCCAGTGAGAGCTGTGCAGAAACAGCCAAAGCCAAGTCGACGCTGGGACAAGAAGAAGCCGACTCCTGCTCCTGCCAAGGTCCAACCGTCTGGTAACCACCATACCTGCTTTCGTTGTGGATCTTCTGCCCATCTTGCCAATAATCCTGCTTGTCCTGCTGCAAAAGTTACATGCAACAAGTGCGGTAAAGTTTGACATTTTTCACGCCTGTGCCGTTCACATCAAAAGGAGGTGCGTGAAGTTGTCAATGAGCCCACC
The DNA here is from genome assembly GCA_036785185.1 of Paratrypauchen microcephalus. Classification (NCBI taxonomy): domain Eukaryota; kingdom Metazoa; phylum Chordata; class Actinopteri; order Gobiiformes; family Gobiidae; genus Paratrypauchen; species Paratrypauchen microcephalus. Next base: position 9,956,619 of record JAVJIX010000001.1, on the reverse strand, counting down.
GTTCTTTACATGAACAATGCTGTACAGGATAAAATCATCTGCACTGTACAAGTGACTGTTAATGGACAATGCAAAGATGTTGAGTTAATTGTAGATACTGGGTCATCTGTTTCGATTATCCCAGAGAGCACTTGCCACACTCTCTTTCCAAAGTGTGTCTTAACAGAACCTACATTTGCTCTTGTTACATATGCTAAAGAGAAAATCACTGTAAAAGGGTGCTTGAAAGCCACTATTGTACATGATGGTCATTCTACTGTAGGCACGTTGGTTGTGGTTGAGTCAGGTGCTGCTCTCCTTGGCTTAGATTTATTTGAGGCATAGCAAATGAAACTTGAAGGGAGACAAGTTGTAGCCACTGTCCCTTCTTACCAGTCTCAAAAGCCTACCGTTACTCCTACTTCACAGTGTCAGCCTATTGTACAAAGTACTGAATCTCATAATGTTCCAGAGGTTGTAGTCCAGGAAATAGGCTGTGCTAAAAACTTTGTTCATAAAGTGCAAATGTTGCCCAATGCTGTTCCAATACAACAAAAACTGAGGAGACTACCATTTTCAGTAAGACAGGCTGTTTCAGAGGAGCTAAAAGAGCTCCAGGACAAGGGGATTATAGAGCGCATTGATGCTTCCCCTTGGGTCTCTCCCATAGTTGTGGCACAGAGGAGAGGTGGTGGGAGACCACGTATGTGTGTGGATCTGAGAGAGCCAAACAAGGCTATTGTTGCAGACTGTCACCCTTTACCACACATGGATGAACTGTTCTCCAATTTGCGAGGTGCTACTGTGTTCTCCACTATTGACCTAGCTTCTGCCTACCACCAAATGCCACTGCATCCTGAGAGTCGTGATATTACTGCATTTATCACTCATGATGGACTTTTTCGCTTTTGTAGAGTGCCATTTGGCTTAGCTTCTGCCCCATCGGCTTTTCAGAAAATGATGTCAATCGTGCTTTCAGGTTTGCCAGGTGTACATGACATCATCTGCTACGGTCCCACACAAAAGGACCATGATGACAACTTGCGCAGAGTACTTAATGCCCTGACCAATGCTGGACTTAAATTAAACATGCACAAATGTAAGTTCAATCAATCATCTCTGAACTACCTGGGGCACACCATTTCAAAAGATGGACTGCATCCTGACCAGGACAGACTTACTGCAGTCATCAACGCTCCTGCCCCACATGACACATCTTCTCTGAGATCTTTCCTGGGTCTCGCATCCTGGTATGGTAAATTCATTCCAGATTTTGCTACAGTTGCTGAGCCACTACGTGCAGTGCTCAGAGACTCCACTGATTTAAACTTCAGATGGTCAGTCCAAGCAGACACTAGCTTTACTGCACTTAAAAGACTGATAGTTAATAGCCCTGCCTTAGCTCTGTATGACCCTGAGTTGCCAACCTATGTTACTACCGATGCTTCTGATTATGGACTGGGTGCGGTACTGACACAAATGCATTCAGATCAAAATGAGAGTTATAGCTTTTGCATCCAGAACGCTCTCCCCTGCCGAACGCAAATACTGTGGAACGTGAAGCACTTGCCTGTATGTGGGCTGTGCAAAAGTGGAGGACCTACCTCTGGGGACGCCGTTTTATCCTCCGCACAGATCATCAGGCTCTTACAACCCTGCTCACCTCCAAAGGTTCTGGCCGTGCTGGACTGAGAATCACCAGGTGGTCAGCACGACTGCTTTGCTTCACCTATGACGTCACCTACCGCCCAGGTTATCTGAATGTGACGGCAGATTGCCTCTCTAGATTGCCACTTACTGTTGCAAATGAGGCAACAGATGAACCAGATATGATTGCTGCTGTCTTTAAAGAGTAATTGTGTGCCATTTCCCTTTCAGAGTTCACTGCTGCCTGTGAAAGTTGTCCAGAGCTATCATTGTTACGCCAGCAGATCGAGAAAGGTTGGCCCAAATCCAAAAAAGCCCTACCAGAGAATATTACACCATATTTTCAGGTACGAGATGAGCTGTCAGTACATGATTTACTAATTTTGAGAGGGACTGATCGCTTAGTTGTTCCTGTTTCACTTCAAGCCAGAGTAGTTGATTTGGCACATGAAGGACACCAAGGTATTGTCCGTACCAAGATTGCGTGAGCTTTACTGGTGGCCACAGATAGACAGACTAGTACACTCTGTCATTGCCTCTTGCGTTAACTGCCAGTTCAGTGATAAAGTTGCCATTACTGCTCCTACTCCACTTAAACCAGTTGATCTGCCAAGTAGGCCATGGGAAAAAGTTGCTATAGACATTACAGGCCCATTTGAAAATGCTGCTTGGGATTGCCGATATGCCATTGTACTCACAGACTACTAGAGTAAATGGCCTGAGGTTGCGTTTTCCTCTACTGTCACTACAGATGTTGTTATTCGGTTCTTAGCCACTGTGTTCAGTAGGGAGGATAATCCAAACTTCTTAGTCTCAGATAATGGATGCCAGTTTATATCTCATGCATTGGCAAACTTTCTAAGAGAGAGAGAGATACAGCACCTGAGAGCTAGTGTGTACTACCCAAAAGCAAACGGTGCCGTTGAGAGATTTAACAGAGTACTGAAGGACTGCATACAGACAACAGAAAGAAGCCGCAGACCATGGAAAGAGGCTGTTACTGAATTTTTGCACAACTACAGAGCTACTCCACATGCAACTACTGGTGCAACTAAATTTGAGCTTCTCCGAAACAGAAAAATGCGCAACAAACTGAACATTCTTCCTGCAGCAAATAAAAATAGAACACATGCACAAATCAAGGAGACTGTGAAAAGAAAACAGGGCCGAATGAAAGAATACACTGACAAGAGAATGCAAGCAAAACCACCAACATTCAAAGTGAGAGACACTGTTCGTGTCCGCAGACCAGAGCACGTTCCAAAAGGATCATCAAGGTTCACAGAACCAATGACTGTGATGAGAAAAGTCAGACAAAACACTTACTTGCTGAGTCCAAGCAGAGACTAGCTTTACTGCACTTAAAAGACTGATAGTTAATAGCCATGCCTTAGCTCTGTATGACCCTGAGTTGCCAACCTATGTTACTACCGATGCTTCTGATTATGGACTGGGTGCGGTACTGACACAAATGCATTCAGATCAAAATGAGAGTTATAGCTTTTGCATCCAGAACGCTCTCCCCTGCCGAACGCAAATACTCTACTGTGGAACGTGAAGCACTTGCCTGTGTGTGGGCTGTGGAAAAGTGGAGGACCTACCTCTGGGGACGCCGTTTTATCCTCTGCACAGATCATCAGGCTCTTACAACCCTGCTCACCTCCAAAGGTTCTGGCCGTGCTGGACTGAGAATCACCAGATGGTCAGCACGACTGCTTTGCTTCACCTATGACGTCACCTACCGCTCAGGTTATCTGAATGTGACGGCAGATTGCCTCTCTAGATTGCCACTTACTGTTGCAAATGAGGCAACAGATGAACCAGATATGATTGCTGCTGTCTTTAAAGAGTCATTGTGTGCCATTTCCCTTTCAGAGTTCAATGCTGCCTGTGAAAGTTGTCCAGAGCTATCATTGTTACGCCAGCAGATCGAGAAAGGTTGGCCCAAATCCAAAAAAGCCCTACCAGAGAATATTACACCATATTTTCAGGTACGAGATGAGCTGTCAGTACATGATTTACTAATTTTGAGAGGGACTGATCGCTTAGTTGTTCCTGTTTCACTTCGAGCCAGAGTAGTTGATTTGGCACATGAAGGACACCAAGGTATTGTCCGTACCAAGATTGCGTGAGCTTTACTGGTGGCCACAGCTAGACAGACTAGTACACTCTGTCATTGCCTCTTGCGTTAACTGCCAGTTCAGTGATAAAGTTGCCATTACTGCTCCTACTCCACTTAAACCAGTTGATCTGCCAAGTAGGCCATGGGAAAAAGTTGCTATAGACATTACAGGCCCATTTGAAAATGCTGCTTGGCATTGCCGATATGCCATTGTACTCACAGACTACTAGAGTAAATGGCCTGAGGTTGCGTTTTCCTCTACTGTCACTACAGATGTTGTTATTCGGTTCTTAGCCACTGTGTTTAGCAGGGAGGGTACCAAACTTCTTAGTCTCAGATAATGGATGCCAGTTTACATCTCATGCATTGGCAAACTTTCTAAGAGAGAGAGAGATACAGCACCTGAGAGCTAGTGTGTACTACCCAAAAGCAAACGGTGCCGTTGAGAGATTTAACAGAGTACTGAAGGACTGCATACAGACAACAGAAAGAAGCCGCAGACTATGGAAAGAGGCTGTTACTGAATTTTTGCACAACTACAGAGCTACTCCACATGCAACTACTGGTGGAACTAAATTTGAGCTACTCCGAAACAGAAAAATGCGCAACAAACTGAACATTCTTCCTGCAGCAAATAAAAATAGAACACATGCACAAATCAAGGAGACTGTGAAAAGAAAACAGGACCGAATGAAAGAATACACTGACAAGAGAATGCAAGCAAAACCACCAACATTCAAAGTGAGAGACACTGTTCGTGTCCGCAGACCAGAGCACGTTCCAAAAGGATCATCAAGGTTCACAGAACCAATGACTGTGATGAGAAAAGTCAGACAAAACACTTACTTGCTGAGTGACGGACGCAAGTGGAATGCTTCAAAACTTGCACACTTTCCAAAACAAGCCTTAACTGGAATTGCTCAAAACAATGACATGATTTATGATATTCTTGAATTGCCTGAAAATTCCAGTGTACCTGATCCACTACCTAGACGTAGCGAGAGATCTAGAAATGCACCAAGATGGTTGACAGGCTTTGTAAGATAAGTTAACAAAACAAAACAAAAAAACATTATTGTTCCAAGTGTTGTAAAAGGAGGCTACACATGCCGTATTATACATGATTTCATTTTGCTGTAATTATTAATACAGTTCATAATTATTTTGATGTCGCTGTTGGTGATACAAATTCTGTTAATTCCTAAAACACAAATGTTCATATGTTAAGCAATTGCTTCAGAAAAGGGGAAAATGTTGTGTTGTGCTGTGAGTTGGAGTAACCAACAGAGGGAGCTGTAATACTTTGTATTGCATTAATGTGGAGAGAACGGAGGAGTAAAGGAAGAGAACGGAAGCTGATACATGTCTCACGCCTGCTTATTTTACTTTTAATGCTACGATACCACAGAAGGGTACCCTCCAGGTGGTGCACAGCATGGGGCACAGATAGCAGAGGTGTTGATGAAAGGGTCAAATGGCAAATGGTGAGACTGCGTGCACATGGAAAAGTCCAAACCGATTGCAAATGGATTGGAATCGTATCGGTTGCATGTGCACAGGCAACAGATTGGATTGGGATTGGTTTCCCCAATCCGAGTGGAACCCCTGGCTTAGGCCGATAGCAATCCACTTGGCGTCACCATGTTCACGATTTCGGATCAGATTGGCGTACTGCGCATGTGCGTGCCAGGAATTTCAGGAACTTCAGGAATTTCACCTGGAAGTTGTAAGAGTGGTAGGGGGTGCCGACGGCGTCAACAAGCACGCACTACTGGATAGATGAAGAAACGGAATTCATGCTGCACCAGGTGCGAGAGCTAAACATTTTAAAATTTATGGACGGACATCGGACAAGAAACGCTAGTCTTTCTCAGAAGATAGCGTTGCAGATGGAGCAGGCAGGGTTTGTTCGCACGTCTGAGCAAATCAAAATCAAATGGAAAAACGCCAGGGCAGCGCATGCCACAGCCAAAAAGAACAACGGGAGAGCGGTCAAGACTGTACAACTTGCCCGCATTACGAAATACTGGAAGAGTTCTTCCCGCATCCGACAGCTGTCCTCCACCCCACAACCAGATGGCTCAGAACAGCGTTCCTTCACGGCACCAACAAGCCCCATCTTCCACCATTTCTGGACTATGAACATAACGCACAGGGCAATTCCAGAAAAGAAGAAATTTACCGCACACTCGTTTGACTTTACTCATATTCCTTTATTGGGCTTAGCGTGAACAAAGCGTTTTGCTTTTTCAGCGTCATCAGGTAGAATCGAAACGCGTTGTTTGCTCTAAGCCCAGTAAAGGAATATGAGTAAAGTCAAGTGAGTGTGCGGTAAATGTCGTCTTTTCTGAAATTATTCAATGTCCCTGTTGTTACCAGCACCTGAAAGCTGTGCATGGAGTTTTGAACTTTTGAAGTAATGCACAGGGCACTCTGAGTAGAAGAGACTACAGAATTTAAGCTAAGCATTACAAAGACAAAATGAAAGTGTGGTTGTGTAATTTCACTACCCCAGACCTTACATAAATAAACAATATACCCGTAGGTACAAATTTAATGCCTTTATTTGTGGCACAAAAAATGCAAGCAACAAAAAACAAAAAGGCAGAACATGATTAAAAGAATAGTGTTTGGTATAGATGCCCGAACGGTCCCAATCCTCATAATTTTCGCTGTCCTCGATTGCTTGTAATATCCAACGCTGACGACACAGCTCATGTCGCATTAACAAAACCAAAAACGCTGTTTTTTCGTTCATACGAACAACCAAATTCTGCAAAATACACAACACATACAACAATGCCGCTCCGTCAAACTCCTCGCACATAAGATAGTTGTGTTGTGTTTTTATATTGAGTAGTCATCACCCGGTGTACTGTCAGATTGAGACGCTTTGTCAGTTTAAGACGCCTCCTCGAGATCTGCGCAAGCGCGCATGATGTAATGGTTTAAGACGCCTCCTCGAGATCTGCGCAAGTGCGCATGATGTAATGGTTTAAGACGCCTCCTCAAGATCTGCGCAAGTGCGCATGATGTAATGGTTTAAGACGCCTCCTTTGAATGAAAACTATAACGATGCAGTCAAATGTTAAATCCAAACCATTATAATCTAACGTATGTATTCTGCCACAAATCTAACGTTCACATCTCGTTCTTTACATGCTTAATTGGTTAAAACATAGGATAAAACCAATACTGTTAAAATGTTACTTACTTGCATAGTAGCGCATAAAACTGTCAAAGCGAGACGCTTCGACAGCCCAGCTGTTTCTAAACCATTACATCATATGCGCAGTAGCGCTCATCTCGAGGAGTCGAGGAGGCGTCTGAAAGTGACAAAGTGTCTCGGTTATCTGACGAAGGTATTCTGCCGCAAATCTAACATTCACATCTCGTTCAAACAAACAATAAAACCAATAGACTGTTAAAATGTTACTTACTTAATAGGGGTGTGAATCTTTCACTCACAAAACGGTTCGATTCGAATCTCAATTCACAGGCTACGATTCCATTCAGGGACGATTCATAAAATTAGTAAACGATCCGGTACGATTTGATTCGATTCGATCCGGTTCGGTTAATTTCGATTCAATACAAACTGACAACTTTACTCCCAAGTGCTTTAAAGTTATTGAGAAGAAAAAGAGAGAAACAGAAATGAAATTTCAAAATAGTATCCTTTTGTTTATTTAGTGTCCAACAGACAATACACCAGGCCTACTGAAAAACTGGCAATCCGGTTTGCAAAACTCATACTTAAAATACAACACATTCCTTCGCTCAAGAAACACAAAACAATAAGGTTAGATATCAAAAATAAAAAAAGACCTTATAAAACAAGCAACCTATTAAAGTCAAAAATCAGAATGAATCAGAATTAGTTAGTAATTAGTGCTTCAGTCACTCATGAGTTTCAGTAACTGTAAAAGTGTAACATATCACTGACAAGAAGATAGATATTACTATGCAGTTATAGAAAATACTAGCATGTTAAATCCACTGAATAACTAATACTTTCTCTCCATCTTATAACATTTCCTTAGTCTCCTTTGAGACAAAAATCATCTGTGTGTGTGAAGTACATTTCTATACACACAAATCATAAGTAGCCTAAATACAGAAATGCACCAATTCTGATTATACATTGTATTTTCCACACAAAAGTAAATTAGCCAAGTCAATTTTAGCCCAAATCAAATATACATTGCCAATACATGAATGTTGTGTAAATAAATCACCCAATCCACTAACCGTGACAATAAAAACGCTAGTATCATACAATTGTTATGGTCTATAGCTGCCATGGAAACAAGCTGACAGTGAAACATCAGACTGATATCACCGCGACACAACACTGGCACAAAAGTTAACCACGCATACGAACCATGTCCATAAATAGCGGTAGCGCACCAAATTAATTTAACCATAGCTCAATAAAAGGAAACTTAGCTTAGCTTACCGATAGAGTAGATCTCCTGACGAGACGAGGCGGCGGGAAACCCGCCCTCCGCACAATGCGAATTGGGACACGGCTATACAGTGCAAACATTTTGTGCTCGCTTCCGCATACAGCCCGCGCCGCTCGCATGATTGGCAGTTAACCAGCCAATAAGCTTCAACCCCAGGTAAGTGAACCACCCACCGTTCGCGAAAGAACGCAGACACACACAGCGCGGCTTCTGCCCCGCGAGAGAGACCGCTCAGGAGCTAGCAAACCGATTCTTGACTGTAAATCCGGTGCATTGGACCTTTCGTAGTGCATTTGGACCGATCCGGGCTCCGCTGATCGGTACACTCAGATCGCAGAGGTCACAGACCGATAACCGATCCAAATCGGTTAATCTTTACACCCCTATTACTTAAGCAGTAGCGCATGAAAGCGTACGGCTTTCACATCACCGCTGTAGCTGAGCTGTTTCTAAACCATTACATCATGCGCGCTTGCGCAGTAACGCTCATCTCGAGGAGGCGTCTTAAACCATTACATCGTGCGCGCTTGCGCAGTAACGCTCATCTCGAGGAGGCGTCTTAAACCATTACATCATGCGCGCTTGCGCAGTAACGCTCATCTCGAGGAGGCGTCTTAAACCATTACATCATGCGCGCTTGTGCAGATCTCGAGGAGGCGTCTTAAACTGACAAAGCATCTCAATCTGACAGTACACCGGAAGTAGTTGGACTACAGCGCCACATAGTGTTGTGGAGCCGGCCAGGTCGCTGACCTGAATTCGATTGCGCAAGCTTCATGTGCACTTGGATTGGACGACAGACCACCCGCCGAGTAACGGGAGAAATCCAATCCAATCCTAATCCGATCCTACCATGTGCACGCACTCAATGTTATATGGGAATGTGTAAAAAAGTGAAATAAATAAGAACAATCGGCAAGAAGGCATGGTCACTACTTGCTTAATGTTCACCAATATCTGCACTTTAAATCAAGTTGTTGATCTATTTTTTCCTATGATTTGCATCATGGGGACCTGTTTTTTGTCCCCATAAGGTCCATGATGTGAGTGTATGAGTGATTCTCCAACTATCAAAGAATTTAAGTGTCCCAGGCAGAAATAAGAAAAACAAAAAGACGTTTGTCATTTTTTATTCATACTACACTAGACACAAAGACGAACTTACAAAAAAAATATGATAGATAAATTACTATTTTTATTATATAAAATATGGTTTTATATTGAGTGTTTTTGCTATATGTCCTTTGTCTCTTGGCCAGGTTTTGGACTCTCAGTCCCTCATAAGACTGAAATTAAATTTGATTCAACAGTAACTTCATTGACAAATGGCACAGAAATGCCTTATTTTAATGAAAAATATCATGTGCTTGAAAGATATTAGTATTTTATTTATTTTTCATAAAAAGAACACCGGTCCCTAGGGATCACTGTCATTTCCACCACAAAATGTAACTTTTAACTTTTTTTTAAACCTTTGTCTACTTGAACCACATCAGTTGTCATGTGAAATCTCATGACATTATGTCATGAGATTTTAAAAGAAATGCTAAACATTGTCATTTCCACAGCAGTCATTTCCATCACTTTATTTATTGTTATTGTTTCTTATTATTTATTTAATATTCATGTCATTTCATTACAACCACTATCAGTTAATGTTTCTACACATTGTGATGAAGTAGAACAAATCAAAATATTTCTAAAAATATGTGTTGGATTTTCTGAAAAATATCATGACCAAATTTGACTGTAGTTGGAGAATCACCCGTATACATATTTTAAATGGTAACTGGTCACATGCTTTTCCACCTTCAAGGCACTCAGAGCACCTTACGTCAAGGAACCACTCACCCATTCACTCCCACATTCACACACCAGTGTACGCAGACACAAGGGGCAAGGTGGGTTAAATGTCTTGCTCAAGGACACAATGACTGCATTCATCTGTTTTAGTCCTCACAGAGTGATACATGCCCACACACATGAATTGGATTAGAATAATGTTAAAAAATAAATAAAAAATGTCAGAGTAAAGAATGAGTAAAATAAAATAGAAAATACTATATTGAATACTGCTATTAAATTTTGCCTGCATGAGTTAATATAGGAAGCAATAAATTTCATAATTTTATTGAGATATTGTCACTAAATTGAATCAAAACAGCTGGACTGACAAAATTTTTGCAGCCTGCATTTCACTACTACTCCTAACCAAGTAGCTTCTTCCAGGCTTTGTGTTAGTGGCTGTTAAGTTTAGTAAGTCCAGTTGTTTTGTTTGAATTTCATGATAATATTTTATTCCTGAACATCTTGTTTCAATGAATTCTATTGAGAAAAAACAGTGCTGTTACTCTTCACAAACTATAACTGGACGTTTGTCTCTGATTTGTGTCAAATGTCACAGTATAAGCACTTGGCCAAACATCTGACTCATGGAAAAGTTTCTGTTTATTTCTGTCTGTAAAATAATTTTCTTGAGCCAGCAACATTTTGACAGTCATTCAGTGAGGGCCATGTTGTGAAATCGGGTTAGTTTGGAGACAAGTGTGCTGAAATGTCATTGGTATTTAGTACCAGGAGGAGGCATTAGAATTACACAAAGGGAGCATTATGAGTGAATAATGCAGCGGGCGAGCGGTTTGGACACACAGCAAAGCGAATGTCAAAACTCATCGCGACACACATTCTTCAGCTCGTGTAGCGGCAAACCACACTTAAACACGGATACAAGGAACCCCATCTCCTGCTCATTCCTTCATTATAGAGCCAGGGAACAGCCAACGGCCAACAGGAGGGAGGCACGGAGGATAGGCTCTCACAACATTATGGGTATGCACTTGGGATGTTATTGCTCTCCGGTACAGACCTGGGTCCAAACCTGGAGAATGAACTTGGACTTGAGAGGAAAAAAGTTACTTTTCATGTCATTTTTGGGTCAAGGTGAATTAGATTAGACCATAACTCTTTAGTGCAAAATAAACCTCCATGCTTTCACTGGATGAGAATTAAATTCAGTTGCCGGACGAGCCAGCCTCTTCTACTTTCCATTCAAAGAGGGAAGGACTCTGGACAATAGACCATGAAAAAGCTTGAGACGGTCCAACCACAGCTGCTAAATTGTAGCATGTGTCTGTCAAATGCCAAAGACATCTCCTCTTGAAAATTCTCATAACATTCAGAACAAAATATACAACTTGTTTTACCTAAGATAAGTAAACACTGTTTCTCAGTCCTCTTTGCAGTTTTTTCAATTTTTTTTTTTTACATATAAGCAGGCATGTTTATGTCATTCATATACAGGATGGTGATGGGAGATATGGGAGAAGATACATTCGATATCAGAGATAAATGGGAGTTAAATTGGAGTTAAATGTAATTATTGAGGATAAGACATGGAGGGATATGTGTGTGGTCAGCCACAAATGTATCAACAGTAATCTGTGGAAGGAATTTGACTGGAAGACAAAAATTTGATATTTTAGAACGCCTTTAATAATTTCAAGTTTCTACAAAAAAACATGTCCCCACTATGTTGGAGAAACATAGTGGCAGACGACTCACGTATTTTCTGGGATTGCCCAGCTCTTTGTAATTATTGGCAGGACATTAAATAGAAATAGAAAAGATACTATCTTGTGAACTCCCTATGGATCCACTGATATGTGTATTAGGAGAATTGTCAGATAATGCATGTGTATGTTCTCCGTATTCTTCTGATGATTGCACAAAAAATGATAACAGTTAACTGGAGGAAACCCTCTCCTCTGAAAAGGACAGAATGGACACAAAGACTAAAACTATAAAAAAGTCTATATCATGGAACAGTTAACTCTGGCTGAAAATGGACTTATTCATAGAACGCTGGACTCCAGTGACTATGTACCTGAATAATGGCTAATATACTGTAATAACCTAGTCTGGTTAACACCTGACCATATCACAAGTGAGATATGGGTCTGGAAACTCGCTTCGAAAAATCCCGTAGCGGAGGTGTGGTTAGCGATTGCCAACGGCCGTTTATTGGGCGTTATGAATGTCTATCATTGAGCGTATACGTGAGTCCATAGCCAATCATGTCAGTTGTCAGTTCAAACTACAAGCTTCCGTTTGTCATGTGGTACGCGTCACCGTCTTGCCACACCTCCCCCGCTCTCTGATTGGGGCCCTAAATCTGGGACTCTCGCTTGGACGAGTTTCCAGGCCGCCTTCCAGTTCGAAACGAACGGAAGCGGCCTGGGAATTCCCAGGCTAGTAATAACCCTTTGTCAAGGATTATTCTGCATGTTTATTTACTTTCCTGATTTTAATATTTAAAAAATAAATAATAAGCATGTTTGTTTTTGACACAAACGGACCATGTGTCTCTCTGATTGGTTAAACCAGATCCACTCGTCTTTGTAAACTTTTGTGTAAAGTTTTGTCAAAGTGTGTTGTTCTGGCTGGTCAGGTAAGCAATTCAATGGAGCAAACAAAGACTGGAATTTTAATTTACCAAAATACAAAATGTTTTATAGAAAGTCATTACCGTTTCTCTCCTTATATACTGTACATAAGGAAAGTGTGTATTTTATTTATTTATTTATTTTTAATCCACACGCAAAAAGCAGATAATGATTTTTTTTATACAGAAATTATTTAAATAATTATCAATATATAGCTCTGGGGAAAAAAAAGAGACCACTGCATTTTTTTCTGAAATCAGCATCTCTACATGTATTACAGCCATTCCATTCCAGCGTCTGTTGAATTCCAACACAAACACAAAGCTGAGCTACTTCAGTTCTTGCACCAGGAGTGGAATAAAGTCACCCAAGAACAATGTGAAAGACTTGTGGAGAGCATGACAAGACGCATGAAAGGTGTGATTAAAAATAAGGGTCATTGCACCAAATATTGATTTCTGCACTCTTCTTAAGTGTAAACATTAGTATTAAGTTGTTTTAAAATGAATTTGATATTGTTTCTTTGCATTGCTTGAGGTCTGAAAACATGTATCTTTTTGTTATTTTGACCATTTGGCATTTTCTGCAAATAAATGCTCTAAACGAGAATATTTTTATTTGTAATTTGGGGGAAATGTTGTCAGTAGTTTATAGACTTAAACAAAAATGCTCCTTTTGCCCAAAAACATACCTATAAGTAGTAAAATCAGAAAAACTGATAATTTTGCAGTGGTCTCTTATTTCTTTCAAGAGCTGTATCTGCCGTTCAGGTCATATAGTAAAGGTACCCTGACAAATATTGCAAATTAAATTACAACTATTTAAGTGACATCCATGAATTTAAACCGTAAACTTTGGATTGGAGCAGTACTCGGTCACAGAGTTCACCAAACACAAGTCTGAACATGTAAGTGTATTAAAAGCAGCCATGGGGCCTTGGAATCCCCTCTCTCACAGGTCAGAGGAAGACCAACCCAAACATGCAGAGCTAAAAGCAGTGAAGCGCACAAGATGAGCTGTCATTTTCTCATATCCTAAACAAACAGATCCTGAAACAAAGTGAACACAGTTTTGGAGACTTTGAAGGTTTCAATCACTTACAAGAATTTCAACAAGAAAGAGACACAGATGAAACACACCACTTCAAAAGACCACACTGGACTTTTGTGTTTACATGTGTTTTTCCAACTTCTTGAAAGCACTTTGTTTCATAAAAAGAGAGCAGACGCCTAACTGGAAATCATACAAGCCATACCTGCTGACAACACAAAACTAATTAAATGCAACTATCAACAACATGAGTATATTTTGTTTTTTCTTTGTAGCAAGACACACACATACACTGGAGCCCATTTCTAAACAGAACCATATATTTTACTATTTATCTTAACCATAACCATAACCTTAACCTATTTTAACCCATGTCTGAGCTTTAAATGATGTTGTTGATCTAATAAAGTAATTAAGTTTTGGGGGGACCTGATTTTTTGTGCCCATAAAGAAGGCATGCCCCCCTAATCTGAGTACATATACAGTTTTTAGTATAAATATCTGCCCTAAATATCTGTCAATATGAAAAATAATGCAAGGAATGAATAAACTATTGATACTTTGGTGACATCACGCCGGAGGTGTTCTACATACATGTGTATTGGCGGAATGTTACCATGGAGACGCAATGAAAACTCAAGAAACAATCCAAAATGGATTTAAACAACACATTTTTCAACACAAGAGTCTGTGATCAATACAAATGTTTATTGTCCATTTGATTTTCAGCAAAAAGGTGAGAGTCACTAACTGAGAGACAGTTTGCCAATGCTAGCTAGGAACTTGTTTAACAGCACAAATCTTCTCTCTCAGCAATTCTAAGTCGGTTCTTTCTGGTTAAAATTAAAATCAGATTAAAGTCTAACACAGCTTCAGACAGAGTATGCCTACAGTTAGCATCACACCCCCAAGGAATGTTGTGACATCACCTGCAAAGTATTTATATAAAAATATGCAGGGGTAATAAAAACATAGATCTGCCAGGTGATAAAAGGAGCTGTTTCGTTTATTCCATGTTGATTTTCTTAGTAAAGTACATTCAATTGAATACACTAGTTTTGAGTCAGAAATAACACTTGGAACAATATTGACTTCCAATAAATTTCAGTGTTATAAATGTTATAAAAATAGTAACTCATAAGAAATTGTAGTTCTCCCTGGCAGAGACGGGGCACCACGCTATTAAATCACCGGGCAGTTTGCTTAGGAAACCTGCCGACAAAACTGTCTTCATCATATAATTACGCTTCTGATGCCAATATCAGGAGTTTCCTTCAAAGTGACCTGGTGTTCTTGTGCGAACTTGCCATTGAACAAGTTTCAGACTCAGATTCACCAGACATAAATCCACAAAATTATAATAATTAAAGTGTCCTTGGAAAGTATTAAAAATAATATGGCAGTGATGTATCCAAGGCAGAGACGGATAAATGAAAGGCAAATTAACACACCAAGAATTAGCAGACTTTTGCAAATCCAATCATTTCCTCATAAAGTATCAATGAATTCTCTATGTGGGCTGATATAACTCTAAATGAGATTCACAGTTTTTGGAATAACCAAACTGAAAATCCTAAAAAGTTCAACTAGATTTTGATTTATTACAGTTTGGATGACTTGCCCTCCGGGTCAATTTTAAACCATGGGCAGTTAAAGATGCTCTATGTAACTTCTAGGGTGGAGGGTCCGCTATTTGCTTTTCTCCATGGAGATGTTATTTCTTTGTATAGAATGTTCCACAGTAGAACATTAAACACATCTGTCTTGCAGGTGTTTTATAGCTCAAAAATACATTAAATCTTACTGTGTGCAGACTTGCACACAGTAAGATCTTGATCTTAACCTATCTCCATTGTGATAACCAAGTTCATTTCTATACTGTGAAATAATCAAGTCAAAGCAGTAACATCTCCAGGGAGGCAAGCAGGTGGCACCCATGGCTTAGTAAGGGCATTCCAAATAAAACTTAATTCGTAAAACTTCATAACCACAGGAAGAAGAGAATTCACTGTATGCAGGCGATGCAAAGCCAAGACTATAAAGGAGGGGACTTTTATCATTTCTATTAGTTGCAAGTCCTTGAAAACTTTAACAAAATAAGAATTAGTCAAGTTTTGCAAATCCAGTCACGTACATGCAAGTCTTTTTTGTCGTTTTCCAATAAGCCATTACGCCAGCTGTGATGAAGAGAAACCCGTACAAGCCCTCACAGCTTGCAAAACGGACCCATTTTTCTTTGTCCAGGCCTTGGTGACTTCAGAGGAAATGTAATGGCTGATCCTATCTCACATCTCCTCCGTATTAGAAATAATGGGCTCTTTAAGACCAGATGTTAGCGCATTTCCACTTAATACGTTTTAGCGACACATTAGATGAGACACAAAATCAGTTTCTGGACCTTGAAAAAACACTGGTTCTTTCTTGTTCTGATCTCACTGATGGCACATTATCTGGTGTTTTTCTGTGAACTACAGTGAACTACAGTGGCTCTGGTAATGGTGACACGCGGCGTACTCGTGTGGACAGAACAGAGTGTTGCGGAGCTGCATGGGGCCAGTGGGAATCGGCCAAGAAATCAGACGAAAACCTAGGAGAGACGCAAGGGGGAAAAAATACTTTTTTTTGGTTTTGTTTTTAGTGCCGTGCTGTCTTTCAACTGTACATATCTGATATCTCAGTTCCCCTCCTCCATCACGTCTTTCTTCTTTTTGCATTTTTCTTTGTCCAATGTTCTCAGCGGCATTCCCACACTCCCAGAAGGGCCTTGCGAACATTTTTCATCACATTTCTGGCTGCTAACACGGCTTGTTCGATTTTCCAAGGGTATAACATTTTAGTGACAATAGCAAGACTAGCACTTACAATAGCCTACAGTATGTGGCATTTCATTCTATATAAGAACTGTCCTAATCAGCAGCCGTCATCATTTGTATTGTTCACAAGTTAAAATGAATTCTTTAACGGGGACAATAAAAAACGGGCCAGTCTTTCTACGCACTATTGGGTTTTCCATTCTGTAACTTCAAGTCAAAAGCATAGCGCCATAAAATAGGACAAATGGAATCCGATGAATAGATGAATGGCCACTTCATATACTCTCAATCTAAATCAATCACTGATGAGTTCATTTGTGGAGGGAGCAGGATAGAGCTTTATCACGAAGGCCAAGACCAGTTCATTTCTTTGACAGGATTAAGCAGACAGCTGGCTCGGCGCCACTGTGTGAATGGAGTTTTAGCGGCACTAGTGTGACTGAGCTGTGCATGTCACTTCAGGGATAGACACTAGCGCTGAGAAGCTGAAGAAGGGATGGATGCAAACTTTTGGGCCAAGCAAGTTTATGTTCTTGTTTATAACTGTGGTCTCAAGTACCCCTAAGCTTTGTATCAAACTCGCATCAGACTACATTTGTTTAAAATACAAAATCAGCGTGTTACTGTTGTAGCATAATGTATGTCACGCAGGGCTCGAATAAATATTTGTTTGTCCCGGAGAAGCACCTGATTCTACACTTAAAGGGACAGTGTGTAAGATTTTTACCCATTAATTACATAAATTGAAGATACCCATTCAAAAATACAGTGTTTTCCAAGCCTTTTCACTTCCATCATGAAATCAAAGTATTCTTTTGGACTTAGATATAGTCACATAAAAGGGGGATCTTCCCCATATAGAGGCAGCCATTTTGAATACGAGAGCCGCAGAAGGACATTTGGGCTCATCCTTTGCCTAGGCTCCTGCTAGCGCCTGCTCAGCCGCGCTGCATGTGGGAGCGAAGGAGCGAAGGAGAGAAAGGGAAGGGGAGGGGGGAGCCTCGTGGTGTTGGGTAAACAGAGAAAGGGAAGGGGAGGGGGGAGCCTCGTGTTTTTCAAGACAGGCTGCTGTATCACACGTCGTAATAACACGTGTTTTGGACTAAATTGTTTTACTGGATTTTATTCGCTGGATCCTTACGGACAGATTGAGAGCAAGTTTATGGTGAAATACAGAGTTTAACCTGTCCAGAGCCTTCAAAGATAAGCTAAGTAACAAACCTCGTTTTGTGCTTTTCTGTATAAAAGCCCCATGTGCTCGGGGAGTGATTGTTGTGCAGGGAAATGAATTGCATAGTCAAAAAGAGGAGACTGTAAGGTTTCATTTGATGTGTAGAGTGTCATGCTACACGATCAGGAATGTGTGTTTTCATGCGTTTTATTTATACCGTAGTTGTCGGCGAGAGCTCGCACAGTGTCGGGTGCGCGCGGCTACGCGAGCTGTCTGCCTTACGGCGCGCCCGGGTGACCCTCGAGGTCTGCCGTAGCCAAAAGAGGAAGTGGAATAGCTACTGTCCACCTATGCGCCACGAATCCTACACACTGTACCTTTAAAGGAGCCATTGCTACACTCACCCTACTTGCCTTAAAGGTGCATTGTGTAACTTTTCTGTTTGAGGGTCCATCAAATGCTTTTCTTCATGGAAATGTCATGTTATGGCTGTGTCTGGAATGTTTCACAGTATGGTATTAAACCTTTCTATCTTCATGAGACCAAAGCAGACCAAGTTACAGGTCAGATCTGTGAAGAGGCGACCCCGCTCAGTCAGAATGCCTGTATTTTTGAGCAATAAAACCACCTGTAATTGAATAACTGTAAGGCAGATCTGTTTAATGTCATACTGAGGCACATTCTAAACAGAGCACTGACATATCCATAGAAACAAGAAGGTGATAGACCCCCAACACAAAAGTTCCACAGTGCACCTTTAAATAAATCTGCTATTATTCAAATAATTGTATTCAAATACTTTCATTTTTGTACCTCCATGAGTCAAAACAAAGACCGTGAGTTAGACAAAATGCTTACTTTGTAGTTCCAGTTCCTTTTTGGACAAAGAATGCATTTATGATCATCAAATTTACGACGAAGACACGATAAAACAAGTAAAAACCTCATCTGCCTTGGTCCTATTTTGTAAGAAAAAGCACATTAGGACAAATACTTCTTAGAGTAGTTTCTAGAGACTGTGTAATTCATCATTCATGCAGGAGTGGTTCAATGCAGAGAGATTTAAGTGGTACTCATCTGCACACTGAAAGACGGGTTGAAGATAATGAAACATTTGCATTGCTGCCATAGCCATTAAGAATTCAAAACAAACGATTACATCTTCTGAATACAGAAAAGTCCTCAAATTGGCGCAGGAAGGTAAGACCCAGGAGAAAAATCCAAAACAAGCAAAAGAGCAGCATTTTTTAAAGTCCCCTTAAAACATTAATAACATTCACAACATTGACAGGCACTGCAGCCCCACTTGCCTTGGCTGTATACGTCCCATCACTCCTAATTGGGTGTAAGGTGTGGTTGGGTTTGTGGAGTGTGGAAGGTGGAGGAGGCCCACTGCTCCAACATGCCCGGGCTGTCTGCACAGTCCTTGGACAGTGATTTATGGGTCACTGGTGGATGTGTTAATGGACTGGGCCTATGGAGCATAACCAAGAGTACCTTATACAGCCCAAAGATGGATCTGCAGCAACACATACCTGCCCCGACAGCACTGCGGTTTAACAGAGCAGAAGGAAAGTTTACAAGTCACTGGACTAATGGTGACAAACTCTTAAAATTGACTTTATAAATGGGTACTAAACTAACTTAATTGAATCCAAGGCAAAAAACAAACAAACAAACAAAAAAACTACAAAAATGTTGACATACAATAGTAATTCTTCAATATGCAAATTATGGACACTACTGGGGACAAAATGTAAATAGATTAGGGCTAAACAAAAATTGACTGGGACATTTTTCTGACAAGTATTAAGGCTGTGTCCCATTTCTCTGTCTTACCCCTTTGTCTTACCCCTACCCCTTGGTTTTGCACGTTCATGTGAGGGTAAGGGGTGTCCCGATTCTAATTTTGATCAAGGGCTAGGGCCACGGCCGAGGGCTACATACCCCTTGAAACAAAGTAAGCTCTCGACCAGAAACAAAGGGGTACGCCTACAAGCTCAGGCAGGTTTTGGGATCAGGATGGCAGCGTCACATCGACCAGCCAAGGAGTCTCATAAATGTATTTTCAGCAGTTGTAATTATCGATTAACAGTTTAGCAGGTTTACAGTTATGATGCTTATGTTCTATGTTA
Organism: Paratrypauchen microcephalus; assembly: GCA_036785185.1. Lineage (NCBI taxonomy): Eukaryota > Metazoa > Chordata > Actinopteri > Gobiiformes > Gobiidae > Paratrypauchen > Paratrypauchen microcephalus. Next base: position 9,936,791 of record JAVJIX010000001.1, on the reverse strand, counting down.
CCTGTAGTGAACTGTTGTAGTAAACTGCGGTTTTAATTGTAGTGATGTCTGTTTAGCCGACATTTTCATTGAACTTTCATATATAAACAAGCTAGTTTTTTTGTCGAGCTGAGGTACCCGATAATCCTTGACATTTGTTTACGTTTGTTTGCGTCAATTGTCGTCGCCTCTGTAGACGTAGCAGCCAGGTAGAGGCAAGGGATGATGATGCAAACCGTAATCGAATCGTGCCCCATTTCTTAGGGGAACATTCGTACCCTGAGCCCTCTCAGCTCGGTATCGAGGGGCAAGACAAAGACGTAGATAAAGGGGTAGGGGAAGGGGTAAGACAGAGTAATGGGACACAGCCTAAATTTACATCAGCATTAACATTTAAGAGAAGACTGAAATATGACCCGATAAACTATTACAAGATTCTAATGCTATTACAAGATTCTAAGATTTTTTTTATAAAGACATAAAAGGATATTTTGTACTTTGCCTCCTATTATCTAAATAATTGCATTTTTTGCTATATGATAGATGTGTCAAATCAAATTCCTATTTCTATTCAACTGTGATATATTGCGCAGCCATAGAATGTGGTATAAAATTATTATGGAAGCAGGAGTACAAAATTGTCTTAGATTTTCCAACTCAGGCTCTGATTGATGCCAAGTGCATTTTTGGAGTCCACGATGAAACTCAAACCAGACACTAACGGCAGCTAATTCAGAGTATGTGTTGCTCTTGCCCAAATAGACTAACAAAACTGGAGCATTAGCATTCAGTTGAAATGTAACAAGGGCCACCCTAAAAAAATGATAAAAGCCATCAAATAAATTATCATTGAATTAATCTGAAGTTCATGCTCTGGTGTATTCAAATGTCGGTAACTCTGAATAAACTGTCACAGCATTAGACTACAAAATGTTACATCTTTTTGCCAATGAATTTGCTATAGCTCGTACTGCGACCCTTTCCGATGATAAAAGTCTTCCAGAATAAGGTTGTTAGGGACATCACATAGCATGTACTGAGTCTGTGGTAAAGGACAGAGTGTAGACCACTGCTGATGCTCTAAGCCCGTCAGCACATTATTACTGCGCTGTGGGTGATCGAATGGAGAGCCAGGTGAAAAAGGTTAAGAGCCGCATGGAGGGGTGCAGCTTTGTTCCTCTAAACAAACAAGTCGGATCAGACAAATGACGAAAGAACATTTGGTGTTTTCAGTGTTGCCAGATGGAGCTGAAAATAGATTCGACAATAACAGGAGGCACTGATGGCTTTTCTACTTGTTTAAATGTCAATAAGAGCCATGTTAAATGAGACATACACATCAACTTTTATGAGATTTTAAGCATGTTGTAATGTTATAATGTTGCATTTGAATTGATTTCATGTTTGTTTGAGCAATCTGGCATTGTGCTGAATATGAAGCTTGAGTGCTCAGAATTTCCAGCTACCTAGTGTACTTATGATTAGATGAAAATTACTGGTTATAGTTTATTATAAGTAGCAAAAAAGGCACAATAAATGTCTTGTAAAGTCTTCAGTAGTGGGAAATGGGACAAAACGGCACCAAACCTTAACTGATACAGGTGTAAACTAAGGCTACATTTATATGATGACGGTCTGAACAGAAGACGCAAAAGTGGCGTCACGTCTTCACTTTTTATTCCGCGTTTAGACGAGCGTTTTCGGGAGGAAATCTGTGTGCATACGGTGACGCAAAAGTGTGTGGAATTTGACTGGGTATGCATGCCAGGCGGCTAGGTGGTGCTGTGATACATTATCACTCTGTCCGTGCACATGCGTAGAATCTTTCTTCTTCTCATCTGCACCGTGAAAAGCAAAAGAAAACATGGCTACCGGTAGCAAAAAAAAAATGTTTGTGGTCAGATGAAGAAGTTCAACTATTGCTTCAGACCACGTTGGACTACAAAGCAACGAAGGCGCAACAAGGTGTGGACTGGGAGTCCTGCCAAACAAAGTACACTGATATATGGACCGATGTGATGTAAACACGTATACGACATCAGCAGATTTGACCAAAGTTTTGCATCTTGGGCAGTGTAGACGAAAACGCTACAGTGAAGCATATTCAAGTTTTCCACTTTGGAGGGCGATTTCAGTTTTTTGCATTTTTAAGCCCCCAAAACACCGTCACCATCTAAACAAAAGGCACTTCCGATAAAATATTTTGTCGTTTTTACCTGTAAGCGTTCTCGTGTAAACAGGCTCTAACTAAACTAAGTAACAAAAACTCAGCCACAAGGACTTCACACTTTGGTACAGTACACATACATACAGTGCCGTGAAAAAGTATTTGCCCCCTTCCTGATTTCTGTGTTTTTTGCATATTTATCACTCAAAACATTGTCAGATCATCAAACCAATTTTAATATCACACAGAAACAACCCAAGGAAAGACAAAATTCAGTTTTTGAATGATGATTCCATTTATTAGTGCACAAAAAAAATCTAAACCTATCTGGCCCTATGTGAAAAAGTAATTGCCCCCCCTTGTTAAATCACAAACTAACTGTGACTAACCACAGTTTTGAGAAAACTTAGTTCAGTTCTACATGCCACACCCACACCTGATTGTCACCACCTGTGTTGAATCAAGAAATCACTTAAATAGTTCCTGTCAAACAAAGTGAAGTTGGCTACAACATCTCAAGAACAAACACATCATGCCACGATCCAAAGAAATTCAAGAACAAATGAGAAAAAAAGTGATAGAAGTCTATAATTCAGGAAAAGGTTACAAAGCCATTCCCAAAGCTCTGGGGCTCCAGCGAACCACTGTCAGAGCCATTATTCAAAAATGGAGGAAACTGGGAACAGTTGCAACCCTTCCCAGGAGTGGTCGACCAACTAAGATTACTCCAAGAGTGCGACGACGGCTCATTCAGGAAGTCACAAAAGAACCTAGACGCACATCGAAAGAACTACAGGCCTCGTTGGCCTCAGTTAAGGTCAGTGTTCATGACTCCACCATTAGAAAAACACTGGCCAAAAATGGCATCCATGGAAGAGTTCCCAGGAGAAAACCACTGCTTTCACAAAAGAACACAAAGGCTCGTCTCACCTTTGCCAAAAAGCACCTTGATGACCCTCAAGACTTTTGGAGAAACATTTTGTGGACCGATGAGTCTAAAATTGAACTTTTTGGAAGGTCTGCAGCCCGTTTCATCTGGCGTAAAAATGGCACAGCATTTGATAAAAAGAACATGGTGCCCACAGTAAAGCATGGTGGTGGCAGTGTGATGGTCTGGGCCTGCTTTGCTGCCTCAGGACCAGGACAACTTGCTGTGATTGACGGAAAAATGAATTCTGCTGTTTACCAGAAGATCCTGAAGGAGAATGTCCGGCCATCAGTTCGTGCCCTCAAACTCAAGCGCTCTTGGATCATGCAACAGGACAATGATCCAAAACACACCAGCAAGTCCACCTCTGAATGGCTCAAAGAAAACAAAATTAAGGTTTTGGAGTGGCCAAGTCAAAGTCCGGATTTAAATCCGATTGAGATGCTGTGGTGTGACCTTAAACGGGCAGTTCATACAAGAAAACCCTCCAATATGGCAGAATTGAAACAATTCTGCATAGAAGAGTGGGCCAAAATCCCTCCCCAGCGGTGTGAAAGACTCATCACCAATTATCGCAAACGTTTGGTTACAGTTATTGCTGTCAAAGGAGGCTCAACTGGCTATTAGATTAAGGGGGCAATTACTTTTTCACATAGGGCCAGATAGGTTTAGATTTTTTTTGTGCACTAATAAATGGAATCATCATTCAAAAACTGAATTTTGTCTTTCCTTGGGTTGTTTCTGTGTGATATTAAAATTGGTTTGATGATCTGACAATGTTTTGAGTGATAAATATGCAAAAAACACAGAAATCAGGAAGGGGGCAAATACTTTTTCACGGCACTGTATATGAAGGTCCTATATTACGCAAAATGGACTCTTGTGAGCTTTAAGCCATGTTAGAATGCTGTTGTGTTTTGTTCAGTTTTCAGTTTCAGTTAACAGCTACCTTTTACCCTTTGTTTAAAGGAGATTGGCAATTCCAGGGCTGAAATCACCCAATGATTCTAGTGAAGGTGTATGGAGTTTAAAACACAGTATTACCGCCATGACTTTACAAGGTCGAACAGGCTGTTTTCTGTTTGAGAGAACTTATGGGAACCTGTGTGAATGAAACAAAACACAACTCCAGGAATGATGATGAAGGATGAGGAAACAACATTATAACATAGATCAGAAAATAACATAATATGGGCCCTTTAATACAAGGAAATAATTTAAATACATTGATTTGACTGGTCAATATAAAACTAACTGTAGTTTAGAAGGAAGAACATTTGGCATGACAGTCTTAAAAGGACAATGAAATTATATTCACTTTTACAGAAAATGTTGATTTTAATAAGATGTATGGACCTAAAACTACAGCTCGGGGAAAAAAATAAGAGAACACTGCATTTTTTTCAGCATCAGCATCTCTACATGTATTACAGCCATTCCATTCCAGCGTCTGTTGAATTCCAACACAAACACAAAGCTGAGCTACTTCAGTTCTTGCACCAGGAGCGGAATAAAGTCACCCAAGAACAATGTGAAAGACTTGTGGAGAGCATGCCAAGACGGATGAAAGCTGTGAGTAAAAATAAGGGTTATTGCACCAAATATTGATTTCTGTGTAAACATTAGTATTATATTGATTATGTATTATGTTGATGTTATGTTGAATTTCATCTTGTTTCTTTGCATTGTTTGAGGTCTGAAAACATGTATCTTTTTTGTTATTTTGACCATTTGTCATTTTCTGCAAATAAATGCTCTAAACGATAATATTTTCAGTAGTTTATAGACTCAAACAAAAATGTTTCTTTTGCCCAAACACATACCTATAAGTAGTAAAATCAGAAAAACAGAATTTTCCAGTGATCTATTTTTTTTTCCAGAGGGGTATATTACCAAACACTACAGTATAAGATCTACAACATTAAAGCTTGTGCAATTAGTAAGCTTTGCTCATATGCTCTCACATTCATATGTACACAACAAACTCAGGAAGAACTCCTAATTACTAATAATTTTTCCTTCACACATACAGCAGACATTAGTCCTCGCATAATTCCAAAGGGAGCCTGAAACCTTTTTGTCGTCAGTTTAACAAGCAAATAACATGCCTCTGTGCTGCACAAATGAGAATAGATTGTGGAAGCAGATATTTTCATTTATCACACCCCCACCTTGCTGTAATGTGCCTCTGCAATGCTCCATCTTGGCTGAATACTCTCAAACTGTGCAATATGTGGATAATTGCCATGTTTTATCAAGGCGAGGAGCAGATTTGAAGAAAGCCGAGTGCCAGACTGCAGCGAGTGAGAAGCGAGGTTTGTGTGCCTCTAAACAGGAAGCCTTTGGTTAATCTGAGCCCTGCAAACACCGTTAAAACATCAGGGTCTATAAAACACTTTTATGAAGAGGGAAGTATACAGGTTTTGCACTCGTAATCAAAACGTATGCTGTTCTAACTTACTGCATAACAACATTAGCATAGCAAGCAAGTAGACTAGTCCTATTTTCCTCTCAAATATATGCATCACATTCAAAAACATTTCATTTCTTTCAACTCTGATTAATGCAGTTTAGTGCGTTGCCTGCTGATTTGATTGATGTCCACAATTTCTCACTCCTCTGTGTTATTATTTCTTAATTTATAGTTTTTAACAAGCTGATATTTATTTTGATATGAACTTTCGTGACTGGTTAGTCCACCATCGGAACATGGGGAGATAAGTCCCAGTCCCACATACAGTTCTGGATGATCAGTTTTTTCTGATTTTACTACTTATAGGTATGTGTTTGGGCAAAAGGAACATTTTTGTTTGAGTCTATAAACTACATTTCCCCCAAATTCCGAATAAAAATATTATCATTTAGAGCAACAATGCAAAGAAACAAGATCAAATTCATTTAAAACAACATAATACTAATGTTTGCACTTAAGAAGAGTTCAGAAATCAATATTTGGTGCAATAACCCTTATTTTTAATCACAGCTTTCATGCGTCTTGGCATGCTCTCCACAAGTCTTTCACATTGTTCTTGGGTGACTTTATTCCACTCTTGGTGCAAGAACTGAAGTAGCTCAGCTTTGTGTTTGTGTTGGAATTCAACAGACGCTGGAATGGAATGGCAGTAATACATATAGAGATGCTGATTTAAGGGGAAAAAAAGCAGTGGTATAATAATTTTACAAATTACAGAGTATAAAAAATACAACAAACCCAGATTCAGATTCTGTATTCTGACATAGCCACCATCTTTTCACCATGCTAAAGATAAGATTTTTTTTTTTTTTTAATTGGGTGATATGGCAACATGGAAATGTTTTAACCTACTTGTGTTTGTCAGTTTGGCCCATCCTAAATCATATTCTTACACACTGCTACTAATAATATCACATTCAGTATCCACTCTTAGACCTGGCACAATAATTATGTTCAATATATGAAAGCTGGATCAGAACTTTTTGGGGCTCAATATTTATGGTGTGTACATTTTCTTTGCACTAGTGGGGAATTTGTGGTTATTTTTCGTCAATAGAACAAGATTTAAGCCATAAAAGGTTGAATTATTAACTTGTATGACTCATTACAGATGCAAACTGTTTCTTTCTGATGTTCATTTATTGCAGCTCAAGTTTTTTTTTCACAGTATTGTACATTTTTGTGGTTTCAATCAGCTCTTGGGTTATTGTATCAGTATTATTGTTTATCGTCTATATTTATTTCAGCAATATATCACATTTCTACATTTGTTATCGTGACATGCCTATTCATTCTGTCCAACTTCATCTTTGAGTAGCCGTAATGTTTTGCTAAAATAAGACACGAAACTGAAAAAGTAACACTTAAAATTGGACTACTTTTCTGTGGTATGGTACAATCGGTGTGAGCTGGATAAAGTTTGAATTCACCACACCAACTGTGCACTGGACTTTTCCTGTGTAATAACTGCACAGGAGTTGCCAAGTAACGCTAAGGGTCATTGTTTACACTTTGCTGAAGCTGTAAGGCTACGCCAACAGCAGCCAATATCCATTTGCAAAAGAGCAGAGTGTCCTTGCCTCTCGCACTCTTCCTCCTTCCTTTCCCATACAATAGCTTTCTAATCAGTTTGGACCAAAAAAAAAGAAAAGCGTCCCAAATTTCAGGTGGCTATATATAAAAATAAATAAATAAAACAAGGGAAATCACTTATACTGTATTTTGGAGCCAACATTCATCACTGTCAGCAGGAATATACAGTTCATATGCCCCTAACACGTCCCATTTCCTCACCAGCAGCCATCGCGCCTTCATAGGACAGCCTCCTCGCTCATTTAGAGCAGAGCCTGTCACTTTTGTGCTATTTACTCATGTAAATGTCCCTCAGATGAAGTCGTGGGCCGGCGTACCCTTGTGGTGACAGAAAAACATGCCAACACAGGCGTTTAGAGCCATGGCCGCATCCAAACTGCGCCATTTAAATAGTGCTTCACTAAAAGTACCTGAAGGTCAGGGCGACCTCCAGACAGCAGTTTAAGAGATACCTGGGCGGAAACTTGAGCAGCTCCTGGCTCAAGGCTCCTAGGCCAAACATTAGTGAGGAGAGGAGTGAGGAGGTTCTCTAGGTACCTCCTCACTCTATTACTTTTTGGCTTTTCCTAGAGAAAGCCAAAAAGTAATATCATTTTTTGGGTGCATATTAATAAAGAAAAAGAAATACAATCCACCAGAATTATGCTAAAATTTGCTCAACAGGTTGAAGTTTCAGTATGATTTTTTCCCCCCTGTCAGTACTCATTATTACATTTATTCATTGTTCTAATTTTCGAAACAACAATTTTGACATCTTCATTGTTCACCCACACAACTTCCTCTGTTTAAAATGTTCAGTCGGTTACACATAATACCTGTAACGATTATATTAGTTCAGGAGTGGGCAATTATTTTTTTCCATGGGGCCACACGAGAAAAAGAAAATATTGTGGAGGGCTGGGTCAAAATATTCAATTCTGCATAATATTAACTGTATTTCTTTTAAAAAGCAGTATTGTTTTGGCAAGCTGGTAAGACTGGTAACAGTGTACGTTAAGACTAAGCAAAGAAAAAGTGAGGTTGACAAAAAAATGTCATTAAAAAACACCTCTAAAATAAAAGCTATGCAGCAGCTTTTGTGTATGCTGTATGGCTCTGTATTAGTTAGTTGTCAATGCGCCAGTCAAAAACATTGGGCAACAGTACACAGTATATTAATCATGTCAGACACAACATTATGCCAGTCAAGCATGAAGAACCACTACTGCAACACTTCTTCTGTTACTTCTGCAACACTTTAAGCTTCTTGACCTCCAGACAGCGTAGTTTTAAGAGATACTCCTGTTGAAACGTGATCCTGGCTCGAGACATTGTAAAAATACCAGAGAAGTGAATTTACTGCGTGCCTTTTTACTGGTTACATAAACACTCTAACATTTCAGCCCCACTAATTGAATAAAGCTAAAGGAAATGTGCTTGTGTTGGTAAATGGTTTTAGTAGAAATGGTACTGTAAACAGAAGCTTTGGAGACATAACTTTGACCAAAGATGGTTCACATGCACAAACAGACCGTATCCAATTAGCAGAGAGCACAAACACTGGGCTGTTGATTCGAGCTGCTACATTTAAATCTCCACAGAGAGGAGACTTTTCTCTTGTTTATAACAGAATTCACTAAAAGCATCATGTCTGTTGCACTCATATTAAGTTAAAGGTAGTACATTGCATGTATGTAAGGTTTGTTCTTACTTCTTTCCAACGTTACTTGTTTGTGTCATTTGGTATGAAAAGAACATCAAATTACGCTATTTACTGATCTGTGTTTTAATGTTTTTTCCTCATTACAAACATACCTGGAGTCGTGTTTTGTTTCATTCACACGTGTTTAAAGATCTTTTTTTTTTCCCTCTCAAACTGAAAACACTGTTCCAGGAAATGCTCCACAAACCGCCACTAAAACCATTTTTGATTTTGAAATTGTCAATCTCTGTTGAACTAAAGGTAAAAGTTAGCTGTTAATTTGAAAACTGCTTCATAATATCACATTTTAAGCGTTGAAGATGTATAATAAAGGATTAGTCAAATGTGTGAATGAAACAAAAGTCTCCAGGGATGTTTTTTAAGGAGGTAACATTCTAAAACGGTTTAAAGCTCAATTTTGCATAATATGAACCCTTTAACTGATTAACATGAGGACAGTGGAAGGCCCGCGAGAAGATTTGACTTTTATTATAACAGTGTATTTATATCTTGTATGCCCTGAAGAAGGCCCCACATGACCAAAACACATAGGCAAGTCACGTTTTTACAATAAAAGACTTTTTCATGTAGTAGGAGTGCCTTCAGTTTTTCTTTTTATTGAATGTATTTAGACAGATTGTTAGTGATAATAGATCAAATAACATACCAAACTAAAATAATACAGAATAGCTTGGGAACCTCCACTCCATATGATATGATATGTGACCAGTAAGTGGGTATTCAGTGTTTGTGTCTGTAATAGAACCAAGGGGGGACACCGGACAGAAGCTGAAACCTGTAAAAAATAATACTGCTGCTGAGATCCATGCCATGTTATGAGGTAACAGTCCTCCACTCTCCACTCTTCTCAGTGCCCACTAGCTAATAATCGGCTCAGGGCTTTTTCAGCCTTTTATTTGCATTTAGCATTCAGGAAAACAGAAGTGTCTGGTAAAAGGAGGAATGACAGAACATGTGGTAGGACATATTGGTGTGGGCGTGTGAGGTAGAGAGGGCCAATGGGACATTCTAACAGTACTGCTAAAGTCACACAATCAAAGCTATTTCAACAATAACACGGGACACATGGAAGAATGAGGAAGCATACATCTAGTCTTATATATACACTATATTACCAAAAGTATTCGCTCACCTGCCTTGACTCATACTATGAACTGAAGTGCCATCCCATTCCTAACCCATAGAGTTCAATATGATGTCGGTCCACCTTTTGCAGCTATTAAAGCTTCAACTCTTCTGGGAAGACTGTCCACAAGGTTGAGGAGAGTGTTTATAGGAATTTTTGACCATTCTTCCAAAAGCGCATTTGTGAGGTCACACACTGATGTTGGTCGAGAAGGCCTGGCTCTCAGTCTCCGCTCTAATTCATCCCAAAGGTGTTCTATCGGGTTCCGGTCAGGACTCTGTGCAGGCCAGTCAAGTTCATCCACACCAGACTCTGTCATCCATGTCTTTATGGACCTTGCTTTGTGCACTGGTGCACAGTCATGTTGGAAGAGGAAGGGGCCCGCTCCAAACTGTTCCCACAAGGTTGGGAGCATGGAATTGTCCAAAATGTTTTGGTATCCTGAAGCATTCAAAGTTCCTTTCACTGGAACTAAGGGGCCAAGCCCAGCTCCTGAAAAACTAAGTGATTAGGACACCTGATTCTGATAATTTGAATGGGTGAGCGAATACTTTTGGTAATATAGTGTATATATATATATATATATAGTCTTATTCGGTGCTGGAAGAAGTATACAATTTTGTTAGTTAAGTAAAAGTAAAAGCCACAACACACTACAGGGAGAATTTGCCTGATTTAGGCTCTGATTTGCTTCTCTGTGAGTTTGGGGAGGCGTGACATGACTTTCTGTGTCTTCTAGTTCAATTATGAATCTGCTGTGCTCCTCGTGTGTGTGGTGTCAGTGTGACTCTGAGCTGCTCTGTCAGATTGTATACGGTAAAAAACGATAAAATAAAAAGGGACAAAACAGAGTTAAAGGCAAAGTAACGTTATTTTACAATCTGAGCCTTCTTTCGGTAATAAAACAAGTCGTTTGACTCACCCATATCACGTTCGTGTCATTTGGAGCTGTTTGAAGAAAGTTATGTTGTAGCGTAACCATTAGCATTTGTTTTCGGGGCATTACTTTGCGGTCTCCAAATAACACAAACTTTAGCACTTTTCAAATCATAGAAGCCCGATGTCTTAATGTAAGAAATCGTTTGAAGCAAAAGTGGCCTGTAATCCGAGATTTATCCATAGTTTTCAGCTTTGCGTTTCATGTTTGGGTCCCCGGAGCAGTCCGCGCATGCGCACTGGCGTCCTCATCTACTCGAAACTATGGCTAAATCTCGGATTACAGGCCACTTTTGCTTCAAACGATTTCTTACATTAAGACATCGGGCTTCTATGATTTGAAAAGTGCTAAAGTTTGTGTTATTTGGACACTGCAAAGTAATGCCCCGAGCAAATGATACAGCACCATGTTAACAGATACGGGATCATTAGTAGAACAGAACGGCTCAACATAAGTTCTGCGATACTGCTCCAATTGACAGAAAAATGCTATGGGTGAGTAAAACTACTTGTTTTATTGCCGAAAGAAGGCTCAGATTGTAAAAAAACGTTAATTTGCCTTTAAGGACACACAGGCGAGAGTTAAAACTCAGTATAGTGAAAACCTCAAGTTAAACTTCAGTATTTTCCTTCATTTGATCCATAGAATGTGCCCTCTGCAGGTAATGACATCCAGTCCACCAAACGCTGCCATTAATTGAATTTGAAGTGTAATTTAAAAGTAAATAGGTGAGAGTAATTCCTCACGTGTGTCTGTTTACATCCACGCAGCATGTGGATCGCGGTGAAGCTGCAGATTAGCAATAGTGACATTTTTGCCAACTTTCTTCATTAAAATCATGTATCTGAAGTATTGTACCACATGTCACAAATAATAATAGCACAGTTTTGTCTTGCATATAAACTAGAAGTGGAGTGCTCTGATCTTTTGAACACTTAAGGAGTCTCAAAGCGAGGAAAGAGTAGACACGAGCCTGTGGAACGCAGCTGTATCCCGCTGCAGTCTTTCCGATCGGAGATTTAAAATCTCATGATTCTTCTCGTGTCTGCGGTGTGCGCTTTTGTCACACGTTTAAAAATGGTTTAAGACCAAAAAATCCTGTAGTGTGTGGCAACCTTAAAAGTACCCATGAAAAAAATCTGCTTAAAGGCAAAGTAACGTTATTTTACAATCTGAGCCTTCTTTCGGCAATAAAACAAGTAGTTTTACTCACCCATAGCATTTTTCTGTCAATTGGAGCAGTATCGCAGAACTTATGTTGAGCCGTTCTGTTCTAGTAATGATCCCATATCTTTTAACATGGTGCTGTATCATTTGCTCGGGGCATTACTTTGCGGTCTCCAAATAACACAAACTTTAGCACTTTTCAAATCATAGAAGCCCGATGTCTTAATGAAAAATTTCGTTTGAAGCAAAAGTGGCCTGTAATCCGAGATTTAGCCATAGTTTCGAGTAGATGAGGACGCCAGTGCGCATGCGCGGACTGCTCCGGGACCCAAATAGGAAACGCAAAGCTGAAAACTATGGATAAACCTCGGATTACAGGCCACTTTTGCTTCAAACGAAATTTTTCATTAAGACATCGGGCTTCTATGATTTGAAAAGTGCTAAAGTTTGTGTTATTTGGAGACCGCAAAGTAATGCCCCGAATACAAATGCTAACGGATACGCTACAACATAACTTTCTTCAAACAGCTCCAAATGACACGAACGTGATATGGGTGAGTCAAACGACTTGTTTTATTACCGAAAGAAGGCTCAGATTGTAAAATAACGTTACGTTTCCTTTAAGTAAAAATATTTAAGAGTCTGTTTAAAAATTTAGTGAATGTGACTAAAAAGTCAAATTATTTTGCAAATATTTTGAGGTCTTATAAAGCTTCAAATGTAATGATTTTGAGAAAGATTTGTACTGAATTTGGGTCAGTAGAAACAATTGAGTACATTTTTTTCAAGTTGTTTTTATTTGTATTATTTGCTCAAACTACAATTTTTTCAAGGTCTCAAACTATAATAAAAAATACTTTTAATTTTCAGTCCAGTTAAAAAGTGTAGTGAAGTAGAAAGTACAGACACCTGCTCTCAAATTTAGTGAAGTAAAGTAAAAAGTATCAACCTAAAATGTACACTTAAGTACAGAACTTTACCATTTTTGCTCAAGTTTTGCTTTACGTTCCACCATAGCTTTTGTTTATTTATTTTTTTCTTCTTTTTTCTACTGTATTGATTCAGTCAAGAGTGTAATCTACATCAGGTTCTTAATACTTTGTCTAACTGAATAAAAGTTATATAGAGATCGATATTATAATTAATACTTTTGGAAGTCTGTTGATGGTTGTTGTCAAAGTATAAAAGGGCTACACAATACGTTACAGTTTACAATCAAGTGCTGCTATCTCTTATCAAAAATGTGTTGGTTCGCTTATTTGCATGACCAACACACACTGAATGGAGTTTGCTATTTGTCCCCCATTTATTTTTCAAGAGATTTCAGCTTTTATTAAAATGTCTGAGACTGACAATGAGTACTTTTGACAAGTACTTTTCTGTTGTCACCACTGAAGGTCTTTGCTGCTGAGCTAAACTCCTGACAGAAATATAAAATTATGAATGTCTGCGGCTAGGGAAACGCACAGATAAAACTATGACAACAATAACATGACATGACAATATTAAAAGTGGTTTTAAGGTGATAAAAAAATGAAAAATGTCGTACTGTTGCCATAGAGATTAACAACAGTCCAACCCATGAATTGCAGAGTTTCAGACAAAATTTCAGATGGCTAATTATATTTAATACAGCTAAAATTACTATTATTTACAATGTACAATGTAATCAATAGGAAACTCTGGCTCTTGCTCCCCATCTGCAAGTAAAATATCACATTTTAGAATCTGAAAAACAACAATAACTGACATTTTGAGGACTTTTCACTCCTCAAAGCAGCATTTTCTTTACAATAGCAACAATGTGGAACTCATGGGTGTATGGAACAACCTTGTACATATATTTTTTGCTGACCGCGCTGTTGTTTATACAGCCTAATGCATCTCCCCGTCAGTCAAAGTGATGCTGCTGGGGCCTGGCCTTCAGTCATGGTTCTTCTCATAAAAGCGTTATTATCACCTATGTGTAGCACTTTACAAAATGTTCTGACAGGTAGAGAGGAGCCATACGCATATACGCACTGCAAGTCGTGACACAGAACTTACAAAATAAATACAAATCATTAATGCAACTTATGTGTGGGAGTGAGGTGCTATATCTCAGCTAGGCTTGTAGTTTTCATCTATTAACCTTTATCAAGCCGAGAGCCAAAACCTTGCATTGCTTTATATTGTATTTTGCAGATGAAAATGACTGGTACATCGTATCCTTGAAGCAACAAGGGCTGCAGGTGGTGTTCTATAGAAAAAGCATGTGCAGTTAGCAGGCAGAGCAGCCTCCGCGGGCCAAATGTGCCGTCACAGAGAGAGGCTAACTCAAGCTGTCACAAGTAATAAGACGCTAAGGACAACAAACAGTTTGAGTCTGTCCTTGTCTGTAAGAAAAATGCTGCAGTAAAATCGGTCATACAAGTCCATGGTCAAGGGAGAGGTGGCCATCTTAACTGTTTGCTTAAGGCAGCTCTTAGTCTATGGTTCAAATAGTGTTGATAATTAATAAAGTAAACCGAACTTAGAGTCTGTCACCTGTTTGTTTCAATGTATATGTCATTGTTCTTCCTGGAATGTTCCACAGTATGACATTAAACAGCTTTACCTTACATTTATTAAATTACAGTTGGTTTTATAGCTCAAAAATACTTCGAAAAACAGGCATTCTGACTGTGAGCGGGGTCGCCTCTCCACAGATTTTACCTGTAACTTGGTCTGGTGTGGTCTCCATGAAGATAGAAAGGTTTAATACCATACTGAGAAACATTCAAGACAAAGCAAGCATATCTCTATGACAAAAAGCATATGACAGATCCTACAGTTACACACTGCATCTTTAAATTTTCACTTAACACATTCTATATGGAAACTCTGGCCCAAACCACGGATGTATTTTTATGATATTTTTTCACCTATGGCAACTCTTTGACATCAAATCAAAACAGGGAAACTGTGGACATGGAAACACTGTCATACAGCTCTGAAAAAAAATAAAGAGACCACTGCATTTTTTTCTGAAATCAGCATCTCTACATGTGTTACAGCCATTCCATTCCAGCGTCTGTTGAATTCCAACACAAACACAAAGCTGAGCTACTTCAGTTCTTGCACCAGGAGTGGAATAAAGTCACCCAAGAACAATGTGAAAGACTTGTGGAGAGCATGCCAAGACGCATGAAAACTGATTAAAAATAAGGGTTATTGCACCAAATATTGATTTCTGAACTCTTCTTAAATGTAAACATTAGGTTTATGTTGTTTTAAAATGAATTTGATCTTGCTTCTTTGCATTGTTTGAGGTCTGAAAACATGTATATTTTATTGTTATTTTGACCATTTGTCATTTTCTGCAAATAAATGCTCTAAATGATAATATTTTTAATTGGAATTTGGGGGAAATGTTGTCAGTAGTTTATAGACTCAAACAAAAATGTTCCTTTTCCCCAAACACATACCTATAAGTAGTAAAATCTGAAAAAAAAACCCGGATAATTTTGCAGTGGTCTCTTATTTTTTCCAGAGCTATAGGTATGTACGACTTTTCTTCTTCAGATGAGACAGATGAGAATTTAAGTTTTGTTTTTGCTTTGCCTTTAACTGAACAAGTTTAGTACCAATCACATTTTAATTTATATTACATAGACTTTTTTTTTTTTTTTTTGAATTGCTAGCCACTACCTTACTCCAAAGTGCTGTTCTATATAAAGTCTATGAAAATGTTCAGTAAATCACCATAAAACTACTATAAAATTGTGTGCATAGAAAATCATACAAGATTAAGAAAGAGTAAAAAATGTATAGATGGCAACTGTGAGGTTAAGTTCCTACTAACCAAAGGCTCTGGGGTAAAGTAAAGCTCGTCATGCTGTTTTATGTATCTGGTCTGAAAATGCCATTAAAGCCACGAGGCTGACAGCAGCACTGTTTAAGAGGGCCCATTTCTTCACCTGGGGCCAATATCCCCGTGTACAACAGCCTCTAGCACAGAAAGTCCATCACCAGCCTGACATATGGAGCTCCATGAGACTGCAGTAACTCTGGCTCGGCGGGTTATTTCAGCCTCACAGTAATCAAAGAAGGGACAGCACGTTCCCCTTACAAATACAAAGAACCATTCTTCTTTTTGTCAAGTACGAGATGGGTTCATGTTAGAAAACCGCCACTATGACTGCTATTACTGCTCAGTATGTCCAGAACTAGCTGAAACTAGAGAAGTTGGTAAAGAAGGAGCATGGACTTGTAAATATATTTGGGGAGAAAGAGGGTTTTCCATTAGCCCCATGGAGATTTTAAGATGCTAAATTTAAAAGATGTCAAAAGATAGCACATGTATGCACCAGTGGTGACGCAGCAGTGAATCTAATATGTGGAGTCCAGAATACACATTTCTCCAACAGTTTACGAATATGTGAGTCCGGTCATTGTGAATCCTCCAGAGTTCAGAGGGGCGTAATTGATTATATTAGCCAAACAGGGGCAAAACAAATATGGCTGGGTATGGTGGTATCCCTTTGCATAAAAGATACAAAGATACAAAGAGATATCATCCAATAAGATAAGCCTTATTGATACTCTGCAGCTGATGTCTAAGTGAAAACACTACTCTGTTTAATCTGAGCCTTATTTTAACACAATCTGACTGGAAAGTGCTGGTATAGTTGGAACTACAACAGGTGACATGATTTGTCTCTCACACATAAAATTACAGTCACAATTAGCCAACAATTTTTCAGTTGCTCACTTTTTGTTGAAAACTCTGGTCTACAAGCAAAGTGCTTCCAGAACAAAAGTAGTGACATCTTTCTTGGTGTAGGTCACTAATAAAGAAAAGGTAAGTCAGAAGTGCTGATTGGCTATAGTTTCCAAGATATAGGCTAGTATTGGGTCCAAATAGAAAATGTATGCAAAGAAGGCAAAAACAATAGTTTATCAGAAGGTACAGTGTGTCTACAAGCAACCAGTTCTATTATTATTATTATTATTATTATTATTATTATTATTATTATTATTATTATTATTATATCATTAAATATCTTGAATACATTAGCTAACCAGCACAGTTATCAATCGATTTTCAGTTTTTCAGTTTAGCCACTTTTATATCAGAAGCAAATCGAGTCCAAACATTTGAAGACCAGTGAAATAAAATTCCTAGACAGGACCATGAACCATGCCCATACGGATAACAAGCTCCTAAAAATGTGCTGTTTAAATCCATTTTTGTGTTCATTGTGTCACCATGGTAACAGTTATATTTGTCTCTAATGGGGGAATGTTTCGAACACCCTCAGTGTAATGTCACTGCCAGTCGTTCCACTGTGTTTATTTACTCTGTATATTGTTTTGGCTGATACGTCTCTAAGGACTTTTTACATTTTCCCAATTCTGACATTCAGTTGTTTTGCAATTAATAGTTGAGGCAATGGTTTGAGACAAACAGTATTCTAATGTTCATTTACAAATAAAAAACTGACATGCATGAGCTGTTTTTTTGTTTTTTGTTTTATTTAAAAAAAAAACAAATCAGGCAACACTTTAGTCTGCCTTCACCTTGAGTTAGAAGCAGAGATAATAGTCACAACTGGCTTCACTTCAAGTTTACTCAATCCTTCCTGGCAGATAAAAGGGTGCCTTCAGAAAATTATGACTATTTTCAGCCACTTTTGTATTAAAATGACTGAAGAGAAGGCCAATCATGAACAGTGATACAGGCAAATCATACAGCTTTTCAAAACTGTTCAATCAGGAAGTGTTACCATGGAGATTATGCACTGTAAATAACACCATAATCACAGTGTATGTTCAGTGTTAAGTGATGGTATAACAATGGCTGAATAAAATGACTCCATAATTGAAAAATTAGGTGAAATAAAGTTTGTCTAAGTCGAAGTCTAATGTACAAAGTAAGGGTGTAAACAAAATATGTGCTTTTACCGTTTCTTAGAAGTATTACAAAGTATTTTCCCTCGCTCTCTTGTAGCCTGAGGATTTAGAGTTTAGGTCAGTTAAAAAGTGGTTCGGTCTTGAGTTCCACAGGGCCAAAGTTTAAAGTTGGCATGCTCTGTCTGCAGGTGAATCTTGCAGGTAAATAGTCCTCCCAACAGAGTGGTGCAGATTGTCTGCCTCACTTCAGTCTACCCCAGAGCTGCTATGGCTCCAGCTCTCATTTGGAGTGAATGAATAGTGACAGGTGTCTTTACAAAGCAAGATTTTATTGAAATATACAAATAAATTAGGCCTAGAAGGTGTGAGTGCATCATTTTGTGGTAATAGTTGTGAGAAGAAGAAAGTATTTCATTTGAGAACAGTGGAGCGGGCAAAGTGTTTCTTACTCATGAAAGACTAGCTAAAGTGTTACACACTTTAAC
Organism: Paratrypauchen microcephalus; assembly: GCA_036785185.1. NCBI lineage: Eukaryota > Metazoa > Chordata > Actinopteri > Gobiiformes > Gobiidae > Paratrypauchen > Paratrypauchen microcephalus. The sequence continues at coordinate 9,918,360 of JAVJIX010000001.1, read as the reverse complement.
ATTTAATCCTCTCAAGCAGGTAATGGCAGTAGCTCTTCTAAATGGACCCTGCATTTGGAAATTGCCCTGCATCCAAAGCACTGCAAAACCTGTTGGAAAACATGGCACCAGTAAGAACTATTATTGCAATTTGCAGTCACCGCCAGTACTGGCTTATTACTGCAGGAGAGCTTTAGAATGGCAAACAATAGTAGACTAGACTGCAATCCAAAATTACCACTTAAACCATATCAAACCAGAGCTTGTGGTTAAAAGCAAATGAATGTAACATGAGGGTCTGGCAGCAGAGCAAAAACCAAAAGCAGATATTTAGTCATGTGCCCATCTCAGAGTCTAATCTAAAGTGTCTTTTTCATATCATGGCTGTGAAAGTGTCTGACTTTAAAAGAGTGAAACAAAGGTTTCAGATGTGGAGAGGTTCATCAACAGAAGACACACTGTGTCTAATGTATGCAGTCATGCACAGCCAGGCACCATTTTAGACCAAAAATCAAAGTCTTCAGGCCATGACAAATAAGTAGCAGGAGTATAAGATACGAGAATAAGACTGGTCTTTTTGGATTTTTTCTCAAAGTGCATGATTACTGAGAAGGAGACTCTCTGGGACATCAGGAGAAATTATGCATATTATTGAAAAGACAATGGAAGGAAAAGGAAATATGAATGCTGCTTTAACATGAAGAAGAGCTGAACCACTTCATCAAAAGTTGATAGGCTTCCTTGAGTCCATTGCACTGCACCCCCCTGTCATGATCTGTATTGCTTTTGGATTTGAAGCAGCTTTTTTTGGCCAAAATGGGCGATCTCCCGCTGTAGAGGAGGAAATAAACAGATGTGGGTTTGCCTAAGCTATTCTGATCACATCCGCTGAGTAAGTTAGAGTTAGAGTCTGCAGACAGTAAAGACCCTCAGTCAACCAGACAAACAGAACTACAATAACAACTGAAAAGGCCAAATAACTGTTTTTTAAAAGAAATCCCACAGAAAAGACAGAAAATCTCAGTTGCCTAAAGACATGTCCAGCTGATTGATAATTCAACTATAAAAGCGCAGTGACAGAAGCTCTATGTATCTGACTTAGAATGGACTCACAAGACTACACCTGCATGGGATTTCATGCAAAAACACTTTTTTATTAGGGAAGGAAGTACTAGGAAACAATGTATATGTACAATGTGCAATAAATACCAGAAAATACAAAATATTCAGCTAACTTACTAACTTCTCCTTATAGAAATCCTGAATAAAACCAATTTTGGTTGACTAAGATACCATTGACCGATTAATTGACTAAATGACTGCATTCCTAGAAAAGACTTAAAGGAAAAGTAACGTTATTTTACAATCTGAGCCTTCTTTCGGTAATAAAACAAGTCGTTTGACTCACCCATATCACGTTCGTGTCATTTGGAGCTGTTTGAAGAAAGTTATGTTGTAGCGTATCCGTTAGCATTTGTATTCGAGGCATTACTTTGCGGTCTCCAAATAACACAAACTTTAGCACTTTTCAAATCATAGAAGCCCGATGTCTTAATGTAAGATTTCGTTTGAAGGAAAAGTGGCCTGTAATCCGAGATTTATCCATAGTTTTCAGCTTTGCGTTTCATGTTTGGGTCCCGGGAGCAGTCCACGCATGCGCACTGGCGTCCTCATCTACTCGAAACTATGGCTAAATCTCGGATTACAGGCCACTTTTCCTTCAAACGAAATCTTACATTAAGACATCGGGCTTCTATGATTTGAAAAGTGCTAAAGTTTGTGTTATTTGGACACCGCAAAGTAATGCCCCGAGCATATGATACAGCACCATGTTAACAGATACGGGATCATTACTAGAACAGAACGGCTCAACATAAGTTCTGCGATACTGCTCCAATTGACAGAAAAATGCTATGGGTGAGTAAAACTACTTGTTTTATTGCCGAAAGAAGGCTCAGATTGTAAAAAAAAACGTTAATTTGCCTTTAAGGATGCCATGAATGAGGGTGTGGACTATGAATAGATGTTGAAATATTTTTTTCATTGCTTTTCTTGTGTAAACAGCACTACTTACTAGCTTTTGAAACCTAAGAAAACTATTATTAAATGCATTTCTAAGTGAAAGAGAGATTCGGTAAAAAAAAAAAAAAAAGTTTAAATATCATATTTTTAAAACGGTAATGTGGACTTTGAGTTTAATTATGTTCTCATCACTTTCTTGTGTCAGCAGTAACTGCAGCTTACTACTTTTTAAAACTTACAATACATTCCTATAGAAAAGGCTTGAGGATATCATTCTCACATGGCCAGCTTGTGTGGAAGTAGATCATTCTTTTTAATACCCCACTAAAACACTTGGCGTGGAATACGAATACACCTTTTTATTTCTTTTTCATTGCTTTCTCGTGTCAACAGTTAGTAGTCATAAAGGGGCACAAAGCCTGCGGAGCCCCCTGGTGCAGTCAGATGGAGTACAAAGCAATCATATGTGCTGATTAAAGCTGTAATGGATTCTGCTGTGTGGAGCCGGCCTCTGCATCATTAATGAGCAGCAGTAGAATATCCTGTTTACAGGGAGAGGGGAGGCAGTGTTAGCACTCCCCCAACGGCACTTCCACCCCCGCACTGAGGGGGCAGTGGGGCCCAGCGACTGTCCACCTGTGCACTTTGGAAAGCAGCAAAATGAGCACGAGCACAGCCAAGTCCTCACATATGCACCGGCTAAAGGACAAGTTATCCTCATGTCTCTTATGGCATTATTTCAATATTTTATACCGTATGGAACAAGAGCATGCAAATTAACATGGCATCACACAACACATTAAACATTAACATTAAAATAGAATAGTTACCCTATTCCATTTTAATCTATTTCCATTTTCCTATATGTGCCCAAATTAAGTTAAATAAAATATAGTGCTAATTTTCTGACCAACTTTATTTTAGAACAGTGGGTACTAAATGTGTACTGAAAGCAATTTACCTACAAGGCAACAATGACAAAAAATTAATTACATGTCAAAATGTTCAACCTTAACCTTATTAACCTCACCCCAAATATGTGGCAGGGATATTATAACGCAAATATTTTCATAGTTTCCTAATAAAAAAGTCTTTCATAAATTGGCTTGCTCTGTAACCCCATGTCATACGCCTAAAAGCTCTGGGCCAAAGAGTTCCCTGTATTCTTCAGTATGAATATGCATACATGTCTGCTTGCATTTTAAACAGTCAGGAGGTCACCAATAAGGTTGACTATCTTAGCTGAGGTCTTACAAGATCTGGCCTGTAGCTCCCTCCCACTCTGTCTCTTTCTGCTCTGGCACTGGCCCAGGAACGCAAGGCCAAGTGGAGGTTCTCTGAGGGGGGACACCACCCGTCCGGCTGGCCTGGTGTAGGGGACAAGCGGTCCCCTTGCACCCCTCGCTCTCCCCATCTGTTGGCATTGGCGCACTGTTCTGGAGTGCAGTGGCATCCAGCCGGGCACTCGCAAATACACTTGTCCCGCGGCCAGATCATTTTACACAGGACTTTTCTATAAGTACTGTCAGCAGCAGTTTAATGTGGGAATGGGAAAGCACCGGACAGCCAACCTCTGTGCTAAAGGTCATTCCCGCCGTGTATAGACAACAAATAATATCTATTTATAACTTACTGTCCCTAGAGATTTTGATACTTACAAACTGGAAAAATGCCTTACTCTCTTGTTTTTTGTTTCTGCACATAAGATGCATTAGTGTAGTACTTTTTACCATTTCAATACAGGCCCAATAATAATTTCATACATACAATGGGATTTCTAACTAATGATAGCTTCTTTTATTTCATATACTATACATTTTGTCATTACTTTTTAGAGCTGGGAATCACAGTGTTCCTCAACAATCCAATCCAATCCAATCCAACTTTATTTATAAAGCACTTTAAAAACAACACAGTCGACCAAAGTGCTGTACACAGGTTAAAACACAAAACATGACACACAGTAACATTAAAAACAGAACATGATAAAAGTCAACTACTCACACTGAGTTAAAAGCCAATCTAAAAAAATGAGTTTTAAGAAGGGATTTAAAAACCGGAAATGAGTCGGCCTGTCTAACACTCAGTGGAAGTGCATTCCAGAGTCTTGGAGCAGCCACTGAAAAAGCCCGATCACCCCGAAGTTTCCTTTTTGTCTTCGGGACAACAAGGAGAACCTGACCTGCAGACCTGAGAGAGCGGGAGGGTGTATAGGGCACCAGCAGGTCAGACACATACTGTGGGGCCAGGCCATGGAGACAATTAAAAACAAATAAAAGAATCTTAAAATCAATTCGAAACTGAACAGGTAGCCAATGGAGAGATTGAAGAATGGGAGTTATGTGATCAAATTTGCAAGAACCAGTTAAAAGACGAGCAGCAGCATTTTGGACTAGCTGAAGACGGGAAAGCAAGGTTTTGTTGAGACCTGAGTATAAGGCGTTGCAATAATCTAACCGTGTGGAGATAAAAGCATGGATTAAAATTTCAAAATTATGACGAGATAAAAGCGATTTTACTTTGGCAAGTTGCCTCAGCTGATAAAAACTGGTCTTTATGACTGCTCTTATTTGGGCATCAAGTTTCAAACCAGAGTCAAGTTTAACACCCAGGTTTGTGACAACAGGGTTTATTGCCTTGGTCAAGGAGCCCAACTCAGGAGGAATAACAGCAGTTGAATCACCAGGAGTAAGCAACACAACTTCAGTTTTATTCTCATTAAAATGGAGAAAATTACAAGCCATCCATGCTTTCACCTCATTAAAACAATCTAAAAGGTCCTTTAACTGCTTCAGAGGCACATAAATTTGGCAGTCATCTGCATAAAAATGGAAAGACACCTTGTATTTACGTAGAATTGACCCCAGAGGTAGTAGGTAAAGGGAAAATTACAAAGGTCCGAGAACTGACCCCTGAGGAACTCCACATGTCAATGGAGCAGAAGACGACACAGCCTCCCCAACTTGAATTGAAAATCTTCTGTTGGACAAGTAGGATCTAAACCAGGACAGAGCCAAGCCCCTAATGCCCACCCAGTTTTCCAAGCGAGACAAGAGAATCTGGTGGTCCACTGTATCAAATGCTGCAGTAAGGTCCAATAACAGCAGAGCAACAGTGTCTCCAGAGTCTGAGGCCAGAAGAATGTCATTAAAAACTCTCAGCAGAGCAGTCTCTGTACTATGGCCTTTTTTGAATCCAGACTGGAAAACTTCAGAGATTGAATTTTCATTTAAGAAAGAGCTCAGCTGTAGGTAAACAATTTTCTCAAGTAATTTTGATATCAGAGGCAGCTTAGAAATTGGCCTGTAGTTTGAGAGCTCAGTGTGATCCAGACCAGGCTTCTTTATCAATGGCTGAACAACTGCATGTTTAAAACTAGAAGGTACAAGTCCATTGAGAAGGCAAGCATTAATAATGTCTAGGACATAAGGGGCCAATGTGGGGAACACTTCTTTAAAAAGACGAGGGGGAATAACATCGGTGGGAGAGCCCGTAGGCTTGATCTGATCAACCACTTTTTCTACAAATGACAAAGTAACAGGCTCAAACTGATGAAAGACAGCAGTACAGGTTACAGCTATATCAGGCTCGTTTAGAGGAGGACTAATAAGGGCCCTAGTAGTCTGCACCTTATTAATAAAACAATTCGATATTGCACATGATACATACTGTCAGTCTGCCCCAGGGCAGCTGTGGCTACAGCTTGCCACCACTGAGGATGGCATGAATGAACAATGAATACACTTCCTCCTTATCTTCCTTCCTTATCTTCCTCTCTAAACCTTGCTCTGTCTGATGTTTTATTTCTCTCGTCTCGTCATTTTTCTCCTGTTGGAACAGATTTTCAAACCCTAAATCATGAATTGGATAAAGCTGGTTCCCCACGCAATTGGTATTTTTTTTTTTCATGGAGGAGCGCCGGTCAGTCGGTCAGTCCCAAGGCAACGTGCTGCCTGATACACGAGAGTCGTGCACCTAGCACCGCTGTTACCGCAGGACACGGAATGATTTACTATTGGAATTTTGATGGCAGGACATCTGGATTGGCCTGGGGAATGTTTTCTGACCCATCACTAATTGGAGCCGAGCGGATAAATGAGCCCCGATCCCCCGGACAGTCATTTACAGGGAACTGCAAACTCGGGGGGGAGAAACCCCAGAAGGAGAAAACACAGATGAACTGTTCCATCCATCTGTGGAAACCCCCTGGCGCTGGATAACATCGCAGAAAATTGATATGGAACTGTGGGGAACAGCGGCGCAGTCCGTATTCATTATCATACACGCCAGGGGAAGGATTGCGAGTCGCAGAGACCTGCAGGAATTTGGGGGCTGGGCAGAAACCAGGGTTCTGGCAAATTGTCTGTTCGCCTGGGTTCTAAAATGTATCGATTATGTTAAATTTCCCGTTTGGTGTAATCAATTATCCTGAAAAATGTGATCCAACTGGACTCTTTGTTTTGACTGCATCTTCTGCACAAACACGTCCAAGGCCGACAGCTGCGGCTCATCACAGCACTCTACAAAACAAAGCACTTCACATTTGGCTCACACTGATATGGTTTATGTAATACTGCCCTGTCTATTTTTGAGGATGTCTGCTTCTACTTCAGTTTTCAATCAATTTCATTGATTTCTGATCTGCTCCTTTGCGCCACCCTTCCCTTTGTCGCCAAAGAAAAAAACACCGTATGTTACCTATCCAATGGTTTTTCTGTCATTACATGTTGTGAATAATTGTCATTGATTGTAATTGCATCTTTTCCACTCTGTATCTCCGAGTCGGTGGCGCGCACATGCGCAGCGGACCCTACCCTAGCCACTCTATCACTGTCCTGCCTGGTTAGCGGGGAAACCGAATTTCAAATTACTCTATGTACATGTGCATATGGTTTTTTTGACAATAAAGCAAACTATGACTATGAACTGTAAAGTGCTATATAAATGTAATGATTAATTAGCACATGGCTCATGATACGATGTTTTCACAATATGGCAATACATGCGATAATTGATATATTGCACATGATACTCTGTGACATATTGCTATTTTTTCTATCAGCCAACATTTTAGCAACAATATTTGTTTGTTAAACCACTACCTGTGTAAAGTTAAAATCAAATAGATGTATTTTAATAATCAAAACAGTCAATTTGTGAAGAGTATTGCATAAACAAGTTATCTTCCACTAAATAAGAAACAAAATTGTGCGGTCCCAAAAAAACATGACTAAAAGATACAAAGAAATACTCTTGGTGATATATCGATACGGCAGCACATTATAACAATACTGTATCACCACTTTTGATCTTTCATCGGTTAGTTAGTGATCAGCTAGTATCTTGGTATATTTATACTAGTATATTTTTACAACACTGACAGGGACTCAAACTTGACACATACGTTATCAGTTCAACAAGCATTTGACTTAATAAGAAATACCACAACAAAAGTAACAAAATATTAAAATTATTAGATTTGACCCATTCAAAACCAAGCCAATGAAGGTAAGTATAAGCCAGTACTTACACTCAACAAAAATATAAACGCAACACTTTTGTTTTTGCTCCCATTTTTCATGAGATGGACTTAAAGATCTAAAATTCATTCCAGATACACAATATTACCATTTCTCTCAAACATTGTTCACAAATCTGTCTAAATGTGTGATAGTGAGCACTTCTGCTTTGCTGAGATAATCCATCCCACCTCACAGGGGTGCCACATCAAGATGCTGATCTGACATCATGATTAGTGCACAGGTGTACCTTATACTGCCCACAATAAAAGGCCACTCTGAAATGTGCAGTTTTGTCTCACAGCAAAATGCCACAGATCTCACAAGCATTGAGGGAGCGTGCAATTGGCATGCTGACAGCAGGAATGTCAACCAGATCTGTTGCTCGTGAATTGAATATTCATTTCTCCACCATATGCCGTCTCCAAAGGCGTTTCAGAGAATATGGCAGTACATCCAACCGGCCTCACAACCGCAGACCACGTGTAACCACACCAGCCCAGGACCTCCACATCCAACAGGTTCACCTCCAAGAGCATCTGAGACCAGCCACTCGGACAGCTGCTGAAACAACTGGTTTGCATAATCAAACAATTTCTGCACAAACTGTCAGAAACCATCTCAGGGAAGCTCAACTGCATGCTCGTCGTCCTCATCAGGGTCTTAACCTGACTCCAGATCGTCGCCGTAACAGACTTGAGTGGGCAAATGCTCACATTCAATGGCGGCTGGCACGTTGGAGAGGTGTTCTCTTCACAGATTAATCTCGGTTTACATTGTTCAGGGCAGATGGCAGACAGCGTGAGCGCTTTGCTGATGTCAATGTTGTGGATCGAGTGGCCCATGGTGGTGGTGGGGTTATGATATGGGCAGGCATCTGTTATGGACGAAGAACACAGGTGCATTTTATTGATGGCATTTTGAATGCACCGTGATGAGATCCTGAGACCCATTGTTGTGCCATACATCCATGAACATCACCTCATGTTTCAGCAAGATAATGCACGGCCCCATGTTGCAAGGATCTGTACACAATTCTTGGAAGCTGAAAATGTCCCAGTTCTTGCATGGCCAGCATACTCACCGGACATGTCACCCATTGAGCATGTTTGGGATGTGCTTGACCGGCGTATACGACAGCGTGTACCAGCTCCCACTAATATCCAGCAACTTCGCACAGCCATTGAAGAGGAGTGGATCAACATTCCACAGGCCACAATTGACAATCTGATAAACTCTATGCGAAGAAGATGTGTTGCACTGCATGAGGCACATTTCAGGGTGGCCTTTTATTGTGGGCAGTCTAAGGCACACCTGTGCACTAATCATGATGTCAGTTCAGCATCTTGATGTGGCACACCTGTGAGGTGGGATGGATTGTCTCAGCAAAGCAGAAGTGCTCACTATCACACATTTAGACAGATTTGTGAACAGTGTTTGAGAGAAATGGTAATATTGTGTATCTGGAATGAATTTTAGATCTTTAAGTCCATCTCATGAAAAATGGGAGCAAAAACAAAAGTGTTGCGTTTATATTTTTGTTGAGTGTAGTTTCATTTAATAAATTAGGTAAAAATAATGAAATTTGACCTTTTAAGCACACACAAACTAGAGGCAACAGAGTCTGTCATTTTCTTTTTCACAATGAATGAAGAAATCCCGGTAGCAATCAATTTAAGAGTTTGAATGTCAGCAAGTGTTTAATACACAGCGACTTCCTCATTATTGGATAGTGTAATTGGATTATCTCCTCTGAACACAAAACGGACTAATTATTCATCGGGATTCACTCTAGTGCGCAGCCTGTTTATTCTGCACTTCCCCTAAGCCCTACCTCCCGAGCCACAACACTGCCACGTCAACAAAGACAAGCAGACGCACACAATGAAATCATGAGACAAATCACTTCACTCATCTGCATATAAAGCAAGCCCATGAGCGTCCCAGACTGTGACAATACAATTACAAAATTTCACTGGCGCAGAAAGGACAAATCAAGCGCTCCTTATATTCAGGCAGCCTTATTCCTCACAATTGCACCACACCAAAGGGCCTGGCCTTTAATTCATCTGTATCGTGAAGCTGAGGTAATTTTGGAGCGCAGAGCACGGAATCATAGAGACATGCGATCGATAAAACCAGCCACAAGGAGGCATCAAAAGTGATTGCTTCAACCTGCTAAAGACAGCTGGAGGATATGAAGCGTGCTGTGAAAATGTTCATTTGGAATAAAAAGGTAAAAGAGTGTAATACAGGAGAGGGAATGACTTACCTGTAAAACGAAGCAGAGGTGGATCGGACCCAACAGAGAGCATGGAAAAGGGAAGAGAGGGGAAAACACTGATTAGGGAAAACAAAATACGCTGTTTTTATTAGACAGATATAATCACTCCCTTTGTAAACAAGCAAAACAAGACAATTTTTGTTCTGAAAAATCATAATCAAAGAATTGTGAAACTAGACAATAACTGGAATACAGTATTAAAGGTGCCATAATGACTAGAAAAATTACCGGTGCATTGTCTTATGATGCAGTTTTATAATAAAGATTATACAGCATAAATATCTCCTAGTTATCTCAAAGCCAAGTTGATCATCAACTGTTATTTTTTTTATTATTCAGTGGTGCTTTGAACAGCTTTAAATTGTACAGCTCTGGAAAAAAAATAAGAGACCACTGCAAAATTATCAGATTTTTTCTGATTTTACTACTTGGCATGTGTTTGGGCAAAAGGAACATTTTTGTTTGAGTCTATAAACTACTGACAACATTTCCCCCAAATTCCAAATACAAATATTATCGTTTAGAGCATTTATTTGCAGAAAATGACAAATGGTCAAAATAACAAAAAAGATACATGTTTTCAAACCTCAAACAATGCAAAGAAACAAGATCAAATTCATTTTAAAACAACATAATACTAATGTTTACACGGAAATATTTGGTACAATACCCCTTGTTTTTAATCACAGCTTTCATGCGTCTTGGCATGCTCTCCAGAAGTCTTTCACATTGTTCTTGGGTGACTTTATTCCACTCCTGGTGCAAGAACTGAAGTAGCTCAGCTTTGTGTTTGTGTTGGAATTCAACAGACGCTGGAATGGAATGGCTGTAATACATGTAGAGATGCTGATTTCAGAAAAAAATGCAGTGGTCTCTTATTTTTTCCAGACCTGTATATGCCATATCTAAAAGCAAGTATTTTATAGAGAAATATTTAGACTCCAGTATATAGAGTCTACAATGTTGGCACTGCTCTCCACCTATGTGCAGTAGATGTGTGTTTTCTCCTTGCAGGATGTGACCCTCGCATATACAGTGCCGTGAAAAAGTATTTGCCCCCTTCCTGATTTCTGTGTTTTTTGCATATTTATCACTCAAAACATTGTCAGATCATCAAACCAATTTTAATATCACACAGAAACAACCCAAGGAAAGACAAAATTCAGTTTTTGAATGATGATTCCATTTATTAGTGCACAAAAAAAATCTAAACCTATCTGGCCCTATGTGAAAAAGTAATTGCCCCCCCTTGTTAAATCACAAACTAACTGTGACTAACCACAGTTTTGAGAAAACTTAGTTCAGTTCTACATGCCACACCCACACCTGATTGTCACCACCTGTGTTGAATCAAGAAATCACTTAAATAGTTCCTGTCAAACAAAGTGAAGTTGGCTACAACATCTCAAGAACAAACACATCATGCCACGATCCAAAGAAATTCAAGAACAAATGAGAAAAAAAGTGATAGAAGTCTATAATTCAGGAAAAGGTTACAAAGCCATTCCCAAAGCTCTGGGGCTCCAGCGAACCACTGTCAGAGCCATTATTCAAAAATGGAGGAAACTGGGAACAGTTGCAACCCTTCCCAGGAGTGGTCGACCAACTAAGATTACTCCAAGAGTGCGACGACGGCTCATTCAGGAAGTCACAAAAGAACCTAGACGCACATCGAAAGAACTACAGGCCTCGTTGGCCTCAGTTAAGGTCAGTGTTCATGACTCCACCATTAGAAAAACACTGGCCAAAAATGGCATCCATGGAAGAGTTCCCAGGAGAAAACCACTGCTTTCACAAAAGAACACAAAGGCTCGTCTCACCTTTGCCAAAAAGCACCTTGATGACCCTCAAGACTTTTGGAGAAACATTTTGTGGACCGATGAGTCTAAAATTGAACTTTTTGGAAGGTCTGCAGCCCGTTTCATCTGGCGTAAAAATGGCACAGCATTTGATAAAAAGAACATGGTGCCCACAGTAAAGCATGGTGGTGGCAGTGTGATGGTCTGGGCCTGCTTTGCTGCCTCAGGACCAGGACAACTTGCTGTGATTGACGGAAAAATGAATTCTGCTGTTTACCAGAAGATCCTGAAGGAGAATGTCCGGCCATCAGTTCGTGCCCTCAAACTCAAGCGCTCTTGGATCATGCAACAGGACAATGATCCAAAACACACCAGCAAGTCCACCTCTGAATGGCTCAAAGAAAACAAAATTAAGGTTTTGGAGTGGCCAAGTCAAAGTCCGGATTTAAATCCGATTGAGATGCTGTGGTGTGACCTTAAACGGGCAGTTCATACAAGAAAACCCTCCAATATGGCAGAATTGAAACAATTCTGCATAGAAGAGTGGGCCAAAATCCCTCCCCAGCGGTGTGAAAGACTCATCACCAATTATCGCAAACGTTTGGTTACAGTTATTGCTGTCAAAGGAGGCTCAACTGGCTATTAGATTAAGGGGGCAATTACTTTTTCACATAGGGCCAGATAGGTTTAGATTTTTTTTGTGCACTAATAAATGGAATCATCATTCAAAAACTGAATTTTGTCTTTCCTTGGGTTGTTTCTGTGTGATATTAAAATTGGTTTGATGATCTGACAATGTTTTGAGTGATAAATATGCAAAAAACACAGAAATCAGGAAGGGGGCAAATACTTTTTCACGGCACTGTAAGTGCACTAAATGATGATACACATTCCAGCCACAGTTCAGCTCAGACCCTTCAGGGCACAAATTGGCAGCAGATGCCAGAGGGAGGAAAGACAAATCCCAAAATGAGGCTGTATGATTGAATGGTGTGTAGCCCACAGACACCACTGTGATAAGGGCTCATTCAACACAGATGGCTGGCTTTAGTTTAAACTTTTAATAGTTTCCTGTCACATAAAACCAGCCTTGACTTTACACAGAGGTCAGTCGCTATGTTCAAAATGTTGGCATATTTCACTGATTAATACATATTTTCACTGATTTCACTGAAGAAAATATGTATTATCACTGATGGCTTACTGACCATTCTCAATGTGAACAAAAAAGGACACAAAGCATATATTTAAATAATTAAAAAGGCTATTTTTTAAATTACTACAAAACGGCACCAGTAAAGAGAACACACATAATTTTGAAAGCCAAACTGTAATGACTGAGACTTGTATCCACTTTTCAGGCTTGTCAAACCTCTCAAAGCACTACACTGTAGTCATTATTCATTCTCTCCACACTCGGCAGGTGGCAGGTGGATGAAGTGTCTCGCCTAAGGACACAACAATAAAACTCAGCCCGGGTGGGAATCAATCCACCGACCTACGGGTATAACAGGATTTAGAGTGAAAACAACTCATATTATTAAAATGATACTCTGGTAAAGCAGGCAATGCAAAGTTGCTCCATGCTATGGGAGTGTGCACAGATTTGTTGTTCTTCTATTACTACAGAGGATTAAGTAAGATCTCTTAGCAAATGGCTAGAGAATATTCAAAATTCCATGCCAGTATTGATTTGTGGCTTGGAAAGATAACAAAACCACTTCTACTCTACAAGTGGACTGGAAGCCTGAAGTAAACAAGTGTATTTTTATTCTTGAGTTCCTCTGGGCAGGACACGGGGAGGAACAGGAGAGCCTATACTAAGAAGGCAGGTGTGCTCTCCCTTTCAGCTCTGGCCAAGGGCAACTTTTGTTTTGCAGGGATGTAATGGTCACGCTTTGGAATGGATTAGGCCGACGTGATCCAAAGACTATAGCGGAGCTTTGGGCATCTCCTCTCCCGAGTGCGCCGTAGAGCCTGAGGAGAGGTAGATACTGTGGCGTGTGATAAAGAATGGCACACACATTGTAAGTGGATTAAGCCCTCTGGCCACACGTGCTTGGCCCTGTGGAGGTCAGATGCACCAGTGTCTTCTTCTACTGAGGGAAGGGAAAAAAACACACACTGTCAAAGAGGTTTCAAAGCAGCCAAACCAGGAAGACGTTCAGGTTTTTCAGACTGTTGTGTGGAGAAATCCAATCCAACTTTATTTTTTATAGCATATTTTACCAACATAAAGTCTCGAAAGTGCTGCACAAAGTAGGCAGTACTGAGACAGTCCAGCACATAACTGCAGGGTGTAAGATGCTGGCAGGGAAAGCTTATATGGAGTGACACAACCAATTGGCGGGCATAGTGTACAGAAACATCTGTGCAGAGTACAGGCTGGAGTGTTGGTGGATAAGCAACAGAGTAATCAGGAAAAAGGAACACGAGAAACTAGGGAAATACCAGGGGCTCAAGGAAGAGCTGGAGAAGGCCTGGAAGGTGAAGGCATCAATGGTGCCCGTGGTGATCGGAGCACTCGGGGCTGTAACCCCTAAACTGGAGGAGAGGCTACAGCAGATCCCAGGAAAAACATCAGACATCTCAGTCCCGAAAAGTGCAGTACTAGGAACAGCAAAGATACTGTGCAGAACTCTCAAGCTCCCAGGCCTCTGGTAGAGGACCTGAGCTGGATGAAGGTCAGGGAGATCAACCACCGTGGAAGGTGAGGAACACTTTTATATAAATAATTAAATAGAAAAATAGCAAATAAAATCAATAAAAGCCAGCCAAAGGACCACACAATTCTCACACCGTGTTAAAAACCAGTGAGTAAAAGTTTGTTTTTAACAAGACTTAAAATAATCGACTGAAGACATTCTTTGGACTCATTCAAATTTTAAAAAATCATAGCCAATCAAGCCTTGACGTCATCTAAACATTTCAGCAGGGGTGCCAGGGAGCTGATTTTGAGTCTGTTTCGCGCAACAGAGTCTAATACATTAGAACATGCAGTTAGAAAAGTCATAGTTCTATGAGAAATCATAGAACTGTAATAAAATCTTATAAAAATGTATTGTAAAAATACAGAAGAATCCCTAAAAAATCCAACCTTTATGAAATCTGTCTATGCCCTGTCAGCCGTTTAACATCAGTTAAGTGGCAGTTTGTGGAAAAGCAAAGAAGAAAAAATACAGGAAGTAGAAGAAACTAAATTCCTCTACCTATATCATCCCTCCAAAACACAGATGCAATTCATGTGCAAGAACACATTTTTCTTACAGTTTCAAAATTGATTTAACAATTCAATACAAAATCATAACTATTTTGTAATTTTGAGTTTTGGCCCTTATTAACATTATGGTTGCTAGGTCACAGAATTACCAGTAGGCCTATGCATGTCTTATTTGCTGTCCATGTCCAATAAGTAAAATCATGAACCAAAATGAAAAGGTGCAGTGTGTAATTTTTTCTGGTGGAGTGTCCGTCACATGCTTTTCTCCATGTTACTGCTTTGTCTGGAATGTTTCACACTAGTTTATTAAACCTTTCCATCTTCATGGAGACCAAACAGGCCCCGCTGAGTGTGCTGTAACTCTTATTGTAATGTGTCTGTGTTTGTTGTGTTGTTGCTGTGTGTGTGTCAAACAGGCTCTGTGTGCGTGAAAATGAATTTCACTTTGGGGACAATAAAGTCTAAGTCTAAACCAGACCAAGTTACAGGTCTAATCTGTGGAGAGGCAACCACACTCAGAGTCAGAATGCATTTGTTTAATGTCATACTGTGGAACACAATGACAAGCAATGGCCCCTCCACCAGAAAAGTTACACAATGCACCTTTAAACTATAAAAACAAGGTTAGATGTACTTCAATGTAATTATCACGTTTGAGAGACATTCACTGTCAGAAATGAGAAAATGAGTTACAAGTTTATGGTTTATATTTCTGTAATTACTGGGCCTATCCACATGAAACAAAACAATGGCACAAATTTCAATGCCTTTTCTGTCAGCATAAATAAACAAAAGCAATTATATTTCGACAATAGCTTCAGAGTGTTGTGATTATTGTCAGTTCAAAGGATGTAAAGATTAATGTGGCGGATTTGTAATGCCAACCCAAACAAATAATGATATGCTTCAAGTTTTGTGGATTTTCATTAATTGTCAGGAAGTCTGAAGTGCTCTCTTTTCAGTTATCATATAAACAAATAGTAATAGACGTAGACAAACTTTATGGATCCACAAGGGAATTTATTTGGACACAGTAGCTCATTAATCACAATATATTATGAAAACAAAGAGCAAAAACATAAATGATAATAATACATTCAAAACAAATAGCAAAAACTGCAAGGGACTGGTGTCAAATAAGCAGTGGTGGATGAAGCACTCATTTTGTTACTTACAGATGCACAGGGCAAGTTATTCAAGAAAAGTAAAAGTATCACATGAAAAAACTGACTTAAGTAAAAGTATTAAAGATCCTTTTTTAAAAATGTACTTAAAGAGTAAAAAGTATCTTACAAAGATTTTAAACAATGAAATGTAGTGATTTTGAGTGATTCATCTGACTTCTTATTTTTTGTGTTTTTGTGTATTGTGTTGCTCAAATTGGGATGGAAACTCAAATAAAATAAAGTCTCTGCCAATTCAGCAGGTCTCAGACCATAAAGAAAAGCAGTGTTGTATAGTAACGAAGTAATAATACTTCACTACTGTACTTAAGTACATTTTGGGAGACTTTGTACTTTACTTGAGTTTAAAAAAAAAAAGATAACTTTTACTTTTACTTCACTACATTTCCGAATTTAATTGCATACTTTTACTCCACTACATTTTCAATGTGCCGTTTAGTTACTCGTTACAAAAAAAACCTACTGACTGAAGGAAGTCAGGACGTGCCTGGGCTTGTTCGCTACTTGCTCATGACAATCAGCCTACACCTGTTGGTTTCATGCAGCTAGTTTAATCAATCAACATCCCTGATGGAAAAGGAGACAGCATCCACGTCGGCTGCAAATGAAGGGGGGCCTGACGATGAGCATCCCTGGCCGTACTTAAACACAATGTTCTCTTACGCTGATATGAAGGATTCGTCCTATCGAATGAAGTGCCTCTTGTGCCTTCCAAGAAACGTGGAAATCCTATCTTACAGAAACTCCCCGTCCAACATTGTTTCGGTTACACAAAGCGTATTTGACGATGGAACTAACAGGCTACCTAGCTTTTTCGGCTCAAGGGAAGGCATAGCTGTAGGCTAAGTGTAACGAATGAGAAAGGGCACACGAGTTCAAAAGGACAAAAAATAACATTAACATGTGCCTACTTTTAAAAATGTAAACAACGCTGTGTTTGTGCGATCTAGGTAACAAAGCGAGGGTTAGCTTCAGACTGCCTTTGCTTCATACTTTTACTTGTACTTTTAATTACATTACTTGAGTACATTTATTTTTACATTACTTGTCATACTTAAGTACAAGAAGTTCCAGATACTTTAAGACTTTTACTCAAGTAACATTTCTGTCAGTGACTTCGACTTTTACCAAAGTCATTTTTGGGAGAGGTACCTATACTTTTACTTGAGTTTGATTTTCCAGTACTTTATACAACACTGAAGAAAAGTCAGATCAGTCCAGGTCTAAAATGTAGTCGAATAGAAAGTACAGATACCTCAATTGTAGTGAAGTAAAAGTAAAAAGCATCCACTGTAAAATTTACTTAAGTGAAGTAAAGATACCTAAAATCTTTACTGAAGTACTGTACTTCAGTAAAGGCATAATTATAGAAATTGCTAACTGCACAGGGGTTGTGAAAGGACATCTACTATTTAAACACTTCTCAAGTAAAAAGCTAAACTACTCATATGCTTTTTAATATTTGACAACATCTGAAATTAAAAACAAACCCAAATGTCCAATTAGCACCACGCTCATGTCTAGCGATTAACAGTTGCAGTAATTTGGATAGTGCTGCAAAAAGAGAAAAACATGTTTGATTCCAAATTACTGTCACATCCACTGTTGTTAATTGTTTGTTTGTGGCGCCTCATTTAAGTGTACAGCTCCATTGCCATTGCCATGCAGTCAGCTGTCAACTTAACTGCATATATGCTTCACAGGGACTTCTTTTACAAGGCTAAAATTGCTGCTATTGTTCACACATCTCGTTAGGGCTGTCTGTAATTGCCTGACAGTCCCATATAGAAGCCAGCCTAATTGGAAATGAAACACAACATAGACCATGCATTTAGATTAGATAATAGTACTCTATCTATAATATTGGAAGTGTTAATTGAATAGATTAAGTATTAGCAGTGAATGTATTTAAATATAATAACATAGGACGATTGTTATGATCCTGACAGTCAATGTAAAAATGATAGGGTTTGATTGGACAAAATGTAATCTTTATAATAGCCAGACAGACTGCAGGCCCTGTTAAGTCCTGTGAGGGATGGTTGAAAGTCCTGAGGTAATTAACAGTGGCAGAGGTGTTGTAGGACTGTGTGACATCTATGCAGGATAATGCTTTCCTCTCCTCTGTCTTGGGTTAATTAGCACAATGAAAGCAGTCCTATAGCCCACATCGTCCTCTCTCTACTATCAAAGTCCACTGCGGTAATATGGCACTGCAGGGAAGCTGAGCTGACTCAAGTGAGAACCAGCAACTAACTGTAATTTGCTACAGTGCAGAAAATACATACAGTACTGTAACAGTTAGTATTAAAGTACGTATTTTTTGTGTGTGCATGTATTTAAGCTAAATGTGTCTTGCCACAAAGCTCTTAGGGTCAAAATAAGTCAGTAGGTTACTGTCTGAACCTAATTAAGCAGTTACTTACTGTCTGAGTTATTGTTACCTTTACACTGATTGCAAAACTTTGTTCTGGTCCCAGAAATTTTTTGTGAAAAGTGTTTAAAAACTCATTGCGCTGATAATTAGGATGCTAAAAATGCAGTAAGGAACAACTGCAAATGGTTTAAAATGAAACTAGTTCTGCTTTCCATGTTTTAAAGATGGTAAAACCAGGTATAGCACCTTGCTTTTCATGATAATGAAAATATAACATAAAAGTATATGGTGATATGAATTCAAACTTGTGTTTGTTCAAGCTAAATGTAATGAAGTATCAAAATTCTTCCAGCTCACAGTACAGTAGATATTCCTCGTAGGCAGATGCTTTGATAGAGTACTCTGTGCACCTCTTGCTGTTAGCTGGTTGCTGTTAGCGACACAGGTTTGAGTGAAGCTGCTGAGATCACAGTGATCCGGGACAGTAGCAGAGGTGTGCCTGGATCTGCTCTTGTGTTGTTCTACCTCCACAGTGGCACAGGGCTGTATACTCTGATTTATGAGCTCACACAAAGCACGAACAGAGACAAAAAAAACGTGTGTCACTAATGTAGATCAGTCTAATAATAGCTTCGGTGCTATTATATATATATATATATATATATATATATATATATATATACACACACACATATACATATATATATAATCTCAATGAATTCACAATCCATGCCAACTAATGAAGACTGAATACTACTGTTATATTAATTTGTATGTAGTCATGATAGATACTATATCTTTATATGACAGAAGGAGCAATATTTTTTGGGTGTCAGTATTTATCATGGGTACTTCTTTGCAGTATAGGGATATTTTTGATTATTATACATTTTTGGAATATGACTTGAGCTGTAGAAGGTGGAATTAATAACTTCTATGACTCATTATAGATACAAACTAATTACTATTATTTTCTTCAGCAATATATTCAAAATTTGTTAGTCAAAATTTGGTAGTCAAAAACAATACTTTGACAAGTGTGGAGAATCCCTCAGTCGTCCAGGAAGAATCCATCAGAAATTCGTAAACTGGCCAAAAGTTTATTTGGTCGAATATATTTTGAGCTGCAAAACGTATTCGACCAAATACTTTGACAACTTTACTAACCCACAAATGACATGGATATTTAGATACTCTTCAATATCAAAACTTGCAAGTATCAATGAAAAACTAAGGCTATTTTTGTAACTTTCTCAAATAATTGTAAAATTATCTTGAATCAGAAGTAGTGACTTTCAGAAAATAAAATAAACCATTACTTAATAAACTACTACATGGGTGAGAAAAACGGAGATGGCAAGGGAGACAGGAGTTCAATAGACTCTGCCCTGTGATCAGTCAGTCTGTTTTTGTTTTTCATAGTGGTATCAAAATGTTGTAAAGAATCAAGTTTTCCCAAAGTATTGAAATGTTAGTACTGTGTCAACACTAATATGCACTATGCCGGTCTTGTTTTAAATGCATTCAGTTTTGTTCATCGATTTGATTCACTGCTGAGGTTGTAAAATTTCCCAAAGAAAAACACCGGGAATCCCAAATACACTATATTGCCAAAAGTATTCACTCACCCATCCAAATAATGATATAAAATAATAATAAATAAATCAGATGTTTCAATCACTTCCATGGCCACAGGTGTATAAAAGCTCCTAGGCCTGCAGACTGTTTCTACAAACATTTGTGAAAGAATGTGTCGCTCTCAGGAGCTCAGTGAATTCCAGCGTGGTACTGTGACAGGATGCCACCTGTGCAACAAGTCCAGTCATGAAATTTCCTCCCTCCTAAATATTCCACAGTCAACTGTCAGTGGTATTGTAACAAATTGGAAGCGATTGGGAGTGACAGTAACTCAGCCATGTAGTGGAAGGCCAAGTAAACTGATGGGGCACACAGTGAGGCACACAGTGCGCAGATGTCACCAACTTTCTGCAGAGTCAATCACTACAGACCTCCAAACTTCATGTGGCCTTCAGATTAGCTCAAAAACAGTGCGTAGAGAGCTTCATGGAATGGGTTTCCATGGACATACATCACCAAGTGCAATGCAAAGCATCACACTCTAGAGCAGTGGAGATGCGTTCTCTAGAGTGACGAATCATGCTTTTCCATCTGGCAATCTGATGGATGAGTCTGGGTTTGGCGGTTTCCAGGAGGACGGTACTTGTCAGACTGCATTGTGCCAAGTGTAAAGTTTGGTGGAGGGGGGATTATGTTGTGGGGTTTGGCCCCTTAGTCCCTCTGAAAGGAACTCTAAATGCTTCAGCAGACCAAGAGATTTTGGACAATTCCATGCTCCCAACTTTGTACGAACAGTTTGGAGATGGCCCCTTCCTCTTCCAGCATGACTGTGCAACAGTGCACAACGCAAGGTCCTGCTTGACTCATGCAATGACTCATGTCTGTGTGTTAAGAGTTTTCTTTATCATTAGTACAGAAGCAGAAGTACAAGTGCAAGAGATTTGTTTTATCATGTTGTTTCTTTTAACTGCTGTGTGAACTTTTGAGGTGTGTTTTTTTTTTTTGCCCCACCCCTGTAACCTCCCATTCATGTTTTATAATAAAAGGCAGGAGGTGAAGTGCCCCAGCGGAGAACTGCGAGCGGAGGCTTGGAGCGCTTACGCTGGGTCACTTCTCTCCTTGCAAGTAAAATATAACTTTGACTGTCTGCCTGGTTCCTAATGTCTATAGATGTGTGTAGGAAAGAGGTGATTTCTCTCACAGGTCAATAAAGACATGGATGAGAGAGTTTGGTGTGATGAACTAGACTGGCCTCAACCCGATAGAAGACCTTTGGGACGAATTAGAGCGGAGACTGAGATCCAGGCCTTCTCATCCAACACCAGTGTGTGACCTCACAAATGCGCTTCTGGAAGAGTGGTCAAAAATTCCCATAAACACACTTCCCATAAGAGTTTAAGCCCTTCGAGCTGCAAAGGGTGGACGGACCCTATGGATTAAGAATGGGATGTCACTTCATATGCAAGTCAAGGCAGGTGAGCCAATACTTTTGGCAGTATAGTGTATTAAAGTAAGTATTGTTTTTATCCGCTAGATTAAATTATTTACAAGTGTACATTTTCCTTTCTCTTTTTTGTCACTCAGATCTGCTCAGCCATATCTGCACCACCATGTGTGACCCTGATGACCAGACAGACCAAAAATGGACAACGTCACATCTGAAATATATGATAAAGCTATCCACTGAGACTTTAAATGAAATCCTCATTATCCAGCCAATATGAATGTTTTTATGCACAAAGATGTAGTTGAAAGAGATTGATGTGTTGATCAAAAACCTGCACTGACCACAAAGAGAACCAGAGAAAAAGGTTGCTCTGGAAAAACAAGGGGAAAACTCTCCTTATCTTGGGTCCAACCTCTGGGTTTTAGGCTTTGAATCTCACATCAAAGAATCGTGCAGCTCATGGATGAGTGGGAGGCAGCTTCACTTGTGTGTGTCATATATATATATATATATATATATATATATATATATATATATATACATATATATATATATATATATATATATATATATGCTGTCAGGTGATTAAAAAAATAAATCAATTAATTTGAGGATTTGTAATTAATTAATCTAATTAATCGCTCTCTCGCAATGAGAGAGAGAGAGTGAGAGAGAAAGAGAGAGAAAGAGAGAGTGAGTGAGTGAGAGAGAGAGGCAACCCACTTTGCGAATGAGTTTGTCAGTTTTTCTTGGTTTTCTTTGTGTTCTTAGTCAAGACACTTCACCCACCCCAACCTAGTATGAATGTGGTGTGTGTGTGAGTGATTAATTGATTGATTAGTGGCAGTCGGAGGGGCCAATGTTGCAGATTGGCAGCTTTGCTTGTGTCAGTGGCTACAGTAGTAGTTCACCACCACCATATGGAGTGAATGAATAATGCACTGTAAAATGCCTTGAGTGTCTTGAAAGGAGCTTTATAAATCCAATGCATTATTATCTATCTATACAATTACTATAGCTCTTTTGTTCTAGTGGCATGGCAGTTGTACGCAAATAGAGAAGGTTTACAAAATACACTTTCGTTGAGGGTGTGCATTTGTTACAAATCCTTTTTGGAAAATGTCATGTTTTTTCTTTCACTGTATTCTTACTATGCTCTGTCAATACAAGATATTGGCATTCCAGTCATGTAAGTGCCGCTGTGTTTGCACCTTGTACCTCGTGTCATATTGTTCTTGTATTATTGTACTGAGGTCAGCAGTGGCATTTCATTTCTTTGATTACATGTGGAACAGAATCCATGGTATCTGACACAGACATTGACCGGTGACGGATGGATTAACTGTGATTGGCCAAATAAGGTGTGTAGCTTGCAAAAGTAAAAACAAAGACTGAACTACTTTCTCAAGCAAATCTGTTCTGACAGCCGGCACTTTTACAGACTCACATGAGTTTGGGTGTTTCATGTCACTGTCAAACCACAATGTTAGCTTTATTGATTTTCACGTCTGATCTCATCACAGGAGCGGAGACAGGGAGGCAGAAACAGGCTTTAAACAAGCACAAGACACACTGCTCACGCTCAAGATGCAAAACAGATCCACATTCACACATATAGTTCCCCGTAAACTGTCACGTACAAAATGCCAGAACACTCAGCACTGACCCCAATGCACACATGTCCCAGAACATTGCCGGGTCTGCTCTGTTCACACATAACCTGGAATTTGGCTCTCATACCAAGAAAACCTTGCTTGTATCCAAGGGAACCAAGCCATGATACTGGCAAAAGTCCTGGCTTCCTCCACATATGACCCTGTTCTGACAAAATGCAGATAAATTCAGGGGTCAGACTGCATGTATGAATGCATGTGCTGCTGCATCATTTAAATTGAATGAGATTGGAATGTCACCACTACTGCAACCAGGAAACCAAAACGTGTAACAAAGGAAACCAAGCACTGGTACTCTCAATTTTCATTATTCACACATAAGACTTCTTTGCATATTCCCAGTAATTTACCAAAAATGCATGGAAATCAGTTCTGGCTTCATTCACTCATGACCCTGTTGAGGCAAAATGCCAGGTAAATTCCTGGGTCAGGCTGCATGTGTGAATGAGGCTTAAATACAGCCTTAAGTGGGATGAGTGGGTCAAAGTAATGTTCTGGTGAAGCCGTCAGCTTCATGTGAATGGCATGTGAGTGTGCTCTGAGCACAGAGAGGAGAGCGCTATGGGAGATGGGGGCACACTGACCCTCTGCAGGACAGCCAGTGTGCTCAGGGGAGCGGGCTGTGGGCCAGTACCATCACCACTCTTATTTTCTCTAAAAGAAACATCCAAAGAGCCTGTACGTGTCTGGAGAAGCTCTGATCAAACATACCTCTATACTAGAGATACAGGCTGCCATAGATACTGACCTCCACATCCTGTTTTTCCCTGGGCCTCCGTGATTAAAGCCAAAACAAGGCAGATGCTGAACAACGCATCCTTACAGAGTTGCACCAAATATAGAACTGTTCTCAACTTCTGTGTGAAAATATATTACAGCTGACAGCGCAGAGATAACAAACACCTAGTTATTACAAATGCACTGTGAACAGCAGGTTTAACAGTCATAAACAAAACATGCTTTCATTGATCTTTTAAAACATTTTAATTATTAGCATAACTTCACACCAGTGAGTGATTTGTAGAGTCTTGAAACACTGATATGAATATTAAAATAGACTTTTGTATCAAACTATAGACCTCATTTAGTTTAAACTCAACTGGATTCTAGGGAAAAAAACTGCAATAATCAAAATCTTTTCATCCCTGAAATTTCCTAGAAAAAAACTCACCAGCAAACCATTGCCTGCCACACAGCATTTTGCTGCAATAATTTTAATTTTCCACAAAACTATTGAAAGAACTACAGATAAGGAAAACAAAAGACTTTTTACTGTTCTATCTTGGCTCGTTTTTCATATGGCTGTGTGCTTCTTCCCACTTTCACTGCAACTCTATCACCAAATATGATGAATATGTCCCGCCCCAACCCAGGCCTAGGCACTGGCTGATAATTGAGTTCTAATCTTTATACTGCGGTGATATCATTAACAAACTCACCTCCTGCTCCATAAAAGAGACCCAAGCCAATTGACAGTTTTGTGAGAACGCATAGGAGCAAAAGCCACATTAAAATGAGACCCGGGGAGAAGGCAGGTTTTCGTATTACCGTTGTTTAGATCAATAAAGGCTATTAGGTCCAAGTCCCCATGGCCCAGCTGACAGAATATG
Organism: Paratrypauchen microcephalus; assembly: GCA_036785185.1. Lineage (NCBI taxonomy): Eukaryota > Metazoa > Chordata > Actinopteri > Gobiiformes > Gobiidae > Paratrypauchen > Paratrypauchen microcephalus. The sequence goes on along the minus strand of JAVJIX010000001.1, from coordinate 9,893,668 downwards.
GACTAGTAAAGGCTAAAGAGGCAAAAATGCACAGATAGTTTAGCCCAAGAATCCCATTCGACTATACAGTATACAGAGACTTAATGTCAATACTACAGCGGTCATAATTGTTTTACTGTGGTACTGGTGTGTAAATCTATACAAAAAAGGGGGAGAAAACACTTCCACACTATCCACTAACATTTACTGCATTTTAGACCATATAGCATATCAACTGTCCAATTTTGGGATGGTCCAACCACAGTCACAGACATCTCCTCTCACATATTCTAGTATTAATATGATTAGTTAATCCGTCAAGTCTTGCCCATCGGAATTCTGGGAGACCTCATTGTGTCAGAACATTCCAGGCAGAGCAATGGCATATTCATTGAATCAAGCAGGTGACAGACCCCCAACCAAAAAGCTACATAGACTGCATCCCATTACTCTGTCTTACCCCTTCCCCTACCCCTTTATCTACATCTTTGTCTTGCCCCTCAATCCAGCTGAGAGGGCTCGGGGTACAAATTTTCCCCTAAGAAATGCGACGCCACTCGATTACCGTTTGCGTCATCATCCCTTGCCTCTACCTGGCTGCTACGTCTACAGAGGCGACAACAATTGACGCAAACAAACGTAAACAAATGTCAAGGATTATCGGGTACCTCAGCTCGACAAAAAAAAAAATCTTGTTTATAAATGAAAGTTCGATGAAAACGATAACGTCGGCTAAACAGACATCACTACAATTAAAACCGCAACAACAGTTCACTAAAAGTAACGTAGAACATAAGCGTCATAACTGTAAACCATGCTAAACTGTTAATCAATAATTACAACTGCTGAAAATACATTTATAAGACTCCTTGGCTGGTCGATGTGACGCTGCCATCCTGATCCCAAAACCTGCCTGAGCTTGTAGGCGTACCCCTTCGTTCCAAGCCTGGTCAAGAGCTTCCTTCGTTTCAAGGGGTAAGTAGCCCTCGGTCGTGGCTCTAGCCCTTGATCAAAATTAGAATCGGGACACCCCTTGCCCTCACATGAACGCGCAAAACCAAGGGGTAGGGGTAAGACAGAGAAATGGGACGCAGCCATATTGCACCTTTAGGTCTTTGGGTTTGTCAATCAATAAACTAAAATATTCAGACCTCCACCATGCACATCTACAATCAATCAAATAATGTCACTACTGGCTTATATATTGTCATGAAAATTTGCATATAACTGCACAGTAGGCCTATACAAGATTGGAAGATGGTTAGTGTCTTTCCTTCTCTCCATTATTACCATTATTCTACTCATTCTTGGCTCTTCGCTCCCTCAGCATAGTCTTTTCAGGGTTTTCCTCTTAGTTAGTTAGAATGTACACACGTAGAGCCTATTCAGTTGATTACACACATACTGTAGATTTGGATCCAGGGTTTAGGAAACTGTCAGTATAACTAAATAATATGTGTGTAATGGCTTTGTAAATCACTTGACTTTCTTGATCACAATTAAAATCATATTTGCACCAAGTCAACAGCTGGATTTGCATGCTCTTCTTACTCCAGTAACAGTGTTTGTGAAGGTGTTAACTAAAGCTGTGTGATCAAAAGTCTTTTACAATCAGCCCCTGTTTCTCCTCCTGTCAGTCTTTCTCTCTCTCTCTCCTTCTCTCTTTTTGGCTCCTCTCCTCTCACACTCACAGGGCACATGTTTGGCACTGGTTGGAGATTGAAAACATCTTAATGCTGACAGCTAATGCCAACAGCAACAGCAGTGACAGGCTGAAAAACAAGACAGTGGCTCTCCCGAAATCCTCCCTGACATCATCCAAGTCACGTTCTCTGGCTCTGTTATTGCTTTTTACACCACAAAGCTAATGTTTCTTGATTGACTGCTGTATAATTCAAATGAGCTGTTTTACTGCTTATAATAATTACACTGAATGATACAATGTAGTGTCTGGGCTCTTACTCTGCAGTCAGTTTTAACTCGATCTGGTCAAATGCGACATGGAGTATGGAAAGGTGGATATACTGTATACACGAGTGATTTCTTTCACATCTATGTCCATCAATATTGATATGCTTCTCAAACTGTGGTATACAAATTTCTAAGTTACAATTTAGAGACAATTTGATACACATTTTGTCTCATCCTAGATTAATCCTAGTCTTAATCCTAGTTTAATCCTAATTCATAACTACTAGACCTGGTTTAGTCGTAGTTTAGACCTAGAATAGTTCTCTTTTAGAGCTGGTTTAGATTTGGTAGTACTGAGAAGGCGCTTGTTGTTGCTCGTTGTGAAGAGTTTGAGAAACACAGATCTACAGGGCTGGAAAAAAAAATAAGAGACCACTTCATTTTTTCTGAAATCAGCATCTCTACATGTATTACAGCCATTCCATTCCAGCATCCATTAAAGGGATATGCCACCCCCAGGTCAAATTTGGGCATCTCCCCAAAGTCCAGAGACTAAAATAAGTGATGAAAAGCGTTTTCCTGGTCACCCAGTCATTGTCCGAGTCTGTCAGCACTGACCGCCGCGGTATCCGCTGCTCCTCCGCGTTAGACTGGAGTCTAACGTCGCCAGAGAAAGATTTCGGCCAAAAGGAATTAATTTGCTCGATGTGTTTCCCAATTACTTTCTGTGTAGTGCGCATTCATATCGAGTGCAAATAAATGTGCAAATCAACACGGAGAGCTTGACTTGGTCATTTTGGGTGGGAACTATTTTTCAGTGCGGAAAAATAAAGCCGAATCACGCACCACGCTGCGCAACAGGGGAACTCCCTTCCTGGTGCGTAACTGGGATTCCCCTGGCAGCATGCTGCGTGATTCGGCTTTATTTTTTTTTTTTTGCCAAGACGCATGAAAGCTGTGATTAAAAGTTAAAAGGAGTTATTGCACCAAATTTTGATTTCTGAACTCTTCTTAACATTAGTATTATGTTGTTTTAAAATGAATTTGATAGTTTGAGGTCTGAAAACATGTATCTTTTTGGTTATTTTGACCATTTGTCATTTCCTGCAGTGCTCGAAACGATAATGCGTGAAGAGTCCCTCAGTCGTCCAGGTAGAATCCATGATAAAAGAAGAAATTCAATTTGTCAAGTGGACAAAGTTTGTTTGGTCGAAACGTTTTCAACCAAACAAACTTTGTCCACTTGACAAATTGAATTTCTTCTTTTATCTAAACGATAATATTGTATTTGGAATTTGTGGAAAATGTTGTCAGGAGTTTATAGACTCAAACAAAAATGCTCCTTTTGCCCAAACACATACCTATAAGTAGTAAAAAAAAAACTGATAACTTTGCAGTGGTCTCTTATTTTTATCCAGAGTTATATATTCACTATAACACAGCTGGAAAAAGTCAAATACATTGCATAACAGACATTATAAAAAATAACATTCATAAAACTAGTCTTACATTATTGCATTTATACACAAGCAGAAATTCTTAAAAATGTAACTTTTTCCATAACATGAAGCTTTTAACACCACGGAGTACAAGGAGAGTATCTAAAACTACACACAAGACTATTTTAAAACAGTATAACTGGAGTAGAAGAAGAATTTATGATAGACCAATAAAAAGTATTATTTATTTAAAAACTGAAATGTATTTAGACTAGCCACTTGTTTTGTCTACGCTAAACTCACAAAGCCAGATGTTACTTGTTAACTTCCCTTTTAACCAGAACAGGAACTTTCAATGAAGTGCTCTCCTCTGTTTAATGAAGCCCTGATGTGGAGAGGAGAGTGTCTGGCTACATAATCAAGTCATTAATGATCATTTATACAAGGTCTAACATTTGAGCCCTTTGTTTATTTGTGAGCACTCAGACAACATCCTACGGGGATGTTATGAGGTGGAGAGTTTCCTATGTGGACATGAGGGTCAGGAGCAGCCTGTAATAGTGTGCCCTTAAGTATAAAGTCCAGCCCAAGTCCAGACACTGCAGTTCAGAGTTAATGTCAACTGAAAGAAAGAAACAAGGAAGGGAGAATATGCAAGAGAACTAATGAGAACATGCAACAGACAGGGGGCCCTCTTATGGAGGTAATTTAGCAGTGTGGGTTTACAGAGGGAAACTAACCCAAATGTGCAAATACAAGTAAAGTTATGTCAAATACAGCTCTGGGGAAAAAAATAAGAGAACATTGCAAAATTATCAGTTTTTCTGATTTTACTACTTATAGGTTATGTGTTTGGGCAAAAGGAACATTTTTGTTTGAGTCTATAAACTACTGACAACATTTCCCCCAAATTACAAATAAAAATATTATCGTTTAGAGCATTTAGTTGCAGAAAATGACAAATGGTCAAAATAACAAAAAATATACATGTTTCCAGAGCTCAAACAATGCAAAGAAACAAGATCAAATTCATTTTAAAACAACATAATACTAATGTTTACACTTAAGAAGAGTTCAGAAATCAATATTTGGTGCAATAAGCCTTATTTTTAATCACAGCTTTCATGCGTCTTGGCATGCTCTCCACAAGTCTTTCACATTGTTCTTGGGTGACTTTATTCCACTCCTGGTGCAAGAACTGAAGTAGCTCAACTTTGTGTTTGTGTTGGAATTCAACTGACGCTGGAATGGAATGGCTGTAATACATGTAGAGATGCTGATTTCAGAAAAAAATGCAGTGGTCTCTTATTTTTTTCCAGAGCTGTATAACTCAAGATGTACATTAAAAAATAGAATTAACATTACTGATGTAGACACTATAGATAAAATAGGTTTCAATACTAGCTGTGCAAGATATTGACAAATTAATATTTGCATCTGTTGTTTTGGAAATAGTCAACTTTATAGAGTATCTAATACAAAACTCAGAAATTGCTTATTAAAAAAATATGGATTGTAATAATATTAATATTGTCACTGGGATAATATTCAGTTTTTGACAATATTGCTCACCCGTGTTTTGTTTCATTCACACATGTTTACAAATGATCTTCGGAGTTCTTTTCTCAAACACACTTCCACCTTGTGATGTCATGTGTTAATACAGGATATGCTCCATTGTGTTTTAAACTTAGACCTTCACTAAAATCATTTGGATCATTTCAGGAATTGCCAATCTCTACTGAACAAAAGGTAAAAGAGCCGTTAACTACCGCTTCATGACATCACAAGGTGGAACAGAGCATTTTGAGCTTTGGAGATGTAGACAGACTAATAATAAAGGGTTACTCAAACATGTGAAAGAAACAAAACACAACAAAACACCAGGTATGTTTTTGAGGTCTGTCTTAAAGCTCACAAGAGTAATTTTTTTTTACATGATATAGGACCTTTAAATCTTTGAAACAATAGTAAGAAATGTGTTATCTTTAACACTGTAGTAACTGTAAATGTTAAACTATGTCTTATATGAAATAAAAATGCTCTCCAAACTCCTGTTATAAACACTGATCCCCAAAACTTCAAAATGGCCACCTCTACCTGAAAATAAGTGACTCAAGTGTGCATATGGTGTGATTAACAGGCAATGACAGGGTAAGAGCAAGACATAACTACCCTCCATTGTGAAAACCACATTCTCATTAGACCTGTTCTGTTTCTCAGTCAGGAGGCATTCTCTGTGGCAGTGCGCAGTAAATCTTCAGAGACCAACCCATCCCTTATGCCATCTCCACATGCTAATTACAGCCAGTCACAAGCACAACCTGCTGTTTACCAAAGCCCAAGGTCAACACTGAGGTTATCTGAGGCTTTCTATTGCAGCTACTTTTCTCAGGGCTACTTCCACTCACTGCTTTAAAAGGTCAACCACTAACTAAGCCATAATAACCCTACGCCATTTAAGTGTCTGTGTTTTAATGACCTACGTATGCCACCTCCAGCGCTGAATCTTCCAAAATGATAAAACTCCCATAAAATACATTCTTAAGGGGTTAATTTTACAGCACGCAGGTTGACCACAGCTGTCGGGGCGCCATTTTGTGATTCATGACCTTGGCGGAGGTTCGGTGGAAGCACTAATTGCTGCTCGTCACCTACACAATAGTAACAATGGATGGCTGAGGGGGAAACACAGGCTTTTGGTGCAGGTAATGACTTATTATGAGCCAAGTTGAGTTGTGCCTGTTTAATTCAATGGCGGGAGGTCTGTACAGTAAAAGACAGGTTATGGTCCAGAGAGCACGCGGAGCACTTGTGTTTAAAATGGTTCAAAGGGGGGAAAAACCATTAAGATTGCCACATTATATTCTGATCTATGTTATAATGTTGTTTCCTCATCAAAAAACAGAGTTGTGTTTTGTTTCATTCACGCATGTTTAACACACAAACTTAGGCAGAGTTCTTCTCTCAAATGGAAAATACTACACTTCACATTTGGATCAGTTCAGCCCTGGAATTGCAAATCTCTACAAACAAAATGTAAAATGTAGTTGTTAACTGAAGTGGAACAGAGCATTTTGAGCTTTGGAGATGTACAGACTATAATGTTTTGAGGTGGTAACAACATTATAACATGACTTAAAGCTCACAATAGTCAGAGATTGCCATTGAAATTGCCACAAAAAAGATTGCCACTGCCACAAGGGGTCAGTAAATGAACAAAGTACAGGGTTCACTCAATTTATAGGGTTTGGTTAAGTACACCCTTCGTCATTTCTAGGCCTGATAAATACTATACTAGGTAACAAAACAAACTATACACTTCTAATATGTTTATATTTTCCTGAATGATGCAAATATTTTCTCAAATTTTTGCATGGACATTAATATGTCATTGGTCTCGTTGGCGTGTTCACTCAAGCGTGACATGGACTGGTCAGTGAAATCAGCTGCGCAGTAATTGCACGTGCACGCTCTAATGTTGGCACCACGTGGTTATTCGCTATTGCGTTGTGCTGTCCGACTCCAGACATCAGATTAAAATTGAAAAAGTTTAGATTTTCAGAGTGTAAAGTCATGCCGAGACTCAGTCAAGTTGAGCGTGAACGTGCAATTGGCGTGCTGCAGGTTGGGGAACGGGTTAGTGTTGTTGGGCGAAGGTTTGGGTGTACCAGAGCAACAATTTCTGCCTTACAAAAACGATACCAGCAAACGGGTTCGACTCTTGACCGCCTGCATTCTGGTCATCCAAGGGTCACCACAGCTGTTGAGATTTTTGTTTTTGACTCCCATATTGTTCAGAAGACTATGAAATGGAAATGGAAAATCTGATAACAATGAATTTTTGTGTGGTGAAGCAGCATTGAATAATTCAATTTATTATAATAATAATAATAATAATAATAATAATAATAATAATAATAATAATAATAATAAGAAGAAGAAGAAGAAGAAGAAGAAGAAGAAGAAGAAGAAGAAGAAGAAGAAGAAGAAGAAGAAGAAGAAGAAGAAGAAGAAGAAGAAGAAGAAGAAGAAGAAGAAGAAGAAGAAGAAGAAGAAGAAGAAGAAGAAGAAGAAGAAGAAGAAGAAGAAGAAGAAGAAGAAGAAGAATTCAGTTCTGATTTTTTGTCTTGTATCATACAATAAAACTCATTCTCATTGAGTGTCTAGTTTCTTTTGTTACCTAGTATATATCGACATCAATACTTAGATGGAACTATACTTTTTGCAAGTCAATATTTATCGCGTGCATTTTTTCCTTGCAATAGCGGTTTGGCTAGTTTGGATATTTTCCTGTTCTACAGTGAGATTTGAGATGTAGATTGAATTATGAACTTCTGTGACTCATTATAGATACAAACATTCTGCTGTTTATTTGTTACAGTTCGTGTACCAACCCTTTATTGTAACCATTGCCACACTGGACCAGTGTTGTATAAAGTAGTGGAAAATCAAACTCAAGTAAAAGTATAGGTACCCCTCCCAAAAATGACTTTGGTAAAAGTCACTGACTGAAATGTTACTTGAGTAAAAGTCTTAAAGTATTTGGAACTTCTTGTACTTAAGTATGACAAGTAATGTAAAAATAAATGTACTCAAGTAATGTAATTAAAAGTACAAGTAAAAGTATCAAGCAAAGGCAGTCTGAATTTATATCTGAACAGCCTACAGCTATGCCTTCCCTTGAGCCGAAAAAGCTAGGTACTAGCCTGTTAGCTCCAACATCATCAAATACGCTTTGTGCAACCGAAACAATGTCACACAAAGTTAATTTCTACATGTTATGCTCAAGGTTTCACAACAGTGTCTAGAATGTCCATGCTATGGTTACTGAAATTGGAATATAGACGCTAACAATTTCATTAATCTAGAACTTACCTCGATGTGTTTCTTGAGGTTGGACGGGGAGTTTCTGTAAGATAGAATTTCCACGTTTCTTGGAAGGCACAAGAGTCACTTCATTCGATAAGACGAATCCTTCATATCAGCGTAAGAGAACATTGTGTTTAAGTATGGCCAGGGATGCTCATCGTCAGGTCCCCCTTCATTTGTAGCCGACGTGGATGCTGTCTCCTCTTCCATCAGGGATGTTGATTGATTAAACTAGCTGCATGAAACCAGCAGGTGTAGGCTGATTGTCATGCACAAGTAGCAAACAAGCCCAGGCACGTCCTGACTTCCTTCAGTCAGTAGAGGGGTTTTTTTGTAACGAGTAACTAAACGGCACATTGAAAATGTAACGGAGTAAAAGTATGCAATTAAATTCGGAAATGTAGTGAAGTAAAAGTAAAAGTTATCAATTTTTTAAAAACTCAAGTAAAGTACAAAGTCTCCCAAAATGTACTTAAGTACAGTAGTGAAGTATTATTACTTCGTTACTATACAACACTGCACTGGACCAAAATCTGGATGAAGTGTGGCCTCTTTGTGAGCTCCTAGAACAAAATATTAGGATGCTATTCACCACCAAGAAATCCTTAATCATTATAATGCTCTTACATCTGTATCCCTTCTTGGCTACAGCAAAACTTGAGCTCTTTCCAGTTCACAGTGGGAATGAAACAAAATAACACTAAAAGCTAGATATGAGTCAACATTATGTGACAAGCCTCATTTTTCCCCATCAAATGCCATTAAACATAAATGACACCAAGAAATATAAAATGCAAAAAGAAAGAACAGAGAGAGAGAGAGAGAGTGAGAAGTGGAGAGAGATTCCTGTTGTCTCATGGTAACACGATGGATGAATTTAAGCCATAAAAAATGAAGGATTGTCAGCTCAGATGGGTAAAAGCCAGGCTCTCGCAAAATCTCAACACCAAGATCCTGTCAAGCTGCCAAAAGAATGAGACTGACAGCACTGTGAGACAAAGAAAGACTAAGAGAATTATGTTTGAGAAAATAAGGACTGTCTTGAACATATCGAGCCTACACAAAGCCAAAAAAAGGTAATGTATAATTGGTGCAAGGGATGTAGAATTACCCTGGAGGACAGTTTTTTTTATATATGCAAACAGCCTCTGCAGCCTCGTATAGCTGCTGTAGCATAGATAAACATGGAGATTATAACCAGCATTGGCTGACTGTACCGTATAGGAAAAAGCATGTAAGACACTTTCTATTGTCAACATAAATACCCTAATTTCTGGACTATTGAGCGCACCTGAATATAAGCCGCATCAACAAAATTTTCAACCAATTTTATTTTTGTACAGATATAGGCCACACCTGTCTTTAAGCCGCAGGTGTCCACATCTTCAAGAAGTTTTCAGGTTCGGTGCATCTGTTTTTATTGCCTCTGAAAGCTTTTGTCATCTTTTTGCATTGAGCCAGTTCGCCACACTGCCGTCGCCAGCGTCTCACCATCATCTCACGTGCAGCAGTTCTATTTCGTTCTTCCACAGCCAGATCGATTGCCTTTAGCTTAAAAGCTGCATCATAAACATTTCTTCGTGTGTTTTCCATGAGGAGGGTGTGTGCATGAAGCGCAAAATAACTGTTCAAAACAAAATCAAACTGGCAACTTCCTCTGCGCATCGTCTCTTCACCCGTCTGTCTCCCTCTTTCACCACCGTCACTTCATTCTCTACTGCGCACATCTCCTGTAGAAAGAGCTGCTGTCATTGTCTGGGATCATGTCGGTGTCTGGAATCATGGATAATGTCATTGTCTGGGATCATGTCGGTGTCTGGGATCATGTCGGTGTCTGGGATCATGTCATTGTCTGGGATCATGTCGGTGTCTGGGATCATGTCATTGTCTGGGATCATGTCATTGTCTGGGATCATGTCGGTGTCTGGGATCATGTCGGTGTCTGGGATCAAATCAGTGTCTGGGATCATGTCAGAGTTTTGTAAGATTTCATCAGATTTCAGGCTCTCCCGGGGGGCAGGGATAGGTGTATCAATCAGGTATGAGAGGATGCCCGACTACTAAAGTTTGAGACGTTTCTTCTCGTCATTTACGCACTCATCTGCATTTAAAGCATACGGGTCAATAAGACATATCCCACTCACTAATGTTCATTTAGCATCAGAACTTATTTTATCACACTGTGTTATAGTGCGCTGACAACAGTGCTCGATAACGCTGCAACTTAACCGCACAGACAGTGGCGCTTTGTGCACTCAGGCTGTGCACACACATCCGCTGTGTTCATAAACAAATAATCCGTCCATATATTAGACACATCATTGTATAAGCCGCAGGGTTCAAAGTGTGAGAAAAATGTATAGTAATTATAGTCTGGAAATTATGGTAAGCATTTTGGGATAAGGAAGGTTATTTTTAAAAAAAGGATTGAATGGCCAAATCAGAGATTAACAATTTTTTCCAGTTCCAATACCAATATGGATACTTTGACTTTAAAGGTGCACTGTGTAACTTCCCTGCTAGAGGTTCTGGCATTTGCTTGTCTCCATGAAGATTTTATTGCTTTGTTGGGACGTTCCACAGTTTGGCATTAAACTTATCTATCTATGACTGTGATCATAGTAAGAATGCATCTTTTTCTAGCAGCTAAAACACTTGAAATTGGGTAAATACACTGATAAATAAGTATAATACCATACTGTACCAACATTTCAAGCAAGGCAATAACCTCTCCATAGAGTTAACAACGTGGCAGACCCTCCTCCAGAAAAGGTATAGTGCACCTTTAAGAATCAAATGTGAGTGAAAAAACTGGGAAAATCAAACTACAGCTAACAGCTTTGTATAATTAAGCATTCAGTTATTATGAAATGTTATGTGGTGTAACATTTCTTATTAGCAATTAATAGCATTTTCTGGATCAGTATTGGTATTGTGCATTAAAATGTCACATTTTCAATCAAACCAGTTAGAATAAAGACTTTGAGCATTAATTTGAATTTAAATTGTTACCTTTTTATTTTTGCAATATTGGGTCAAGTTTAGATGCATTTTAATTTGATAATACTCCTGCCACAGAGGGTCATAGGCCAGGGCACTCTTTGTACTGGGAGAACACATGAGAAAATGTTTATCCAATGTAAATACTAATGGAAACAAAAAACTAAATTAGCATAAACTAGCATTATAATTCAGTGTCATGGGCCCCTGGGGAGCTTCACCATTGTTTTTGACATCTTTGAAGGTGTAGGCGTTTCCCTACCCCAAAGCCCACTTTTTCCTACAGACTTTTGGGCGATTTTCATCCGGCAATAGTGAAAGAGGAATCTAAGAATGTAATGAATTTAATGTAAGAGGATGTAAAATATAGTTAAGTAAGAGTGGTTCTGGAATGTGTATCTATCCTTATTTAGTGCAGTGGTTATGAATAAATATCACAAAGTGGTGATTTCAAAGGGAATTATTATGGTGAAAACAATATTTTAGTCAACTGGACATTTTTACCCACTGAAAAAATAAAATTTTTGTTCCTCTTTCCTGCAACTGTTCATGTGTCAAGGAGTCTGTGCTTCACCAGGGAAGTCTCACTTGTCCCAGGTTATTATTATTATTATTATTATTATTATTATTATTATTAATAATAATAATAATCATAATTTATTTTGAATTTTTTGTTCTCAAATTCCTAATTTTTCTGTAATTTTGGAGCATGTTTTTAGGGTCTTCCTATGTTTTTTTATTTTTTATTTTTTCATTTTGTTACACATATAGCTCCCACACATGAGTGCTGCCGTTGTGTCCTTGGGCAAGACACTTAAACCCACCTTGCCCCCAGTGTCTGTGGACATTGGTAGCCCCCATGACAGAAGTGCATTAAGGCCTGTTGTGTCGTGGGCTGTCCTCCTGTGGACACACCACCTGCGGGAGGATTCATGGGGGCTGGTGCATTGTGTTCTGAGCAGCAGATCTGCTTGGACTGCTGCTCCTGCGACCCAGAAATGGAAAAGCAGAAGAAGATGGATGGATGGATGGATGTTACACATACCACAGTTGAAAATAAAAGAAAACCACTCTAATGTATCATGTGTTGTCATATTTTGATCTATTTTTCATAACAAGTACTTTTTGTTGGGTAAATTATATCGGGTAAAGATTACCCAGCAAAAGCGATGCTGTTACGTGGTGCTATGTCTAAAACTGCATTTGCCTTAATAAGTGGGGTTGTGAGAGTCCGCCATGTTGACCTGTATACAGTACACTAGGCTGGCGTCAGAGACAAGTGGGTTGACACTTCAGGGCCTCCGTACAGAGATGTACAGAGATGTACAGAGATGCGAGTGTGTGCTGGGGGTAGCCTGGTACAGTGGCTCTCATCATTAGGGCCTGCGCTTGCTCCCCTCTGGTTCGGAGCTCCTGACTGCACTCCTCGGTGACAAAATGAAATCCAAGGGACAGACCGCCTTTAGCTCCAGGCAACAGAAAACAGGGTCAGAGCAAGAGGCACGCCACAGCACTACAGTCTACCTGACAGGCCCTGTGTTTTCATGGAGACCTACAACTGTGCACATAGTATTATAAGGCCTGTACAATAGATTTTCCTCTACAGCCAAACTTGTTAACGCTTATACAACACTTAACACAATAATTACTCCTTATTTAGCTCTAATACTGCACAAACACTTGAAAAGACTTCATTCGTGATGGAATAAAAGTGTCTAAATCTAAAGAATACATTTAAACCCAGGCTCAGAACGATTCAACACTATTCTCTCTTCTCTTTAAATGTTCATTCTATGTCGATTATTTATGTTTTGATTTGTTTGTATTGTGATTTTACGGTCTTTCTTATTCTGTAAAGCACGTTGAATTACTGTGCATGAATTGTGCTATATAAACACCCCCCCAAAATACCACCATCTACTACTACACAAACTCCTATGTAATACCTATTGAAACATTAGGTATTACACAACAAATTCATTAACAAAGTCATTAATCTATGCACATAGCAATATTACATAATCAAACTGAGACAATCGTTGAGTTTCCTCAAACTGCATGTGATGATATACCAAAGGGGATTGGATGTAAATGGAGCAGTCTCAGTCAACACATCACACACACTTTAAACTAGGGCTTTCAGTTTATCACATTAATTAGATTAATTAATTACACTGCAAATTAATGCATTATAAAAATTAACGCAATTAATCACTTCCAGTGCCTTTGAAGGGCAAGTTTATTTATAAAAAGAACGAAGACGGGACTGTCAACAAGAGCGCGGTGATCTGTAGCTTTTGTCAAAAAGAATTTTCTGATCACCGAAGCTGCTCCAGCCTGACGGATCATTTGAACGATAAACACGTCCGGACAAGTTCCATTGTTACCGGTGATAGAGCAAGCGTGAGCGCACTTCAACAAACCAACAAACCACCAAGCCACGCTCGCAGAATTTGAGAAACAAATGTGCAAAGAGACCACAGAAAAACTGACAAACTCAATCGCATAGTGGGTTCGTTCGTTTGCTCGCTCACTCACTCACAATCTCTCTTAATCTCTCTCTCTCTCTCACGATTAAAATGTGTTTAATTAGATTAATTAATTACAAATCCTGTAATTAATTTGATACATTTTTTTAATCGCCTGACAGGACTACTTAAAACATGTCTCCATCAGCAGCTGGAGCGACCAAAGTGACAGGCACTGAAGGCCACGATTCAGCCAGAAGAGCTTGGATCAGGGCTCGTCGGCTCCATGTTGTTCTGCTTCTGAATTAGAAAATTACTACATAACTGTGCAGTACGGTGCAGATGAGAAGAATGTTGGGCCTTTCTTCTCATAATTGCACAGCTTGAGTCTGCTCCCCCTCCCTCCTCCTCGTCGTAGGATTATTGCTGAATGCACATCTTGTGGATCTTGTACTTTGTAACGACCATTAGCAGACTGCATCGGCTCTTTCATTGTGGACACAGTACTTCCTTTTCTCCCCATGCCACAACCATGTGCTGGTCCAGCTGAGAGCTTAAACCAGGAACCCCACGGACCAATGAAGTCCTCTGCACAGGGGGTACTTCAGAATATTTACTCTTAATCATGCCTCTATAGGAAAGGCCCTGCCATAATTAGGTTTAAGCAACAGTAAGTACTTGGACACCAAAAATAGTTCCTGGAAGTGAATTACTGATAAAGCACTGGCGGCACGGTAGCAGAGTGGTTAGCGCTCTTGCTTCACAGCAAGAAGGTTCCGGGTTCGATCCCCGGGTCGCCCAGACCTTTCCGTGTGTGTTCTGTGTGGAGTTTGCATGCATGGTCTGGGTTCGATCCCCGGGTCGCCCGAGCCTTTCTGTGTGGAGTTTGCATGTTCTCCCCGTGTCTGGGTGGGTTTCCTCCGGGCACTCCGGTTTCCCCCACCAACCCAAAACATGCACCATAGGCACTCCAGCTTAGGTCCTGACCAAGCCGAAGCACGAAGATCATGGAGATGGTCCCCGGGCGCCCTAATGTGTGCTGCCCACTGCTCCTAATATATGTATATATATACTGTATATAGGATGGGTTAAAATGCAGAGAAGAATTTCTCCAGTGTGAGATCAATAAAGTTCACTTCTTCTTCTTCTTCTTCTACAAAGTCCTAACCATAATAACCACATTAATTCATCATTAATTCATTTTCACATTTTTTTTTTTTTTACATTCACAAATTAATTAATTAAAATACAAGCGCATACTTTTGCAGTAATATGACTGACACATGCAACTGGACAATAGTTTAGAGAATCTGGTTAGATGCTAGGGTAAAATAAAGTGACAACTTCAGTTAAAGGCACAGTATGTAACTTTCTAGAGGTGGTATGTCATCTGCATGATTCCATGGAAATATAAAGTGACTATTCACTGGAACATACACATATATACAGTTTATGTAATATTGTGGAATATTATAGCCAGATTATAACATCAGAAGGCCTTCCTCCAGACCAAGAAGGGACTTTAAAATGTTACATTTAAAAGAGAACTTAGCAAAACTAGAACTTTATTTTCTCCTTTTTTACTTGTCAGTGTCTGTTGTCATACAGAAGTTTGTGCACATTAGAAAATGATTCCTTTTTCCAACGGGAGCAGTGTTAAATCCTACAGTGAGTAGGACGGATGGGGATTGAGTCTTAGCCGATGGTTACCTCTAAGTCCAAACGGAATCTGGTATGGGGGACTTATTCAAATGACTCGTGGAAACCCATCTTTGTACAGCTGGTGCATGACATGGGTCTGATTTGATTTAGCTCAGCCATGTCCAAATATGCTCCATGCTGTCATTCTGGAAAAGACCTCTAGCCACACATTCAAGGTCCACCGTTTTTTCATTAAAATCTCCGGGGCCTCGTGGCTGATTTTCCTTATGGAATTCAATGGTCAATAAAATCAAATGAATGACTTTAAACCTGCACCCTGTGCTCATTACAGAGGCACAGAGATGGATTGGATATATCTAATATGCTGAGTGAGTCCACAAAAAGAACACATTGATTGAGGCCAAGACACAGCTCTGCAGGAAAATATTAATTTGGTAAATAGGATTGTATTTGATAAAGAGATCAGAAAATACTGTTTATAAGATGCTTGTTTTGTCTGGGCTGTACTGATAGACATGAAAATATGTGATCGAAAAGTCCTTTCATCTCTGTGTTTTATGGCAAGTGTGACGACAATATACTGTGGTACAAACATTATTACATTTATTCATTTAAATTACAACTTACTCAGTGTGATATGCATGTATGGAAGCAAGTAACTAAGGATTATTGATATAAATCTATACACAGCAGACTGTTGAAGTACTTAATAATGTGTACTATGGCAATACTCAATGATGCAATGTTTTCAAAGTTATTATATTTTTGTGATACAGGAGGAGTAGTTGATGTACAGGATGGACAGAATGGAGAATACACTGTATTGGACCAGATGGCACTGGCAGTCTGGCAGTAAATTATTTCTAAAAATAAAAGTAATCCATATATTCAATCCATTCATCAGAAGCTAAAAGCCAGCGACAAAGAGCTAAAAGCTTCATTCACAAAAAGTGGCTGTATTTTATATGCAGCATGTACATGGGACACATAAAAGTAATTTGAGTTAAAACCAACTGTTGGCACCATTACCTCCCAGTGAGATAAAACCAGGCTTTTCCATTAGGACTAGATCCATAAATCGACAGCATTAGATCATACTGCCAGTGTGTCTGACAGCATTCAATCAGACTTGCCATTCAGGCCTTCACCATAAGAGCATTTCTGTGCCCCTCGGGACCAGAACCATCACGTGACAACAATGTTACCTCTGACACACTCCCTGCTGACAAAATGGATGTTTCTTTTGAGGCAGTCCATCATTCACACATATGTTTTGGTAATGGCTTCTTTGTAATTCTGTCTAATGCGCAGTGCTGTGGTCGGCGGTGTCCCACAGGGTTAGCTCCAGGAGGTCGATCACTTCCTGTTCCTGCTCGGCTCACACAAAACACAGGGAATGTACAAATTAGCGCATGAAAAGAATACACATCTCCAGCACAGGGGGCAAACAAAGGCTTTTCCGTAGTTTTCATTGTTTTGGATGAATACAAGAGAAAGTAAAGTTAATGGTGTACTGGCAACTTCCACCTGTCCGCTGGGTCTTACTGAAGATTCTGTGGTGTAGTGTAGACCAAATTAATTTATTTTATTTATTTATTTATCTGAAAAGGGACAATGCACATTAAACAACATCAAAACAATGTAAATGTGCCCGAGCTAGCTGATAAGAGCTAATTTGCATCGGTGCTCCCTTTGCCAGATGTCAAAAAGGCATAAAAGAAAATACACTTATAAAGTTACACATTAAAAATGACACAAATGTACAATAACATTACAGAAATACAATAAAAGTTTTAGTGTTCACACATTTGCGTTTCTAAAAGCCACTTTTTAGCATTCTTTTTAAAAGCGGGAGATGGAGTTCCACTGATGGGATGCTCTGACGGAGAAAACAGACTGACCAAATACAGTTTTTCCATGAGGAATAATACAGTCTTCCCTCACTGCTCCTCTGGTCACTCTGTCCTCACTAGATCTAAAATTAACAAAGTCATACAGCAAAGGGGGAACCAAGCCATGTTTAATCTTGTAATAATACATTTTATGGATTTCATTGAGGCCACACAACAAGAAAAGTAGATTAAAGTGTAGGGGGATGAAGAAATACTTTCACATAGACTAATTATATTTCAGTGGTTTTACCTCAGTGGTTTAGAGTAGTGCTGTCAGGTGATTTAAAAAAAAATCTAATTAATTACAGGATTTGTAATTAATTAATCTAATTAATCGCATTTTAAGACAGTGAGAGAGGAAGAGAGAGATTGTGAGTGAGCAAGCGATCAAGCGAGCAAGGGAACCCTGTTTGCGAGTGAGTTTGTCAGTTTTTCTGCAGTCGCTTTGCTCAATCGTTTCCCAAATTCTGGAGCGTGGTTTGGTGGTTTGGTGGTTTGGTGAAGTGCACACTATCACTGGTAACGATGAAATTTGCCCGAACGTGTTTACCGTTCAAATGATCCGTCAGGCTGGAGCAGCTTCAGTGATCGGAATTTTTTTTTGACAAGCCTACAAATCACCATGTTCTTGTTGACAGTCCCGTCTTCGTTCTTTTTATAAATAAACTTGCCGTTCAAAGGCCCTGGCAGCGATTTGCTCCCCTCACGGCAAATTTAAAATGCGCGCGCATTGAATTGCCACTTATAATTAATTGCGTTAATTTTTATAACGCATTAATTTGCAGTGTAATTAATTAATCTACTTAACGTGTTAAACTGACAGCCCCAGTTTAAAGTGATCATTTCCACTGTTCATGTAAAAACACATTGACAAACCTGTTTTCCTCATCGACTGGTCATGATTGTGTGTTTGATTTGATTTTCTTTTATTAAAAATAAGTGTGGCTTTTAATTTTGAGGTTTATGAACAGAGATGATACAAACTTTAAGCAGGTGGATTAACCCTCCGGTCGTGTTCGCCTCCAGCCCCCTACTTTAGTGTTCCCGGTTAAAATTGACCGGTCTGTTTTAACTGCTCTTAAATTAGCACAAACATTTTTTTTCCCACACCAATTTTTTTATTAAACATTCTTTAGTTGAGAACAATGTTTCAAAGTAGTGTCTAACAAGAATTTATAGAAGGAAACATTAAATAACATCAGTTAAAATACAATTGGGCACTGAAAATGAACTACAAAATGAACATATAATACAAAAAATAAATGGAAAACCAAACACCAAACTCAACAGGGTGTGTGTGTGTGTGTGTGTGTGTGTGTGTGTGTGTGTGTGTGTGTGTGTGTGTGTGTGTGTGTGTGTGTGTGTGTGTGTGTGTGTGTGTATTCATGCACATGAGTGGCATGTGACACTCAGGTCAGAGTGGGCCTTGCAAACATAAGCATGACATTTGCAGCATGTCAGGCTCGTTTTGATGTCTCTAGGGGCACAGAGGCCACAACGCTTCCTTTTCTGCCCATGTCCTTGTTGGGGGAGAGCAGCCAGGGCAGCGGCTGGAGCTTGCATGCTCCTAACCAGACTGGCGGAGGCTGGTGTGCGGGGAATGTGCTGGCGTCGCTGTATAAGAGGAGTCACCAAAGCGAGGAAAAGTCTCCTCTTGAAACTTTTCCCCTGATTCCAGGTTGGGTTGATTGCTGTCCACACCACATACGAGTTGAAAGCTGACACATCCAGGATGTTGTGGAACAGTGCCACAGGCCAGCGAGCCGTCATCCGCTTACAGGTGTATGTACCAGTAAGCTTCAGTAAAGGAACAATAAATAATAAGAGATTAGGAACAATATTCAATTTGTCATACACAAAATGCTATGATTCACCTAGATAAAAATAAAATAAAATGCATGATGAGACTTTACATTACCTTATCAAGGCAGTCAGCGCCTCCCTTGTTCTTGTTGTAGTCCTGGATCATCAGGGGCTTCCTGTCCTCTGTGGTGCTGACAGCGGCGTCTTTGTGTACTGTGCTCATCAGGATGACATTTCTGTTCTTCTTTGGAACGTATGACACAAGAGTGTGAGTGTCAGTGAATGCAAATTGTGATGAGAGTGCCTGTCCTCCTCTGGTCGATACCAGCGCAGGGGGAAGTTCGGGCTTGTTCTTCCTCACTGTCCCTACCATGGTGAGCTTTCTTTTCAGTAGCTCCTGACCAAGAGCATGTGATGTGAAGAAGTTGTCACATGTGATATTATGCCCTTGGAGACCGGTTGTCATGTCCAGCACAACACGCATGCCCTGGTTTGTATGTGTGTGTGTGTGTGTGTGTGTGTGTGTGTGTGTATGTGTGTGTGTGTGTGTGTGTGTGTAGGTGTGTATGTGTGTGTGTGTGTGTAGGTGTGTGTGTGTGTGTGTGTGTGTAGGTGTGTGTGTGTGTGTGTGTGTGTGTAGGTGTGTGTGTGTGTGTGTGTGAGAGAGAGTGAGTGAGCTGGGGCAGTGTGTATGGGGATGTTTTTTGTATGTTGAATGAATTTACTCTGGATACCCATTCATTTCCTATGGCGGTCACTTTTGACCGGGAACACCACAGGTGTAACAAGGTTGATTAAAACACTCAAAATTGAATGAAATAGGTGATCATCACTTTTATATGTTCAAGTCCACAGTGTGGAGGATATCATAAGGTCTTGAGGTAATCAGATGAAAAACATAATATTTATGAATATTATAAGTTGTAAAACGGTCAGATTTGACCCGAACACGACAGGAGGGTTAACTGATAGACAATTAAAAAAACAAAACAAAACAGTGATTAAAATTCAATGGATTGCACACGAGTTTTGGATTTGTTTGTAGTACCTTTTTACACAACTACAACAGTATACACTAACTGGACTGGGCAATGCAAATGAAATGTCTTGCCCAAGGGTACAGCAATAAATGGTTTTGCTTAAAGTTTGAACTGCCAATCCACAGCCTTAATTATGAAAATACATGTACAATACAAATACAGCGTTTAATCATGGACCTTTCCCTTGATATATATTCCATAATAATTTTGATTTGGAACCCACGTTTAATAAAGAGTTATCTTGACCATCAGAGACATATTGGTCATGGATTGTGGGATCAGATGAGGTGATTGATAGAAAGCAGGAGATAATCCTGTGGGACGCAGCAGCTGAAGAGCACGTCCTGTGTCATCAGTTACAGCAGATTAGGAGGACTCATCCCAATGTAGCAACAAACACCAATCTGGGGCTCTCCACCCCACTGCTCCTCTAGCCTGTACAGAGAGCCCATCTGTTTCACTGTATTCACCCTCACCATACATCAAACCGCCCAATGCTCCACTGGTCACAGCAGTCACAGTAACAGTAAAGGGGTCAGCTGAAACATCACTGCTCAGCAAATATACTGAGCAGTAATCAGTGTTTTACAAAAGCACTTCATTTAAGTATTGAAGTGTGTCTGATCAATGTCATTCAAATGAATCCCATAATTCAGTTGACAAAACACAAAATCAATGTCCAATCATTTGGTCAGATCATGTTTGGAAAGGAAAGTGTTTCTAAGAAAGCACATTTTAAGCAGTAGCTTTTAGGATGCTGTATTTGGTCTCTTATTTATAGATGAAAACTCAGTTTGGTAATTAAAATGGACAGAATCTCATAAAAATGTATGTTGAGTTTTACATTCATCTACATTATGTTTATGATGTTTTAGCCCAATTTCAGTAGTTGATTAGAGTATCTTTCAGTAACTTCATCATTGTACTGTTGTTGTACAAATGAATTTTGTTAGCAGGAACATCTTGATTTTATGATTATTCACAGATATTGACACTGACAAAACAAAAAAGAAAGAGCGTCCTGTCTAATACATTAACTTTCTTCTAGGGTCTGAGCAGCTTAATGAAATCAAACTTTCTGAATTGGGCTTAGGCATATAAACAGCCACATGAAAAGAACATACATGTTTACTTTTTGGACAATATTTTCTTTCTCACTATTACAGTGAACCCTCGTTTATCGCGGGGGTTAGGTTCCAGAAATAGCCCGCAATCAGTGAAATCCGCGAAGTAGGACAATTTTATATTTTACAATTATTCTACATGTTTTAAGGCTGAAAACGCTTCACCAGACACATTATACACCTTTCTGAGACTGGTATTAACATTTTCTCACATTTTTCTCTTGTTTAAACACTCAAATTTTGTAGATTTTCATTAAAATATATTAATAGTGGGGGGGGCACGTGACACGCGGACACGTGCGCGTGGACACGTGTGTTTGTTTTGGTACCACATATCCATGCCATGTGCGAAAGTCGAGTGGAAAGCGACCTGGATATCATTTTGGGCAAGACTCAAGCCAATGCTAACAGTGCCGAACCGCTAACAGACGCCTCTGAGCACCAGCCCTCACCACAAGACCAGGTAAGACCAACCTGCGCTCACAAGAGTTGGTTGCATTTCACCCCGGCTCCAAAATCAGACCGCTATCAATGCGTCGCCAATACTCCACAGCTCTCTAGGACGGGGTCGGGTTCGTCCTCTCGGCGTGACGGGGAAGAGCCACTGTCTCCTCTGTGCGCGCGAGTGTCCTCCGCCCGCTGCGGGCTCCCTCGAATGCGGCTCTCCCCGCTGCGGCTCCCCCGGCCCGTCCATGTTGATTCTTGGCTCTTCCATGGTCCGGCTCGCACTCTCTTCCATGGCTCGTGCAAGTAAACAAAGGCCACACCTCCTGTCACCCAGGCGCTCTCGTGAAGGACATCTGAGACTCTGTCCCTACCATCCTGCGTGACCATCCCTGGTCTAGACCTGGTTTAGTCCTGGTTTAGACCTGGTTTAGTCCTGATTTAGACCTGCTTTAGACCTGGTTTAGTCCTGGTCTAGTCTCTTAGCTAATCAGGGCGCAGGACAGAATGTTACACTGTAAAAAAAAGTTACACTATAAAAAAAATTGGAAAAAATTGGAAAAAAAAATCCGCGAAACAGCGAGGCCGCGAACAGTGAACCGCGATACAGCGAGGGTTCACTGTATATAATAATCTTGACATTCATGAAATTTAAATTGTGTTAGATACTTCAGACAGCTAATAGCAGAGCTAATGTCCTGATTTGAACTTTACCCCTCAGTTGAGCTGCACACAAAACACCCTGTCCCAGATTCACAGCAGAACGTCCCTCTGTCTGAAATATGGAGATTGCATATGGCATTGGGCCATAATGAATATGTTTCCAGCTATGTTTATCTTGTAGTCAGAGTGCTATGATTATTCCCAAGTCAAAAACATCTGCCCAAAAATATTTTTTTTAGACCTTGAGTTCAAATGTGGACTGTGGACATGTTGAAAATGCATACAACTGAACACATTATTTTTTTGTGATGCAAAAACTTGACTTCAATATTTTCCTTTTCCTTCTTTATATGGTTAGATGTGATTGACAGGAAGAAAATGTCACAGTGCAAACATTTTGACACTGTTGATACTGTGTTTTTTGGGAAGTATAAAACTGATAGTGATTGGCCAAAACAGTATAACATCTAAACATTTGTGTTTGTGCCTCTGAGGTCACCTCAAGAACATTTAGCGGCTGATGAAATAGGGCTGTAATGTTTTGTTTTGTTGATCGCAAAATAATATTTCAATTTGCAAAGGTGAGGTCAAACCAATAACAAAAAAAATGAAAATAAATGCCAATTTTTGACCTCAAAACACTTACAGCCATGAACGTAGCTTTGAATTGAAATTGATGCGTTGTCTTTCCTCAATAACAGTTCAAATGTTCTTTGAAAGGATAAGGATAGCAGGATGTTTTGTCTCACCTCCCCATGGGTTGGATGCCATTATGAAGGCTATTTCGCTTGGGCTGCCTCATATCTCTACACTAAAATGATGGCTAATTCGCTAAAGCTGTGCAAATTATAGATTACTTTAGAGCTATTCATACATTAAAATGGCTAATTTTAATTGCACTGGAACATTTCTAAGAGCAATTTTTAGCTTTTACCTGCACAATCATTTATATTTCATGAGCGGGTAATTGACTCCCTGTATTATTGGTTTCTTCCGGCATACTAATCCTTGGGAGAGAGGTGTGTGGATGCATAGGGCAGGGCACGCATGAATCACCACAGTCTCATATTGATCGGAGCTCTCTCATTGAAAAACAACTTAATGAACATTGGCCAGGGCGTGACACAATGCATCAGCTTGTTCCTGCAGATAAGTGTTCTCTGGGATTGACAAGGGGAAAAATAGGAAGACCATGCACACCACAGAC
Source organism: Paratrypauchen microcephalus (assembly GCA_036785185.1). Lineage (NCBI taxonomy): Eukaryota > Metazoa > Chordata > Actinopteri > Gobiiformes > Gobiidae > Paratrypauchen > Paratrypauchen microcephalus. The sequence continues at coordinate 9,870,164 of JAVJIX010000001.1, read as the reverse complement.
CAGTGCAGCCCAGATCCATAGATTTATTGATCCTATCTGCAGATAAGAGATGTGGGAATAATGATGCAGTGAATGCCTCAGCTGGGAGGGTCCACTATAAGCAGAGGGAGTGTGTGAGGGACAGGCTGTAGACAGCAGTGGAGCAGGTGATTTGAGCACTCCACTTACTGATGGGGTTGAAGCGTTAGTATTGATAGGTGCTGAGACCCACTGGGACCCTCTGCTAAAGGCTGATTGCATCTTAACCAGAGGGAGCAATTCTGAGATACAAATATGTTGAGTGTTGCAAAGAAAGTTTTTGTTGATGCAATAATCTGAGAACAAGCCCCAAACTTCATACTCAAAACTACAAGGTTCTGCCTCTTCACATGTAGCAGTATGTAGCCTCTTTGTGACAAACCGCAGATTTTCATGTATGTGTTTTTATTGTTGAAAAGGGAAAAATGTGACATGTTTGAACCATAAGTGTATGACCTGGAGTCTGAATAATTATTTTGAATAATAGTAAATAAGTATAGGAATGTGGGCGGTGACAGGGAGTAGGTAAAAAACAAGAATTTTTGAAGGGAATATTTTTGAAGAATATTGTCATCATAAATCTTGATTTTACATAAATACTTAATTAATAGTAGAATTATAAATACCTTATTAAAAGTGTCAAAAAGTCACACAACACATCAAATATATAAGATAAAACTTTTCATTGAATTTGTAGCTAAATGAAAACAAAGATAAAGTGAGCCACATTAATTGGAGTACTATTGCCTTATTACACTATATTTAATATCTTATGATGAGGATATTGGTTTTGCTGATATGGCAATAAAAATACATTTTCCACATTGTGCAGCCGAAGCAAACACTCATTAAAACATGAAAGGATACACTAACCAAAATTGATGACCTTTGCAACCACACAAAGGCAACGTCCCCAAGGAAAGCCTAAAAATAATAGGAAGAAGAAACTAAGCAACTTTACCTAACTATTCCAGAGAGCGGCTCTCCCAGGCAGCCTCCAACCCTAAAGGCCAGGAGAGTTATCCTGTGTTCCTCCAAAGTACACTTTGTCCCAGTTTCTGCACCAGATGGGCACACTTTTAACTACTGCGCCTTCTTCCTGATCATTATCATGGACACAGCAGAAATGAGCCGCCAAAGAGGTTTGCAGTAACGCTTTCCTCCTTTCATCTTTGAAAGTAAGTAAGAAATTAACCTAAATGCAACCCACTTTCATCGCAAAGTCAGGTAGATATTTGGTTAATGATTAATATCAGATCACACTTTTATCTCTTGGTGAAAAACCAGAACAAGACTACACACAAGCAATCATGCACTGCAATGATTTCACCAAAACTCAAATTCACAAATTTACCACTGCATGCAAATCAATGTGAGGGCATTCATTTTAAGCTAAGATAATGCACAATTTGCCTAAATGTATTAGTCTCCTTAGACGTCATCAAGTCAAGAGTTGTGAAGTTGTCGATACTTCTAATTGATAGCTGCACATCATGCTAGCTGCAGATATTTATTTTATTTGTACCAAAATTACTATGCGATGTGTATCACAGATTAAGAAAATAAAATTGAAGAATGAAGTAAGTACAGAGCAGTGGGTGTATACTGGTGGGAGTGAAAGCGAGAGTACATCAGCAAAATGGTGTCTTGAAAATAAGAGCTTGAGATGAATCACTCCAGATACACTTGGGTGAACAAATGGTGAGGGGACAACAACTAAAAACATGGTTAAAAAGACAATTAATGGCCTGAAAAGACAATGTGCATAAAATTAAAAAAACACATAAAATGTCTGCTTTAAATGAACTATTACATTTTCCTGAGTTGCCACAGTAAATCATATGGCTTCATGTATGTCTTGATTTCATGACTAAGTTATCAAATAGTAACTTCCTGTGTTACATATAAAATTAACAAATGAACCAAATTCCTTACACATATTCCTTGAGATGAGTTGTTAACATGCATCAACTGAGTGTACCATCATTACTTAAAAATGCCCGTTATGGGTCAAGCTGAGAAAACGTGAGTTGGGACTATATCATCTGAAACGTTATTTATGGGCAGGCCTTGACATGGCTGTAATGAGATCCTTTCCGATCACACACATCTTACCATCAGCGTGGGCCAATATTCACCATGATAAGAGAACTGACTTGTCAAAGACTTCAAATTGATCCTCCACGTTGTCCATAATCCCACCGAAGGTCATATTCTCTCGGTGGTTGGTCATCTTCATTCAAACCTGAGCATAGACACGCTGCAATCCACAAATAAGACGTGGTGTGCGCTTTTGCAAAGGAATCTATAACTCATTTGCAGCGATGTGCCCTTTGTCTTGGAGCATTCAAAGGCCAAACGGGATCCAGCCCACAGAACACAAAAAGATCATCAATGCAGATCAATACTCCATGACCCCTGTGGGTAACTGGGGCTGTCATATTTAAATAGCAGCACACTGTACACATCAATCACACTAGAGCAGTACAGGCACATGTCCACTGTGTATAGTGTGTTTAGGTCAAATCAAAGTGAAAGACTGCATAATATATTTATATCGCTCCTTTCATCTACAGCGTCTGCAATAAAGAAAATGTTCTGGGTTAAAACCATCCAAAATGACACTGTTGCCATGTGGCATTCTCACATATCACCACTAGATGATATCTACAATTCTGCTGACCTGCCTGACAGATACAAAGTGAATACAAAGTGAACTGGAGCTCGATGGAGCTGGAAACTAGCATATACAGTGTGTGTGTGTGTATGTGTGTGTGTATGTGTGTATATATATATATATATATATATACAGTGGCTTGCGAAACTATTTGGCTCCCTTGAACTTTGTGACCTTTTGCCACATTTCAGGCTTCAAACATAAAGATATAAAACTGTAATTTCTTGTGAAGAATCAACAACAAGTGGGACACAATCATGAAGTGGAACACACTTTATTGGATATTTTAAACTTTTTTAACAAATAAAAAACGAAAAATTGGGCGTGCAAAATCATTCAGCCCCTTTACTTTCAGTGCAGCAAACTCTGTCCAGAAGTTCAGTGAGGATCTCTGAATGATTCAATGTTGACCTAAATGACTAACAATGATAAATGGAATCCACCTGTGTGTAATCAAGTCTCTGTATAAATGCACCTGCACTGTGATAGTCTCAGAGGTCTGTTTAAAGCGCAGAGAGCATCATGAAGAACAAGGAACACACCAGGCAGGTCCGAGATACTGTTGTGGAGAAGTCTAAAGCTGGATTTGGATACAAAAAGATTTCCCAAGCTTTAAACATCCCAAGGAGCACTGTGCAAGCAATAATATTGAAATGGAAGGAGTATCAGACCACTGCAAATCTACCAAGATCTGGCCGTCCCCCTAAACTTTCAGCTCATACAAGGAGAAGACTGATCAGAGATGCAGCCAAGAGGCCCATGATCACTCTGGATGAACTGCAGAGGTCTACAGCTGAGGTGGGAGAATCTGTCCATGGACAACAATCAGTCGTATACTGCACAAATCTGGCCTTTATGGAAGAGTGGCAAGAAGGAAGCCATTTCTTAAAGATATCCATAAAAAGTGTCGTTTAAAGTTTGCCACAAGCCACCTGGGAGACACACCAAACATGTGGAAGAAGGTGCTCTGGTCAGATGAGACCAAAATCGAACTTTTTGGCAACAATGCAAGACGTTATGTTTGGCGTAAAAGCAGCACAGCTCATCACCCTCAACACACCATCCCCACTGTCAAACATGGTGGTGGCAGCATCATGGTTTGGGCCTGCTTTTCTTCAGCAGGGACAGGGAAGATGGTTAAAATTGATGGGAAGATGGATGGAGCCAAATACAGGACCATTCTGGAAGAAAACCTGATGGAGTCCGCAAAAGACCTGAGACTGGGACGGAGATTTGTCTTCCAACAAGACAATGATCCAAAACATAAAGCAAAAGCTACAATGGAATGGTTCACCAAAAAACATATCAAGGTGTTAGAATGGCCAAGTCAAAGTCCAGACCTCAATCCAATTGAGAATCTGTGGAAAGAACTGAAAACTGCTGTTCACAAACGCTCTCCATCCAACCTCACTGAGCTCGAGCTGTTTTGCAAGGAGGAATGGGCAAAAATATCAGTTTCTCGATGTGCAAAACTGATAGAGACATACCCCAACCGACTTGCAGCTGTAATCGCAGCAAAAAGTATTAACTCAATGGGGCTGAATGATTTTGCACACCCAATTTTTCATTTTTTATTTGTTAAAAAAGTTAAAAATATCCAATAAAGTGTGTTCCACTTCATGATTGTGTCCCACTTGTTGTTGATTCTTCACAAAAAATTACAGTTTTATATCTTTATGTTTGAAGCCTGAAATGTGGCAAAAGGTCACAAAGTTCAAGGGAGCCAAATAGTTTCGCAAGCCACTGTATATATATATATATATATATATATATATATATCTCCTCCTGGGACCCAAAGAAAAAAAGTGTGTCTAAATTATTATTATTATTTTAATTTTCTATTTGGTCAGTTCTACAGTTACCTCAAAAAGTTTTTAGACTCCCTTTTAATTTCTTATTTTTTTATTTATTTAGCTATTTATTTATTTATTCATTCATTCATTTACTTACTTATGTATGTATTTATGTATTTTATTTATTATTTTTTATGTTTTATTTTATTTGTATGCATTATTTTGTATTTACTCATTTATTATTATTATTATTATTATTATTATTATTATTATTATTATTATTATTATTATTATTATTATTATTATTATTATTATTATTTATTGTATTTATTTTTATTTTTATCATAGTGCAGGCACAAACTAGAGTCTATCTTAAAAGATAGACTGGTTAACTTAATGTCCACTATAACAGACACAAATGAATGGGCCATGTCTCAAGAGAATAGACACCTAAACCATTGATTGTTTTTAAAAACATGTAGTAGAAAAAAGAGGTTGTATTGCTCTGCACGTGTGAAATGTGATTACACACACCCAGTGCTACTTCTTCATTATTTTCCACTTTTCTGGAATTACTAACAGCTAATCATCTGTTGTTCTGAAAAGCAGTCAATACTGCAGTCATACTTTAGTCAAGGTATTGAGGCCATTCCTTCCAAACAAATGGAAACTAATTTATTTTCAATTTAGACATAATTATGAAAGCTCATTAAAAACATGATTAAGCTAAACCACTTCTAAATATGCAATAAAAATCCACAAGTACTTTTCATTGGATCATTCTCATGCTGCAGCTGCTTTGGTACTCTTGAATCTGAATTTTTAGGTATACATAAAAAAGATACAGAATTATTATATATGTCTGCTCAATATTACAAATGGTCGCATTCAAAAGTAATGCATTGTAAAGTTGCTTTTACTATACCTACTTCTAAAACTGATTTAGTGCAGCAGAGTGCACAGGTGAGCAATATGCAAAAAGTAAACCGCAGCATCTTTTTGGCTAAACTACTTCTGGGCAGAGTGGATCAAAGACACACACTCCCAAAGTCTTATCAGCACAAAAAGACTCAAGGAGAAGACGAGAGCTGGAAAGGGGATTGCCACTTTCTGAAGAAAATATTTTTGAAAACAATGTAAAATAAATTCTAAATTATTTTCAATACAAGCAAGTGTTCTTTGGAGATACAACCACACAAATAGAGCAAGTACAGTATTACATTGGCTTTTCAAAGCTTTTTTGCTAGGATAAAAATGTGTTTACTTATTGACAAACCACACAATAAGAAGATTTGTGAAATTTGTGAAACAAACCGACATTTACTCACAGCAAATTTTGGCAAACAATATCGCAGGTAACACTAAGATTTTGAATTAGACATGAGAGATGTTCAGTGATCAATACGAGACCAGCCAATAAGTTATGCTGGTATTTTGAGCTCTATACAGGGCAGATTTGAATCACTCCCAAATTATTTGTTCCAACATAACAATAAACAGAAGATGAGTGAATGAATGATGCAAAGCACTTAGAGTTGAAAGGTATACAAATAATTAATTCTGCTTTTACATCCAGGAGTCTGTGCCAGAAGGTATGCCTTACTTTATACCATTTCCTTTTCTTACACATACAGCTCTGGGAAAAACAAAAGAGACCACTGGATTTTTTTCTGAAATCAGCATCTCTACATGTATTACAGCTATTCCATTCCAGCGTCTGTTGAATGCCAACACAAACACAAAGATGAGCTACTTCAGTTCTTGCACCAGGAGTGGAATAAAGTCACCCAAGAACAATGTGAAAGACTTGTGGAGAGCATGCCAAGATGCATGAAAGCTGTGATTAAAAATAAGGGTTATTGCACCAAATATTGATTTCTGAACTCTTCTTAAGTGTAAACATTAGTATTATGTTGTTTTAAAATGAATTTCATCTTGTTTCTTTACATTGTTTGAGGTCTGAAAACATGTATCTTTTTGTCATTTTCTGCAAATAAATGGTCTAAATGATATGTTTTTATTTGGAATTTGGGGGAAATGTTGTCAATAGTTTCAAGATTCAAGATTCAAAGCTTTGACTGTCATATGCACAGTAAAGAAACATGTTTCCCTGTACGTACAATGAAATTCTTACTTTTCTGCCCACACTGGATGCCAAGAGTATACAAAAAAATGTAAATAGATAAATAAGATAAAGAGAAGCATGTAAAAAATATAATCAAATAGAAACAATCTTTACAGAATATACACTATGAAAAATATCGGCTAGGTGCTGTGTACATATTTGCAGATAATGTGCAACATTAGTTTATAGACTCAAACAAAAATGTTCCTTTTGCCAAACACACACCTTTAAAGGTCCCATGGCATGAAATTTTCACTTTCTGAGGTTTTTGAACGTTAGTGTGAGCTCCCCTACCCTGTTTAGGGCCCCCCAATGGCTAAAAGTTGCGAAATGTCTAAACTGAGCATTTGCTATCCTTTTCTGCGTTTGAAAAAAACACAGCTCAAATGGGCGATTCTGGACAAGGCACCTTATTGACGTCAGATCGAAAAAAGAAATGCAAATTCAGTTCCACCATCGTCTGGATCTCCACCCCCTGTCTCTGGAAATCACGCCCAGAGAATTTGGACTGTGGAGGAGCTACGCAATGCGAAATGCGTTTTTTTATTTGCCTGGAGGCACATGCGAGTGTTTCTAGACTCGGAAGTCCTTTACCCGACCCTCTGGACCTCTGAAACAGCAGTGGTTTAATTTTATTTTCTGTGAAAATGTGTTTTTTTTTCATTGAAAAGGCTCTCTTTTCCTCCTTCACGCTTACACACGCGGAAGTGGGGCCAGGCACAGCGCACCGCTAAAACAAGGAACCAGCAGTGCATTTGCCCCCACCCGCTCCTCTAACCAATCTGTGTCGTTCTCATTTGCATTCAAGCAACAAGGCCCAGAATGAGTCGTTCAGAGAGTTATTTTTTGACTCTGACTCTGTACATGTGTTTCTCATGCACTAAGTGTTGATTTTGAAGAAGGATTCATTTACAGTATTAGGGAACCATCAAGGCACCATATAAAAGCATCAAGAAGTACCATGTCATGGGATCTTTAAGTAGTAAAATCAGAAAAACTGATAATTTTGCAGTGGTCTCTTATTTTTTTTTCCAGAACTATATTTCTAAGTGTGGAGTTTGTTTAAATATTAGAATTGAAAACAACATACTGAATAGCATAGCATAGCATAAATGGCCACAAATGAGAGGCCCAACATTGTACAAATCATAAATTGGTTAAGGCACAGGCGCAATACAAATTAGAAGCAGAAATAAATGTATTTGGAGCTGTGAGGAAAAATGCTGTGTACTCTTGTGTTAGTGTGCTGCTGGCACACTGAGCCTTCATCTGGATAGTGTCGCTCCCAGGATCCAAGTCCTGTTTTAATTGAGTGTCAATCAAAGCCTGTAGCCAGCAGTTACACCCGGATTTTGTAGATTCCTTTATAATATTCCTGACAACAAATCAATAAACACGAGCTTGAGCAGTGGGAGAGATTTCCTGTCATTAACAAGTGCTGTCGATCTGTCTGTTGTTGAAATATGCTTTGTTCATGATTGGTCCACTGCCCATTACACCAGCGCTTCGAGGACAAAACCACTGAAGTAAAAAGATGTAGTTAAATTCTCTCTCATGTATGAGTAAGGGCCAACATTTTAGTGAGGTGTAAATAAACAAACGTCATCTTCAAAAAACGAAACAAAACTGAAAACTCACTTCAGAATTACCTTCAAATAACTATCTTCTACTACCACTTTTTCTTATTCTACTAGCACTTTGTCTTTTTTGTGTTTTTGACTGACTTTAAGTGTGAAACATCTTGGAGTGTCATGAAACGCTATACATAAACAATATAGGCAAATTCTTTCAACTAAGCTAATCCTGACAAAAAATTGGTTATCAGTTATTGGTAAGTCAGATATTGAACATTTATCCAAAAAAAAGCACCAATATTTTTTTCTACACAGCCCCAGTCTGTGTGCACATGTTAAACAGACTAATGAGATACAAATCAAAAAAGACGACTAATTAGGCTAAAAGTGGGGCTGAATCTTTACACAGTCACAAATTATTCTACAGCTCTGGAAAAAAAATAATAGACCACTGGATTTTTTTTCTGAAATCAGCATCTCTACATGTATTACAGCCATTCCATTCCAGCGTCTGTTGAATTCCAACACAAACACAAAGCTGAGCTACTTCAGTTCATGCACCAGGAGTGGAATAAGCCACCCAAGAACAATGTGAAAGACTTGTGGAGAGCATGCCAAGACGCATGAAAGTTATTGCACCAAATTTTGATAACATTAGTATTATGTTGTTTTAAAATGAATTTGATTGCAAATAAATGCTCTAAACGATAATATTTTATTTGGAATTTGGGGGAAATGTTGTCAGTAGTTTATAGACTCAAACAAAAATGTTCCTTTTGCCCAAACACATACCTATAAGTAGTAAAATCAGAAAAACTGATAATTTTGCAGTGGTCTCTTATTTTTTCCAGAGCTGTATATCCCAGATAAATACATTTGGTTATTACTTTACAAAAATGAGTCCTGACCAAACCGAGGTCAAGATCTGGAGAGTACAGCGTCCCTGGACACCTCCAGCATCATCAAAGGAATCAACACAAATATGGATCATCTTAATACACACTTTCTTTGTGTTTATTCCAGGAAAAACACTATTCAATTTTTGTGCTCAACGGTGGCTAATGCACTCTTTGTATGTTTTTTACTGGTACACACTTAAAAAACAAAACCTTTTGAAAGAAAAATCTCAAGAGTAGTAAAAATATAGTGTTGAAAATACAATGCTAATTTTAGCATTCAGATAAGAAAACCTGAAGCTCAAAACTTTACACAGCTAAAAATGTGCATTTAACTTGTCAAAGTTTACATGTCAGCCTAACTTCTTTTGAGAAACTTTAGTTTTGTTTTTTGTTTTTTTGAAACCCACTGTTGAGTGTGGGGAGCGAAAAGATAATTTAGATATTAGCATAGCTCCTGATAGTCTAGCTGTGATAGATAATAGTCCTTCAGATCATCAAATAAATAGCTCGAGGCGCACTTCCTCTAATGACAAGCTGTTACCAATGTTAACTATGGTGCGTTCCTTTCTATGCAGCGCCGCTATGTGCAAAGCTGCGGTGCAGAGCATGTCCACAGGCGTCCTGTGTCAGTCGCATGACCTACTTTATTCTGTAGAAGGTCTCAAAGCTCCCCCACAAAACCCCTCCACAACAAAGGAAGCATTTTGTCTTCATTAAATCCAGAAAATGTCATTGTACATATGCAGTTTGTCTCCAAATGATATTAGCTTTGTTTACAATGTGTTTACAGTCATAATTCCAAATCAGCTAGACAAATAAGCAAACGAGGGATGAGGAAACGAGCTCGGCCCTAATGAGTTTTGCCTTGTGTTTATGTACCTGCAAGTGTAATTGGACCAGGCTGCTGCTTACAAATATGCTGAGTGCTATCAGTGCTTCTTAAATTGTGCTATTGGAAAAACAAGTTGTACTTCTTTGGCAGTACTACTGATAGAATTATGGTTTGGTCATAAATGTAGCCATGGTTTGTCCACGACTTGCATAATCAAATGGATCTGGTTTTGACCTGGTTTAACCTCAGCTTGAACTAGTTTAATTCATTTTGTGGGAAGTGGCATAGGCAGACATAGGCTGCGTCCAATTACTCTGTCTTACCCCTTCCCCTACCCCTACCCTTTTATCTACATCTTTGTCTTGTCCCTCGATCACGAGCTGAGAGGACTAGGGGTACGAATATTCCTCTAAGAAATGGGACACTCGATTCAATTACTGTTTGCGTCATCAACCCTTGCCTCTACCTGGCTGCTACGTCTACAGAGGCGACAACAATTGACGCAAACAAACATAAACAAAATGTCAAGGATTATCGGGTACCTCAGCTCAACAAAAAAAACTAGCTTGTTTATGCATGAAAGATCAATGAAAACGATAACGTCGGCATCACTACGATTAAAACCGCAACAACAGTTCACTAAAAGTAACGTAGGACATAAGCGTCATAATTGTGACCCATGCTAAACTGTTCGATAATCGATAATTACAACTGCTGAAAATACATTTATGAGACTCCTTGGCTGGTTGATGTGACGCTCCTGATCCCCAAACCTGCCTGAGCTCGTAGGCGTACCCCTTCGTTTCTGGTCGAGAGCTTACTTCATTTCGAGGGGTATGTAGCCCTCGGTTGTGGCCCTAGCCCTTGATCAAAATTAGAATCGGGACACCCCCTTGCCCTCAAAAGAACGCGCAAAACCAAGGGGTAGGGGTAAGACGAAGGGGCAAGACAGAGAAATGGAACGCAGCCATAGTCCTTTTTATATAGCCATTTAACAGATTGTTTTATAGTGATTTAGATGTAGCCCTTAAAGGTCTATATTATTTAAATTTGACTCTTGTATTTAAATTATGTTAGAATGATGTTACCTCCTCAAAAACATACCTGAAGTTGTACTGTTTCATTCACACATTTCTGAGTAATCCTTTTATTAGTCTGTCTACATCTCCAAAGCAGAAAATGTTCCACCTTGTGATGTCATGAAACAGTAGTTTTCAGGTTAACAGCTAGATTAGACCTTTTGTTCAGTAGAGATTGGCAATTCCAGGTCTGAAATGATCTAAATGATTCTAATGGAAGTGTATGGAGTTTAAAAACACAGTGGAGCATTTCCCGTTTTCAGTTTGGGAAAGAACACAACCTAAATATGCAGGGTTTGTGTGTCTAAACGTGCGAATGAAATAAAACACAACTCCGGGTATGTTTTTGAAGAGGAAACATTATAACATAGATCAAAATAATCATCTGTAAGTAGGGAGCTGAAGACAGAGATAGGGGGTAGGTGAAAATAGACATTTTCTCATTAACACACAGGATTACTCAAACATACATGAGCCAATCAAACAACTTTGAGCAAGTTAAAGCTGAGAGAGCACTCTTATAATATTGCTAAAAGCTCATAAAAGTTGATTTTACACAACATGCCCCTTTTAATGATGATGATGATAGAGTATTTTGGTAATGTACTCCATTTTAGTTTAGTTTACCACTTCAAATGCACTTTTTTTGGATGTGTATAACTGTCCTATGAGATGTACCCCACTGTGCTTCTCTTCCGCATCATCACTCAAATCTTGCACCTGTGCCTATTTGGTCATTAATACTTTTCAAGTTAAATACTGTTACTATCTGTGATCAACGACGAACTTCTAATTACTGCTAATGAGTGGCCATCTGCCTGGAGGCTCAAGGCTCCAGAAGTGGCAAAGAGGTGCCCCTGGTACTCTGCTCTCTAAATGTTGAGCTGCTCCACCAAATGTCAGACTTAATGAGGAAGTACAATTAAACGAGACCACACAGGCCAGAGAGATGCTTTGGGAAATTGTGTTTTTATAACTTGGGACAATGCACAGACCCCACATTCACCTGGAGGAATTAGCCCATATGAACGCATGTAAACAAATACAATATATCTGAATCCTTAATTATACAATAGCAGGTGCAGGGCTATGAATGTCCAGTACAACTCACAATCATGATGAGTATAGTAACTGCTGGACCAATAGACATGTACTTGCAGAATTTACATTGGGTGGAAATATGGGATCTTTCATTTGCAAAAGTATGTCTAATATAAGGGGGGGCATCAGTGAACTGTAGAGCTTTCTACGGAGCACACCCACATAATAAATTATTAGGAATGAAGAATACATTTGGTTGTCTCTGTGCAAATGTTTCTAATCCTGTTCACTTCCTTTCCTAAAGTTGGCGGAGTCCCATCTTTTATAGCCTTCACTGGCAGGCTACATTACACCTTAAACAGGTCTGTAACCATAGACTGTATTAAAAAGTGGACTAAACGAATAGGGTTCCCATAGCGTTCGGCTCCACTCAAATGAAGTTTGCGATGCTAGCAGTTACAGAGGTGAGTTTGGTGCCAGGCTCTATATTATGAATAGGATTTTTTTGAGTGGTTAATAAAAGTGGTTAATACGAACATTGTAAAACCAAAATGATGATGCTCAAAGCAGCAGTTATAGAGAGAATATAGAAACAATAATCCAATGAAAGTCAATGGGAACCAGGGTCAGCATGAGCCAGAAGAGCCCATATGCAAACTTCCTATTTGGGACACGGCAGCTAGAGCATAGGTCCATTTATATACAATACATACAGTTTATGTCTGTAACTGGCAGTTTGGACCAACTGACCGACTACTGAAAACTATATTTTCAATTTTGTGTAGAAGCACATAATACCAGTGTTTACTACATGGATTATTTATTCAGGCTATCCTTGTTGCCAAGCTTTCTAAAACAAAATATATTTTTCTTCTGGGATCTGCCTCCTCACTGCCTCTGCACTCTGACCTCTCTCGGGCTTGCTGTCATTTCCACATTGCGTTAGCATTTTCCAAACTTGAAACTTAAAGCATTTCTTCAGCAGTGGTTGAACTCTGAGTTGTTTTGTTACTGTTTTGGATGTAACGTTAATGATAAACAATGTCACAAAAAGTCCCTGAGAAGACACAGGGGAATAAGTATTTTTCATCATGGATTCATCCTAGCGATCCCAGTGTTGTAGATGACAGTTGTGTAGATGACTGCTGTGCATTCAAACGTGTTAATGTGCCATCCTGCAGCTCAAGCGTCCAACACAACTGTATATTCAAACACTCAATGTTTGCATCTCTTTACAGAGGTGGGAAACTTCTCAAGCAAGTTTGTAGCATAATTACTTGTCTAAACAGAACCATATGCCCAATCTGTAGCAGAGACCGCTTCACAGCAGCGTAACAATGTTTACTTCTCCCGTTTTGCTCTTTTAACACCTCAGTCATTCCTGCATTTTCCCTTTTTGTTTTGGTGGACAGCAGTGTATACAGTGTGTGTGTGTGTGTGTGTGTGTGTGTGTGTGTGTAATATATATATATATATATATATATATATATATATATATAATAGTGAGGGGGGCACAGCGGCGGGGATGAGCCAGAGGGTAGGTTGCCGAAACATGTCTTGACGACTGCAGTGGAGATTGGACTCATGGGGTAGTCAGAGGAGATGTTTGGCTCTTTGAAAGTCTCCACTGTGTCTGGAGATGTGGTCCGTATAGTGCGGCGGTGGAGCTTGTTATCCAGAGTAAAATATAAAAAACAATTCAGTCAGATGGGGCTATGTGCCTCTGTGTCAACCCACACACACTTCTGCATGAATAAGTTTCACGACCGCTTACAGAAAACAGGGAAAATTATCTATATAATACTGCAAAATGTATGCTATGATTTGAATAACTGATCATATTAACTAACCATTATTTAAAAAATTCAGTCATTAATAATCATTAGAGATCAAAGTAATCTTATGTAATTACTTGTAATTACAGATAAACAGTTAACTGTGAAGTGTAAGATATGTAGTGCACTTTTCATTTCAAATGATATAATTTCAAATCAAAAAGGCAGAAAATGAGAGTTAAACGCAACACCACCACCACTTTAGAACATGCAACATGATGTAGCTTAAAATTAGTTAGAACATACACCTGCAGCAATCTAGAAAGTGGATTAGTTTCAAATTTAATTTAGTTTAGACTTAGACAAACTTTATTGATCCACAAGGGAAATTGTTTTGGGTACAGTAGCTCACTCATCAAATATAATACAGTGGTACCTCACCTTACGAAATTAATTCGTTCCAGAAGTGGTTTCGTAACGTGAATTTTTCGTAAGTTGAGTAGCTATTTCAATGGAAAAAGCCTGATTCGTTCCAAGGCCCCGTTCCAAGTTTTTTTTTTTTTTTTTGTGTAACTTTTTTTTTATAGTGTAACACTGTGTTCTGTGTCCTGATTGGCTAAGAGACTGTAGACCCAGGACTCAGTCTTCGCCCAAGATCCCAGGGATACCAAGTTTTTGAAAATCGGACTTACGGTTCAAAAGTTACAAGCAAAAATGAGGGAGGAGAAGTATTTTGAGTGTTTTTCATAAAATCCAAGATGGCGGACATTCTATTCCGGCGGACATGACGTCATAGGATGCGTTGGATTCGTCTTGGCTCAAGGATTCTAGGGATTCCAAGTTTTTGCGAATCGGGCGTATGGAAGGAATTTTCAGGTACATTTCTGCGTGTAACTTTTGAACCGTATGTCTAATTTTCAAAAAAAGATTAAGATGATTAAGATTAGGCTTAAGCCTTTATTGGTCTCACACACAATGACACACAGTGACACACGGGAGAAATTTGACTTCTGCATTTGACCCATCCTTTTTCAGGAGCAGTGAGCAGCCATCTTTTTTCGGCGCCCGGGGGGCAGTACCGTGAAGGGTCTTGCCCAAGGACCCACACTGGTTAGCTCATTGCCCGGGGGGGATTTGAACCCACAACCTCCAAACTTGGCATCCCTGGACTCCTTGGGCCAAGCCGAATCCAACGCATGACGTCACCCTATGACGTTATTTTCCGCCATTTTGAATTTTATGAAAAACACTCAAAATGCTTCTCCTCCCTCAATTTTTGACCAATTTTGCTCAAATTCGGTACATAGCATCTTTGGACTGAGCCTCATCAGAAATATGCCTGGAATTTTTGATATCTCTTATCATTTTGTTGTGACAGCCAATCAAACATACCTTTGACCTGCTGGTGGCCCTAGAGGGCAACTTTGACCTGCTGGTGATGCTAGACGGTTGGGGGTGGGGGCCTATAAATTGCTGTGGGTAATGAGGAGACTGGCTGGAATGTGCATGCAAAATTTCACAACTTTTTACCAGACAGTTCTAGGGGTTGCCATGGACTCCCAGAGGCGGAAGAATATTTTATAATAATAAGAATCAGTAGATTGACTAACACTATGGGTAGACTAACACTATGGGTGCCTCGCACCTTCGGTGCTTGGCACCAATAAGAATCAGTAGAAACACTATGGGTGCCTCGCACCTTCGGTGCTTGGCACCAATAAGAATCAGTAGAAACACTATGGGTGCCTCGCACCTTCGGTGCTTGGCCCCAAATATATTCCAGAGGGTAAAAGGAAAAAAAAAAAAAAAGATGGAATAGCAACCAAAGAGCAATAGACCTGTGTCTGATGAGACATAATTATATCCTCCTGACTACCCATAGTTCATATTTGTCCTCGCTAGTGGACTTTTCTTTTCTAAAATATTTCCAACCCCCTGCACATTACCTAACCAACTCCTTCTGTGATCTAAAGAGGACATTCAGAGCTTTCAAATGAGACCAAACTTATAAGGGTGGAGCTTTGAAAAGACCCTCCTCCTTCTCAAGGAAAATGTGTGCCATCAATACAACCACATTTTATGGAAAGAAGAACAGTAAGTGGTATACCTTTTTTATTAAGCAAATTTTGGATCAAAGCTGCATTGTTATATTTGTATGAATGTCTAATGAACACATTAAAACCATTTTTGAAGTAAAGTAACAATATTTTACAATGAAATTTGAGTGTTTAACACATGTCCTACGAAGTGGACATTTGGAGTCATGTATTTATTTTTTCAAATTTGAAAGAATTGGTTCTAGGTCAGGAGCAGAGAGAATATTTCTACAAATTGTGGGAGAAAACTCAGATTGAGTTGACTGATGATGATGACCAAGATCCACTGTTTGAGGGAGAGGCAGAGGAATCAGAGAGCTCTGAGGATGAGGTTGAGACAGGACAAGCAGAGGAAGAAGTGTCAGTGTCCAGTCGTCGTCCGCTCTGGAGCAAGACTACAATGTACAATGTACATCCTCTCTTAGTATTATGTATTTGTAGTATTATGTATTTTACAATGTATTTTTGTATTTTACAATGTATTTTATATATTTATTTCATTCAAATAATTTTGAAAAAAAAAAAAACAACTATTCAGAATAATTCAGTTTTGTAATAGTTTACTATAACAATGAGTGTAATCTTTAAAATGAAAAGACTGACATTTTTTATTATTTTCCTTAAGATTCAACCCCCAACTAGATGATGTTCCAATTATTCTAAGCAGTGATGCCACAACACGCCAAAACTGGACCCCACTTTATTTTGAACAGTACATTGATGACTCTGTGTTTGAAAAAATGGCTATGTGCACAAACCAACGTGGAGTCCTTCATTCTGGAACATCACTAAACACTACCCCTGAAGAGTTGAAGACTTTCTTTGGGTACTCCGTCTAAATGGCCTGTTTGGGTTATCCAAACATTCAAATGTATTGGGCTTCAAAGACCAGATTTCAAATAGTAGCAGAATCCATGACCAGAAATCCGTTCTACAAACTTAGGAGTTCTATTAAGCTTGTCATTGATCTTGATGTGTCTGAGGAGGAAAAAGAAAGACATTTTGTGGAAGGTTAGGCCAATTCTGGATAAAGTGAGGCAGGGATGTCTGAGACAGCCTAGAACAGGCAAAATGTCGATCAATGAGCAAATGATTCCATTTACTGGCCGCTGTCCAATTCGCCAACATGTACCAGGGAAACCACATCCAACTGGCTTGAAGGTGTTTGTTCTGGCTACACCAAGCGGGATTATTTTAGACTTTGTTGTCTACCAGGGGAAGACCACTTTCAATGTCACTGCAGGACAGGGCGTTGGAGAACAAGCAGTTCTGGCTGAGTCTGTTCCCAGAGGTTCTCACCTGTTCTTTGACAGGTACTTCACTACAGTCAAACTTTTGGACATCCTGGCAGAGAAAGGGCTTGCAGGCACTGGGACTATAATGAAAAACAGAATCCCCAGGGATTGCAAAATAACAGAAGATCAGGCTATCAAAAAGAAAGCAAGCGGAGCAACTGAGATGGTGGTCAGAAGAAGTCCTGAACTTACTATCATTACATGGTTTGACAATAAGCCAGTGGTTATGTGCTCCTCTGCCTACGGCATTGAGCCTCAGGACCTATGCAGAAGATGGTCCAAGAAAGAAAAAAGGTTTGTCCAAGTTTCAAGACCAGTGTCAATTGCTGAGTACAACAACATGGGTGGTGTGGATCTTGCTGACAGGATGCTTAGTTTCTACAAGATGGCTTCTCATACTTGGAAATGGACAATCCGGGTAATTTTCCACTTCTTTGATGTCGCAATCAGCAATGCATGGCTACAATACAAAGCTGAGTGTCAGCTTCTGAGCAAGAAACCACTGAGGTTCCTGGATTGGAAATTGATACATTTGTACGTCAATAAATTTCCGATGTCCACTACAGTGGATATGCTGTATTTTTCAAATAAAAACTTGAAAAAGAAAAAAAAAGTTTTCAGTGTAGTCATTGTCCTCTAAATAACTGGGGAAACCAAAAAAATAAAAAATTGGAAAACATTTTTTTCTCTGGTAGTCAGGAGGATATACATAAAATAATGATAATAAAATATATATGTACAAATCAGATTTAAATAGAAAATAAGTAGTAAAATATAAAATACAATATCAAATAAGATGTACAATCCTAGCTATATACAGTTGTAGGGAGTATTGTCTAGGGAGTATTATCTATGCACAAGGGTGAGTTGTTGTACAGTTGTATGGTATGAATGTAGTTCTGTATCTCTCACTGTTTGAGCTCCTCTGTCCCTCTATGGTCTGGTGCAGTGGGTGAGCAGGAGTGTCCATGATGGAGAGCACTTTGTCCAGTGTCCTCCTGTTCCTCACTGTGACAAATGTCTCCAGCTCACAGTCGATCATGTGACCAGCTTTGCTGGCCTTCACAGACTGGTAGAAGATCTCCAGTAACTTTCTGCACACATAGAAAGACCTAAGCTTTCTCAGGAAGTAGAGTCTGCTCATGTCCTTCTTGTACACAGCATTACAGTTCTCCGTCCAGTCCAGCCTGTTGTTCACATGAACGGCGAGGTAGCAGTCCACGATCTCCACCTCGTGACCCTTGATGGTTATGGGCTCCACAGGTGACCTCATCCTCCTGAAGTCAATCCTTGGTTCCTTGGTCTTGTCCAAGTTCAGGAGCAAATGGTTTGCCTGGGACC
Source organism: Paratrypauchen microcephalus (assembly GCA_036785185.1). NCBI lineage: Eukaryota > Metazoa > Chordata > Actinopteri > Gobiiformes > Gobiidae > Paratrypauchen > Paratrypauchen microcephalus. Next base: position 9,851,619 of record JAVJIX010000001.1, on the reverse strand, counting down.
ACCCCACAAAAAATTTGCTAGTTTCAGTATTGGGCTTAAAGTCCATCTTGAATACAAGGAGGACAGGTAGATTCCTCTGAATTGTCGCTCCTTTCGTTGTCAACAAATTAATGCCAGCTACTCTTCCTGTGGTATTAACTGTCTGGTCCTACTTAAGTTCAGTTCTTTAATGGTCCCATGGCATGAAATTTTCACTTTCTGAGGTTTTTGAACATTAATGTGAGCTCCCCTACCCTGTTTAGTCCCCCCCTCCTCCCGCCCCCCATGGCTAAAAGTTGCGAAATGTGTAAACTGAACAATTGTGGTCCTTTTCCGCATTTGAAAAAGACAGCCCAAACGGGACATTTTGGACATGGGAATTTTCTGACGTCACACTCGGGGAAAGGTTTCTGTCTGGATGTCCACCCCCTGTCTCTGGAAATCACGCCCAGAGAATTTGGACCGCAAACGAGCTACAAGTTACGAGCTGCGCTTTTTTTTTTTGCCTGGAGAGACATGAGAGTCTCTCCAGGCTTGGATGTCCTTTATCCGAGCCTCTGAAACAGCAGTGGTTTAATTGTATTTTCTGTGGAAATTTATAAGAGTTTTTTTCTTCATGGAACGCTTGTCCTATCTTCTTAAAACACGGAAGTAGAGACAGCGCACATCGCACGGCTAAACCAGGAAACAGTGGCGTATTTGGCCACACCTCCACCCGCTGCACTGGCCTGTCTCTGTCCTCCTCATTTGCATTCAAGCAACACACCCAGAATAAAGTGTTCAGAACCACTTTTCTGAATAGGGTTGCCTTCAAGAGGCTTCCTCATGCACCGAGGCTTGATTTTGGAGAAGAATTAATTAACAGTATTAGGGAACCACTAAGGCGCCATAAAAAAGCATCAAGAAGTACCATGTCATGGGATCTTTAATTGTCATTATACCTAGAAGTCAGTGAAATGTATTTAGTTGCAGGATACTGAATACCTGTATTAAAATGTATTTAACATTTTCTGATACATGGTCCACTCAGAGTACTGCATTCTGAATACTTTACGTTTGTTTCACTGTTTGTTTTTTCCTATCACAACTTGGAGAAGACATATTCATACATCAAAAAAGCACTGTTTTCTGTTTTTCTCATTAGTTATGTGCAGTTTGAAGCCTAAAATGTGAGATCAAGAACTGCAATGTATTCTTTTGGTTTTAGAAAAAGTAACTGTATACTGAATACCACCAAATGAAAGAGTCCTGGAATATAAGTACTCAAAATTATGATCCTGAATATGAAGAATACATATTCTCAGTACATGTACTCAGTTGCTTCCCAACACTGCTGAAAGAGTTAGTCTATAGTCCATACTCCCAGGATTTAACCCACAACCTCTTTTATGGTGGGTACAACTGCCATACTACCATTCATTATATAGAATTATGAATTTTAGCAAATGCAATAAAATGCATCCATCTAGTTGCATCTTCTCCCCAATGGCCACTGCAAATCCCCCAGGAGAGCAGAGCAGTAGGTGCCTTGTCCCTTTGGTGAAAATGAACGGTAATGATAATAATGAGCGTATTAAACCAGTGACACCTCCCTGCTCTGTAAACCTCGGTCAAAATCATTGTTCATAGTTAACAAGGACACTTCTCCAGTGCGTTTATGACTGATGGCTTTGAGATCATGCTGACCCCGCACAAATAATCATCATTGTTTTTTATTCGTTTCTCATGCTAAATTGTTTTTCCATCCGTAACAAATGACTGCGGTGTTGGGAGGAATCTAGGACACATGGAGGAAATCTGCAGCATGCATCTTCGGAGCACACAAGCTCCATGCATAGACAACATAGACATTGAATTATGGCTTTGAAGACAAATGGCCGTACCTGGAGGTCCAATTGAAGTGACAGAGAAAATCACACGTTGTTGGAGGTGATATTTTTAGAGGCAAGACTTCACTGCTACAAGAAACACACAGGGGTTTCTGAGTGATTGCCCATCTAAATAATGCAAAGTGAGATCGCAGGCATCCAAGAGAGAGTTATAGTCAAGAAAGAAGGTTTTTAATTTCCTCTATCTCAGAGCCTGGATGACTAAAGTGGGTAGAGCTGAAGTTGAGTCATAACGTGTGAAGTGGGTGTTGAAGTTAAAAAAAGTACCATATAAATGAAAAACGGTGTCATCGTGAATGTAACAGTCCAACACAAGTTACACAAAAGTGAGAAAACAATTTAAAAAACACAATTATATAGTAAAAGCTACCCAGAATCAATGTTAAAAACTCCAGTTCAAATCAAGACAATGTCCAAGACCAGTCTGAGGTCTTCAGGTTCAGTTTTGTCAAGGAGTCATATCTCAAGAATCAAAACAACTTTATTAGGTCAACTGGATTTTTTTTTTTTCTTGAAAACATTAGTATTACACTTAAAAATGTAATTAACTTGCAGAGAACTATACAATTCCAGAATCTGATTTGAGTAACATGAGGATTTCCAAATCTTGTGCTAGGTTTGGTTATGTTTACCTCACTTTTTTAAGGTAATGGCAGAAACTAAAGTACCTGGAGGAAACTCATTCCAACATGGGGAAAACTTTCTTGCAGCGAGGCAAAAGTGCAAGAGTCGGTGCCAGTCTGCATCACTGCATAATAAGTAGAAGGCACAAAACCAAACCTTAGCCAATTGAAACTGAACAAAAGTCCAGGTTTGTCTGTTTTTTTGTTGTTGTTGTTGTTGTTTTTTCAGATAAAAGTCCAAACCAAGAGAGGCACCAAAAGGAACTGAATGACAAAGCTAGCCAAAAGGGGGGAAAAAAATTAAAAACTTGGCTCAAAGGAATTTTACTTTTCATTATCCGTTTTTTTTTTTTTTAACAAAGAGACTCCAGAATACTAAACTTTTTCTCATCTAAACTAATTGAATAACTCAAATAGATTATAGTGGAGGACAAAAGCTAAAAAGAAAATAAAAAAAACATGAGTTAAAGTTAAGACTTTGAAAACGAGGATCAAGAAGCTTTATCAGCTCCAAAGGTAAACACGAGATCGGTAACACTACCAGCAAAATTAACAGCCAACTGTGATTCTAAATCCTCATTTGCGGGAATAATGAGTAGCTCCTAACAGCTGAGCGGAGAAAAGAAAAGTTGTGTGGTGTGATTAAAGCGAGGGCTTATGCTGCTCTGCGCGCTTCCAAATAACTTTGAGGGACTGGAGATTACACACACATGCTGCAACTGTGGGTTTGATGCTACTCATTATCAAAGAAATCACATGCAGGTATAGGGCAGCTTTGGTGTGCACAGCCAATCAAAGACATGATAGCGTCAAGCCTGTTAGATGTGTGTGGATTATTTCTGATTGACATTCTTTGAGACGGCCATTAGGCTATTTAATTATAGTGTACTTGATATTGGTAAGCCAACAGTGACATAAAGTTCAGGCATTCTTACTTGCTGGTTTTGTATTCTAAGGCTACGTTTATATGATGATGGGCTAAACAGAAGGTGCAAAAGTGGCGTCGCGTCTTCACTTTTTATTACGCATTTCGACGAGCGTTTTCGGGAGGAAATCTGCGTGCATGCAGTGACGCAAAAGTGTGTGGAATTCGATTGGGTATGCATGCCAGGCGGCTAAGTGGTGCTGTGATACATTATCATTATGTCCGCTCGCATGCGTAGAATATTCCTTAATTTATTTACTTAATTTAATTTATAAATATCCAGAAATGGTAACATAAACGCGGGCAGTGTAGACGAAAACGCTACGGTGGTGCGTGTTCAAGTTTTCCACCTTGGAGGGCGGTTTCAGTTTTTTTGTATTTTTAAGCCCCCAAAACGCCATCACCATCTAAACGTAAGGCACTTCCGATAAAATATTTTGTCGTTTTTACCCCACAAGCGTTCTCATGTAAACAGGCCTTAAAACCCTGCAATAATCATCAGCCATGTTGTTCTGAACTTGAATATAGGGACTCTAGTAGTAATCTACAAAGTATGCTACCTGTCTCCATGAAGATGCTGTTGCTTTGCTTGAAATGTTCCACAGTATGGCATTCAACTCATATCTTACATTTTTTAAGTTATAGATGCTTTAATAGTAAAAAAATAAAAAAATAAAAAACTTTGAGAAGCACGTTTGCAGCATGTTTGTTATTGTGAGCAGAGGCACCTCTCCTTAGGACTTGCAACTTTGCTGGGTGGTGTCACCTTATCTCCAATAAAATACATATTTTAAAGGGATATGCCACCCCCAGGTCAAACTTGGGCATCTCCCCACAGTCCAGAGACTAAAATAAGTGGTGGAAAGCGTTTTCCTGGTCACCCAGCCATTGTCCGAGTCTGTCAGCACTGACCGCCGCGGTATCTGCAGCTACTCCGCGTTAGACTGGAGTCTAACGGCGCCAGAGAAAGATTTCGGCCAAAAGGAATTAATTTGCTCAATGCAAATTTTTTCCAATTACTTTCTGTGTAGTGCGCATTCATATCGAGTGCAAATAAATGTGCAAATCAACACGGAGAGCTTGACTTGGTCATTTTGGGTGGGAACTATTTTTCAGTGCGGAAAAAGACAGCCGAAGCACACACCACGTTGCCAGGGGAATCCCTGTTACGCACCAGGAAGGGAGTTCCCCTGTTGCGCAGCGTGGTGCGTGCTTCGGCTTTCTTTTTCCGCACTGAAAAATAGTTCCCACCCAAAACGACCAAGTCAAGCGCTCCGTGTTGATTTGCACATTTATTTGCACTCGATATGAATGCGCACTACACAGAAAGTAATTGGGAAACGCATCAAGCAAATTAATTCCTTTTGGCCGAAATCTTTCTCTGGCACCGTTAGACTCCAGTCTAAGGCGGAGGAGCTGCAGATACCGCGGCGGTCAGTGCTGACAGACTCGGACAATGGCTGGGTGACCAGGAAAACGCTTTCCACCACTTATTTTAGTCTCTGGACTGTGGGGAGGTGCCCAAGTTTGACCTAGGGGTGGCATATCCCTTTAATACTACAACAAGGAACATACCAGACAAAGCAGTAACATCTCCATCGAGAGAAAAAGATGATTAACACTACCACCGCAATAGTTACATCATGAGCCTTTAAAGAATACAGTTAAAACGCACAGAATTGAAACTCAAATACACTATGGACAGCTCTTATATTCTGTCATCATTTTAAATCTTAGTGAAATCTTTTGGGCAATCTTAAGTAGCTATATAATGCACAGACAAAAGATAGATGTGTATGACTTTGGATGGGGCCCTATCAAGAGACATTCCACTCTAAAATAAGCTGTGAGCCTGGCAGTCCTTAATAAATCTTTAATGTTTCTGCTTAAGTTGTCATGGAACGAGAAAATGAATTCTCTTATTCTCCGGACGCTCCAGCAGTGACACGGACTGCCCCTTCTCTGCAGGAATCCAAGGTGCCCCAGTTGGATTTTCGTCTCCTAAAAGACAGTCACTCCTGAGCTAGTAAGGGAATGGGAAAATATCCATTATTTATGAACTAATGATGTAGAGTAATGAAACTTCATCGGGTTTAAAATATGCAAATTTTAAACAAAGCAGCGAGACAGGAAGCTCTCTTTTGGCATTAGCATAATTTCACAGGTCAAGTATTATCAAAACACAGGAGTATAAACTAGCATAGCAACACAATCACAGCACTGATTAGCTGCCTTGAAGAAAAGTCAGTTTTGAGTAAAAGGTGTAATCCAGCCAATGTTGTCGTTCCAGGAGGGAGATCTCATAGCAGACTTGAGGAGGGTAGAGTAGTGGTAGGTTAGTACTACGGTCTTCAAAATAACTCAACCAAATAATTACAATACTTACAATACTACAAGTACTGAATAACTGTTGGATTTATAAAGCTGAGCTATTATTATTTCAGGACATCTAAATCTTCTATAGTATTTATGTTGCCCTTTGTGTTGTTTTATGTGGTGGTTAGCCAAAGATGATACATTTATACGGTGCAGATTCCGATATCTCTGCAACATTTTGAAAACTTGAGGAAATGTCCAAGAAACGAAAATGATCAAATTATATAATATTGTCATGAAGCTTTTTCAATTCCAGACTCAACATGGGAAACGCAACCAAAACATTTGCTCACTGTTGCAATAAAAATATAATAATAAAATGGAGGCAACAGTACTTCTCTTTAAAAATATTCTGGAAAGTACAATTTCATTAAAAAGTAATTCTAGGAAACGAATGAGTATTTCTGATACTAAGCAAACGTATCCAATTTGGCCAGAATTTGGAGTGGGTTTCTGCTAAATATGCCTTATGCCAACAATAGTGTGAAATATGACGATGGTCGATGCTTTACAGTGCCCAGCGCTCAAGTACTCATTATGTCCGCCCCCACAAGGACAACAACGTGAATCAAGCCAATCTAAAAACAAACCATTGCCACCTGACTAACTGTCAACACATATCATATCATATTTCTATATGGAACACATGATTAGGTAAATGCTAGGATTTTATAGAAGTGCACACATGTTTACAAAGCTGGATGTTAGAAGATTCTTCTGAATGAAGACATATAGTCTCCAAACAGTGCTTCTGCCTTCAGTTTCTTTTCAGTTACATACAGGTTTTGAGAAAAATGGCCAGAGAATACCCACGTAAAAAAAAGATCTGAGTAGTTTAAATTAATCAAGTATTACATAATTTCCTCTTGATGAAATCCACTTGATCATCTCTAGATACTCTGCTGTTTGTGTGTGTGTGTGTGTAAGGCATTAATTAAGTGAGTGATAGTAGGTTTTAGCATGTTTTGTCTCATGTTCAGTCCTGTTAGCAGCCGCGTACGACCTCCTAACACTGCGAGGAAAACAATTAAGATTCAAGGACATGAAGAACACTGGAGTCAAAGAGGAAAGTCTCAGTTTCCAGGAGCCACATAATGAACAACACAACAAAGACATGGCCATGAACACGCTAACAGGCTAACAACAGCAACACATGAAGGATCCCGTAATTAAAATTCATTGAGAGTTGAACCAGAGCTGTCAAAAGGTTCAGATGGCTCCCTGCTGTGTGCACGGTTACGATAGAATTTTCAGACGAGTGCCGGGGGTTTTGTGCTGATATGTTTGAAAAGCTTTGAAATAAATGTAATCCGGTCTCAGGAATAATTCTAGCCAATCTTTTTGATAGGAAGTCACAAGTTCAAGTCAGACTTGGAAATTGAATTTATTTTAATAATTCACTGTGTTCAAATGAATGGTTGTAAAAATGTATCTATATTATCTACTTTATGAATTGAAAATGTAAGTTTTCGTATGAAACTGGAGTCACAATAGCTGCACATACAGCCATACAATTCTGTTTCAACTTTCTTGACAATCAGATTTAATTGTCAGTTGATATTTGTATATGCAGTTATTAAATACTATAAGTAAGCATTATGAATGAATTGCTCAAAAAGTCTATGACAATGAAATGAATGAAAATGGTACACTGCATATTGTATAAGAGAAAGTACAACTGCTGTGATGATATGTGTTACACTGTATATTATATATTGTGGCAGAAAATGTCAAAAATTATTATCTCCCATTATCACAGAGAGGAGAGTGGGAAAATCTGTAAAAAGCTTAAAAGTAGAGTCAAACCTTTCAAGGCTTTGTTCTGAGTTTCTACTAAACACAAGTGAATGCACACGCTTATATTCATTATACAAGTGCTATGTGCTGTGTGTGGGCGTACCTCAGTGTAACGTGTGACCTATAGGGCTGGCATGTAAGATCGGCGTAACCATGATCACACTTTCTCCTATATCTACCTGTGTGGGGCTCTGTGTAAGAACTCACATCATCCAAATAAAACAGGGAAACTAATTTTGAGGACGTAATTGAGTTGCCATGTCTGCTTAGCGTCATTGTCGGAAGCCAAGCAGGTGCCCCGTGTACCTAAGATAAGACTATTTCTCTCCTTCTTTATGAAAATTAATCATTGGTCGACCACAGTAAATGACATGCCACATTTGTTTATGGGCTAAGGGTGAATTGATAGTGAAGAAAACAGGTAAGAAAAAGAGGAGGATAACGAGGAGGAGGAGGAGGAGTAGTGGCAAGGCTGATGACCCTTGCCAGTTCCCAAGTGCATTTGCATTCATTAGCTCAATCACGCAGCCTCCTACCTCCCTCCATCATAAATGATAGATGACTGAGAAGCTCGATAATCAGTGAATCTCATTGAATAGATATATTTTTCCGCTATAAAGTATTCATGCAAAGAATAACAACATCTGATTGAAGAAGAAGAAGAAGTGAAGAAGTGAACTTTATTGATCTCACACTGGAGAAATTCTTCTCTGCATTTTAACCCATCCTATATATATATATATATATACATATATTAGGAGCAGTGGGCAGCACACATTAGGGCGCCCGGGGACCATCTCCATGATCTTCGTGCTTCGGCTTGGTCAGGACCTAAGCTGGAGTACCTATGGTGCATGTTTTGGGTTGGTGGGGGAAACCGGAGTGCCCGGAGGAAACCCACCCAGACACGGGGAGAACATGCAAACTCCACACAGAAAGGCTCGGGCGACCCGGGGATCGAACACAGACCATGCATGCAAACTCCATACAGAACACACACGGAAAGGTCTGGGCGACCCGGGGATCGAACCCGGAACCTTCTTGCTGTGAAGCAAGAGCGCTAACCACTCTGCTACCGTGCCGCCTGGTTCTTAAGGACTAACTGTGATAAAGATTATGCAAATGTTGACAACCCATAATTGTGCATAATTGTATTGCATTTATATGAGAAGTTCTTAACAGTCATTATTCTTCTATAAATGGTGTATTTTAGCACAAGAGAGATGAGTCACTCCAAAGCACCTGAGCAGGGGAGAAACAGAATGGATGTACTGGATGACATTTGAGCAAGGACGAGTACAATTTGGGAGTAGAAAACTTCCTGCTCCATACAAGGTACGGCAGAAGAGTCATAGAACACCCATTAGTTTGTTGTGTGAATATGATGTGTCCCATGTGTTTGGCTGTGTCCCATTACTCTGTCTTACCCCTTCCCTTACCCCTTTATCTATATCTTTGTATTGCCCCTCGATACTGAGCTGAGGGGGATAGGGGTACGAATGTTCCCCCAAGAAATGGGACACCACTCGATTACCGTTTGCGTCTACAGAGGCGACAACAATTGACGCAAACAAACGTAAACAAATGTCAAGGATTATCGGGTACCTCAGCTTGACAAAAAACCTAGCTTGTTTATACATGAACATGTTCGATGAAAACGATAACGTCGGCTAAACAGAAGCAACAATTAAAACCACAACAACAGTAAAAGTAACATAGAACATAAGCATCATAACTGTAAACCATGCTAAACTGTTAATCGATAATTACAACTGCTGAAAATACATTTATGAGACTCCTTGGCTGGTCGATGTGACGCTGCCATCCTGATCCCAAAACCTGCCTGAGCTTGTAGGCGTACCCCTTCATTCCAAGTCTGGTCGAGAGCTTACTTCGTTTCAAGGGGTATGTAGCCCTCGGTCGTGGCCCTAGCCCTTGATCAATATTAGAATCGGGACACCCCTTGCCCTCACATGAACGCGCAAAACCAAGGAGTAGGGGTAAGACGAAGGGGTAAGACAGAGAAATGGGATGCAGCCTTACTTTGCCCTATCTAAGCCTTCCCCCGGACTCCTCTTCTCACAAACAAACAATTTTCATTTGGACATTTTTGTGTACCTGTAGGTAAATAAAATAAATAGAGGCATTATGTTGGACAGGGTTTAAATGGCGATGGTCACATTTTTATATCGCACTTTTCCACCTTCAAGGCACTCAAAGGAACCACCCATGCTGTACGCAGACTCTAGGGGTGAGGTGGGTTAAGTGTTTTGCCCAAGGACACAACGACAGCATTCATCTGTGGGAAGCGGAATAGCTCCGTCAACATGTGGGTGAATGGATCTGACCGCTCAACCCATGATGTTTATATCCAGAGCGGGATTCAAACCGCCAACCCTCAGATCACTCTACCAACTGAGCTACTGTCTTAGATTAAGTTTTTGTCCAACTCTAGAGAACTCCAGTACCAGATTTTAGAATGCATTCGTTTGCGCTCTAATTTCTTCTGGTTTAGTCGTAGCTAAAACCTTAGTCTTTGTTTATTTTCAAATTAGCATTGGTTTAGTCTGAGGTCAGCTCTGGTATAGTCCTGGTTTACTCTAAACAAATAGTTTTCTTACATTTATGAACTAACTGGTTTAGTCCCGGCTCAGCCCCGGTTTAGTCTCCAATTTACAAAGCTTATTTGATTCCATTTAAGTCTCTAGATACTGTGAAAGACAAATATTTTCTAAGCCTGCCCTCTGGTAAAAGTTTTGACACAGCACAAAAGAAAGCAGTCTGTGGGGTTTCCTTTGATCAATAAACACAACCACACTGCAATATAAGGCCCCGCTGTGGTGACCAGGCCCTGGCTCCATGTCAGGTGTTTGGAGGCAGTGCATGTCGGGGCTCAATGTTCTTCAGAACTGACAGACACTCACTTATTACAATACTATTCATTATAACAGCTGGAGAGAGGCTACACACAGTTTACTGCAAACCTCTGCTGTGATTGTATACCTTTCACTGTCAATGCCTGAAACAAACCTTGACTACCTGCAGCTATAACCTTTAGCCCATATATATTGTATTATAATATATTTCAAGTTTGTTGCTTTATTATTGCTGTTCAATGTAACCATTAAACAAGTGATTGTTTTGTTATTCAATTTAAATAGGAACCATTTCCATATTTCAGTAGTGGAATGGCATGTAGCATATTGAAATGTGTGAAGAAATATATACATAGTTTGTTCTCATTTATTCTCAAGGACCCTTGCACATCATTTCATCAGATCAATTTAGAATTCTGCTTTTCCTATCTGTGTTGTTCTAATTTAAATTACAATAAATCTCACAGAGCCCACCAGACCATCAGCACTTCTCTCCCTGCGTTACAGGTCTGATCAATAGTCTTAATATAGAATTAAATAATGACACAGTTGTCAGTGTGAAACTCAAACAGGGGAAAAGCCCAGGGGCCAAAACACTGCAGCGATCAATCCTGCGCTTCCCAATCATCATCTGTTAATCCAGAGCACACCCGCGCTTACACAACCTCTGATACGCAACAAGGTCATCACAAAACACTACGTCAACTATGGATTTAAAGTGAAGTGATGATTCAATGATCAAATTAATGATCATTATTCCAAGAGCTTCATGGATTTCAGCTTCTGGCTATATGCAACATTTTGAGGATTTTTTCTCATTCAACTATAAAATAATTGCCTGGAAGAATCCATGACTCATCGCTGTACCAGCGAGTGAGTCTGGTAACGTTTGATCCACAGAATGCGCTGCGGTTGCGCGTAGACAGACAGCTAAGTGAACCAATCAGAGATTGCGCCATCTTGATTCAAAACTGAGGCGGAACTTCCGCTGCCTAAGAGTGACTTTGCGGGCAAAGGCGGGTGCACTGACGTCACCATCTTTGAACGAATCAGAATCGCGGAGTCGGTTTGGAACCGGAGGAGCGAGAGTGGATGGAGAGTGTCCAAATGGTATCGCGGTGTATAGGAAATACAGAGAGATATCATTTGGCTGGCCAGGTAAATAAAATAATGTATTTTGTTTTAAATTATTAATCACTATGGCATTGGTCCTAGTTCTTTATAATTCTGGAACCCATGGATGGATACACTCAGGTCTCAAGGTTGTTGTAAATGGGTTATTAAGTGCATTTAAAGCAATAAAGTTGCACATCAAAACACAGACAAAGCTGAGGGCCTATTGAGGGCCATAGTCTGGTGGTTAACAATTCTGTGCATTTATAACAGGTTAGAATGAGCCACCATACTTTTATTCATGCTTACATCCTCAAAAGGACATCACTGATATACAACAGCTCACATAGCAACCCCCATCTGTAGTTTATTCAATCTCTCTCTACAGACTGGAGTTTTCCTACAAGAGTGGAAATCTGCTGCGGTCAACCCCATTTAAAGGAGGTGACAACTGTGATCGGAAATGCTATAGACCCATTTCTATTCTGCCCTCTCTTTTGAAAATATCTGAAAGACTTGTAAACAGGCAACTTACAGATCACCTGGAGTTTCACCATATCTATTACCCTATGCAAGCTGGTTTCAGGGCTAGTCACAGTTGTTTAACTGCTACACTGAAAGTTCTTAATGATGTTATTTGTGCTACTGACAACAAGAAGTGTGTGGCTATTTTTCTAGACCTGGCCAAAGTTTTTGACCCTGTGGATCAAAATATTCTACTGCACAGGTTAAAAGAGACAGGCTTTTCAGACAGCTTCATTTAAAAGCTCTTGCTCTGGGCGCATACACTGGAGAAGTGGAGGGCCTCCTCTCAGAACCTCTACCTCTCCTTAAAGGTCTGCTCCAGTTCAATATCTATATTAACAATATCACACAAGCCACAGGACAATCTCATATTCATTTATATGTAGATGACACTATCCTTTATGTATACAATTCTTGTCTTAGCATTCGATTCTCCCTCCAAAACAGTTTCACATTGCTCCACCACGCCTTTTCTGACCTCCACTGAACACAAAAAAGACTAAATGTATGATCTTTAACAGAAAACTCCCACACACCAGAGCTTAAATAAAATTGTGGCCTTGGATGGCTCGAAGATCCAGATTGTTGATCATTACAAGTACCTAGGTGTAAAACTTGATTCTTCATTTAATTTTGAAATGCACATTAACAGTCTGCTTTCTAAAGCCAAACTAAGAACAGGTTTCCTATATCGTTTCACACACCCTGCAAAAGAGCTTTTGGTTAAAACTACAGTCCTCCTGATCATTGACTATGGAGACTTAGTTTACAAATCTGCATTAAAAACACTGCTCCATAAGCTCGACGTGATTTACCATGCAGCCATCTGTTTTGTCACAGGTGCACCGTTTACCATCCATAACTATGTATTTTACTCCTTGGTGAAGTGGCCCTCAGACAGACAAACCCACTGGTTATTGTTCATTTACAAATATTTAATTGGTATAACCCCGTCCTATCTCAGCTCACTACTGCACATGCACAGCTCAAGCTCCGCCCTAGCTGCGCCCCAACAGATACATGACCCTGATCATTTCTAAAGCCTGCACAGCTTTGGGCCGCTCTTCATTTCAGTTCTCTGCGGCACCTTCCACAGATTATAAAATGTAGTTTGTTTTTACCTCTGTTGAATTTTAAAAACTCAGTCCAGAGTATTTTACAGGATCATTGCACATGCTTTTAACACTTTTATATCTTCAATTTGCAAATGTTTCACTGCCTCATGTTTCTGTTCACTGTTTCATGTTATGAATTATGTGTCCGTGTATTCTGCTTGTGCTGCTTTATACGCTTGTGCTGTTTTATACGCTGTTTTATGCCTCTTGGCCAGGTCGTTGCAAATGAGAAGGTGTTCTCAATTGACTTATGCTTTATTTAGACATATAAAGCAAAACTATATATTCAAACATACAAAGGTAGAGCAGAGTTTTACCTTTTCCTATGTCACTGCATATTCATTTTTTTCATATCTTCACTAATAAATGTAAATAAAAAAAGTTTTCAAATACAGCATTTATATATGTGGGGACTATTTTGTTAAACAGTCTTCATGGGATTTGTGTTATAATTATATGCAAATGAGTAAAGCATAAGTAAAGAGAAGCTTCAAACAGCAAAATTGAACAGTCAGAAAAAAGTCAAAGCTTCACACAATGAAACATTTTACTGATCGAAAATGCTAATACAGCCCTGTTTGAAGCAGACTATTTTGCATTACAAACAATTCACAAACTCCCAGTTTACAAGAAAAAAAAATATATATATATAGTATGAGATAGGAATGCAGTGGTTCTTACAGTAAACAGTGGCTATAGAATATGTATGTACCCTGCTAATGTCAAATGTACACAATATGTTGCTATGCCATTTCTGAGCATAAAACATTAAATCCCAATGGCCTGACTCCACTGGTCCCAAAACACATCCATATTCACCAAGCTATTGTACTTTGTTGCTGCCTTTGTTGAGCAAATGTTAGCTCCCAACTCCGACGCCACCACATGCATGGAATGATGACAGTTTTCTCCCATCAAAGTGAAAAAGACGCATGTGGGAACACAATGGACCCGCCGCCAAGCTCTACCTCCAATCTAAAGAAGACATAAAGCCTACATATTTTCTTGGTGTGTGCATTATGGTTATGATAATGCAGTGTTGTAGTAGTAAAGTAGTAAAGTAGTAAAGTAAGTAAAGGTGTATTGGTGGCTTTTCTGGTGGAGGGTCCGTCACCTGCTTCTTTATGGAGATGTAATTGCTTTGTCTTGAACAGGGGTGTCAAACTTATTTTGGTCCGGGGGCCGTATCCAGCCTACTTTGATCCCAAAGGGGCCAGATCAGAAAACTCGTGGTATATATACCCCAAAAATAGCAATAAGTCCAAATATTTGTGCAAACCTATTACAGACTGCTGTTTCTTCTTTATCTTCTGTCTTCTCAATTCTCTGTTCAAGTTTTGGTATTGTTCGAAATGCCGTGTCTCGTAGTGGCATTTAAGAGTCCTTGAGCACCGCCACTTGTTGCAAACACACCAAGCACACAGGTTTCCCATTCACCTCCATGAACAATTAGGAATTTGTAAATTTTTCTTGGAAAATCCTGCAGTCGGTGTCCATTTTTCTCTTTATTGACATTTTAGGTGTCACGTCAACAGTGAAAACGATGGTCCTTTAAGAGCATTTGGAAAGAGGCAAGTCTTCATTTGTGTTGCTCTGGTGGGAGGGGTCACGCACAGGCGCTGGAGACGCTGCTATGTAAAGCTGCGCAGAAAAGAGGCACAGAAAAGCAGCGCAGAAAATTACCAATATTTGAATAGAAAATTAAAATATAATCAAAATATTTTAATAGAAAATCAGCCGAAGGCCAGAATAAAGGTCTTGGAGGGCCGGATCCGGCCCCCAGGCCAGATTAAAGGTCTTGGAGGGCCGTATATTTGACACCTCTGGTATAGAATGTTCCACGGTAGAGATTAAACCCATCTATCTTCTTCCTCTTATGAGAGACGAGTATGGGCTATATTATAGGTCAGATCTGTGGCGATGCAACCCTGTTCACAGAGTATTATTGCATTTTGAGCAAGAGAAACACACATGATGAATAATTGCTAGATATATCTGCTTAATGTTATACATCGGAACATTCCAGGCAAAGCAATAACATCTCCATGGAGACAAGCAGGTGACAGACGTTCCACCAGAAAGTACTATAGTTTCAATATAAGATATCTAGAAAGTGTTTTTCCTCTTGCGACTATGAATCACCTGTTCGACCTGTGCTTTTTGCAAAATATATATAATATATTTAATATATATAGCCTCAATTAGAAGGCTCGGTGCTCTGGTGGTCTCATATACAAAAGGTTGACGGTTGCTCTTGTGTTCTTCCTTAGGCAAGGCACTTGATACATCTTGTCAGTTTGTGATGTTACTGAGAGAACAGTGGGGGTTTGAAGGGCATTGGCACAGACTGGCAGCCGTGTTTCTGCCAGTCCTAGGACAGTTGTGTTTGTTATGATCATCAGGTGTAGAGAGAATGAGTGTGCAAAAATACTGAATATAACAATATCAATGTATTGTTATACTAAATTTATTATGAGCTGCTGTTTCGATGTATCGCCAAGAGTATTTTTTGGTATCTTTAAGCACATTTTTGTGATCACACTGCAATTTTGTTGCTAATTCAGAGGAAGGAAACTGCAATACTCTTAACATATTCACTGTTTTGATTATATTCATATTAACTTTGTGTAAGTAGTGGTTTAACAAAGAACTATTGTATTGTGTATCGTACTGAATCATCAGAGACCCTGTGATTCCCAGCCCTAATGGAGAGGCTTGAGAGTCTTGTAAGCTTCTAAGCCATTAATGTGAACGTCTATGTATATGTGTAAAGTAAATAAGTTTATTGGCTATTAATAAGGAACTAAAACATTGCTTTCCTATAATTTGTTTCATTCCGCCAGTTGTTTACTAGTTTTTGTCCTCAGTATTGTCCTCTCTGTAAAGGAGATTGAGTCAGTTTCTCACTTAAACCAAAGCTGTAAAAGGATCTGTGTGGCAGGGCGCACCTTCTCTTCCAATCACAGATGAAGACATAACAAGTTTGATGAGGAGCACAGAGGTCAAGTCTGACCACCTGCTGCAGCTGAGCCAGCGCCAGGCACATTTAAAGAGATGTACTCACTACTGCTGAGTAACATGGAAGCAGAATAGCAACTGTTTAAAATGTCAGTCTTAACCCTCCTGTCGTGTTCGGGTCAAATCTGACCGTTTTACAACTTATAATATTCATAAATATTATGTTTTTCATCTGATTACCTCAAGACCTTATGATATCCTCCACACTGTGGACTTGAACATATAAAAGTGATGATCACTCATTTCATTCAATTTTGAGTGTTTTAATCAACCTTGTTACACCTGTGGTGTTCCCGGTCAAAAGTGACCGCCATAGGAAATGAATGGGTATCCAGAGTAAATTCATTCAACATACAGAAAACATCCCCATACACACTGCCCCAGCTCACCCACTCTCTCTCACACACACACTCACACACACACTCACTCACTCTCTCACACACACACATACACACACACACACACATACACACACATACACACACACACACACACACACACATACAAACCAGGGTATGCGTGTTGTGCTGGACATGACAACCGGTCTCCAAGGGCATAATATCACATGTGACAACTTCTTCACATCACATGCTTTTTGATCAGGAGCTACTGAAAAGAAAGCTCACCATGGTAGGGACAGTGAGGAAGAACAAGCCCGAACTTCCCCCTGCGCTGGTATCGACCAGAGGAAAACAGGCACTCTCACACTCACACTCTTGTGTCATACGTTCCCAAGAAGAACAGAAATGTCATCCTGATGAGCACAGTACACAAAGACGCCGCTGTCAGCACCACAGAGGACAGGAAGCCCCTGATGATCCAGGACTACAACAAGAACAAGGGAGGCATTGACTGCCTTGATAAGGTAATGTAATGTCTCATCATGCATTTTATTTTATTTTTATCTAGGTGAATCATAGCATTTTGTGTACGACAGATAGAATATTGTTCCTAATCTCTTATTATTTATTGTTCCTTTATTGCAGCTTACCGGTACATACACCTGTAAGCGGATGACGGCTCTCTGGCCTGTGGCACTGTTCCACAACATCCTGGATGTGTTAGCTTTCAACACGTATGTGGTGTGGACAGCAATCGACCCAACCTGGAATCAGGGGAAAGTTTCAAGAGGAGACTTTTCCTCGCTTTGGTGACCCCTCTTATACAGCGACGCCAGCACATTCCCCGCACACCAGCCTCCGCCATTTTGGTTAGGAGCATGCAAGCTCCAGCAGCTGCCCTGGCTGCTCTCCCCCAACAAGGACATGGGCAGAAAAGGAAGCGTTGTGGCCTCTGTGCCCCTAGAGACATCAAAACGAGCCTGACATGCTGCAAATGTCATGCTTATGTTTGCAAGGCTCACTCTGACCTGAGTGTCACATGCCACTCATGTGCATGAATACACACACACACACACACACACACACACACACACACACACACGCACACACACACACGCACACACACACACACACACACACACACACACACCCTGTTGAGTTTGGTGTTTGGTTTTTGTATTATATGTTCATTTTGTAATTCATTTTCAGTGCCCAATTGTATTTTAACTGATGTTATTTAATGTTTACTTCTATAAATTGTTGTTAGACACTACTTTGAAACATTGTTCTCAACTAAAGAATGCTTAATAAAAAAATTGGTGTGGAAAAAAAAATGTTTGTGCTAATTTAAGAGCAGTTAAAACAGACCGGTCAATTTTGACCGGGAACACTAAAGTAGGGGGCTGGAGGCGAACACGACCGGAGGGTTAAAAGCGCCAATCTAGGGTAAAAGATATTTTGATGATTTTATTATTATTTTACTAACTATAAAAGTGTAATTTGAACATAAGAAATACAAGGGTCCAAGAGGCATTTTCAACATGAGTGCTCATTTATGTACTAAAGGTACTACTAAACAGGATCATTTTATTACATTTACAAAGTACAAAACACATACTGTACATGTTCTGTTCTTATTTTGTTTTTTAACAATAAAAAACAAACACTTTAACATACTGCCCATTGCTCCTGAGAAAAAGGATAGGTGAAATGCAGAGGGCAAATTTCCCTACAAGGATAATAAAGGATAATAATAAAAAATGAATAAATAAAAACATGCACTTTTGTACAGATGCTCTTCATCATGAAAGTCAACACAAAGGTTCAGCACATAGACACAACCAATGGTGGAAGAAGTACTCAATGTTGTTGTAGTAAAAGTACAGATATTTGAGCAAAAAAAAAAAATCAATCAGATATCTGATATAGTGCCCCCTTCACTGTGACAGGGGCTGACAGACCTGAGGCCCTTTCCAAACCTCTTAACAGCTCTCATGGCTGGAGACAGCGACACTCGGCACACTTGTTTAGATGTTAAATGTTTTTGGGGTACTCTCTCTAAAGTGCTGTGGCTCCTAAGGACTTTCTCATGCATTGATAATCCAGTGGCCCTTCAATGACTCAGATATGCAGCCGAAAGCTCTTTGAATCCGTTTAACATTTCACAAACTGGAGGAGGATTTGGAACAGAGAGACCGAGGCACAAGCGCTCCAACTTAACCTCTCTGGCCCCCCCTCCTCAAATGAAGAGAGGGTCTTGAACTATTCAAATGATAGAGAAGGGTGGAAGTCACAACTAGAATCTACTATTGCATACACACTAGCTTTGACAAATATAAAAGTTACATAATATTTTCCTCATCAAATCAAAAACCAAAAGCAAATTTAATAACTCATAGATTTCTGACATCTGAATGCATCAAATTGTTTGATCACATGTCAGATGCTGCAAGTTTACAGTGCAGGATTGATTTTCAAAAGAATGTTAGTTGACATTTCACAGTTCCTATTTTCAGGTTTTATTTTTGTCACAAGCACATTCAAAATAAAAGATTCAAGCTGATTAAAGCAGTCTTAATAAATGAAAAACATTCAAGATTTTCTGTTGCAAGTTGCGTAGAGAAGACCTGACAAACTGGGACAAAGCTTTTCCCAGGACTGTAAATTTGGACATTATTACAATGTTTATAGCTGTCCTGCCCTTGAAGACACATACCAATCAGGTTAATCAATATCACTATGACTTTGACTGCCTCTTTGTGTTTGGGTCACCTGCCTTGTAAACAAAACACAATACATGGCTCACGATACAATATTAAAAAATTGAGGTAAATGCAATTATCGATATATTACACATGATACTCTGTGATATATTGCCATTTTTAATATATTTTGACAACAGTATCTCTTTGTTAAACCACTACCTGTGCAAAGTTCCTATGAAATACACCAATTTTAATGTGCAAAGTGTACTGCATAAACAAGTTTCCTTCTACTAAATAAGCAACACAACAGTAGTGCGGTAAAAAAAAAAAAAGGTAAAAGATACAAAAATATATATACAGCAGCTCATGATAACGATAGTATTTTAGTATCACGATATTTTGATATTTTTGCGCACCCCTACTGCCTTATACAGTATGCTGCACTATTTTCAGACACTACACAAAGTGGGTTTGCCCTCAGTTTCCAGTTAAACTTAGACCTCAATATTTAGCCCTGGTTGAAGGATGGATCAGATGCAATGGATGATTTCCCTATTCTGTATAGAAAATTAAATAGTTAATCAACACTACCAGGATTTAGTTCACCACTCTTCCATAATCTGAGCACTTTTGGTGGACACTGACCACTAAAATACAGCTCTGGAAAAAAATGAGAGACCACTGCATTTTTTTCTGAAATCAGCATTTCTACATGTCTTACAGCCATTCCATTCCAGAGTCTGTTGTATTCCAAAACAAACACAAAGCTGAGCTACTTCAGTTCTTGCACCAGGAGTGGAATAAAGTCACCCAAGAACAATGGGAAAGAGCATGCCAAGACACATGAAAGGTGTGATTAAAAATAAGGGTTATTGCACCAAATATTGATTTCTGAACTCTTCTTAAGTGTAAACATAAGTATTATGTTGTTTTAATATGAATTTGATTTTGTTTCTTTGGATTGTTTGAGGTCTGAATTGTTATTTTGACCATTTGTCATTTTCTGTAAATAAATGATCTGAAGGATAATATTTTTATTTGGAATTTGGGGGAAATGTCAGTAGTTTATAAATTCAAACAAAAAATGTTCCTTTTGCCCAAACACAATCAGAAAAACAGATAATTTTGCAGTGGTCTGTTATTTTTTTTCCAGAGCTGTATTTTGTAGTAAAAACAAACTAGACTTGACTGTTTTCCTCTATCTATAACTTGCTAATGAAAGCAAATGTAAACAGTACAAGTATTACAATGGGTGTGTTTTCGCAGTGATAATAAAATTTGCCATGGTAATTGAC
The DNA here is from genome assembly GCA_036785185.1 of Paratrypauchen microcephalus. Taxonomy (NCBI): domain Eukaryota; kingdom Metazoa; phylum Chordata; class Actinopteri; order Gobiiformes; family Gobiidae; genus Paratrypauchen; species Paratrypauchen microcephalus. The sequence goes on along the minus strand of JAVJIX010000001.1, from coordinate 9,831,042 downwards.
AAACAAACAAAACAAAACATTCCTTCTTTCAAACTGTGAAAAGGACTCACCATAACATCAATATACACAAGAAGTTGAAACCCATACGCCCTCTTATTTTCGTAGACTCACTGGAAAATTTTGTAGAAAGTTTAGAATTTCAATTAGATAAATTTTCATTGTAGGTCATTTGGGATAGGCTGCAAAAATAATGGATGCAGACAGAAGATTCATCACAAACTTGTTTACCATAGTGGGAGCGCTCTGTTCATTAGTCTGGTGATGCGGAGACGAGGACCGCACAGACCCGCAAGGAGACCAGATCCATCTCGTCACCGCGGGCAACATCCGGAGATTTACGAGTCAGCAGCCACGCGCCACATTGTGCATCCCCCATAAGACAATAACTGCTTCATTATCAGTTTAAATGCCTTCTTTTGTTTAAGCAGCAAAGCAAACTGTGGTAACCTTGCCAACGCTGCAATCAAATGGGTTACGACTCAGTAGGAGCGGAGAATATACCGGTATATGAAAACCAAACACGAGGGAGCTGACTTAAGATGTAGGACGTCAAGCCAGTTTCATGTTTACAATTTATGGTGCTTTATTAACTTGAGTGGCATTTATTACATTTATTAATACCACGTTTTAATGAATAAGAAAAAAGAAGTGCACCATTAACATAATTAGAAATAAAGCCACAATAAATATAAAAATTACATACACATATCTAGAATTTCTTTCATATATTCCTTTTGACTAGCAAAAACTTCAATTCCAGAATCTGCCATATTGCTGAGATAAGGTGTGCCTGTCATAATAATTACTATATGATTTATGGTTGAATAGCTATAGCTAGAACAATATATTTTAGCTCAATATTTATCATGCATGTTTTTGTTGCAACAGTGAGAAGGTTTCTGCTCATTTTTATGTACGATGGTAAGATTTGAAGTGTAGAAAAAAAAATAGCACGTGTAGTAGGTGATGAAAAAATTGAAAAAATTAAAAAATTACAGGACTAATTATTGGTTCTTTATATTATTAATTTGCTGCAATGAATTTGTTTTCATGCTTTTTAATGATACTGTATTTTTTTTATTATTAAATGTTTTTATTATGTCAGTTAGGGTTAGAAAGTTTCTCATACTCATACTGTATATTGTGCTTTAAAGGTCCCATGACATGGTACTTCTTGATGCTTTTATATGGCTCCTTAATAGTTCCCTAATACTGTAAATGAATCCTTCTTCAAATTCAACACTCAGTGCATGAGATATGACTCTGACAGTCTTCATGAGGCTAGATATGTGTCTAAAATGCTTTATTCTGAGTGTTGCTGCTTCACTGCAAATGAGAAGGACAGAGAGATTGGCTGAGGAGCGGGGGGGCGGGTTTCCCCCGCAGCTTAGCTCCGCTGTGTCTGCCCTTCCGTGAGAGACAGATGAGAGAGTTAGCAATGAAAAAAAGCATATTTACACAGAAAATAAAATTAAACCACTGGTATTTCAGAGGTCCAGAGGGTCGGGTAAGGGACCTGCAAGCCTAGAAACACTTGCAGGTGCCTCCAGGCAAATAAAAAAACGCATTTCGCATTGCGTAGCGCATTCACAGTCCAAACTCTCTGGGCGGGATATACAGGGATGCTGAGCGGAGACAGAGGGAGGGGCTGGAGCTGCATTTGCCGATCTGACGTCAAAAAGGTGCCTTGTCTGAACTCGCCCGTTTCAACACTGGGTTTGTGTAACGCAGAAAAGGACCGCAAATGCTCAGTTTAGACATTTCGCAACTTTTAGCCATGGGAGGGGGGCCTAAACAGGGTAGGGGAGCTCACATTAACGTTCAAAAACCTCAGAAAGTGAAAATTTCATGCCATGGGACCTTTAAAGTTTGTTATCATGACAGGCGTAGTTAAGGAAACATCATGGCTTGATCTAATAGTAATTGCTGACATGAGAACAAAAGCATGCACGATAAAACAAATATATTAAATAAAACATTGACAATATTCCATCTGGACATGAGTGTTGCCTCAGTTGCATTGAGTGATGGTCCAAATAGATAATCATTTCTCCACAGGGATCAATAACAATAACAAACAGCAGCACATAAACAGAAATACTGGCTAACCATAAACTAAGGCATATTCGAGACCATTTGGGATCTTGAAATATATGGCTACGTTCAGACTGCAGGGCTTAAAGCTCAATTCGGATTTTTTAGTGGAATCCAATTTTTTGGCGAGGTCATTCACATTTCCAATTAAATGCGACTTGTATGTGATCTCCACTGTGAACTTTAAGCACCCCAAAAGTGTCCCGCATGCGCCTTGGAGGACACGACGAGGTCACATGCAGCGAGCGTGCTCAGTTTTTACGGAAGTAGCCTAAACATGGACGCTAGCATTGAGCGCCTGGCGATTTTAAAGTTGCTGTCGTACCAGAGCCGGAACAAAGAATGAGGTTGAGAAGGACAAGGTCAAGGTTTTTGGCATTGGCGTTTTGTGGGGTAGTGGCAGCAACGTCCGTAGAAAGGAACGTGTTGGTGCTGAGAGTGGTGGGATTGCTATGTGCTTTGCTGCTTCACTGACATGGACTTCATACACAATTTTCATATGACGAGAAGAACGTTTGTGTACATTTGTGAGCACCTACTTGTACCACTCTCGCTTGTTGAGAGTGGTACAAGTGGTACAAGACCTGGCTGTTCAGACTGAAGTCGCATTTCAAAAGATCGGATATGTATCGGTTTTAGGACCAAATATCGCATTTGAAAATATCAGATCTGTGTTGTTCTGTGTTGTTGACTGTCATTAAAAGATCAGATACAGCCACACAGAGGCAAAAAAATCAGATTTAGATCACTTCAGGCTGCAGTCTGAACTGAGCCTAAATGTATTTTTGTTTTATACAGTATGATGTAAACTACAGCACATATTCTGACTATGAAGGTTTCTCCCATAGTGTGACTAATTGGTCAGACTATGGCAGAAACCTTCAAACCTTTAGAATCTGTGCACAGAGCTGCATGTATAATGAATGGAGAGTGTGGTGCAGTGTTATCCGTGGTTGTTCCTTTTTTAAGGCAAGAGAGAAAGCGCTCTTCTCTTGTCATGAGGCCAGCTGCATTGATGATCATTTTCCACAGCTCATTTCCCCACTTAGTCATTTTAACAGCACAAAGGAGCAGCAGAAGGTGCAGATTATCAAAAAGGAGAGAGGCAGGGACAGCCACACACCCACAGCACACACACATACAGTATCTTGGCTTCCCATGCTTTTTTGGGTACATTACGTTACATTCATTTCATCTTTTATATCACCATATACCTAAATCCTATATTCATTCAAAGCTATGTGGTTTCACTTTTGCCATTTCGATGCTCTGAGGCTTCTTTGCCTTGGCTCTCTGCGCTACGTCACTCCCCCTTCAGAGCACTATTACAACACAATCAGTGTGCATTCCGCTAATGAAACTACTGCACATACAACAGGTTTGACACGTTGTTGTGTACAGTTTTGTATTATGCTTTTGTAAATTTATGGAGAATTGTCATGTGGGATCATGGATAAGAGTTAAACAGAACCTTACAGGTAAGCAGGGTTCGAATAGGACCCAGGAGAGATCACTAAATTAGTGATTACTATCCGCCTCAGTTCAGTTCCGTCAATTTTCTTTGTATTTCACTCTTACTTTGAAAGAACATTACTCTTACCGTAATGTTAACCAAACAAAAAGACGCCTCTTGTAAACTGTGCCTGTGTTATGTCGTATGTGTTTGTGACTATTGTTACTGATTGTATCTGCATTTTCTATTCTGTTGCACGTCGGCTGTTTTAAGGCCCGTCTTTGTCCTGACATGGGGAAGATGCTGACCCGTCCTTCTATTCCAACATGCATGGATGACATCTAAATCCTCTTCAGGTATATTTTTGATGAGGGAAAAACATTATATAGTAGAAGGCTCCAAAAAATACATTTTGCATAATATCCCCTTTTAACCTTTAACCATCTGCTACGTGCTTAAAGTTACACTATGTAATGTTTGGTTTGGGGGTCCGTCACCTACTTATTTCATATGACATATATGTATATGTCACTTCTCTGCCTGGAATGTTCCACAGTATGGCATTAAACAGCTCTACTTACATGTATTTAATTACAGGCATTCTAACTGTGATCGGGGTTGCTTCTGCACAGATCTGACCTGTAACTTGGTCTGGTTTAGTCTCCATGAAGAGAGAAAGGTTTAATCCCATACTGTGAAACATTCCAGATAAAGCAATAACATCTCCATGGAGAAAAGCATTTGACGGACCGTCCACCAGAAAAGTTACACAATGCACCTTTAGCCTTAACCTTAAATCCCATCTTAGCATATTTATTTAACCATAAGTGAAGATTCTTGTTGATCTAATAATAAAGGATGTACATTTTGGGGACCTACCAGTTATTTTTGTCCCCATAACATGAGCGTGTAGCTTGTAGTGACCACAAAGTGATAAATACATGTCCGCATATACAGACAGTGAGCTAAGCCTCTCTGACCGTCTACCAGAACGGGGCATTTCCTTAGCCTAAATGCAGTTTAGCTAAAGCTTCTGTGAGCCATGAATAATTCAGGCTGGAGGTGAGTGGATGGGGATAGTATGCAGAGGGAGATTAGCCACCGGTGGCCTCTGACAGATGGAGCCCCCCCACACCAATACTGCACACTGCCAACAGCGTATCATGTGTCACCTCATTACACACTTCACAGGCTTTCTCAACTTCTAATGTTACCTGGTCTGATTGGGCTAACCAGGACCACTCCAAAACATGTCAAAGCAGTCTGCTGCAACACAAACATAGACCAGGGTGTTGGTTTTTGATAAGAAATGAGAATTATACGTCCCGATAGATTCACTAGATTCTGAATAAAAGTTGGAAATACAACCTTTTTTCTTCTTTCCATATCCTGTTCAAACTCTTTCAACAAAAGTTTGACAGAGGAGTGGGCGACATGCCGAAAATTCTATCACATTTTTCTCGTGCCAATTTAAGAATTTACATTTTATTATGGGTCATGTGTATTTAGTAGCTTTAGACTGTCTTTAAGAAGTAGCCAGTTCCAGCTGATTTTTCTAAGAGTTCACACTGTGATTGGTTAAATCCACCATTTACTAATCCAAAGAATGAAAGAGGCTGACCAATAGGAGGAGTGGGTGAGATAAGTGTCTGTGTTTGGGCATAAAGGTGTATAAGGCTACATTCAGACTGCAGCCTGAAGGGTCCCAAATCCGTTTTTTTGCCTCTATGCAACCTGTATCTGATCTTTTAATGACAGTCTGAACGAAGATCCGATTTTTTCAAATGCGACCCAGGCCACTTGGATATGTGGTCCTAAAACTGATACATATCTGATCTTTTGACATGCGACTTCAGCCTGAACGGCCAAGTCGCGTTCATCCGACCTACACGTCATCAGCAAGTGTTCCATCAACAAGCGTCATCCACAAACGGTCTTCTCCTGATATGAAAATTGTGTATGAATACCATGTCATTGACGCATCGAAGCACATAGCACGTAGCCTTAGACTGAGAAGGACTGAATCACAATGGGATCAGACCACAATTGAATTTTAGCTTCGTTTTAAACCTATAACAAAATCTATAACATGCCAATCAATATATCTATTGGCTAAAAGATCAACAATACCATGCGATATAGTTTTTATCTAAATGATTTCATTTCAGATAATGTTCAACAGCATTAGATATGCTTCCTTTAACAGTTATAGTTATTTTCAACATGTGTCAAAACAGCTAAGAATCTTCGCTGAGCTGGATCAGTACTTGCCAGTTGATATATACTTTGACAGAGCCTCTCACACATAGACCCTGATTGAAGCTTCAGGCACATTTCACTATGGCCTGCTAACCCAGAAAGAAAATGTAAAGGGCATTTGAAATTATAGGCAGAGATTCCCATGGATTTTTACATAGAGTTTAGTTTGTTTATCCAAGGCTGAGAGCTGTGATTTTAAGGTATATAAGCAGATGCTGAAGCTGGGCTAAAAGCTGCAAACACTTATATTCATCAGTGTTAGCCAGAAAGTACAAAGTAGGCCAATGAAGAAATCCAGGTTGAAAAGATAGTATGAATTTTGTCCTGGCCCTATAAGATATAGTAGAACATATATTACAGGGTTGCAGTACTTAAAGGGGCCATATTACACAGTTTTCTGATGTTATAATCATCACAAACAGGCCTGGAGTTGTGTTTTGTTTCATTCACACATGTTTAACATTCAAATCCTGCATATTTAGGCTGTTCTTCTCTCAAATAGAAAACACTCTGTTCCACCTTGTGATGTCATGCAGTAATACAGGAAGTGTTCCACTATGTTTTTTATTTATTTATTTATTTATTTTATTAGGACAATGCATATTAATCAACATATGAGCAGAAGCTGCATAGTAAATATGCCAGAATTAGCTCTAGAGCTAAATTCTGGCTAGTCCTAAGGCAGGCACAGAACACATACATTTATAATCGCAAATATAAAAGACATACAATATTTACAATAAACATTAACACGGTTAGTAACAAGTCAAACATGAGTAGAGGACTGGTTTGTTTTTAACCACTGTTTTAGTGTCTTCTTCAAAGTTTGGTAATTTTCAGTTTCTAATCTGAGCTGTGTGCCTCTGATAGACTCCACCATTTGGCTAAACTTAGTCCTGCGGTGCTGTATGATACAGTCTACTCTGGTTATCGATTAGTTTTGACCTTATTGTTATTAGTTTTCTTCTATATAAAAACATGTAATGGTGGAGGGGCAAGTCCATTTAAAACCTTGAAAACAAAACATACATCCAAGAACATCTGATCACTTTGAAAGTCTAAAATATTATACTTACTAAGGATATTACAGTAGTGAAAGTGAAGAGGCTTTATGTCTTCAATGTTTTCTTGAATAGAGACTTGATAGGTTTTAAAGACCATATTGTGTAACAGTAGGTTATGTGAGTAAAGATCATTGCGTGCATGTATGCTTTTGCTGATTCAAGACTCAGAAAGGGTCTCACATGATTAAAATTTGATACGTTATATTTGATTGTATTTGTGATACTCCACACACCTTCACTAGAATCATTTGGATAATTTCAGCCTTGGAATTGTCAATCTCTACTGAACTAAAAGTAAAAGATAGCTGCTTGAAAACTACCACTTGATGACATCACAAGGTGGAACAGTATTTTGAGCTTTGGAGATGTAAACAGATAATAATAAAGGATTCAAACAAAAAACAACTTCAGGTATGTTTTTGAGGAGGCAACAACAATCTAACATGGCTTAAAGCTCAAAAGAGTCAATTTTGTGTAATGTAACAATATTTATGTAAAGGAGAAAAAAGAAATGTTTGTTGTTACTTCTTCTAAAGCCATGTTTTTACAATGACTCATCAGTGTTGACTAATTATAGTATAATCTAAAATCCATTCATATATTATAGTCAAAATCTGGACTATACCTACCACATGCACCACATGCACTTATCACAGTAACAAAATGTTTTAGATGTTTATAACAAAAATGTTCAAATTACAGTCAACACGAAGCTTTTGAAACCTTTTGTGGGATGAGCAACTTTTTGAGATGAAAACATACAGCTGTTCAATTGGGATATAGATTACATTAATAAGATTAACATGGTATAAAATGATCTTTTGAAATGCTGCCTACTAAAAAAAAAAAATCACACATCCTGCAATCACTCACCTTTCCAAGCAACAAATTTCCCCCTTCGTGAATAGACAAATTTAGAGAGTAAATTGCTGCATTTTCAGAAAATTTCAAAGACAACTTGTTGTCACTTTTGATTCCCGTCTCCTTTTGAAGCCATCTTCCATAAAGCTCTAACAAGCCAATTACCTGTCACTTTAACTTGCCTTTAATTGTTTTGGAAAGGGTGACTGATCACTGACAGGCTGAAAAGATGAGATGTGCTTGGAGTGAGAATAACACATTTACCAGTGAGACAGCCAGGGCTTCAGATAAAAAGAAAGACATACACTTTTTATACTACCATCTTCTCACTATAGAAATGAGACACCAGTGCATTCAGGCTGAGGATGAACACGCTGCATCTGGTAAAGTGGCCATTTTTCCGGTTGGAGTTGATAAAAGACCACAAATACAAGTCGTGATTCTGTTTTAAGGGTTTGTGCTTTGATAGCCAAGGTCTATTCAGAAACAGCTGCAGTACAGTCTATACATTACAGAAATATGGCAAGAAAATTGATTCATAAATTCTATACACACTGTCATTTTCAATATTAAAAGAGTATTGGGGGATTGAGGATAAACTCCTCCATATCCGAGGCCATGGTTCTTGACCAGAAAAAGGTGGCTTGCCCTCTCCGGTTGGGTGGAGAGTCCTTGCCTCAAGTAGAGGAGTTCAAGTATCTCTTGTTCACGAGTGAGGGGAGGATGGAGCGTGAGATTGACAGGCGGATCTGTGCAGCGGTGGCAGTGATGCGGACGCTGTATCGGACCGTTGTGGTGAAGAGGGAGCTGAGCCGAAAGGCAGAGCTCTCGATTTACCGTCAATCTACGTTCCTCCCCTCACCTATGGTCATGAGCTTTGGGTAATGACCGAAAGGACAAGATCGTAGATACAAGCGGCCGAAATGAGTTTCCTCTGCAGAGTGGCTGGGGGCTCCCTTAGAGATACAGTGAGGAGCTTAGTCACACGGGAGGGGCTCGGAGTAGAGCCACTGCTCCTCCACGTTGAGGAGCCAGCTGAGGTGGCTCAGGCATCTGTTCCGGATGCCTCCTGGACGCCTCCCTCGGGAAGTGTTCCCGGCATGTACCACCGGGAGGAGGCCCCGGGGAAGATCCAGGACACGCTGGAGGGACTATGTCTCGGGGATGGCCTGGGAACGCCTTGGGGTCCCCCCGGAGGAGCTAGAGGAAGTGTCCAGAGTGAAGGAAGTCTAGGAGTCCCTGCCCCCGCGACCTAACCCCGGATAAGCGGAAGAAAATGGATGGATGGAATAGCAATGTGTAACTTTTCTGATGGAGGGTCCGTCACCTGCTTGTTTCTGTGGAGATGTCATTGCTCTGTCTGGAATGTTCCACAGTATGAGATTAAATAGCTTTACCTTACATTTATCAAATTACAGGTGGGTTTATAGCTCAAAAATACCTAGAAAAACACACATTGTAACTGAGATCTGACCTGTAACTTGGTCTCATTTGATCTCCATGAAGATAGAAAGGTTTAATACCATACTGTGAAACATTCCAGACAAAACAATAACATCTCCATGGAGAAAAGCATTTGACAGACCCTCCACCAGAAAAGTTACACAATGCACCTTTAAGTAGAGAACTGATGTGGAAAAGTGTCACAGTTCTATATGCAAATAAACTATATATGTATTAGTTTCCATCAATTGCTCAGTATGAGCAAATACATTCTAGACAGCATTTATTAAAAGGGCATTTAGTACAGAAGAGATTATTTTGCCACATTGAGACTCTTGAGGAGGGGTAGCTGAAATATTTGCATGGATCACTCATAATGAATAACGAGACAAAAACAATGTTATTATTCTGTACAAGAAAAGAAATCAAATGGCGCTCAGACCTAAAGCAGCATGTTAGGCAAGCACACAAATGATGTACTTGGTTGTAAACACTGAAATGGAGAGAGCGTCCCTTTGCATTGGAAATCAGACACTCAAGTGAGCTAATCAGGCTGGAGGCAGCACTCACAGCTCCAGGTCTGTTCCACTATTTGAACTGTTTAGATAAAAACAAACCAAATCACTTCAGCATCTCTCCTATACCAGCCCAAAGAACGAATTCTATAATTGCAAAAATGAATGTATTGATGTCTATGGGGCCCGGTTTAAATAATGAAGGGGCAGAAGACCTTGAATGAACTCGGAAACTCATTAAAGCTTCCGGCTATCGTAATATGCCATTAATCAAAAGCATTATACTTGTCTAATAGAAATTTTATCATGACACTTATCTGAGGAGAGAGTGTGGGAGATATTTGCAGAGGTGGGGAGTAATCCGTTAGAATTACATTCATTTATTATGGTAACTTGTGCATTGACCCTCAACCTGCAGCTTGGGACCCCCATACAGAGTTTGCCAGATCAGATTTGGAACACGCATGTTTAAAGGTCTTGATCAAATATAATGGATAATATAGACTTCCATTTGTTATCCATAATCTAACCTACCTATAAGGCAAGGACTAGTCTCATGACAAAATTATTCATCTTAATAGAAGGCTATATAATTTGAGTATGTGTGCCGAACGTGTCCTGAGGAGAGTTCTTCCTTCCTTACAGATTACGGAAATTACGGATTTTCTCCATTTTCACTGTCTTTATTCTCTTGAAATGCAGTGTAAATATTCACGAGCTGCTCACAGCTGATTGTTGGAAAAAGAAAACAAAAGAGCGCTAATCATCACGTGATTGGCCAGTAGCGCAAGTATGGTAATTATGGTAATTTACACACACCCCGATTCTTTCCGAAAAACTAGCCAATTTCAAAGACAAAATGTATGATTTTAAAGCAACCAATGCTGTTATCTGAAACATGGAGTGGCTTTTTCATGATCTCAACTAGCCCATTCTGAAAAAAAAAAACGAAAATCACAAATTTTGAAAAATTAAAAAAAAAAAAAAAAAAAAAAGCTTCTAACATGATTTTCTCGTGTTCTTCCCTCCCGAGTTGTGATCGGTTTTCAGGTGGCCAGTCACATATAGTCATGTTTGAGAACTTGCAGATAAAATTGTTATTATGAGTGTGCAAAACTGAATCGTAACTTTCAGGAATTAATATAACAGGCTACATGAGGCTACTTTTTATTTTAGTCTGCTTATAATTTTATGTCCGCTCTGCCAATCAGATCCAAAGTTACCGAGTAAAGAGTAATGGGAAAAGTAGGAAAAAAGCATAAATTCATGGACTTTTACTATTGGCTACAACTGTACAACTGTATGGTTTTCTTTATTTATGCGGTAATCTTTACACATGCCAGAATGGTACAAGAAGCTTTAGAAAAGTTAACATCAGGAGGCATGAAAATGGGTCAGGGGTGAAAAAGGTGCGCAGTACTTACGCACATGAACATCGGAGCACACAGCTGAAACCACTAACTAATGGCTACAACATGATTGGAAGCTGGAGCGCAGTTCGGCCTATGATTGGCTCTTGGCACTGGCAGCAGAACATGCAGGGATTTTGCTGACACTCGCCAGGTGGAGCCTAATTCAATGGACAATTTCTCAAGTGCTTCTCAGTCAATTAATATTTTTCCGATCTCCCAACCCCCATTTTTTCCTCCTCGGATCTACACGATTCACATAGGTCACCTATTTTGACTTCAAAACTGTGAATTTCGCCAAAAGGTGAGGGGTTTTCATGCCTGATCAGCCATGACTCATGTCCAAAAGTGGGTCAAGAACTCATGCTTACAACTCAATATAAAGAAAACTATCTGCATGATGTTCAGGAAAAAAACAACTGAGCTACAATGGTCCAACATCTTTCTGGACAGGGTGGAACTCTCGTCAAAGAGTTTAAATACCTGGGACTGACGCTGGACCCGACATTCCCATTTAAGAAACACATTAAGAACCTCACAAAAACTGTTAATTTTAACTTAGTGAATTTTAGACAGGCAAGATCCTTTATGACTCTATATGCAGCACAAATGTTTTTAAACTCCATGATTCTGTCTCATATAGAGATCTGCAGAACCACATGGTCGCTTGCTGCTGGCAAAACACTCAAACCAGTTGAATCACTTTTTTAAAAAGCTGTGAAAATATTGGACAAGAACCCATTCTCAGTTGACCACTGCACTATTTTAGACAAGTACAACTTGCTTAATTTTAATCATTTTGTTCATTTTAAATATGGATGTTTATATAGAAGACTGTCAGTGGGAACTACGCATTACGTTCGGACAAAGTGTGCTCTCAGTCTCCCATTATCAATAAGAGAGACTCCAACACTGGACACTTTCAGATCACACTTGAAACAGTGGCTAAAGGAAAACTAGACTTGTGGACTATTAAGAAAGAAAGAAAGAAAGAAAGCTATGCCTTTATTAGTCCCACAGTGGGGAAATTCCAGTTCTGCATTTAACCCATCCTGTTATCAGGAGCAGTGAGCAGCACATTACTGCGCACGGGGACCATCTCCATGATCTTCTTGCTTCGGCTTGGTCAGGACCTAAGCTGGAGGTACCTATGGTGCATGTTTTGGGTTGGTGGGGGAAACCGGAGTGCCCGGAGGAAACCCACCCAGACACGGGGAGAACATGCAAACTCCACACAGAAAGGCTCGGGTGACCCGGGGATCGAACCCAGACCATGCATGCAAACTCCACAAGTAACTGCTGCTATTGTCAGTTGTCGTTGTTTTTGTTGTTTCTACTGTGGTGTCACCTGCCTAGGGACGGAACGGATGGAAATGAGCATTTTTGCTATAATCTGGCATGTTTACACTGCAATGCTGTAGATGTTCATTAATATGCACTGTCTCTATTAAATAAATAATAAATAAATAAAATCTTTAGGAAACAGGGCAAGAATGCTTCATAGATAGACCAATAAATACTCTACTGTTGAATGATGATTTATTTAATTGTTGTGCTATTTGAAAATAAACTGACTTTGACTTTATATTTGCATTGAGTTCTATTTATTCCATGTAGTATATAGCTTTCTGTGAGTGACAAAAGTAGAAAAAAAAAGTCTATCCATCTCGGGGCATCTGCTGTATAGGTGGTGACTGTAAACTGTGCCTGACCCCAGCAGCCTGACAGTGGGAGAGCAGGGCTACAATATGGCCACTGTGTCTACCTGTCTCTTTGTTTCTGCTGTGTTAAGCTCAGAGCTGACCACTGAGGGCCTGACAGACAAAGGCCCTGCAGGGGGGAGAGATGGACGGGAGGAGGGGAATGATGTGCACCCAATTCGTCACAACACAATTCACCCACATGATGGTGGCCTATGGAGTCGAGTGAGAGAGTGGCAGAGAAAAAGTTGGAGAGAAGAGATGGGGAAGGAGAGAGAGTAGAGAGAGGCAGGGGTGGGAGGAGGGTGGGGGGCTAGGCAAGGTGATAAAGAGGAGGATGATGGATAGAAGAGAGGGAAAGAGAGAAGGAGAAAAAGAGAGAGGCGGGGTGGCGGGGTGGGCAAGGTGATAAAGAGGAGGATGATAGAAAGAAAAGAGAGGTGGGAGAGAGAGAAAGAGTCAGGCGGTGAGAGAAGAGAGGGAGAGAGTACAAGAGAAAGAAGTTGACGAAGACAGAGAGAGCAGGAGAGAGAAAGATGGAGAGAAGAAAAAGGGAAAGAGAGAGAGAGAGAAGGAGAAAAAAGAGAGAGGCAGGGTGGGGAGGTAGGTGAGGTGATAAAGAGGAGGATTATGGAGAGAAGAGAGAGAGGTGGGAGAGAAAGGAAGAGAGTTGTGGAGAGAGAGAGAGTCAAGAGAGAGAGTACAAGAGAGAAGTGCTAGAGAAAGCAGTTGACGAAGACAGAGAGAGCGGGAGAGAGAAAGATGGTGAGAGTGGGAGAGCGAGACAGAGAGGACGAGAGAAAGAAGAGGACAAAGAGAGAAAGGGAGAGAGAGAAAGAGGGCACAAGAGACAGAGGGGACAAGAAAAAGAAGGGGATGAAGAGAGAGAGCAAGACATAGGGAGGCAGAGGGCAAGAGGGAGGCGGTCAGCCAGTCAGCACTCTTTGAATCGTCCAGATCCATCATCCGGACAAGAGTTGCACAGAATCCGTCTACGTGGGGTGACAGCAGCCAGAATGGGCTCTTCCACTCGGGTAAAAACTATGTGCTGACCGGGTGAAAATGGGTGAAAGGACTCAGCAGTGATGATATTCTCTGAAGGATTTGGGCCGATCAGCGCAATCAGAAAATTGTTTCGGAGCTGGACACTGGAATGAAATATAGTGAAGCTATTATATGACAAGTGACTCACAGGTTTGGGACAATGGTTGAGGGGATGAACAATAAAAAAAAACAACATATCACTGCTGAAGAAATGTGAAATGACTCAAGAAAGTTATCATTTATTTATGAGTTTTTGTTTAGATATTTTTAGTTTTGGCTGCACCATAAACCAAGAGTTGTTATATTCACATGGTTTAGCTTTGTGCTTTGTGCTATATGACACATTTTTGGAACTTGAAACTTTTGAAAACATGAAATCTGAAATTAAAAAGTTACCTTAAAAGTTAACGAAACCTGTGGCTGTATTATATTCATTCATATTGCACATTACACATTAAAAGCTTGAAAAAAAGAAGAAGAGTAAAAGCAATCAATATATATCTGTACTTTCTATTCATAAACAAAGCTGGAATACAAGACAGTTTAAATTTACACTGTGTAGCTTCAGTCAAACAATTACATACAATAAGACATACACGTATTCAGTCCAAGGGCCATGTTAAAAGGGAAAATGCCACGGGAGGCTCTGAGAAAAGAGATATTGATCCAGAAGACAGAGAGCAGAGCAGGAGAGCGAGGAGAGGCAGGTGGGAGGGAGGATGTGTGTGAAACAAAGTTCAGATGCACTGTCGGATTCACAGTATGCTGCAGCCTCCTGGAGATGTGAAGAATTAAGAGTCATAGCAAAGAGGCAGCAGGGGCCCAAACGCAGGGCTTGTTGTATAATGCATCACCGCTGGAAAGATACATTTGAGCTCTATGCAGGTGATACAAGCTAAAATTATATTGCAATGCAGTTGTTCTCAGGAGGTACTGGCACAAATGCTGGGGCCTGGGTTGTGATAGTTTTGCAGTTCTGGTAAACATAAAGTGTATGTTGTTTTAGTTTAGATATGGTTAGAGGTTTATTCAGTCCTGGTTTGAATTTGGTTTTCAGTTTTCATTGGCTAAAGCAGGATAGGAATGGAATGGAATGGAATCTTTATTTGTCATTGCTATACAATGAGATTGGAAATGGGCAGGTCACATCTTTCCCCTGTCAGGACAAAGACGGACCTTACAGCAGCCGACGTGCAGCGCTAACATCCCACCTCTCTCATCAGCGGTGGCAGAATATACAATCAATAACAATAGTCACAAACACATATGACACAATACGGTAGGGCTGTCAGTTTAACGTGTTAATTAGATCAGCAAATTAACACGTAATAAAAATTAATGCAATTAATTATGAGTGGCAATTCAATGCATGTGCATTTTAAATTTGGCGTGCAGTGAGCAAATCGCTGCCAGGGCCTTTGAACGGCAAGTTTATTTATAAAAAGAATGAAGACGGGACTATCAACAAGAACGCCGTGATTTGTAGCTTTTGTCAAAAATAATTTTCTGATCACCGAAGCTGCTCCAGCCTGACGGATCATTTGAACGATAAACACGTCCAGACAAGTTCCAATGTTACCAGTGATAGTGCGAGTGTGAGCGAATTTCAACAAACCACGCTCACAAAATTTTGGAAACGAATGAGCAAAGGCGAACAGAAAAACTGACAAACTCAATCGCAAAGTGGGCTTGTTCGCTCACTCATTCACAGTCTCTCTCTCTCTCTCTCTTTAAAATGTGATTAATTAGATTAATTAATTGCAAATCCTGTACTTAATTAGATAAAAAATAATTATCATCTGACAGCACTATAATATGGTGGAACAGTTTTACATGAGGTATCTTTTTGTTTGGAGTACTTTACGGGACGGGGCAAGTGTACAGAGTACTTGAGTACAGAGTACAAGAGTACAGAGAGAATACAGAGAAATATTGACAAACCGAGGCGACGGAATGTAAGAAGTGTTTTATAAATACGTGTCATTGTGTTCTAGCCAATTGATATTATGTCTTTTTGGCACGGTGGCTGAGTGGCTAGCACTCATGCTTCACAGCAAGAAGGTTCCGGGTTCGATCCCCGTGTGGCACGTTGGTATGGCCGTAAGATTCAGGTCGCCCGAGCCTTTCTGTGTGGAGTTTGCATGTTCTCCCCGTGTCTGGGTGGGTTTCCTCCGGTTTCCCCCATCAACCCAAAACATGCACCATAGGTAAAATCCTCCAGCTGAGGTCCTGACCAAACTGAAGCAAGAAGATCATGGAGATGGTCCCCGGGCGCAGTAATGTGCTGCCCACTGCTCCTAATAACAGGATGGGTTAAATGCAGAGAAGAATATCTCCTGTGTGAGATCAATAAAGTCACTTCTTCATCTTCTTGATGGATAGGCTCAAGACTCAACCAGGACTAATTCATAATCATGACTAATCCAGGACTAAAAAATACATGACCAGATCTAAATAAAGACTAAATTAAGTTAATGGAATGCTCCACAGTAAACTTGTCCATCTCTATAGAGATTGGCAAATGACTTGGCCTAGTGGCAACATTTGATAAGATAAGATAAGATAAGCCTAAGATCTTATCTTAGGCTTATCTTATCTTATCAAATGTTGCCACCAGGCCAAGTCACAGATCTGTGGTGAAGCAAGCCCACTTGCCTACTTCTAACCCATGTTATAGTTTGATGTCAGATGTTCCATGGAGACAAGCAAGTTACCGACATTACACAGAGAAAAGTTACACAATGCACCTTTTAAACCAGGACTAAACAAAAAAAAAGTGTGAAAAGTTTGAGGACAGCTCCGAAGATGCTAAACAAAGCAATCTCACCCCATGCTAATCCTCTGCAGACCGGGTGACCTCTTTCAGTTACATTATAATTACTTGTCAACAGCGACAGCTTTCATCAGTTATTTTCAGAGTAATGTGTGTTAATATGGATTCCCCTGGTGTCGTCCTGGCCCTGCAGCACTTCTGTTCTCTGTATTCTATTCTATGCACTGCCTGGTCACTGTAACATAGAGAGAATGCTAAACAAGACAAAACAATGGAGTCAAATGTCAAAATTAATACAAAACAAAGACATGACATATTTATATTGCTTCCTGGACACTCAAATATTCTCAGTATCAATTGCTCAGACCTTTAATCAGTCAGTGCACTAGTCAAACACATTTTTATTACAGTCACTATTTATTTTAGTGGGATTAAGTATGTGAGAGTATTCTCTGTGAAAATCTATTTTTGTGTGAAATCCTGCGAGCTTGTGAATGTAATTTGGGTCAGATGCGGTGCTTTGTTTACAAAACTGCAATACAATTCATTTCAACAAATTCCACTTCAAACTACATTTCAATACCACAGGTCACATACACTCAGATAATCTCAAATAATTCACACCAACCACCAACAAAAAGTAGTCACCAGCAGTTTGTCTATTCCAAATACACTGGCCTGTTAATGTAACATGCAGAAAATGCTAAACACGACAAAACAGCGGGGTCAGGTGAAAGGAAGTAGCTGTGCATTAGAACAGGACATTGCTAAACTGCAGCCTGACCTCCCTGACCTCTTCTCTGGCACAGGCCGGACACAGCGGGCTACAGCTTTAATGGATGAGCATTCCATAGGAGCGGGAGTGCAAAGGAAATAAGCACAAATATATTATATTTGTACTCTCCCCAGCCTGTCCACAGCATCACAGACATGCCAACTTTTGTTTTAGTGTTTTAATGTAATGTCATGTTTTAATAACATGTTTTATACAGGTTTTCCCAACGGTTTTCAGGTTTGAAATGTACCTAGCCTCTTTCTTGTACTGAAACCTCTGTACACATAACCTATAATACTTAATAAGTGATCATAATAAGTCTCCAACTCCAACCTGCTTTAAACGGTGCGTCTGGTTTTATTCAGTGTAATTTCCATATTAAATAAATAAATACACGAGGAATAACAACCAGAATAATTTCATTATAACTCAGAGCAGGAAAACAAAAAACAAAAAAAGTAATTAAAAGACAATTTGTCGTAGCTAAAATGATAATGATAGAAAATATTTTGCACTGATTTAGCTTACAATCCATTTTAACTATGCCAGTTGGACATTTTGGTCACATGTTCATCTCAAATGGGGTCTACAAGTTCCATTCACCTTCATTTAAGCCCAATGGACAGAGACAGCAGCAGATGGACAAAATGGGCTGTGGGAGACCTGACATTAGGCAGAACTAAAGCTGTGTTCACTTCGTCCACTGGGAAGACTAGCAGGCACAGCTAATAGCTTACAAGATATTAGCATGATGGATGGACATGGTCAAACTGTCCACTGCAACTCCAGGGCAATGTTAGAAGAGCAATTTAGGAAAGGTCTGTCCTATAACGCAAAAAAAAAACAACAACATTAAATCATCAAAAGGACATGCCAACAAAGATTTTGGATACAACTGCAATTATATTAAAATTATATTATATTAAATTATATCCATCAAGTATTTCCACAGAGTTTAAAGAGTGGTTTAAAAAGCATGCACAATGTGTCTAAACAAAATACATTCAACGTGTAAAGTTTTTTTTTTAAAGTGAAACTCAGCAAATCTAAACAAATCACTGAAAAATCAACCTAGACTTATAAAAAGTGTACCGAAAACTAACTTGTGTACCAGATCTTAAAGCACAACTTACTATAGTCTATAGTCCACTTAAAACCAAGGTTATAATACTTTTGGATTTTTCATTATAGTTTAGTTTTAGTTAGTTTAGACTTTTTTTTTTTCCTTCTAATTCAGTTAGCTTTAATTAGTTTTTAGAGTGGCTCTGATAGTTTTCGTTTAGTTTTTATTAGTTTTAGTATTAGTTTTATTTTTTAGGTTATTTGTCAAGTGCAGGATTCACAAAGTGTTATTATGTTATCAAACTTACAACAAACAAATACAATTTAAAACATTTATTCAGGTAAGCCCCACAACAACCAAAGCAGTCCACAAGCTGCAGCCTTAAGTGCAAAAACAAATAAAAATACACACCAAAACTTTCAAATTTACCAACTCCAAAAAAGGCTTGTAAATAAATTGACAAAGATGAAAACAAACCGCAATTTATCTATAATTTCAGATAAGATAAGATAAGATAAGACTTTATTGATCTCACGCAGGAGAAATTTACTTGTCACAGTAGCTCCAGGTAAGGACAGTTTGAACAAGAAAGAAAAGTGCATGGAGGCAAGAATGGCATACAAATAAGTAATAATAATAAAACAGTAACAAGGAGAGTATTGAAAAACGATATTGCGCGTTAGTTTTAGTTAGTTTTGTAAACACACAATACAGTTTCAGTTAGTTACCATTTTTTTTCTTTTGTCTTTTTTATTTATTTCAGTTAACGTTGCCGTTCGTTTTCGTTAACTTTAATCACCTTGCTTAAAACATTCAAAAATACTGCATGAAAAACTAAAGACGATCTGGCTGATTATTATGGTCGTAAAATGTGGAAAACAGAACTAGTTCATTTTTAAAAGTTGTCAGCGATCCTCCTAGCCTCCTAATTATTCACCACAATGAATTTATTAGCACTTTACACAACTTTCAGAGGCCAGAGTGTTGTCTCAGTCACACACATTAGCATGTTAACAAAAAGATTTATAATTACATGCTGACAGCACACACTATTCTAATTTCTAACATCACAAGAGCTGCTTGTAAAATGTATCTGTGTATTTTAACAGTTTTGATCAAACACATGGGAAATATCCACTTTAAATATCTTGTAAAAATTGAAATAACAAGGCTCAAAGATGTGGGCTCAAAGCGGGAGGCTCAGACAGGTGCTCCTAAAGACGATCCACTGTTACGAAAGAGCAGAGCACAGAGAGTAGGGCTGTGATTGCATCAGTGTGACATGACCAGAGGAGATAAAGAGCCCTGTAGTGTAACATTCATTAGAGCAGAAGAGAGGGAGGGAGCCACAGGAAGGAAGAGGAAATCACCACACAGGGCAGAAGGCTTTTGCGATGGGTTTATGCTACACCACAGAGCCACACACAGATGAATGTCAAGATGTTTTAGATAATTGATAATCAGCATTATTCAGATCTTAATATACAGCTCTAGAAAGTCTAAACTACTGACAACATTTCCCCCATATTCCAACTTAAAAAATTATCGTTTAGAGCATTTATTTGCAGAAAATAACAAATGGTCAAAATAACAAAAAAGATACATGTTTTCAGACCTCAAACAATGCAAAGAAACAAGATCAAATTCATTTTAAAACAACATAATACTAATGTTTACACTTAAGAAGAGTTCAGAAATCAATATTTGGTGCAATAACCCCTATTTTTAATCACAGCTTTCATGCGTCTTGACATGCTCTCCACAAGTCTTTCACATTGTTCTTGGGTGACTTTATTCCACTCCTGGTGCAAGAACTGAAGTAGCTCAGCTTTGTGTTTGTGTTGGAATTCAACAGACGCTGGAATGGAATGGCTGTAATACATGTAGAGATGCTGATTTCAGAAAAAAATGCAATGGTCTCTTATTTTTTTCCAGAGCTGTACGGAAATGTAAAGAAAAATATAATAATAATCTACGTTAGGAATTCAAACTACTCTGAAACTGTTTTTTTTTTTTTAAATCACATTAACTTAATCTTCGTTTGATATAAATACTGCAGCGCTGGTGATTTATTAGAAAATGGGATTTAAAGCGAATTGAACATTTTATAGTTGTTTGGTAGTTGTTTGTGTAAATTCTGATGTTGTAATCGGTGAAATTTGATATCAGGACCTCCCTACATGGCCTTTAATATTTCAGTGCACAGATGAGACAGGCAGAAAGCTGCTACTTGTGTTCAAAAACAAATACCTGTTGTACATAGCACGTTTTGACAAAACGTATCACCATAAACACACCCAAACGCATCTGTATCTAAGACAAGGGAACACAGCAGGAAGCAGGTTCACAAATCCAGGGAGACTAAAGCAAAAACACAGCGAGACTCAGACATACTGACAAAGCTGAAAAAGAGCACCAAGACTCGAAGAGATGGAGCACTTCAGCAAGTTGAGCGTCTGATAAAGGCTTCAGTAAGTGTTTTGTTTTTTGTTTTGTTTTTGTGGAAAATAAATCCAGAAAATACTCCTATCACAGGTACAAGGAGAAATTCAATTTGTCAACTGGACAAAGTTTATTTGGTCGAAGACGTTCCGCAGCTCATCCAAGTTACTTCATCAGTTCTGGCTAAAGTGCTGTCCCACCTCTGTTTGGCCTTTGTTTGGCTTTGTTGAAAACAAAGAGGTGTGATAGTTTCATAGTAATTTCATTGTAGTTAGCTCCTCCCTGCAGCTAGATATAAGCAGTGTCTTTGTCCAGTTGACAAATTGAATTTCTCCTTGTACCATGGATTCTACCTGGACGACTGAGGGATTCTTCACACATACTCCTATCACATTTATTTCATTTTATTTATTTTTAGATGTCCAAAATTTAAATATAGAGAATATATTTGTAAAGAGAATATATACAAGAGAAAATAATATTTAAAAAGCTGCAAAATTAGCTGGTTAAACAGAAAAAGAACAGAAACTTACAACAATGTAATTTGTCGGGTTTTTTTTAATTTGTTTTTGTTTTGTTTTCCTTACCCATTCACTTGTAATGAGGTGCTTGAGAGTATGGTAATTAAACACACTCAGCTTAAACGAAACTAAACACAACTCCTGGTATGTTTTAATGAGGCTACAACATTATAAACTTATAACTCAATTATGTTTAGCCCCTTTATAACGTTGATTCGTACTCCAAGCTTCATTATATTGTAGCTTTAGTATTTGGGTGAATAAGACTCCATTGATTTGGCCCTGCAGCAGGATACATAGCCATGTTCTCTTTTGTCTTTACGTGCAAGAGTCATAGAGGAGAACCCCAGGCTAAAACTACAAATAAACCAGTTGGCTCAAGCTAATTGAGCAGTAATGGTGACGTAAAATGCCCTACTGTGGCAACGCATCATTCGCTGATAAACACTTTTCTAATCACAGCTGCAGGCTCACTTTCCCTGTTTAGCGCCAAGGTGACCCAAACAAAACAACAAATAATGAATAAGATGAAATGAGGACCACGCCACAAGCTTTTTCATAACGCTTTTGCATTACGAGGAAATAATGATTGCTTTGTTGGAAATACATCTAGCACAACTACTATTAAAACAGTATGAGCCGATCAATAGTTTTCTCATTATGCATTTATGTCACCGCTAATAGGTATTGGATTGAGAAAGGAAAGATGACGCGACTTTGCTAACTGTTTTCCATTGTGTGCTGATGAGGGGGGCGAAGCTCGTAAAAATTGTCTTGACAACTTAATTGATCACAGCAGGAGGTATAATAGAAGCCTTACACAAACAGGGAGGTATATCAAGGGGCCAGTGCATTATGGCTTGATTTAATTACAAAGCATAATCAAATTAGACCTGCAGAAATAACCCGTCTTATTAGAATACCCCCTCCGTCACAGGGTCAGGCAACTTTACTGATGAAGTGCTCAAGAAACTTATGGATGTGTTAAAAGGGGCTGCACGGTGCCACCCACTTCACCGTGTGGACTATTTCTCTCTCACATACAGTATATACGCTACATATACCACATATTGTATAGCCACTTGCTTGTCTCCATGGAAATATTACAGTTTTCCCCATTTTTGATCTATAAAATGCCCTACTGTGGAAGAGCATTCCACCTCAGTTTGTCAATACTGACAAACTGACTTGTACTCCAAACAAAAAGACACCTCATGTAAAACCATTTCACCGTTATGTGTTTGTGACTATTGTTATTGATTGTATCTGCATTTTCTATTCTGTTCATATTCTGCTATCGCTGATGACAGAGGTGGGATGTTAGTGCTGCACGTCGGCTGCTTTAAAGTCTGTCATTGTCCTGGCAGGGGGAAGATGTGACCCGTACATTTCCAATCTCATCTCGTTGTATCACAATGACAAATACAGCTTTCATTCCATCCCATGCAAAGAAATAAAATCTCCATGGAGACAAGCAAGTAGCAACACCTATCAGCTGTGGACCACAGTAATACCAAGGTTGTATATCAGAAAGTGTAATTAGTGCTTTTTAAGTTGTTTCCTTAGATGTATGTTCCTTTCAAACAAACTTAGAATAGTCAGTATTAGGGATGTCAACAATTAATCGACTTACAATTAATTGTCGATCAAGACGTTGGCCGAACAAAATGCATTGATTGTAACTAATCGCTAGAGGGCGCTACTCTGGAATGTGAACACGAGATGCGAACCCACTCGCGAGAGAGACCATAGCGTTACATCATGTAACCCTTTCCTCTCTAGATGTTGCCATACAACTCACAGTAGAGCTGGACCTAGAACCATATATTTTTGAAATTATAAAAGCATGTAAATTACATGCTTTTATAATTTCTTGATTGTTCTGGTTTGAGGCCCTGTAATGTTTTATGCTGTGTCCAGGGGCCCTGTGAAATTTATATTTTGTACTGTAACTCTTCACAGATTGAGGGAGAGAAATATTGTTGATGCTTTAGTTCAAAATAAATGTTGAGAATGTCCTAAATATAGCCTGGATTCACTGGTTTCATCATAATATGTAGACTAAAAAACATTCTGTTATTTAATTTCTTCTGTTCCTTTTAATTTCAAGATTTCTGCTACTTGCTGCTATGCTGCAAGTGCAACAACTGAGCCAGTCCTCAATTTATTTTCAATAAAGAATGTATTTTGTTATTCAGCATCAATACATTTGTCTGCTTTTTACTAAGGAATAATTAATTGAGGAATATACAATATAATAATACTATGATATATTTTTGACTTATGTTATGTTATGTATACTATACCTTATATTCTTAAAGACCCTATTGAAACACTAAAATTCAGGTGACAAACGCCGCTTATCAGTAAGTTGATCGATAAGGTCAATCAACTATAGATTAATGAATTAATCGATAATTTGCATCCCTAGTCAGTATTCAAATTGCATTTGAAAAAATGTAATCAGAGTAGTAACTTGATTACTTTTAAAATTAGTAATCATATAAGTTTTGCAAAGTAATAACACAAGACTTTTCCATACACAAAAAGTAAAGAGCTCATTTTCAAGCTACAACAACATGCAAACCACTTCCTGTGTCCATTTATGCAGGCTGCCCGAGCCTTCACCTGTCCACCTGCTGTGCTCCGCTATTTGAATAACCAGATTTGGGGTGAGATTATTGGCTGAAATCTTGTCTAAACAAGCAAGAGGTCCAGGAGCCAGTCAGCGCACTGCATTAGACGTCTCCATTATAGAAGCAATTGGGGCCTCACCATCCCCGGCTGCTCTGAGCACTTTGGCTTTAGTTCGCAGCCAAATGAGAAACGTCGTTAAGTGTGCTTCTCTCCCTCTGCAGACAAACACACAAACACACCCAAGCACACACGTACGCACACATTTGACGTTCATAGACTTTACTGTCCCTAACAGGATGCACTTCGACAGGCAGTAATGAAAGTGTCTCATTGGAAAGTCCAATCAAAAGCTCATCAATCACGCGGCTTGCATCTAAAAAAGCTTTGCGCATCCACCATTTGGTATAAAGGGAGGTAGGAGCTGGCACGGAAAATGTAATCATGTGCTATCAAAGGCTAACAGGCTGACAGGCTAAAGAGAGATATCCGCTAAACAAGTGAAGCATATCATTATGGCATTGTATTGGACGTGTTAAAAAAAGAGGTGAGAATGAGAAGAGAGACGGCTGCGGGTGACAGCGGAGGGAGAAGTAAACAGCTACGGCAGCACACATTAAAATGCACTCATTAAACATGGTTGAAGACAAGGCCATGGCACACATGAGAATAATACTCTGCAGGAAAAGGAAACACAAGGACAAAATAAAAATGTGAAATAAAAGATTTGAATGCATTTTAGAAAATTGTCTATCGCAAAACTTGTTGCATTTATAAATATTTGAGTTACTATTCATTTGGATTAAAATTACAAGTGAAATATTTGGTTATTTATGGGGTTTAGTGGGTGGGGTCCTGCAAATTTTGTAGAATTTTACATTTTTATTGTGTTTAATATGTGACAGTAAAGTCATAAATAGTTTTTAAGGCACAATATGTTACTTTTCTGCTTTTGTCAATGGAAACTATTCAGATGTTTGACAGGTGAAGTCCGCAGACAAGTTATAGGCCATATCTGTGGAGAGAGGAGCCTGTAACTAAATAAATGTAAGATTAATTTAATGTCAGGCAAAGCTATAACATCTTCATGAAGAGTACCAGGTAGGGCTGTGCTAAAAATTGAAACCGATAGTTTGTGATCTCTACTTTGGTCGATCTCGATCATAAGGCATGCACATTTTAATCGACAATTCAACAACCAATCACGTCGCAGTAAGAGCGCATGGTGCTGACGAGGATTTATGCTCTCTTGTGTAGGAAAAAACTGTCTGAGCCACAGATTTCACACATTTCCTCACCATTTATGAGTGAAACTTAAGACCTCATTTTGCACACGGACATCGCACATGTTTCTGTTGGTAGTGGTAACACACTTACAGTGCCGTGAAAAAGTATTTGCCCCCTTCCTGATTTCTGTGTTTTTTGCATATTTATCACTCAAAACATTGTCAGATCATCAAACCAATTTTAATATCACACAGAAACAACCCAAGGAAAGACAAAATTCAGTTTTTGAATGATGATTCCATTTATTAGTGCACAAAAAAAATCTAAACCTATCTGGCCCTATGTGAAAAAGTAATTGCCCCCCCTTGTTAAATCACAAACTAACTGTGACTAACCACAGTTTTGAGAAAACTTAGTTCAGTTCTACATGCCACACCCACACCTGATTGTCACCACCTGTGTTGAATCAAGAAATCACTTAAATAGTTCCTGTCAAACAAAGTGAAGTTGGCTACAACATCTCAAGAACAAACACATCATGCCACGATCCAAAGAAATTCAAGAACAAATGAGAAAAAAAGTGATAGAAGTCTATAATTCAGGAAAAGGTTACAAAGCCATTCCCAAAGCTCTGGGGCTCCAGCGAACCACTGTCAGAGCCATTATTCAAAAATGGAGGAAACTGGGAACAGTTGCAACCCTTCCCAGGAGTGGTCGACCAACTAAGATTACTCCAAGAGTGCGACGACGGCTCATTCAGGAAGTCACAAAAGAACCTAGACGCACATCGAAAGAACTACAGGCCTCGTTGGCCTCAGTTAAGGTCAGTGTTCATGACTCCACCATTAGAAAAACACTGGCCAAAAATGGCATCCATGGAAGAGTTCCCAGGAGAAAACCACTGCTTTCACAAAAGAACACAAAGGCTCGTCTCACCTTTGCCAAAAAGCACCTTGATGACCCTCAAGACTTTTGGAGAAACATTTTGTGGACCGATGAGTCTAAAATTGAACTTTTTGGAAGGTCTGCAGCCCGTTTCATCTGGCGTAAAAATGGCACAGCATTTGATAAAAAGAACATGGTGCCCACAGTAAAGCATGGTGGTGGCAGTGTGATGGTCTGGGCCTGCTTTGCTGCCTCAGGACCAGGACAACTTGCTGTGATTGACGGAAAAATGAATTCTGCTGTTTACCAGAAGATCCTGAAGGAGAATGTCCGGCCATCAGTTCGTGCCCTCAAACTCAAGCGCTCTTGGATCATGCAACAGGACAATGATCCAAAACACACCAGCAAGTCCACCTCTGAATGGCTCAAAGAAAACAAAATTAAGGTTTTGGAGTGGCCAAGTCAAAGTCCGGATTTAAATCCGATTGAGATGCTGTGGTGTGACCTTAAACGGGCAGTTCATACAAGAAAACCCTCCAATATGGCAGAATTGAAACAATTCTGCATAGAAGAGTGGGCCAAAATCCCTCCCCAGCGGTGTGAAAGACTCATCACCAATTATCGCAAACGTTTGGTTACAGTTATTGCTGTCAAAGGAGGCTCAACTGGCTATTAGATTAAGGGGGCAATTACTTTTTCACATAGGGCCAGATAGGTTTAGATTTTTTTTGTGCACTAATAAATGGAATCATCATTCAAAAACTGAATTTTGTCTTTCCTTGGGTTGTTTCTGTGTGATATTAAAATTGGTTTGATGATCTGACAATGTTTTGAGTGATAAATATGCAAAAAACACAGAAATCAGGAAGGGGGCAAATACTTTTTCACGGCACTGTATGTATTAGGTTTAATATTGTAAAAAACTCATTCCAACATTTAAATGTGAATTCCTCAACAATTACTGGTACTATCAACACGAAATAATAAACTGTAGTGATCCTGACATCCTGGAAGAAGATCGAATCAAAAATCAATGTTGATCAATATGGAGAAAAAAAAATTGTGATTATTTTTTTTCCCTATATTGCCCAGCCCTAGTATCAGGAACACCAGAAAATTTACACCTTTAACATCTATTAATTCAGGGGTAAATGGTCTGTAAATTATTATTATTAATATTATTAATAATCATAATCATAATCATAAATATATTAGTCCTGGAAGTAGACAGTACTCCAGATCCACACCCAAAATAAGTTAAGCTAAAAAAAAGGACAATATAAAAAGAAACCTTCTTTAAAGTACATTTCTGGCTTCTCTCCCTAATCCCAGTGTTTACGATACCACTTTTGGCTGACCATATTGGGAAAAAACCCGGCTGCGACACTAGCTCATAACTTCACATGCACAGCCTGCTTTTGTTGATTTCACACTAGCGACGGCGTAAAAAAATCGGCAACTGTAACTAAGTCACTGTTTGCCAAAACTAACAATATTATACTGGCTGCAATACAAGGAGCAACAGACATCAAAAGTGAAAAATGAATAGGAAGATGAAAGAAGAAATAGTTTTGAGTAATCGCAGATGGTCCGACTGTGAGAATATAGTCTGCATTATTACTGCAATAATTCATAGAATGTCAACTTCAAGACACATTTTTCATTTGTGGTATGCTTTTGTTTTGACTTTGGCTCATAATATATGGGTGGGCTGATTTATATAACAGATTTTAGATATAGCTAAATGAGGCAGGATATAGCTTGAACTCGTGTACGTGCAGAGTAACAATTGTTCTTTTTAGTTTATTAAGGTGTATTTGTAGTTCAGAGGTTGTAGATCATTAAAGCTCTTTCCATCTACTAAAAAAATAAAAATAAATATAGCTGCAAGCAGCAATGTGGGGCCAAGCACTGAAGGTTCATGTAGGCCTCATGCCTACATGGCCTCATGCCTAGGTGCGTTGCTAGGCAATTGACAAATTCCTGCAACTTTGATCTGCTGGTGCCACTACGGTTGGGGCTGGGGGCCTATAAATCGCTGTGGGTAATGAGGAGACTGGCTAGAATGTGCATGCAAAATTTCACAACTTTTTACCAGACGGTTCTAGGGGTTGCCATAGACTCCCATGGTGAAAGATATATATAAAATAATAATAAATATAGCTGCAAGCAGCAATGCGGGGGCCAAGCACCGTTTGACAGGGTCTAACAAGGTCTGACAGGGTCTGACAGGGTCAGGGTCTAACCCTGTCAGAACAGACACATCAAAGACAGATCAAAGGTTGCTAGGTGCGTTGCTAGGCAATTGACAAATTTCTGCAACTATGACCTGCTGGTGCCACTAGACGGTTGGGGCTGGGGACCTATAAATCGCTGTGGGTAATGAGGAGACTGGCTGGAATGTGCATGCCAAATTTCACAACTTTTTACCAGACGGTTCTAGGGGCTGCCATAGGCTCCCCATTGAAGAAAGAAGATTGAATAATAATAATCAGGAGACCAGAACATCAAAGGAAAGATCAAAAGGTTGCTAGGCAACTTGCTAGGCAACGCAAAGCAATTCCTATAGGCTGCCTAGCACGTTCGGTGCTTGGCCCCCTAATAATCCTGTGACCAGAACATCAAAGGAAAGATCAAAGGGTTACTAGGCAACTTGCCTAGGCAACTTGCCTAGGCAACGCAAAGCAATTCCTATTATTTTTTTTTATCTTTTAATATTACAAGGTACACAATAATACACACTTCAGGTACATAAAGCAATTCCTATAGGGTGCCTAGCACCTTCGGTGCTTGTCCCCCTAATAAGAATCAGGAGACCAGAACATCAAAGGAAAGATCAAAGGGTTACTAGGCAACTTGCCTAGGCAACTTGCCTAGGTAACGCAAAGCAATTCCTATAGGGTGCCTAAGCACCTTCGGTGCTTGGCCCCCTAATAAGAATCAGGAGACCAGACACATCAAAGGAAAGATCAAAGGGTCGCTAGGCAATGTCGCTAGGCAATGTCGCTAGGCAATGTCGCTAGGCAACGTCGCTAGGCAACGTCGCTAGGCAACGTCGCTAGGCAATGCAGAGCACTATACACTATAGGGTGTATAGCACCTACGGTGCTTTTCCCCTAATAATAATAATAAAAAAAAAACTAAAAAAAAACACTGAAATAGGCACTGACACTTTTTTTTTTTTTTTAATAAACTTTGAATTGAATACTGGAAATAGAGAAAATTTTGGTTTGACACTAAAATGGAATAATGAAATGACAGACTGTTTATCCATGTTATTGTTTTTCATTGCTAACTGAAATTCAAAAGAAGGAACGGATGTAATTGCATTTAATTTATTTTTGTAAATCAGACACATAATGCACCTTTAATGTCTCTATATTGTCTCTTGAAATAAAGACTAATATAAACAAAAAATAAATAAAAAAGTGTGAAAACATATATAGATAAGAACCAACAAATAACAAAATGTAGCCCATTCAGGATAACAAGCAAACAATAATGGCTTTTAAATGTCAGGGGCTTGGTAACCATCTGTCAAATATAATATATAGGCAAAGTTCAGGTATATTTTCAACTTTCATTGTCCTATATGAGAATTTTGCCTTTTGCATTTGACCCATTCTTCACTGTCATTGTGGCAACCAGGTGGTGGGTGATCAGGGTTCTGTCTCCAGATTTTGAGCTACTTAGTCAAGAGGAGGACTTGGAGGATTAGGAAACCTGACTAATTTATTAATTTTAATGAGTACACAAAGACAACTGAAAATGAAACACCTTACCATGTCAACTAAAAGCTCATGTGTGTGAAATCTATATCAAACACTATTTCTAACCACGTTGTTCTCCCCATTCTGTTGGTGAATAATTGTACATGACATGTAGCAGGCTGCTCATGTATTAAGTATAGCCTCGCTGGAATAGCCTGTTATGGTCTGGGGCCGCAGAAATAGCTCTGTGAAGCATCTCTTATACCTGAAATAGGGATCACTCACCTTGACCAGTTCTCTCCCACTATGTGATGTTTTTATATTTATGGCATTGTGCATATCCTTGTCCCCCTCACTCTGCAGGCCCTCTGATAAGGCAGCTTAGCCAAACATCACCTGCTGCACGCCTCCCCCTCCTCTCGTCTATTCTAAGTAGCACAGTGCAGTGTTTAGAAGAGAAAACACTCCCTCAGTAATACCAGGGGAAGCTGAAATTGCTCTTATTAATCAGAGCCGTGATAATGAGCGGTGAATAATAACTATGTGCGCAGGCCTACTGGATATGATCATAGGAAAAAGATAAAGGAAAAAAAAGGCAGACTCCTCCAGAGATGGGTTTATTTGAGATTTAGAGATTTTACAGTTTCCGAGGTGCGTCCCCAGAGGTGCACTGTGGGTATTTCTGCCACTGACCTTATCCCTCATCACAAAACTGCCATCTGCTGTAGCCACTGGAAAGGAAACACTCTTTTAGTTTAGAGTATGGGTCTGTGAAAAGATAAGGTGCAATTTGTATAGTGAGAGTACAACTATGTTATCAATAGAGAATGGTTAATGTGCCAGTATACTTGATAATTACAGATTTTACAGTAGGTGGGATATATGTAGAAAGTAATAAGTAATTCAGTTAGTACATTATTGCCAGTTAGAATCTAGCTTCCTCTCACCTTACGACACTTGTGCCATTGGGCAAGACCCCTCACTCAATAAATGTGATGTAGTGATGTGATTGGTCTGAGTGAGACATAAAAAAGTAGACAGCTATAGAGGATATATAAGCATTTAAAAGAAACAAAGGTAAAAGAAAATTATAATGAAGCAATAAAATTAAAAATATTCTACTCATTGAATATAATTATTGTGAAATTAAAGTAGCACCACAATGCAACTTTTCTGTAGTACGAAAACAGTATGGCACTAAACTTACAGTATCAATTGTTAACTTAGCTTTGTGCTTTCAACTGATATGTTCCACAGTATGGTAGGAAATTTAAGTAAAGCAATAACATCTCCATGGACACAAGTAGGTGACAGACATTTCACCAGAAAAGTTCAAAGTTCAAAGTCAGCTTTATTGTCAATTCTGCCATATGTGTTCAACATACAGTGAATCGAAATTTCGTTTCTCTCGGGCCAGGTAGTGCAAAAAGACAGTGTACAGAATACAACATGAAGACAAAACACAACAAAAACTATCTAAGACAGAGATCTAAGTTAAAACTAAAGTCTACGGTCTAAAATCTTAAAACAGTGCAACATAATAAATAACAAATAACCTATACTATATACAGAGTTGCATATTAAATTGCAGAACTAATCAGGAACTATTGTAATATTGTAAGTAAGTATAATATTTTGGATCTTCAAAGTTATCAGGTATTTATGGATGCTTGCCTTGTTTTTAAAGTTTTAAAAGGACTCGCTCCTCCACCATTAATGGATTTTATAAGTAAAAAAAACTACTAACAGAGTTAACATGAGAGCATTAACCAGAGGAGACTGTAACATACAGAGACGCAGGACCAAATTTGGCCAAATGGTGACGTCTATCAGAGGATCACAGTCATGGAACTCATGACCTGCTCATGTCAGGAACTGTGGGTCCTTCTCAACCTTCAAAAACACGCTGAAATATTGGTTGAAAAATAAGCAACCATGCTCACACAGGTAGATTTTCTTCTTCTCTGGGCCTCTTAAACTCAGAGAACGGTCTATTAGGGGTGTGCAAAATAATCGTCATGACAATGCATCGCGATACTAACTTTCACAATATACTGCATCGATTCTTGATGCCAAAAATTGATTATTATAATTAATAATTTAATATTTAATAATTTAATATTTAATATTGTGATGCGGGGTCTATTCTACTGCAATTACGATGGCGTAGTCAGAAGGATGTTTTGATTATTTAATTAAGGAAGTTCCCAAAAGAAGAAAGTTTGACGAGTGCTATATACAAGACAGTGAAATAAAAAAAAAAGATATTTACAATATATACACACAACCGCAGAGATCTGCTCCATAAATCATAAGCTCTGCTGTTACCTTCTCTGTACAGCTCCAAGTCCAGACTGACTGAGGTAGGGAGAGTGGCCCCCTTTTATCCACCAAGGCTCCTCCCCCCAGCCAATTAACACAAAAATACTAGGTTTTCCCCATTAAAACCCATTTAACAATAATAACAAAAATATAGCAAATACATTGGAATACAGTGTGCAACATGGCCCTGCACCTGTATCAGCACCAGTAATAGTAACATTGATCAATTCCTTATATTTCTCATGATGTCACTGTGACGTCAGATGCCATTATCCCGCGCATGACGAAATAAAACGGAAGTACGATCGGCACTCGGTTTGACAGTGAGCGTTGTGAATGGGAGATGGATACTTGTTTGGAGTTTGGTGGAAAACAAGTTATGGACGTGAAGGATTCAACAGCGAACTTGTGTGCACCCAAGACTACTGCGGTGGTGAACGGACCGTAAATATATAGCAGCAAACAGCGTGGACAGATGGAAAGTGGGACACGGAGCGCAAAACAGCGAAATGAATGAAACCGGGTGAGCGGCGAGCGCGGGCTGTTTGGAGGTACTTAAGTAAGCGCGGTCTTTGACGGAGCTACTCTGTCACAAATATATATAAATAAATATTTATTTATTTTTTTTTTTTATAAATCCTATGCACTTTTTTCTTTGTGAAAGGGTATTGTTTGTTATGATGGTAGCTACCTCCAAAATGGCAAATGTTTGAACATCATTTTTTGTTTTAGAAAAAAATCTATGCACTTTTTTTTGTTATTTGTTTGGTTTATTTGTTTTTGTTATTCAATAAATTCAGTTATGAATTGAGTTGCTCAGAGTTATGTATCAAGTGAAGACACTACCCAGATACACAGCCACTGATATTTAAGTTATCCTCTTTTTTTTTGGGTACATTTTCACTGAATATGTTGAATATATTGCAATGCATCGCCATAATTCAAGTATCGTGATGCATCGTGATAGTATCGCATCGTGGCATATGAATTGTGATTCGAATTGAATCGTGACTTCTTTGCCAATACCCACCCCTACGGTCTATTGTGGTGAACTTGCCGTCATGTCTGTGTGCACTTCTGTCTCTTTTGTGTGTTCCTCTAAATGTTCTTCTGTTCTGACCTGCCTTAGGACAACGGATGTAAAGTAGCTATTGAGCTAATTACGACATATTTACATTGATGCTGTTTGTCATGTTGATTAATATATGTTGTCCTAATTCAAACAAATAAATAAATAAAATAAATAAATCACTGAGTGTACGTGTATGCTACTACTATGATCATTTTAAGAAATGTTTCCTTTATAATTTTATTTTGGGGCAATTATAAACAACGCACACACAAAAACAAGCGCGATGCTCTGAACGGGGATTTCGGATGAGTTGTACAGTCCCAGTGAGCAGCGGATGTTCCCATGAAGAAGTCAAAGACCAAACATTGTGCTTCCCAAAGGAGTAACATTCAAAACAGCCTGCCCAGCCATAGGCCACTGTGTAGTGCAGCTCAACCTTGTACTCAGACGCCTTTGAAAAATATTGAAATGCTCTGGAAGAAGTGTCGATCATTTAAATGCACATTCCGTCATGGTCAAGTAGTAATAGTCACTCTTTACGCATTGATAACTTATATCAGTGCTTAAGGGAGGAAGCCAAAATAAATGATTCACAAGCTCTCCGATGATGACTGAGATAAGCGGTCCTTCTTACGTCTTATAACCCAATATATTCCTTCCTTCACCTTGTCAGACAATGATGATCAGATAAGACAGTGAGAATTAACAGCGGCAACGCACTGGGGATAGTGAGGCATAAGGATCAAGTAGTAAAAACATCACAAGCTTTACATTTCCTACCTCAAAGACAATCCTGTTTATTTTGTGCAACTCCTCGTAGCTAAGAGTCGGCGAATGAACCAAAGCAGCACATTTGCCATTTCTTATAGGCATTTGAGTCGAGATGTCAGAAGAAAACTTGCTGTTAAGTCACCTTCAAAGAAACGCCCCGGTGCCAAGGAATTACAAAGCTAAAATAGTTTCTCAGAGGAGGAAGCCGTGGTTCTATTATTCTTTAAAATGCAGTGCAATAGCTTTTTATGAGTGTGGAAAAGCAGGTCAGGGGAGAGAGCGCTGTGGCCCTGAGCGCATTGTGTCTTATCCCTCTCCATTTCCAACCACCTTGTCCCTGAATAATGGGCAGAGCTCGTCGCTGCCCCCGGAGGCTAATGGCTTCTCATGGTGGAGAAATCAACACAGAAATGCCTCCACGGGTAATCCTGCCTCTTTAACCGGCTACATGCCACGTGTCCAATCCCACTGCGTTCAAAAGTCTGAAATGAAGGATTTGGCCCCTGTGGGATATCCGCCTTAATATTCACAAGAGAAATGAAATCTTCCCACACCGGGAATATTCTAAGATGAAGACTATGGCTTTTTGGTGAAGCCATTTTCTGTGTGAGAAATTGCCACACAGTTATCATGGAGAATACAGAAAATGTAGGTGTATATTTTTGGCATATCTAAAGGCCGAGCATAGTTCAGACAAGACATTATGCAAAGCAGGATCTACAAAACCACATAGTATTTTTATATCCTAATTTTCTAGTTGTAATAGTTGGCAGCGGAAGATATTGAGGTGAGAAAAGTGCAGTATCAAGACGGAGCGGGGGCATTGGACGCATGAATAAATGAACATATAAATTGCTTAAAATAGAGTTGTGTAACCACGTTGGCCTGCATTTGTATTGTTCAGCTGAAACCGCCAGTACATATGCATAAGGAACATGAAAAGTGTATAAACGGGAGTGTAACCCTGGCTTCAAACACTTTTCACATCATGAATTATAAAAGCGCCACCGGTGAAACTCCTCAGACAAACTCATGAGTAGTCACAACCCCTTCATGACAAAATGTTCCTTAAAAAAGAACATTAGAGATGCTTTTAAACACACAAGTGGGATGTAATTTGACAGACTGGCTCAAAGGTCAATAACGTCTAATTACAGTCTGATAAATATCACGAGCAATCAGCACAGAGATTGGAGATGTTCAAACAGCTCTCAGGAGACAAGGACATATAGATCTATTTAAAGGGACAGTGTGTAAGATTTTTACCCGTTAATTACCGAAATTGAAGATACCCATTCAAAAATACATTGTTTTCCAAGCCTTTTCACTTCCATCATGAAATCAAAGTATTCTTTTGGACTTAGATATACCTGCATAAAAGGGGGATCATCCCCATACAGAGGCAGCCATTTTGATTACGAGAGCCGCAGAAGGACATTTGGCCTTCGCCTTCGGCAAGGCTCGTGGTTTTGGGTAAACAATGACAAGCATGTCCCGGATCACACGTCATAATGGATCTAACATGTGTTTTGGACTAAATTGTTTTACTGGATTTTATTCGCTGGATCCTTACAGACAGATTGAGACCAAGCTTATGGTGAAATACAGAGTTTGACCTGTCCAGAGCCTTCAAAGGTAAGCTAAGTAACAAACCTCGTTTTGTGCTTTTCCGTATAAAAACCCCATGTGCTCGGGAAGTGATTGTTGTGCCGGGAAATGAATTGCATAGTCAAAAAGAGGAGACTGTAAGGTTTCATTTGATGTGTAGATTGTCATGGTACACGATCGGGAATGTGTGTTTTCATGCGAAAAGAAAAAAAAAACAGTGAACGGGACCGCGTTTTATTTATACCGTAGTTGTCGGCGAGAGCTCGCTAGCGCCGGGTGCGCGCTGGTACGCGAGCTGTCCGCGTTACGGCGCGCCCGGGTGACCCTCGAGGTCTGCCGTAGCCAAAAGAGGAAGTGCATGGTACCTACACCACCTATGCGCCACGAATCCTACACACTGTACCTTTAAAGCATCCATGAGGTGAATTTGTCAGTCATAGCTGAAGGCATCAACACATACTTTTTGGTTATTTTACAAATGGATTTAAATATTAATCATTGTTACAGACATGTGCTGACAGTGAGTAGACAGGATACGTGTTTGAAACTGGAAAAGTACAGTGACATATTCTTAATGATTAGTTTTTGTTTATTTAATCATGGTATTTCTAGTGAACATTTGCTGTCAATTGTTATGATTGAGAAATACAAATACATTCAAAAGCAGCTTGCAGATTAAATGTATTGGATTGGTATATGTGATGATGAAACACATGGTGAAGAATGTTGCATGTGTGTGAGTGTGAATAATTTTAAAAAGCAGAGGCCCTGCATATGGACGCCTCCAGCAGTGCTTTGGAGTGGGCAGTATGTCACAGATCACAGACTTCCTTTAATTCCACGTAAAGCCATTTTAACATGTAATCCATCTGAGCCACATCTGCCAATCCAGATTACACAGACCTGTTTTACGTGAAGGAAATCAATGGGATAAAACACTTCTTCCAGTTCCTTGTATGGCAACAAAGTAGGGTCAAAAAGGTAATTTTGCTCCAGGTTTATTTTTACGCATCTCCACGGGGTTGATTTCGTGAGTAGCGAGATTTCAAAGTGATCGTGACTTGACAAATTCATTATTGAGTCTGAATGTTGCTTCATTAGTGAGGAGTTTGAATAATAGAGATGAGAGGGTAATATGAGAGCCTAAAACAACCCTGTTTATGAGAAATGATGACAATGACGATGTACAATTTTAGCTTCCCCCAGAAATTCATAATTTATTTATATTAGACATTATATATATAGTTTGCATCTATATCATATTCAGGCAGAGTACACATCCTTTGTGAAAAAACATTAATAATTAATTTTAATAAATAAGAGTAAAAACATAACTGATAATTGCTGTAGTGCATTTACATGCAACATAGCATCACTAAAAGAATATGCTTTGTGTAGTATACACAGCTCTGGAGTTTTCAGTTTTTCTGATTATACTGCTTATAGGTTATGTGTTTGGGCAAAAGGAACATTTTTGTTTGAGTCTATAAACTACTGACAACATTTCCTTCAAATTCCAAATAAAAATATTATCATTTAGATCATTTATTTGCAAAAAATGACAAATGGTCAAAATAACAAAAAAAGATACATGTTTTCAGACCTCAAACAATGCAAAGAAACAAGATCAAATTCATTTTAAAACAACATAATACTAATGTTTACACTTAAGAAGGGTTCAGAAATCAATATTTGGTGCAATAACCCTTATTTTTAATCACAGCTTTCATGCGTCTTGGCATGCTCTCCACAAGTCTTTCACATTGTTCTTGTGTGACTTTTTCCACTCCTGGTACAAGAACTGAAGTAGCTCAGCTTTGTGTTTGTATTGGAATTCAACAGACGCTGGAATGGAATGGCTGTAATACATGTAGAGATGTTGATTAAAAAAAAAAAAAAAAGGCAGTGGTCTCTTATTTTTTTCCAGAGCTGTATATTACCATTATCAGTAAAGACACACTATGAAACTTTGTGTGTGTGTGTGTGTGTGTGTGTGTGTGTGTGTGTGTGTGTGTGTGTGTGTGTGTGTGTGTGTGTGTGTGCGCATGGGGGGGTTGCACATTATGGCATTCAACTTGCCTTATTATATATTAGATATTACAGGTTTTTTAAATGCTGAAAAATCTTGAAAAAACATGCATTCTCCTTAGCAGACCTTAGCTGCAACTTGTCAAGCTGTGGAACATAATAGGCAAAGCAATAAGATCTCCAATGGCAACAAGACTGTGGCAAACCCTCCACTATAAAAGTTACGTAGTGCACCTTTAAAGAGCTTTCATAAGACATGATCAAATATTGAGATGGTTATTGTGGGTTTGCACAATACTGCATTTTTCTGACTGAGGCTGTTGATGCCACAATCCAAATAATATTAAATGAGCAGTGGCTACTTCATTGCAGTTATGATTTAACTTTTGTGTCTTTTCTGACTGGAGGGATAAACAAAAACACTAGAATGGGGTTAGCGATGGTTGCTGTAGCGCCTTACCAAAGCACTACTGGAACAATAATAGGCTAATAGCATTGTGAATGTGCTTGGTCTGAAATTGAAACATCTAATTTTGCAATCTGCCGTTCAGTTGTGTGTGGGTGGTCATTTCTCTGGGGCCAAATAATCCAACTACGGTAAGCCTGTGGGGTCAATTTCACACTCATGCCTGCTCTAATATCTACAAACACATACAAATTCACAGAGAGTCTAAGCCCACACGTTCACTGTCTTGAAGCGAAACAGGTGGATTTAATGCCCGCCATCTCATCTTTCACAAAGACCGCACAAAGAGAAGACTGGGAAAAGATATTGCTTTCATATAATTCTTTTGATAATACAATAAAACCGAGCGGAAATGGAATCAAAGTTCCTGAGAAGTGCTTCTAACAGCAATAATGTTGATCCCCATCCACCTGGTTTACTAAGGAGGCTAATGTCCCAGCTAAATGTCGGACAAATCCTGCCAAACATTTTAGATCACAAAATGACCGCAGCAGGTTGTTTACTGCCGTTTAATGGACTTCGCCTGCTTTATTGCACTATATAGCTTATACAAATCTATACAGATGTAGCAATGGCAATATACAAGGATTTGATGAAGAGAAGAACTGGCAAGCTATCAAATAACAAATTAGTCTCGATTTTCAGGAGGCACTTAGCTCTGGGTGAAATTGGGTAGACGTGCGGACAATCAAATAAGATGAAAAACAATGAAGACCGTATAAAAAATATGCAATAACAATAAAATAAAAAAGAAAGGTTGCCGAGATAATACAAAATCTTGCTGGAAAGAGCTTTAAATGGGAGAATTTCCAAACAACTTTACAAAAATAAATCATAAATCAAAGAAAATAATAATTCAACTACAATTCAGTTAGCCTTAAAGGTGCATTGTGCAATTTTTCTGGTAGCGAGTCCGTCACCTGCTCGTCTCCATGGAGATATAGTTATGGCTTTTCCTGAAATATTCCATGGTATGATATTAACCACATCTATCCAGCATTTATTCATTAGGGGTGTTTCTATTGCTCAAAAATACAATTCTCTCAGTGAATAGGGTTGCCTCTCCACAGATCTGACCTGCAATATACCTTATAGTTGTCTCCTTTGAGATTTAGGCTACGTTTATATGATGACGGTCTGAACAGAAGATGCAAAAGTGGCGTTGTGTCTTCACTTTTTATTCCGCGTTTAGACGAGCATTTTCAGGAGGAAATCTGAGTGCATACGGTGACGCAAAAGTGTGTGGAATTCAGTTGGGTATGCATGCCAGGCGGCTAGGTGGTGCTGTGTAGAATCTTCCTTAATTTAATGTACTTACCTTTATAATTTAATTTATTTAACTTAATTTACTTTATAAATATAAATATCCAGAAATGGTGACGTAAACGCATATGCGACATCAGCAGATTTTACCAGAGTTTCGCGTCTTGGGCAGTGTGGACGAAAATGCTACAGCGGGGCGTATTCAAGTTTCCCACTTTGGAGGGCGGTTTCAGTTTTATGCATTTCTAAACCCCAAAAACGTTGTCACCGTTTAAACAAAAAGCACTTCCAATAAAATATTTTGTAATTTTTACCTGTAAGGGTTCTCGTGTAAACAGACCCTTAATCTCTACCATGGAACATTCTATACAAAGCAATAACATTTCCATGAAGACAAGCAGGGACGGACCTTCCACCAGAAAAGTTCTCCAATCCACCTTTAATAAAGCATGAACAACTTAAGTTATAGTGAACAAAGTTTAAGTGAAACAAGTTGATGATTGAGTAATTACTTGATTAATACCCCTAAAAATCCTAACCCTTGCCCCTTAATTTGGTAGTTACTAAGCCTAAGTCATTCTTAATAAAATATTATATATTATATTATTATGATTACAGCGTAATCAGGCTAATATAAATAGTTTATAATAGTTATAATCACTGGTGCGCGCGTGCGCAATTGCGCACTGCCCAGACGTTCAGCGCGCACATCAAATCCTTTTCAGCGCATAAAATAAAATCTAACCTGAACTCAGCGCTTGTTTGACACACGGACTCCAGTCTGACAGATTCAGTTTGCACATGTGAATGTGCACATGCGTTAGGGACAAGCCAACTACAAACAGATTCATTTCGATCGCATTTCGCTCGCTTCCTTCAGTAAGAGTTGTCGTGCGCATCGCCGTGGGTCAGAGCGGCAGGTCCGCACCAGCCGACGGGAGCGCTGCCCGCACAGAAGAGGAGACAGGTAGAGCCATAATGTAATCCACGGCTGTTTTCTTTGTTTCTGTCCAAGCCATAGGTTTTTGTGAGCAAAAAGACGGGACTTTCTGTGTGAAGTGTGAATCCTCTCCCCAGAGCGTTAAACCACAGAGCTCTGTCACTCTCACAAAATTACTTAAACTGGGTAATGATTAAAAAGCAAGATATAAACTGATAAAAGTGTATACTTATTTTGGAGATCATTATTTTGAGAAAGACCCATCTTATAGTGGTCTATAGGTCCTACAATCATCCCTAAAAAATCTGCAGCTACATGTAGGCTATATTTATCAAGCTGAAAAAATCTCTCTTCATGTGGTTTTACAGGTTTATACACAGGCATATACACAGGTTATTTTTCAAAATATTGTAATATTCAATGTTTCACTGACCCTCACACTGACATACAACATGTACAAAGTTCATGAACAGATTTTTGAGAAGTGGACCAAAAAAATCAGTTATATTAAAAGTAATCTAACAAAAATAACAGCAGTGATTTGATTCATAAGCTGTAACTTGCCATGATCTCAGGTGTGATACTGGTGTGGCCACAGTGTGCATGTCGGATGTTGCTCACAGGAGTCCAAGGAACGCTCAGGGAGTTAGTGTGTTTGCTCAGACACATGAAAAATTAGGGGGAACATTGGTTATAATATAATAGTTTTATGAATGTAGTGAGCCTGCCACACATCACCGAAAACAACCAAGCCCCCATTATTGCTTGCTTGCTAGCATCTGTAACCTCATGCAAATATTGTCTATGGGCACAAACTAATGATTGTACTTCTGTCTTGTTATGAGCGAAGGTACAATGTGTGTGAATGAGGCAGTTATGAAACCCCAGTGGATTTCAGATCACTGGATACATCGAAATGGCATCGCGCGGCACACACCAGACATCATCCCACTTCAAAGTG
Organism: Paratrypauchen microcephalus; assembly: GCA_036785185.1. Classification (NCBI taxonomy): domain Eukaryota; kingdom Metazoa; phylum Chordata; class Actinopteri; order Gobiiformes; family Gobiidae; genus Paratrypauchen; species Paratrypauchen microcephalus. Next base: position 9,789,739 of record JAVJIX010000001.1, on the reverse strand, counting down.
TCTGACAGCCGAGGGACCATCTGCTTCCCCATGTACTCTGCATATGCGAGCCTCCAATATGCTGCCGTTAAATATTTCAACTTTCAACCAAAAAATAATAGATTGGTTTTTCAGTTGAACACGAAAATATCAAAACAAAATGAAAATGATTTTGAGGGGAAGAAAGTTTTTTCTCGTCAAAACATGCATGATAACATATGGCTATTTTATGGACTGGTATAACAGCATTGCTCATAGGCACAACAAAAGCAGATTTGCATAAAATGTGCATGATCATTTCGTAGGCTACGTTCAGACTGCAGCCTGAAGTGACCCAAATCAGATTTTTTTTTGCCTCTATGCGACCTGTATCTGATGATTTTTTTTCAAATGCAACCCAGGCTACTTGGATATGTGGTTCTAAAACCGATACATGTCCGATTTTTTGACATGTGACTTCAGTCTGAACAGCCAGATCACATTTATCCGACCTACACGTCATCAACAAGCGAGAGTGGTAGTAGTAAAGGTAGTGGTAAGTAGGCACTCACAAATGTACACACGAAAATAGTATATGAACTCTGTGTCAGTGAAGCAGCGAAACACATGGAAATCCCACCAATCCCACCGCTCGTTCCCACACGTTGCTGCCACTGCCCCACAAAACGCCAAGGCCAAAAACCTTGTCCTTCTCTTTCTCCGTCTCCTCCTTAAAACAAATAAGCTGTACATGTTCTGGCTCCGGTACGACAGCAACTTTAGGCGACTTCCGTAAACATTGAGCACGATGGCTGAGTCTGACATTGTTGTGTCCTCCAAGGCGCATGTGGGACACTTTTGGGGTGTTTAAAGGTCCCATGGCATGAAATTTTCACTTTCTGAGGTTTTTGAACGTTAATGTGAGCTCCCCTACCCTGTTTAGGCCCCCTCCCCCCATGGCTAAAAGTTGCGAAATGTCTAAACTGAGCATTTGCGGTCCTTTTCTGTGTTACACAAAACCAGTGTTGAAACGGGCGAGTTCGGACAAGGCACCTTTTTGACGTCAGATCGGCAAATGCAGCTCCAGCCCCTCCCTCTGTCTCCGCTCAGCGTCCCTGTATATCCCGCCCATAGAGTTTGGACTGTGAATGCGCTACAATGCGAAATGCGTTTTTTTATTTGCCTGGAGGCACGTCCGAGTGTTTCTAGGCTCGCAAGTCCCTTACCCGACCCTCTGGACCTCTGAAATACCAGTGGTTTAATTTTATTTTCTGTGTAAATATGCTTTTTTTCATTGCAAAGTCTCCCATCTGTCTTCCTTCCCCCGCTCCTTAGCCAATCTCTCTGTCCTTCTCATTTGCACTGAAGCAGCAACACCCAGAATAAAGCATTTTAGACACATATCTAGCCTCATGAAGACTGTCAGAGTCATATCTCATGCAGTGAGTGTTGATTTTGAAGAAGGATTAATTTACAGTATTATTGGAAATGTGAACAACCTCGCAAAAAAAAATTGGAATTCACAAAAAAAAAAATCTGAATTGAGCTTTAAGCCCTGCAGTCTGAACGTAGCCTTATTGTAGACCACCAAATGTAGCTGCATGTATTTTCTATGAGACTGCCTAAAGTTAATCAAATCCCATCCCAAACCCCATCTACAAATTAGGACAGAACATAGTTAAGTTAATGAGACTAATTTTTATTTAAAATGCCAAAAAGTTATACATAGTATGCAGTTAAACCAGATCATATAGTAGGGGTTCTTAACCTTTTCGATCTCAGGGCCTGACTTTTTCTGTAGAAAGTAGCCCAGGGCCCAGTCTCATATGAAATGCATAATTTTGTATTATCCAGAATTTTGTGCTTACAGACAATTTAATTTCTCATACAATTTTTGTTTTTTGTTTTTTTTGCTGTTTGGGAAACATAAACACTATAAGTTGCTTTTCCTCTAACTCAGCCCTAACTTGTGTTGCCATCTCTAAGGACACAGTTTGCTCCTTTAATAACTACAGTACATCACTTGGCTGAAACTTTGCTGAGTTTAAAAGCCTGATTCTGAGCCTGCGGATCAGCTAAAAATGCTAATGTGGCCATTACTTTGTGAAGTCTGACAGAAACAATGTTCTCTGGATTATGAATTAAACAATGTCTTCCTCTTCTCTTGTAGCCGGACTTGAAATGACCCCTGGAGCATTAAAACAGAGCCATGAGGTCAAATGTTCATTTCCAGTTCAATTTCTCTGCCTGTTTCACAAAGATGGGCGAAATATCGGGTAAAAAGTCTTCTAAACCTGATAGTATCTAAACCTGAATGAAACAACGCTTCTTAATTTGGCCTGGCAAAAATGGGTTTGAGCGGTTTTAATTGTAGCTTGTACGCTCAAAGTAATTTCCCTTTTTGATTTAAAGACCTTTAATTGTTCATGTAAATACAACTCATTTGACTTTTCATCACTCGCTTCACTGTAATGCACACAAGATTTTAGAAACACATCTGATTGTGATTTTTCTGACGAATACATTTGCGATTAATATATAAAAAGTAGGATTCTGTTTAGAGTACTTGTTTCAAATACAAGAATGTGCATTTCAAAACTTGTTTGTAGAGATTGTTGTGTTTTCCAATAAAAAGACATGCTATTTTGTGGACAGTTGTTGTTTACTTGAGTCTTTGTGCTTAACTTAAATGGCAATATCAACGCGATTGCAAAGTGCTGTGCAGCCCTGAAGCACATTCTATAACCACATTGTATTGTCTTTGAGTATAGCTCTTAGCAGGAAAAGAGCTTACTGTTTAAGATCGCAGATGGAGACAATGACAATGAGCTCCACAAGCCTCTTCAACTCCACTCACACACACACCAAACAACCATATTTTTATTCTACTGCATTTCTACATTTGTGAAATAAATAAGCACATTTACTGGACTGACACCAGATTGGCGGAGAGGGTAACAGGGGAAGAAATGAGGGCTTCAAACTCACAGCATGAAATCCTGCACTGATCGCTATGTTATTGGATCAAAATGAATTTTAAAGTAGTCCAGGCTTTGCCAAAAGTCCCACCACTGCTTACATTTAAATGTTTTTCCTCCAAAACAATATTATGACTCGTCTTCTATTTGTGCGGTACTTTGCATTATTACACCCATTATTCACTGCACGCCTAATGGGAGCTGATAAAACAAGATGAAACGTCAAGTGAGTAACTTTCTTACAAAGTCTTGAACTGAGTGTTTTCACTGCACAGTCATCACTTATTATGACTAAATTAAAGACAAGCGTAGATAACAAACTACATACATGCTACCAAAAATTATGCTTTTTTTTCAGTAATACAACTATCCACCCATCCATTTTCTTCCACTTTATCCGAGGCTGAGTCACAGAGGCAGCAGTCTGAGCAGGGAGGGCCAGACTTCCCTGTCCACACACGCTTCCTCCAGCTTCCAGGGTCCAGCGTGTCCGGAGCCTCCTCCCCGTGGGATGTGTCCAGAACACCTCTCCAGGAAAGCATCCAGGAGGCGTCCAGAACAGATGCCCGAGCCTCCTCAGCTGCTCCTCTCCACGTGGAGGAGCAGCAGCTCTACTCTAACAATACAAGTCATGAATTAAAAGCCCTTCATTAGAACAGTGACTGTAAAGTTATGGCCAAACTGTATATTGGAATTTCTGTCAACTGAACTGACAAATGTACTATGGAAGACATAATCCATGACTGGTGCAAATCTAGAGAGGACTGAATGGAAATCTGTATTTTAATCAATTCGGTTTAGAATAATAAAATGTACTGTGCACTAATAATATGTGTATAATGTAAACTGTCCAAATACACTAAATAAAACAATAAGCAGAATCTGATTAGTTTCCACGTTTTTGCAGAGGTCAATTTGGTCTAAACTCAAAATGTTACTTTCATTTAGCAATAAAATCTACGATACTTTTAGAACTTTTTGCTGGAAACATTATCAAAAGTAATGTATAACAATGAACCATCACTTTTTAAGGTCTCCAAATGCAAAACACAAGTTGATAAAGTTGTTTAACCATGCATGCATCTTGTAAACGAAAGCTTTTTGGCCTTGAGTCGACACAAACATCCATAACTAGATAGAAGTTGTAACGTCTCAGCTTTTCTGCTCCTCCACCGCATTAAGCATTCCCGGTGCATCCTCTGAGGCTCCTGGGCCGAGTGGGCGTGCAGGGGTGACAGGATCCCAGCAAAAAACACTGAAATAATTGGAAGGTCGGATTTGATAATGGCCATTCCAGTGAGAAGCCGGCTCTTAATTGGTGGAGGGTCCGTTTGGTGAGTTTTTTAAACGATATAAAAAACTATGAAGACAACCATTAGCGTTACACAGGCTGACACTGCACTGTACGCCAAGACAGAGATTGCTTCCACTTTTGTTTGAATCATGACACGAAGAGATTTAAGTTGAGCTTGGATTTCACTTTAATAAGGCAATAACTGAATCATTAAAGTCTCGAATGTTGGATGGAAATATTTTAAGATGCGTGGATCGGAAATAGCAGCTGTCAGAGCAATCAGAACATGCAGGATAACCTTATGCTCTGTCAATCAGTACATTATTGCACTGCAGTCCTCGTCTCCTGTACAATGGTCCCTCGCTACATCGCGGTTCACCTTCCGCAGCCGCATTGTTTCGCAGATTTTTTTATTCCAATTTTTTTTCATAGTGTATCAACGCGCATTGTGTTCTGCGTCCTGATTGGCTAAGGGACTGTAGACCTTTGCCGATTTGTCAGTCATTCTCCTCCGTGTCTCCTGTACAGTACAGAATGTGTTCAGTTTGCCAGATTTATATAAATGTTCGATCACGAGCAGTGTGACTCTGAAGCGCTGTATGTTTGCAAGTTTTCTCCCCCCGACAAAACCCACAACAGCGGAGCAGCGCCAGAACGAAGAGGCTCGGTTTTCAGGCCCTGAAAACAAGTTTTGATCTTTAGTTTCATTCGATAATACTGTGCTTTTGTTTTGTTGAAAATCTACAAAAGTTTTGAGTGTTTAAACGAGAGAGAAATGTGAGAAAATGTTAATGCCAGTCTGAGAAAAGGGTATAATGTGTGTGGTGAGGCATTTACAGCTTTAAAGCAAATTGTAAAATATAAAGCCGACTACTTCGCGGATTTTGCCTATTGCGGGTTATTTTTAGAATGTAACCACCACGATAAACGAGGGACCACTGTATTTAGCTGTGATTTGATATTTTATTTGATATTTTTACTTTTTTTCTATTTTATTTTGACTTGTACATATACACTTTTTTTTTTTCATAATTATGTCTCATTTGACACCAGTCTCTTGCTCTTTTTTTGCTATTCCATCTATTTTTTGTTACCCTCTCTTCTATATTATATTTAATGAGTGAGCTACAGTACCTAAATAATTACCCTTGTGGATCAATAAAGTTTGTCTAAGTCTAAGTCTCTATTCTCACATGCAAAAAGTTGAAGTTTAGCCATTTTTCTTCTTCAAATAACACTCCATCACAAAGCTTCAAATATAAAACAAATTAATTGCTAACACCATTTCAACTGATTTCAAACAATAGCAGAAAAAGTGGCTATGATAGAGTAGCTATCATTTGTGGGTCACAGCATGAAGATCTTGGATTAGGTTCTTGGGCTAAGTTGAGTTTCCCCGAGGTACTCCAGTTACCCCATGAACCTCAAACATGCACAATCAGCTAAAGTACTCGTGCTTTCTTATAACCCTTATTTAACCAGATAAGATAATCAGAATTCATTCTGTTGGCCTGGCCGAGAAGCAGGTCAACCCTTGGTCAAAATCTGGAGATGAGTGCTTGGGCTCCACATGTTGCCCCATTGGCATTGAAGGATGAGTTAAGTTCATTATTGTATTAATTTCTCACCATTTTATTGAGATAGGGGTAGGCCTGTCACAAAAATACATTTACACAATATATTGTGTAAGAAAATATAGACAATAAACGATAATATTCAAAGTCAAAGTCAAAGTGTACTTTATTGTCAATTCATTATGTAACAGGCATTACACAGAGGACTGAAATTGCGTTTCACCGGACTCCAAATGTGCAATTTTAGTAAACACACACACAGCTACACTCATGGACATGAAGTGTATACAGGTAAACATATACTCTTCCAACAAGAAGGAAAGTTCGAGGTAGAATAAAATGTGCAATATGTAAGGTGCAAAAGAGAGGGTGCAAAGAGTGCTGAAAGCTGCATGTACATCGGTGTGTCTAAGATTGTTTTTTGGATGTCATTAACATGTTCTTGTTGAAAATAATTTATGCCACTGACACATACAGCATCAATAAAAGACATTAACTGCAACAAATAAATAGCAGATTTAATCAATAATTAGCCATATATAGTTATTTATTCAACCCTCTATGGCGCAAATCTTACATTATTGCATAAAATAGCAGAAAAGTACCCACTTTTGCCAAGAAGTATCCATAATAAATATTGAGCCTCAAAATGTAATATAAATGGATATAGTAATTATCGTGACAGGCCTAGATGCATTTACTGCATTCAAGGTCCAAACCTCCAAAATGAATGAGATCTTTTATAGATGTGAGATGCTCCATTTTCTCTTGATTTTCAGAGTCATGCTAACTCTGATAACTTGTCTAAACTCATGAGACTGCATCACAGGCAAACATAAAGGGGATCCTCGGCACAGTTGTAAATCTCCCCAAAGCCCTGTGATCACCTGGGAGAAGGCGGAGAGGGAGAGGGGGTGTCTGTGGGAGTGGGAGAGTGTCACCCAGTGGGACAGCTGCTTTCATCAGCACAGCCACACTCTGACCCTGCCTCCTGGGACCCACACAAGCCTAATGAGGGCTGGCTCCATGTCTCCTGTTGCTACACACTGCTCCCATTGTGCAGCACTGTCCCAGGTCACAACACCCACTGGGAGGACAAGAAGCCATCTTCATAATGCATACAGGCTAATGGGACAAGACCCTCGAATTTAACAGACAGATACCACACAAGGTTGCTATACTAACAAGGCCTTGTCAAGGTCCAATCTCATCTGATGCCTGAAGCTAAGCGGAATTGGACCTGGGTAACACTTGGATGGGAGTCCGCTGGGAATACCAGGTCCCACAGTGGGGCAGCAGACTCTAGTGCAGTGGCTCCTAAACTTTTCACACCAGGTACAACTAAAGATTTGGCTTTCCAAGTACCACCAGATCTAAATCAAGCATATATCATCAGATTAATACAGCTACAGCTCTGGGAAAAAAATAAGACACTACGGCATTTTTTTCTGAAATCAGCATCTCTACATGTATTACAGCCATTCCATTCCAGCGTCTGTTGAATTCCAACACAAACACAAAGCTGAGCTACTTCAGTTCTTGCACCAGGAGTGGAATAAAGTCACCCAAGAACAATGTAAAAAACTTGTGGAGAGCATACCAAGACCCATGAAAGCTGTGATTAAAAATAAGGGTTATTGCACCAAATATTGATTTCTGAACTCTTCTTAAGTGTAAACATTAGTATTATGTTGTTTTAAAATGAATTGGATCTTGTCTCTTTGCATTTTTTGAGGTCTGGAAACATGTATCTTTTTTGTTATTTTGACCATTTGTCATTTTCTGCAAATAAATGCTCTAAACGATAATATTTTTATTTGGAATTTGGGGGAAATGTTGTCAGTAGTTTATAGACTCAAACAAAAATGTTCCTTTTGCCCAAACACATACCTATAAGTAGTAAAATCAGAAAAACTGATCATTTTGCAGTGGTCTCTTACTTTTTTTCCCAGAGCTGTATAATCTAGGGCTAAACAAGGACTAAAAGTGGATTTCATCAGTATCTCTGTAGTTCTAAACAAGAAATTATCCAAAAAAGCAGAACAAAGTGAATCAATTTAACTGTAAATGAAACAAATCCACAAACTGAAGAGCTAGTCCAAGTATCACATGAAGGAGCTCTTTCCCACCAGCGGGACCACAGTTTAAAGGTCCCATGGCATGAAATTTTCACTTTCTGAGGTTTTTGAACGTTAATGTGAGCTCCCCTACCCTGTTTAGATCCCCCCCCCATGGTTAAAAGTTGTGAAATGTCTAAACTGAGCATTTGCGATCCTTTTCTGTGTTACAAAAAATCGGAGCCCAAACGGGCGATTTTGAACAAGGCGCCTTATTGACGTCAGATCGAAAAAAGAAATGCAAATGCAGTTCCACCCCCGTCTGTCTGTACTCAGCGTCTCTGTAAATCACGCCCAGAGAGTTTGGACTGCGAATGCGCTAGGCAATGCGAAATGCGTTTTTTTATTTGCCTGGAGGCACGTCCGAGTGTTTCTAGGCTCGGAAGTCCTTTATCTGAGCCTCTGGACCTTTGAACAGCAGTGGTTTAATTTTATTTTATGTGGAAATGTGTTTATTTTTCAATGGAACGCTTCAAATCTCTCCCCCTGTGCAAAAACAAGGAAATGGATCAGCTGACAGCTCAGAGCGAAAGCGGAGCGTTTGGCCACGCCCCCACCCTCTACTATTGGCCAGCTCTTTTCTCCTCATTTGCATTCAAGCAACAACGCCCATTATGACCTGTTCTGAGGGAGAAAAATTACTCTTTCTCATCTTATCTCTGTTTCTCATGCACTGAGTGTTGATTTTGAAGAAGGATTCATTTACAGTATTAGGGAACCATTAAGGAGCCATATAAAAGCATCAAGAAGTACCATGTCATGGGATCTTTAAGAACCATTACTCTAGTACACTGCCGTTGTGTCATTGAGCAAGACACTACCCACCTTGTATCATTGAGTATGGTTATAAAAATTGGTGGCATATCTCATATTAAGAAGGTCTGGGGTTTGACTACTGGGACTTTTCTGTTTTCTTGTTTCCTCTGTATATTCCCTGTTCCAACATCAGCGTAAAACATATTCTAAACTAATCTACAAATTAATCTGAACTAATTTAATCTAAACTTCAACCTACAGCATGACATTTAAAGATAGGATCCCTGGTCAATGACAATTTTGTCCCATCACCTATAAGGTTTTTTTGTATCGTTATCACACTGTTGATGTCTTTTTATACTTTATGAATGAAATAAACAAACATCACAGCAAAGGCTTACAGTATAAAATCAATAGCTAAGTAAAAATGAATAAAAAGGTTCAAACTACACAGCCACAACACAGTCTTCTATGGTGACAAAAAATAAAAACTCTTGCACAACCATGTAGTGACAATGAGTAAGTGTGTGAAGGCAGCGGGGGGCTACTTGGCTCTTGAATTGCTTTTTGTGAAACCTGGAAAGAAGCAACCTCAGTGCGATGCCAGGGTCAGACAAGGCTAATTAGTCTGCAGCGGCCCCTCAAATTCCTGCCCTGGGATATTAATGAAGTCATCCATAGGAAAGCATTGGCTACTAGCACTTCCACTACCACCGCCTCACCTCTTTCCAATGTCCCCCCTGCTGATGTGCCACTGTGCCTGGGGAAGGGCAGCAGTATGCCAGCCCGGTCCCTCCTGGTACCCCCTTGGTGCCCCCCTCCCCGAGAGGCTGACAGGCTGGATGGATGGCCAGGGCAGTGGGTGGATGGGGGCAGCAGCTGTGCATGTGTCACAGTGCCAGGAGAGGGTGACAGTGGCCCTGCGCGGTGTCCTACATTAACACAGAAATAATGTTTGTACAGGGCAGGGAGAAGCGTGTGATGTGAAGAATGGATGTCCGCTCTACCATATTTCATCTATTTTGGCTGCACTGTCACAGGGTAAAACGTGGAGGGCTTATTAAAAGTCTGATACATGTTTGGATGCATGTGGGATGTTTACTGTCACAGTCTCATGGGTTCGGGTAACAATAGTCAACAATATGTCTTCCTCTAATCCACAAACAATGCACTACAGGAATCCAGAATAATCAAAAGAACAGTCACTTTTGAAACATAAAACTTAGAATAGCTCAATAAATAGGTACAAAACATTGTATACACTACCAATCAGTTTTGTTTTTATCTTAACTAGTTTTTTTTTTCTTATCTATATAATTCCACATATCTTGCTTCATACAGCTCTCGAAAAAAATAAGAGACCACTGCATTTTTCCTGAAATCTCTGCATGTATTACAGCCATTCTGTTGAATTCCACCACAAACACAAAGCTGAGCTACTTCAGTTCTTGCACCAGGAGTGGAATAAAGTCACCCAAGAACAATGTGAAAGACTTGTGGAGAGCATGCCAAGACGCATGAAAGCTGTGATTAAAAATAAGGGTTATTGCACCAAATATTGATTTCTGAACTCTTAAGTGGAAACATTAATATTATGTTGTTTTAAAATGAATTTGATCTTGTTTCTTTGCATTGTTTGAGGTCTGAAAACATATATCTTTTTTGTTATTTTGACCATGTGTCATTTTCTGCAAATAAATGCTCAACGTTTTTCAGGCCAGGGACCCCCAAACAAATGGCGAACTGGGCCAGGGACCCCCTACTATATATACGGCATAGAATTGTGTTTTATATTAAATTGAGCTTAGTGTCATGTATAAACATTGCTACTCTGTTAAAGGGATATGCCACCCCCAGGTCAAATTTGGGCAACTCCCCACAGTCCAGAGACTAAAACAAGTGATGGAAAGCGTTTTCCTGCTCACCCAGCCATTGTCCGAGTCTGTCGCCACTGACCGCCGTGCGAGCTGCTGCTCCTCCGCCTTAGACTGGAGTCTAACGTCGCCAGAGAAAGATTTCGGCCAAAAGGAATTAATTTGCTCGATGCTTTTCCAGAAGGACATGGCCAAATCACGCACCACGTTGTGCAACAGGGGAACTCCCTTCCCGGTGCGTAACTGGGATTCCCCTGGCAGCGTGCTGCGTGATTCGGCCATGTCCTTCCGCACTGAAAAATAGTTCCCACCCAAAATGACCAAGGCAAGCTCTCCGTGTTGATTTGCACATTTATTTGCACTCGATATGAATGCGCACTACACAGAAAGTAATTGGGAAACGCATCGAGCAAATTAATTCCTTTTGGCCGAAATCTTTCTCTGGCGACGTTAGACTCCAGTCTAACGCGGAGGAGCTGCAGATACCGCGGCGGTCAGTGGCGACAGACAATGGCTGGGTGAGCAGGAAAACGCTTTTCATCACTTGTTTTAGTCTCTGGACTGTGGGGAGATGCCCAAATTTGACCTGGGGGTGGCATATCCCTTTAAGGTACATCCAATACAAGGAAATAATACACAGGTTAATACTGTATTTTACACTATAAAATATAAAATTATATTATCTTAAAGTGAAATTAAAAGACCCCTAGGGGGGTCGCGACCCCCCTGTTGAAGACCTCTGCTCTAAAGGATAATATTTTTATTTGGAATTTGGGGGAAATGTTGTCAGTAGTTTATAGACTCAAACAAAAATGTTCCTTTTGCCCAAACACATACCTATAAGTAATAAAATCAGAAAAACGGATCATTTCTTTTATTTCTTTTATTTTTTATTTTATTTTTTTTATGTCTTCTGTATGCATCTAAAATGAAGAAAGCGGTAAAGGAGAGAAAAAGTGTGTCCAAACTTCTGACTGGTCCTGCATGTTTAAGGGTGGATAATGTGAGGATTTGGTTGTAAAATAAAAATATTAAAAGAATGCATATGAAACAGTGAATGAGCAGTTCAGTCCAAACTTTTGACTAGTAGTGTCAGCTACAGTTGCTGACATTTCGTTCATTTAAAGATATTGCATTAATGAGGTCACTCAACAAGGTAAAAGTACATTTTATTGTCTCTGTATGGTAAATGTGTCTGATACTTCAATTCCACTGGGGCAACCTGTCAGGACCAGTGAGGATTCATCTCCAGATCTTGAGCTAGGCTTGCTCAGGATTATCTTTAGTTTGTTGTTATTTTTATGAGACAAATGAATTCAAATGCAAAATCAATGACAAAATAACTTTTGAGAATTTCATGATGGAAAACCAGTGTTATATGTTGTGTAATCACAGCCTTACTAATTAAATTTCTGTAGCTCTGCTGTTCTTTTCTTGTGGTTTAACAGCTAATTTTCTATTTAAAAACCTATCTTTCTGAATCAACAAACAAACAGGAAAAGCTTGCAGATGAGAAATGCCCAGACATGTTTAATCAAGATTTTTCACCTCTCACCTTGAAAACATCCACTCCGGCAATGAGTGGGCAAAAGGTACAAAGCAATGTGAAAATTACATTCTATTTTTAAACCCAGAGTTGCTATTTTAAATGGGCTGTTGTGAACGCGCTGAAATGAATGGAGTTTTTTTTCCCAGTTTGAAAACATTTGCAAAATAAATCATTCTGGCCTCTTCTGGCGTAGAAATGAGGAATGATAAAAGATTACAGTCAATTGTACAATCTTTTCTGACAAATATGGGACGGAACATACAGTTTGTTCCATTAATTTTGAATTTTCACTGTTTTCAGGTCAGTTGGAATATGTTATGGTAAAAGTGGTGTCAAAATTGCAGAAGCAGTAAGTACTAATCATGAATTGTGATAGTAGTAATAGTTGTGGTAGTAGTGATCATATTTGTAGTAGTTAACTTCCATTCCATAATTTCAACTGCTTTAGCTATTTCTTTATCACTACCTAAGTACTTCTACTTTTTAGTAATTCCTATCACTACATGCACTTCTGATGTTTTTTTTGTTTTTTTTTGATGATGACAAATATTTTGACAAAACTATTTCCCAAAGTGCTCACTTGACAGTTTAACTCCAATATATCAAATGAAACTATAAAACATTATACAGGAGAATTATATTATTGGCATTGATGTGATGTTTTGTTTTATAGTTTTATTGCCACTCGCCTCTGCCGTCTGGCCTGTCTGCGCCAAACGTCCCGGAGCCGTGGAGGTTTACGGCTTCAGACAGTGGGATGTGCTGCTTCATCAGGCTGTTAAAGCGACGGCTCTGTGTCAGCCAGACCAGACACTTTAACACAGGATAGGAAGTAAAAAGTTACAAGTACCTCAAGTACTGTATGTTAGGTCAAATTAAAGGGCTCAAATTCTGATCTATCTGATCTGAAAACATACTGTACCTGGCGTTGTGTTTTGTTTCTCACATGTTTAACACACAAACCCCGCATATTTACGACAAGTTCTTCTCTCAAACAGAAAACACCCTGTTCCACCTTGTGATGTCATTTGGTAAATCAGGAAGTGCTCCACTGTGTTTTTAAACTCCATACTAGGACTAGACTAGATCCTAGTGATAATTATAGCCCTAGAATTTTCCATCTCTCCTGAACATAAGACAAAACACTGAGGAAAATTCCATGAACATCCCATGAACATGTTACTGACATCCAAAAACAATCTCACACACACTGATGTCCATGCAGCTTTCAGCACTTGCACTTTACAAATTGCACCTTCACTTTTGCACCTTACATATTGCACATTTCATTCTACCTTGAACTTTCCTTCTTGTTGGAAGAGTATATGTTTACCTGTTTGTCTTATGTCTATTTAACGTTGATAAGTGTAGCTGTGTATGTGTGTGTGCGAGCATGTTGTTCGTTTTTAGTTTAAATTGCACATTTGGTGTCTGGTGAAACGCAATTTCAGTCCTCTACATACATAGTGAATTGACAATAAAGTACACTTAAAAAAAACAAAAAAAAAGCTGTTAACATGAAAGCTCCTGCCATTTGGAACTTTGGAGATGACACTGTGTAATACTGTGTAGCACCTTTAAAGTAATCTTATTTTTATTATAATTTTACTTATCAATTACAGAACAGTTTATGCAATCACTCTTGCTATGCCTGCTCTAAATCAGCTCTTTGCTCAGCTCTCCGTTTTAGCACCAGGTCTTGGATAGGTGATAAATCGCTACTATACATAAACGTTTATTTGTATATAAAATAATTGCTTAATAGCAGATATTAAAATATATGTGGTCTGGCACAAAGCTCAAGACAGCTTGATTCCTGAGTATTTTCAGTTATAAAAGCATATCCACCAGTAGCAAAAATGGTAAAGCAAATTGCCTTTAAATTATCATTAGATTTGAGAGGGCATTTGCAGAAGGCTACTATTTTGTACATGGCAATGGATGATAATAATAATAATAATAATAATAATAATAATAATAATAATAACAATAACAATAACAATAATAACAATAATAATAATAATAATAATAATAATAATAATAACAATAACAATAATAACAATAATAACAACAACAATAATAATAATAATAATAATAATAATAATAATAATAATACCTTAACCCTAGAGCACTATCGCCGGGTGTTTTCTGAGTCATGGGTCCCTGGGGAGCTTCACCATTTTTTTTTACATCTTTGAAGGTGTAGGTGTTTCCCTACCCCAAAGCCCACTTTTTCCTACAGGCTTTCGGGTGATTTTCACACGGCAATAATGAAAGAGAAATGTAAGAATGTAATAAACTTAATGTAAGAGGATGTAAGGAATAGGTAAGTAAGAGTGGTCCTGGCATGTGTATCTGTCCTTATTTAGTGCAGTGGTTATGAATAAATATCACAAAGTGGTGATTTCAAAGGGAATTATTATGGTGAAAACAATATTTTAGTCAACTGGTCCTTTTTACCCACTGAAAAAATACTATTTTTTGTTCCTCTCTCCTGCAACTGTTCGTGTGTCAAGGAGTCTGAGCTTCACCAGGGAAGTCTCACATGTCCCAGGAATGGGTGGACCAAAGACCAAGTTTCCAGTATCATTATTATTATTATTATTATTATTATTATTTATTTTTTATTTTTTTTAGGATTTTTTTGTGGTCAAATTCCTAATTTTTCAGTCATTTTAGAGCATGTTTTTAGGATCTTCCTATGTTTTTTCCATTTTGTTACACATACCACAGTTGAAAATAAAAGAATAACAACTCTAATATTAACATGTGTTGTCATATTTTGATCTATTTTTCATGACAAGTACTTTTTGTTGGGTATATTATATCGCGTAAAAATTACCCGGCAAAAGTGATGGTGTTACTTTTTATAGAGAAAGTGTTCTAGGGTTATAGTAGATAAAGGATAGAACAACACTGAGCATACAAAAGAAGAACAGAAATTTGCCAATAGGACAGAGTTCAAAACGCTGACAGTAGTATAGTGAACGATTCTCTAATGGGCATTGAACATTATTATCCGGTTTAAGACTTAATGAGCAGTGTCTGTAAACGGACCATTTATCTTTTAGATTCACTGATACATGCAATAGCCCACTTCCACTGATGTACAGGCTTTAAATGCAATGTCTTTAAGATGCTCATGCCCGGAAGAGAAGAAAAGGAAGCTCTCGTCCGTGTGGGAGTGCAGTGTTTGAGATCAAAGCTAAATCAAGTGGACTAGAAACTGACATGCTGCCAGTAGCACCAATAGCATGTGGGAGATAGACTGTAACAAATCTATATCAAGGAAATTTGATTCAAACCACTTTTGGCTCTAAATAAGAACGTTCATTTTATTTATACATGATATAAAATGAGATTCTGCCTGATCCTTCCCATTACTCAGCCACTGTCTTTTAATAGTCAAGTCAGTACTCCATTTTCAAACAAGACTTTTATTTGCACATTAAGGGCCTGTTTACACGAGAAGGCTTGCGGTAAAAAAAAGACAAAATATTTTATTGGAAGTGCCTTTCATTTACACGGTGACGGCGTTTTGGGGGCTTAAAAACGCAAAAAACTGAAACTGCCCTCCAAAGTGGAAAACTTGAATACGCTCCGCTGTAGCATTTTCATCTACACAAAAAACGCAAAACTCTGGTCAAATCTGCTGACGTCGCGTACACGTTTACATCACATCGGTCCATATATCAGTGTACTTTGTTTGGCAGGACTCCCAGGCTACACCTTGTTGCTCCTTCGTTGCTTTGAAGTCTAACGTGGTCTGAAGCAATAGTTGAACTGACCACACAATTTTTTTTTTGCTACCGGTAGCCATGTTTTGTTTTGCTTTTGGCGGCGCAGATGAGAAGAAGGAAGATTCTACGCATGCGTGGACATAGTGATAATGTATCACAGCACCACCTAGCTGCCTGGCATGCATACCCAATCGAATTCCACACACATTTGCGTCACTGTATGCACGCAGATTTCCTCCCGAAAACTCTCGTCTAAACGCGGAATAAAAAGTAAAGACGCAACGCCACTTTTGCGTCTTTTGCGTTTTCCAGTATTACACTTTTTTTTTTTCTAATACAAAAAACCTTGAATATATGGTCAACACACATAATAAATAACTTAAGGTTAAGAATGCTTCAGGCTTAGTAATTACTAATTTAAAGGTCCAATATTACACAATATTACTTTCTCGTGAGCTTTAAGCCATATTATCTTTATGATGTTGCCTCCTCAAAAATATCACTGAAGTTGTGTTTTGTTTCATTCACACGTTTGAGTAAACCTCTTTTCTGTCTGTAAAGCTCAAATCTCTGTTCCACCTTGTGATGTCATTTAGTGATAATTTTCAACTTAACAGCTGTGTTTTACCCTCTGTAGCGATCGGCAATTCCAGATAAAAATCTGCAAAATTATACTCTAGTGAAGGTGTATGAATTTTAAAAACATAGTGGAGCACTTCCTGTATCACCACATGACATCACAAGGTGGTAACAAGTGTTTTCTGTTTGAAAGAAGAAGTCAGCCTAAATATGCAGGGTTTGTGTGAATTAACCAAAACAGATGAGAAAACAATGTTATAAAAGTCCTTCTTCATATTATGGCGTATTAGGATGTAGTTATTTTAAAGGTCCCATGGCATGAAATTTTCACTTTCCCCCATCCTCATGGCTAAAAGTTGCGAAATGTCTAAACTGAGCATTTGTGGTCCTTTTCTGCGTTTGAAAAAAAAAACACAGCTCAAACGGGCGATTCTGAACAAGGCAACTATGTTACGTCACATCGAAAAACGCAGCTCCATCCCCCGTCTGGATGTCTACCCACCGTCTCTGTAAATCACGCCCAGAGAGTTTGGACCATGAATGAGCTACGCAATGCGAAATGTGTTTTTTTTATTTGCCTGGAGGCACGTGCGAGTGTTTCTAGGCTCGGAAGTCCTTTATCTGAGCCTCTGGACCTCTGAAACAGCAGTGGTTTAATTTTATTTTCTGTGAAAATGTGTTTTTTTTCATTGAAATGCCTCTCCTTTCTTCCTTCGCGCTTATACACACGGAAGTGGGGCCAGCACACAGCGCACCGCTAAAACAAGGAACCAGCGGCACATTTGCCCCCCCACCCCACCCGCTCCTCTAACCTATCTCTGTCCTTCTCATTTGCATTCAAGCAACAAGGCCCAGAATGAGTTGTTCAGAGAGAGATTTTCTGACTCTGACTGTGTACATGTGTCTTTCTCATGCACTGAGTCTTGATTTTGGAGCAGGATTCATTTACAGTATTAGGGAACCATTAAGGCACTATATAAAAGCATCAAGAAGTACCATGTCATGGGATCTTTAAAATTGCAGATAAAACGAGAATAGACACCAACAACAGTCAACATGTGAAATTTGATCTGCAGCCAAACCTGTAAAAAGGCATTTTAGTCTTATCTTGATACTGGTGCATAATGAATCGTAGGATAGCTCCTATAGTTGGAAATTGAATTTTTGCTTTACACAGCGTCCTTGAACGAGGTTCATTGGGTTAATATTCCCTATGTGTGCTTGTCCCCTTAAGGCACTAGCATCATTTAGCTTTAGCGGGCCGAGGTCTTGAGAGATGCACTTAGCACAGTGAATTGTCTGTCTTATTACGCCACTGACAGCTTATTCTGCACACATCTCAGAGGGTGCACAGGGACCAGATGGAGCTGAAGGCCAGTGCAGCGGTGTCGGCCAGAGCAGCCCTGCCTCTGGAGGTGAGCTGTTTTCAGGGGTCACTGTATGAATACTCGATGAGACCACAAGCAGCACACACACCAACACAATGGACGCTTTGAATATATGCAAAGTACACTGATAAAGAACATTTCAATCAAATTTTAATCTGTTAAGCAATGGTTAAAAGCAAATCAAATGAGATCATAGGAATAATGTAGACAAGAAGGTGAGCTCTCTCATAGTTCTCCCAGGCTAATCAGTAAATGGGTAAAGGTACAATTTCATTGTTAAGTATAAATCTTAGCTTTTTCTAAATACTAAATTCCCCTCCAAATGTAGCACTCTGGAGATGGGAAAATCTTTAGATTCTGAATTATATTGGACAACAATCCTAGCGATTAAGCATATTGTCAGTGATACGTCACTTGGGCAACGCTACTGTAAACACTTAACTCTGTCACTACAGGGCTGCAATAACTGATGAAAATAGCCAGCTATTAAAAGAACGGTCAACAAATTGAACTATTGTTATATGATTAAAATTGATCATTTTATGAAAGCCTGCCTGGTTAATTTCCTCCTGTAATTCTTCTATATAATATTACGTGCAATCTGTGAAATACTTTACTTACACCTTATTTAATCCTACCTGTACCTTTGTATTTTATTATATTTTATTACATTGTTTTTATTATATTGTTTACCTTTTCCCCTGCACTGTTTGCAACACTTTTTACCATGTACAATTATTGCATGCTATTAGTACTTCTTGACTATCTTAGTGAGTCAACGGTTCTTCTGATCCTAAGCATTTCATTGCATCGTTGACCTTGTGTTGATCCTGCATATGGCAAATAAACAATCTTGAATCTTCCCAAAAATTCCCCATCAAGTTTTCTTGTAAGGTATAATAGTTTACTATAATAATTTACTATTTTCAATTAAGCAAAAATAATTTAATTTCATGCCATTAGCCCCATAACCTTTGCAATGCGCATTAGCATAGCTGATCCCTCCTCATTGCCCTCACCCTCCCTCCACTGCACAACTGCCAACTGTTGTGTGCTCAAGTCAGACACCTGATGAGGGAGTTAACCCTTGGGTGGCGCAGACTTCCTCCTAAGTAGTGCTGTGCTGCTGCTTCATGAGTAATTGAACACTATTGATTTTTGGGGTCTGGGGGTGACAATAATGAGGTCAGATATCAGGCTAGTGCAAACAGCAGCTGTGAGGGACCCTTCACTGTCATTACACACAAGCACACACACACACACACACACACACAAGCACACACACACACGCACGCACACATGCACACACACACAGACTCCATAAGGCTTTCATTTCACCTCGAATCCAGCACAGCAGCCTCGGATCTGTCTCTGGCACCGGGGCCTGGTATCTGCTTCTCTGTCGATACACACAGCCTCATGCTCCAGTGAGGGCAGGAGGCACTATTGACATTCAGCTCAAACCTACAGCTCAGAGGAGTGCAGTCCAGGGTGTCACTCATGATTTATGCATGCAGCGACGCCAGGGTGCTGAGCAACACCAGTGCCATCATAATTGAAACAATTGAAAAGACAATACCAGATGGGTCAATAATTAGACAGCGGGGGGAGGAAACTTGATCCAAACGGCCCCCTGCCTGCCCTGCCAACCCCAGGACTGCGTTCAGACAGGAGACCTTTACAGAGCATAGAGGCTCCTGATCAGACTCAAGCCACGTGAGGTGTGAAACCACAATCCACTGTGCACCTTTGTCTTTGTCTTGTAAACCGTGCATTTCCTTAATATTTCATATTAAAAGAAAAGCAATACTGCAAATAGAGCAACAAAAAGATGCTGGAAGGTAATAAAGACACACATTTTAAAGGTGTTCTAACTTCTCTGTGAACCCTCCACCACCTGCTCTGTCACATAAGTGTCTTGCAGGGATGCAACGATAGTCTTCCCATGATTCAATACATATCTCAATACACAGGTCACAGTCTTGATTTAATTTCGATATGTTTTAAGTCCAAAAAAAAAGAAGTCATTTTTCTACTAATGAGCATAATATAAACACTTAAACACTATAATAAAATATCACACCATGTTAACCATTTCCCTTCTGCACCAAAGTAAATAAAACACAGCATGCATGGAGGGACAGGTGCAGATCAAGGGATATCGTTGTATCCCTAGTGTCATATGTTTTTTGTGTGTAATATGTGAGGTCATTTTTAAATGAACCCTCATGAACCCCCTAACCCTAACCCCATACCAAGAATCAATTATCTAAGCTGCAACTGCAGGACAATGCAGGTTTACTTGACAATTAAAATATGAGTCAACTAATAACGAGGAAACACTGCTATAACATGGATAAAGGTGCATAAAGGTAAGATTCACATTGTATATACCTTTGAATGTGTGTAAAACTTTGGCACAGTCTTGTATGGTCTGCAGCAGAGCCGTTTGTAACAGTTGTGAACTTGCTGAAAGTGCTTATTGTTAAATCTACGGCTTTGGAACAGCAGGCAGAAACATTTGCTGTGTATTGTTTGTCAAAGCGCGTTGCCTTGGATTATGTTTCTGTCGTTATTCATTGGTGTCTTCCCTGGTTGTGTGGAGAAAAAGTGAAGAAAAACAAAAGCAGGTGACTGATACTTTGCTGTTGGCAGGCTTTTCCATAAATCCAGAGTGAGAGCTCCCAGCAGATCCATTACGCTCACTGGTCTCCTGGCCCCAGCCGTGACTCAAGGTGATCACCATAAAACACAGCACACAGAGTCATCGCTCAAACCACACCGCCTTTAAAACAAGCCCACAACAAAGGAGATGTGATGCCAACAACAATGCATCTGCTCACACCAAAGAGCCATGGAATATAAATTGATTTGGTGTTTTCTGGTCTTCTTATTAAGATTATTGTACAGCTACGGTACAAACTGCAGTTTTAATATAGTTATAAGGCAATAAATAATTACGAAAGCCGACAGAGGCTATGTTCGTAATGATTATTTCCCACCTTAATAACGAGAAAATTAACTCGATATCTCGAGAAAACGACACAATTAATTTGTGATCTTGAGAAAACAAAACTGTTATTCCGTGATCTTGAGAAAATGATCACTGTATCTCCGTTGGTAAAGACGAAGCCGGGCCAGTCTTCTGGGGAGTTGCGGCGAACTAATCTTGAAATTATCACAAATTAAAAGACGTAATACAATCTCCTCCTGTGTCAACCCCTGATCAAAATATTGCCTTATCAGCTGATCGATTATTATTCCAGACATTCTAATGACCAAAAACGCATCTATTCAGAATGAGAAATAGCCCAGAAGTCAGCCTGTCACTACGTGGAGGTAGATGTTTCAGTTGTTTTCTCAAGATCACAGAATAATTGTTTTGTTTTCTCAAGATCTTGAAATAACGGTTTTGTTTTCTCGAGATCACAAATTAATTATCTCGTTATCTCGGGATAACAAGGAAGAAAAAATATTGCTTATGAATATGGCCTCTGTCGACTTCCGTATAAAATATACCACTTCGCTATGCAACTTTTCTCGTAGAGGGTCCACCACACGGTTGTCTGCATGGAGATGCTTTTGCTATAACTGGAATGGTCCACAGTATGGCTTTAATTGTATCAGTTTCCACGGTAAACAGATGGCGATGTCACCAGCCTAAGTTACAGGATAGATTAGTGGAAAAGTGATAATATAGTAGTAAAATATCGTAAAATATAATAGCAAACCCTGTACTTGAATAAAGGTAAGATAATATCTCCAAGGAAAAAAGCAGGTGTACATTCCAATACCAAAAGTACACGGAAAATAATGAACAAAAGCTGAAATATTTGGTCCTAAATAAGATGGGGAGAATTTGCATTTCATCAATACCATATTTACTGCAATACTAGTAAGTTTACCAATATTTTTGTGTGACATTTATTGACCATTTTACTAAAAGATAATTCACATTTCGATATGATAGCCAGAATAAAACAGCTTTGGCCATAGTAGAATGCAATAAAAGTTATTCACAAACTTATGGCCAGGATTACTGCAGACATTTGCAGTAAATACACCTTCCCAGATATGGTGATTTAATGTTAGAAAAATCTTTATGTCTAAGCTTTACAAAAGACATAAAGCTCCCTAGATATAAAATTTACATTTTATTACGAAGTGGCAGTCACAGAGAGAGGATAAGTGAGGTTAGAAATTCGAAAAACCTTGAGCTATAAAGTCAACTCAAAGGCCGCTATAGGGAAACACATTTTTTGGGAAGATACTGATCGAAAAAGCTCTTAAAACTAGTTGGTGCAATAATTTGAAAACTTAACACTGTTATTTTGTTATCAAAAGAGGTGCTTACATTTTTATAGTTTAATTGTCCTCATTTCTTGAAGTTGGTCACACACGCGCAGGGAGCTGTGTGTTTATACAGGTCCTTATCCCATTTAAATTTTACAGGCTGCCATATGCACTTTTATTGGAGGGTTAATGGTTTTTAAGAAGCACTTCACAAGTCCTAAAATGGGAAGCCCGGTTCTACACACGGGCCGCATCAGGAATGGTTTAATCAAGACAAAAAGCATTATTTTCAGTGCCATCAATAATAATAAGTGATACATGCATTTAGGTGTTAAATATAAAGCAATATGGTATTTAAATCTACATATTAATGTTTAATGCTTTTTTATTTAGGTAGAATAAATGTATTAACAGATAAAGCATAGACAACAAAAGAAGAAGTCTAAAGTTTCAGAGTGATGAAAATCTAGCACTGTTTCCTTAGCAATTAACGACCCAAAACAAAATATTATATCTTTTGAATAGTGGACAGTTCTCAGATACAGTTCTGGAAAAAAATAAGAGACCACTTCAAAATTAACAGTTTTTCTGATTTTACTACTTATAGGTATGTGGCAAAACATGCAGTGGTCTCTTATTTTTTTCCAGAGCTGTATCACCTATAAAAAGAAAGCTGAAAGCCAATTTCACTACTGGCGTTTTTATTGCTAAACAAACAAATACCTTGGAGAAACTTGCATGATGGATAATTCCATACTGTGGAATATTCCAGAAAAGAGAAATAACATCTCAATGGAGACAAGAAAGAAACAGAAAAAAAATGACATTATGTCTTTAAATCCACGTCAGCACTCTACGACACCTGTCTTGACTTAATAGATACAATTACATTTTCACTTAACCCAATCTGGTAAGAATTTGCACATAAACACAGACTTTTTTGTTTTCACTGTTGCCAATAACATCATTTCACAGCGCTCTATAGCATCAACAGATCGTATAATGTATGCAAGCGGAACAAAAGCTGTCAGAATTTACCATCCTAAAATCCTAATGAGCAGTAGTAACCATAGCAATTTAGTAAAAAAGAACATCAAAGCGCAGGGAGCAAGTAGGCAGGCTGTATTCATGCATAATTAGCAGTGAAAATGGCACTACAGGAGTCTGCTGGTGCTTGTGCTTAATTAGTTCTTATCCTTGGTCTTGGATGAGAGGTAAACAAAGGCGTCAGATGAAAACTTTTGCAGACAACAGCCCTGTCGGGGAAAAGCCAGAGCGACCGTGAAGACTGCACACAGCTCCCAGACGAGGAAGAGCAAAAGTCTGACCTTGGGTGAAGTCATAAAGCCCAAAACTTGAACTGCAAATGGTTGTAGAAATCAGCATGAACCAGATTTAAGGATGATAATGACGGGCTCAACCTGAAATTGGACTTCCTTTCTGGCAATAGCATACCACAACTGCCATTATGGTTTTCAATAGTTATTTTAATTTTTGGCTTGAAATATTAGCATGTAACTGTTGATACTTTGCAGCTGATGTCATCCGCATTCTCTGAGGGTGTGAAGCTAACTGTAGGCACTGCTTGGTCTGAGGAAATGCTGCTCAAATTTGACTTTAACCTTTGTTTTAACACAATCTTACCTGAAAGAGCAGGTCGAGTTGGACGTACAACAGCTAAGGTGATTTCTGCTGTTAAACAAGTCTCATACACATAAAACTACAGTCACACACTAGCTAATTAGCCAACATTAGCCTTCAGTTTTCAGACTAATTTTTTGACATTGTTTGATAATTGTGTCACCATGGTAACTTCTGATCATTCCACCATAGCGATATAGGCAGAATACCCCACCATGATGTCGCTGCAAAGTATCAATCAACAGATACAGCCAATGAACTGAACTTCTAAAGATTTGTGTTATACTTTATAATATTCTTCATTACAACTAAATAAAAAGATCTTAACTATCATCATATTCCCCCATTTTGTTTCCTACATAAGGAACTGCATCTTTTATTAATCAACTGTCTAAGCTAATTGTCCAGCTGTAAATATATACAGCTCTGGAAAAAATAAGAGACTACTGCAAAATGATCAGTTTTTCTGATTTTACTACTTATAGGTATGTGTTTGGGCAAAAGGAACATTTTTGTTTAAGTCTATAAACTACTGACAACATTTCCCTCAAATTCCAAATAAAAATACTATCGTTTAGAGCATTTATTTGCAGAAAATGACAAATGGTCAAAATAATAAAAAAGATACATGTTTTCAGACCTCAAACAATGCAAAGAAACAAGATCAAATTCATTTTAAAACAACATAATACTAATGTTTACACTTAAGAAGTGTTCAGAAATCAATATTTGGTGCAATAAACCTTATTTTTAATCACAGCTTTCACGCGTCTTGGCATGCTCTCCACAAGTCTTTCACATTGTTCTTGGGTGACTTTATTCCACTCCTGGAGCAAAAAAAAAAAAAAATGCAGTGGTCTCTTTTTTTTTTTTTCCCAGAGCTGTAGTTATGACCACACCTGTTGATAACAAAATTTAACTGTGAACAGATTAACTATATTTGATCAGAATGGGGAAAAAAGACAAAAAAAAAGGTACAAAAAATAAAAAATATATAAAAATACAGTAGAGTAGTAGCAGTTTAGTTGCAGCGGTAGTCTCTCTGTCGGTGTTTTTGTGTGGAGGACCTCCACAGAGTGTGACGAGTGTTTTAGAGTCATCATTAGCCCTGCTCTTTTGTGGGACAGAGGGGAGCTGTCTGAGATGGGGGCTGGACTGCATTAGCACCGCTGCCATGTTCCACTTCAAACCTGACCTTCCCTGGGTCTCACTTCATCTGCCACCCACGGGCCCCTCACCACCTCACCCACAGCCCCACCCCCTCTGCCCTCCCTGAGTGTCATATCACAGCCCATGTCATTTCCATGCCTTTATCTCAGCCACACATGCTCTAAAAGCACACCGCACATACTGGAGCTTCAAAGTCTCTATTTTCAGTCTTTTCATATCAAACCACCTCACTTCTCCTGCTTTCTTTCTGCAAGTGTTTATCCGATCACTCACAATGCCAGCCTCCCGCCCCCCCGACCCCTGGTTTGCTGGTGATGAATGACCATTGGCTGTCTCACTGACAGCTCGGCAGCTGATGCCACATAATTACAGTATCACCGTTTAGGCAAAATTACCAAATTACCGCAGTTCTCAAGAGGCCGAGAAGACTGACAGGCCGCCCGACAAAGGAAATACAAATATCTGAGAAAAGACTTGAAGGACTTCGCAGGCAGGCTGAGAAATGGCGGTACATTAGAACAGTGCAGGGAACAGAATGAAAGCACATGGACATGGTTGATGAGTCTGGAGACACTTTCTGCTCATAAATAATGCTAAAAACATCTGGCGTTGCCTTGATATTCATTTCTCTGCTTTATACTCGATTTATTCATTCATTAATTCCTCTTGAAATGTTCAAGTGGCGTCAACATTTTAATATTTTATAGAATCAGCAAGGTCTGACCTTTATCTGAGCAGAAAAAAATAAGGCTTTCGTCCCATACATTTCGCTGACATTGTTTGATTCTCGACACAGATCTTCATAAAACTGTAGCATTGAGTTATGTTCTCTGCTCAGATGAAGAGAGTGCCTTGGAGTGGTCAGGGAGGGTGCGCTCTGGCCCCTCTGGTAAATGGAGCCTGCGTGAAGTGACAGAATGACATTTATGACGTGGGCGCGAACAGTGAGCAGTGGGGAAGATGTTGACTTTGCCTGCTTGCACGGCAGAGGGCTAATGGCCACCAGGGTTGAGTTATGCCCCGCTAATGTATCTACGACAACAAAGCCTTTCATTCACAACCTTGAGTCCAAATGTAAAAACATCTCCAAAGCAGAGTTGGATCCATTATGTACTGGACTGTTCAGCTGTGCTTCATTTTCACCATTACTTTTGAGGAGGTATCAATAACACTCTTAACAATGCATCGCAGTTGCATAAAAATCTCATAAAAATGTGTTATTGTCACATTACAGCTTTGAAAGGATTACAGGGATTCTGTGGGCTGGGAAATACAATAAACCCCAGGGATTATGGAACACCAAGAACCCATAGAATAATACTGAATCCACTAATAACCAACTTATTCTTTTCAATTCATTTAGTATATTACAGCCATACCAAGTGAGAATTAACATTTCACAAAACTGCACAGACATGAGCGTTAAGAGTGAGGTCTGCATCTTTCAATAACATTTAATGTAAACATTCTCAAGCGAAGCTAGTACTGATTACCTATACATAACATAGAGCTCTGGAAAAAAATAAGAGACCACTGCAAAATTATCAGTTTTGCTGATTTTACTTCTTATAGATATGTTTGAGTCTATAAACTACTGACAACATTTCCCCCAAATTCCAAATAAAAATATTATCGTTTAGAGCATTTATTTGCAGAAAATGACAAATGGTCAAAATAACAAAAAAGATGCATGTTTTCAGACCTCAAACAATGCAAAGAAACAAGATCAAATTCATTTTAAAACAACATAATACTAATGTTTACACTTAAGAAGAGTTCAGAAATCAATATTTGGTGCAATAACCCTTATTTTTAATCACAGCTTTCATGCGTCTTGGCATGCTCTCCACAAGTCTTTCACATTGTTCTTGGGTGAGTTTATTCCACAAGAACTGAAGTAGCTCAGCTTTGTGTTTGTGTTGGAATTCAACAGACGCTGAAATGGAATGGCTGTAATACATGTAGAGATACTGATTTCAGAAGGGGAAAAAAAAACTGCAATGGTCTCTTATTTTCTTCCAGAGCTGTACACAGACTGCATGTTGGGTCCCTTGAAAAAGGAAATTGGTAATTGTCAATCTTGTCTTTTCAATAAAATATCAGAAGATTATTCAACTTTTTGACCAAAAATTAGCTTTATTTTCTTCTTTTCATCAGGCATGTGCATAAATACAAACCAACTTTGAACCGAATCCTATTTTTAAAACCACAAATCTCAATTGCAATGCCAGAAAATTAGATACATTTCCCAAGCCGTGCAATCCGAACTTAATGCATTCAATTCTATATCAACAGATGCACATTAATATTCAAATGAGCACAATAGCATCAATGCAATAAGCCCGAACTGCTAAACCAGCTGTATAAACCGAGCAGGGACCTCGCCAATAAACAGACCTTGCAGAGTGATAATGTAGCGGAGGTAATTTAATCAGAATGAGCCATACGTCACTTAGTAATAGTGGGTGCTTTGCCTTGATTTATCTGTGTTTGTGAAGAGGAGAGAGACAGAACAGACGGTCTGCTGCAGTACAAAAAATAGGCCATGGGAAAGAGTCTTCATGCTCGTATTTATCACGGGCTGATGATTAGTATTATTAGCACAGGTGCAGTTACAGTAAACACTAGAGACTCCCATTTTAAACTCAAACTGAGCAGTAGATAAAGAAGGGGGTGAAGGCAGAGCTGGGGTGACTGTCCCTGAGGTGTTGTTGTCTCGCTATGGGCCTAGATACATCTACTGGAGCAGAACTAAATGTAAGCACTACCAAAAAAAAAAAAGAAAAAAAGACTACAGATAGAAAATTACTGCAGCCACAATCATTTTTTATTCGCTAACATTAAAAGCAGAGCAAAATGTGTTCCATTAAGGACACATCATGAATTCAAAACTGGTATTTAGTGTGAATTTGATAAGGAAGAGAACGGGGTTGGAGGACAGTAGCAAAAATTCATCACAAATGCAATGAACATGATCTACAAAAGTGCATTTTCGCTTTCAGGTGATTTTTAATTTGAAAGAAAACACTTCTTTTACTTCTCCCAGAATACATGCAATGTTAAAAGGCATACGTACATTACACCATTTTCTGATCTATGTTATAATGCTTTTTTCCTCATCAAAAACATACCTGGAGTTGTGTTTAGGCCGAGTTCTCAAACTAGAAACACTCTCAACCACTTTGTGATATCATGCAGTAATACAGAAAGTGCTCACTGTGTTTTTAAAGTCCATACGCCTTCAATCACAACTCCAGGTATTTTTGAGGAAGTAACAGCATTATAACATGGCTTAAAGCGCACAAGAGTCAATTTTGTGTAATACAGGAAATTTAAGACAGCATTTAAACTGATCTTTGTAATTTTCTGGTTTATTAGATGGGAACAAATACAACAGTACAGAGACACAAAATAGTATAATGAATGCAGGTATCATATTGTACGTAGAATGTGTTATTATATGGCAAATGAGTAATATACTAGTCTGGTTAACACCTGACCATATCACAAGTGAGATATGGGTCTGGAAACTCGCTTCGAAAAATCCCGTAGCGGAGGTGTGGTTAGCGATTGCCAACGGCCGTTTATTGGGCGTTATGAATGTCTATCATTGAGCGTATACGTAAGTCCATAGCCAATCATGTCAGTTGTCAGTTCAAACTACAAGCTTCCGTTTGTCATGTAGTACGCGTCACCGTCTTTCCACCCCTCCCCCGCTCTCTGATTGGGGCCCTAAATCTGGGACTCTCGCTTGGACGAGTTTCCAGGCCGCCTTCCAGTTCGAAACGAACGGAAGCGGCCTGGGAATTCCCAGGCTAGTAATATACAGCTCTGGAAAAAAATAAGAAACCACTGCAAAATTATCAGTTTTGCTGGTTTTACTACTTATAGGTATGTGTTAGGGCAAAAGGAACATTTTTGTTTGAGTCTATAAACTACTGACAACATTTCCCCCAAATTCAAATTAAAAATATTATCATTTAGAGCATTTATTTGCAGAAAATGACAAATGGTCAAAATAACAAAAAAGATACATGCTTTCAGACCTCAAACAATGCAAAGAAACAAGATGAAATTCATTTTAAAACCACATAATACTGATGTTTACACTTAGGAAGAGTTCAGAAATCAATATTTGGTGCAATAACCCTTATTTTTAATCACAGCTTTCATGCGTCTTGGCATGCTCTCCACAAGTTTTTCACATTGTTCTTGGGTGACTTTATTCCACTCCTGGTGCAAGAACTGAAGTAGCTCAGCTTTGTGTGTGTGTTGGAATTCAACAGGCACTGGAATGGAATGGCTGTAATACATGTAGAGATGCTGATTTAAAAAAAAAAAAAGCAGTGGTCTCTTATTTTTTTCCAGAGCTGTATATACCATATATATGTGTATGAATGTATGCATGTAGAAAGAAACACAAATGACTATATCAAACGTGAATGTTATGTCATGGTATAAGCATATGTTAATAAGTACTTTGAGATAGTGTAACTTTCAGTAGTTGTTGCAGGGAAAAGTTTTTTATACACAGACAATGAAAAAGATGGAACTTTCTCTTCTTTAATGCATTAAGCCATACGCCTAAAGCCAAGAATGAGATAATGCAACAGACACAGAACCAGTTATAAAGTATAGGAGGAGTCTGTTTTTCTTACTGTCTTAATGCACAGATAACATATGGATTTATAGCTACTGTATGTGCTAGCAGGAAAGTAAATAAATATAAAAAAACAGACTCAACATTTAGAGGCAAGTATGCGGTTCCTGATGCCAGATTTATAATGCATTGGTTTTTAGATTAGCTTAGCGCAAAGGTAGAATTGTATAGTGTAATGGAAATTTGAATTGTGCTTATAAAAATGTGTTTGAAAATCATAAATTAAGCATGCATTGTTAAAAGGAACGTTGAATGTTGGTCCCTCATTCTAGGATTCATTATTTAAGCCACAGAGCTAAAGGGAGTAAGGAGAGGAGCTACACAATAAACAGTAAAGAGGTTTTGAACTGTCAATCTTAAGTAGCCCTGGGGAGGCAAACAAAACTGGGTAAAAGATTTCGTATAAAAATCCAAGAAAGAAAACACTCATTTCTGTCTCCTCTGGGACATTACCTTTCTTAAACAGACTCAGGTTTGAACACTAAATACCTTCAAGGGCTAAAATATGTATGTGCAGATTAACCCAAAAGTCTCGGCTAAATGCTATTAGTCTGGACTTGAATTACAACCATGAGAAAAGTATATTGTGAAGAGCAGGGGTTAGGTTATGTCAAGGAAAAATAACATGTTCAGTCTGCATAATGTAGAAGTCAAGGTCTTTTTACAACTCCATACTGTGGGACTTGGTTACTTTTTTTTGTATTTAGTATTTGTTATAAAAGCCCCAGCACATTACCTTATATATACGTATTCAAATAAAAACATGTTTTTTGTTTTTGATATTTTTATTGCACTGAAAAATGCTTCCTTTCTGTAAGATGACTTGCATCTCCATAGAAATGACTTGGACTGGGCCCCAGCTAGACTCCATAGAAATATTTGGCAATAATATTACACATTATGGTATAAAACCTAAAAATCTATCTTCACGGAGAATGTCCCGAAGTACAGTTTTCACTTTCACTAGAATTTCTGCTGAATCAGGCAGGTGAATTACATGACGTTACTTTAAATAGCTTGCCTGTATTTTAAACTAACAACTTACTAGTACCTATCAGTACTCCAATAGTACTCCTAATACTACTACCTATTAACTAGCACCATCTAACTACTACTACAACTACTGCTACAGCTACTACTATACCTACTGCTACAGCTACTACTACTACGACTCCAGTTACTATAGTTACTACTACTACAGTTATTACTACTACCAGGGCTCTCAAGTCTCACGCTTTGAGAGTGTGACACACGCAATTCGACGTGTTCATACGCTCACACGCCACACATGGTATTTCTCACACTGAAATTTAGTTACGCAATTCAAGCGCAGCGCACAGCGCTTCTGTGCCCAGAAAATCGGTTAGATAATGCAGGCACCGCACATTTTCAGCAAAAAAAGTCCCCCCTCCCCCCCCACTACTGCTACAGCTACTACTGCTATGACTCCAGTTACTACAGTTACTACTACAGATCCTACTATAGCTACTGCTACAACTACTATGACTCCAATTACTATAGTTACTACTACTACAGATACTACTATAGCTACTGCTACAGCTACTACTGCTATGACTCCAGTTCCTACAGTTACTACTACTACAGTTACTACTACAACTACTACTACGACTCCAGTTACTACAGTTACTACTACTACATTTACTACTACTTCTACTGCTTCTACAGCTACTACTATAGCTACTGCTACAGCTACTATGACTCCAGTTACTACAGTTACTACTACAGTTACTACTACTACTGCTACTACTATAGCTACTGCTACAGCTACTACTACTACTACGACTCCAGTTACTACAGTTATTAGCCTACTACTACAGTTACTACTACACTTACTACTACTACTGCTACAGCTACTGCTACAGCTACTACTACTACAACTCCAGTTACTACAGTTACTACTACTACAGTTATTACTACTACTTCTGCTACAGCTACTACTACTACTACGACTCTAGTTACTACAGTTACTACTACTACAGTCACTACTACAACTACTATAGCTACTGCTACAGCTACTGCTACTACGACTCCAGTACTCCTGTACTACTACTACAGTTATTACTACTACTGCTACTGCTACTAGCACTACTACAGTCAGCAGTAGCTCACTTAGTAGAGCGTTTGTCCAGTGATCCAAAGGTTGGCAGTTCAAATCCCGCTCTTGACATAAGAAACATCAGTGGTTGAGCAGTCAGATCTACTGACCCACAGGTTGGTGGTACGATTCCAGCTCCCACAGATGAATGCTGCCATTGTGTCCTTGGGCAAGACACTTAACCCACCTTGCCCCCAGTGTCTGCGTACACTGGTATGTGAATGTGTGTGCGAATGGGTGAGTGGTTCTTTGCTGTAAAGCACTTTGAGTGCCTTGAAGGTGGAAAAGCGCTATATAAAGATTTGACCATTTACTACCACTACCTCCTATATATACCTATTAATAACCACTACACACGACTATCTACCACTACCACTGTTGTTGCGATTACTACTACAACAAAAGCCCTTTTTAAAACACTTTTCACCAACACGTATTGTTAGTAATGACCCTTTGTATGGTTGTTAAAAGTTTAATTTTACCTGCATCCTGGATATCTGAAAAAGGAAATTGGTGAAATTGGTAGTGAAAAAGAAGCAGTTCCCAACTTTGGTTGTAAAATTAGACCTCACATTTTTAGCCAATTATTAATCTGCCGAGAGATGAGTAACTTGTCTGGAGTGAGGGCAAACACACCATTTCCTTGTCAGATTGGCGCAGCTCAGAGCTCGGGAGTCTTTCCGCTATGCTAGGTGGGTAATTACTGTCATTGATTAATAATCCAAGAGTCAGCCCATAATAATCTGTGCCACATGTGCCGGAGCTCTTAAAGGAAACACTCATTTGGCACTAGGATCCAGAGCCTAAACTGCTTAGTGACAAGTAATGGAGAGTCATTTTCTTGTCTGGAGAGGGGAGAATTAGACTGGTCCTTTTCCATTGCCTCAGCTGCACATGATGTGTACAAACCATAGCAAAGACAAAAGGTGTATTCTAGACATTTCATTGCTCTGAATTTAAAGATGGATATGTGGTCCTAAAACCGATACATATCCGATCTTTTGGCACGCGATTTCATTCTGAACGGCCAGGTCACATTCATCCGACTGACGCGTCATCAACAAGCGAGAGTGGTACGAGCAGGAGCTCACAATTGTACACACACGTTCTTCTCGTCATACGGAAATTGTGTATGAACTCCGTGTCAGTGAAGCGGCAAAGCACATAGCAATACCACCACTCTTGGCTGTGACTCCACACCCACACCTTCCTTTTTACGGACATTGCTGCCACTGCCCCACAAAACGCCAAGGCCAAAAACCTTGTCCTTGTCCTTCTCAGTCTCCTCCCTAAAACAAATAAGTTGTACATGTTCTGGCTCCAGTACAACAGCAACTTTCTCCAGGTGCTCAATGCTAACGTCCATGTTTAGGCTACTTCCGTAAACACTGAGGATGCTCGCTGCATGTGATGTTGTTGTGTCCTCCAAGGCGCATGCAGGACACTTTTGGGGTGTTTAAAGTTCACACTGGAGATCACATACAAGTCACATTTAATTGGAAATGTGAATGACCTCGCAAAAAAATCGTAATTGAGCTTTAAGCCCTGCAGTCTGAACATAGCCATTGGTTGGGGGTCCTTTACCTGCTTGTTTCTATGGAGATGTCATTGCTCTGCCTGGAATGTTCGACAGTATGACATTAAATCGCTCTACATTACATTTATTCAATTACAGGTGCTTTCATAGCTCAAAAATGTCTAGAAAAATAGCAGCTCCACAGAGCTGACCTGTAACTTGGTCTGGTTTGGTTTCCATGATAGAGAGGTTTAATACCATACTACATTCCAGACAAAGGAATAACATCTCCATGGAGAAAAGCATTTGATGGGCCCTCCACCAGTAAAGTTACACAATGCACCTTTAACTTAAAATATTTATGTAAAATAAAATTGTAAAAAAAAAAAAAAGCCATTTATTGGTCAATGAAATTTTGGAATATGGATCAAAATAGTTTTTTGTTGAAACTTTGAACATTGTATTCATTGGTTCCTGGTCAGTCATTTTGAGAACTTATCACTATTCACAAAATGTAATATATTTTTTTCATTTAAAATTACTAATCGCTATGGCAGCCGAACACATTTTTTTTTATCCATCTGGAAAGCATGGCTATGGGATTTGGGATGGATTTTGCTTCTAAATGCTCTTGCTATTTATCTTTTTTATAATTAAATTAAAAAATAATAACTTGCCCAGTATTCCAATACTGGCAGACTTATGTGCTTATGTGCGTTAATATATATGAAATAAATAAATTAATACAGTGGTACCTGACCTTACGAAATTAATTCGTTCCAGAAGTGGTTTCGTAACGTGAAAATTCGTAAGTTGAGTAGCTATTTCAATGGAAAAAGCCTGATTCGTTCCAAGGCCCCGATCCAAGTTTTTTTTTTTTTTTATAGTGTAACTTTTTTTTATAGTGTAACAATGTGTTCTGTCCTGATTGGTTTCTCAGACTGGATTTAAACTTTTCTCACGTTTGTCTCTCTTTTAAACACTCAAACTTTCATAGATTTTCAACAAAACGTATCAATATTGAAGTGTGGGGGGAAGCGGGAGGGGGGAGAAAACTGCGCGGACACGTGTGCGCAGCATGACCCGGCACAGAGCTGACAGCAGGACTAGACCAAGGTCTAAACCTGAACTGGACCAGGACTAAACCAGGACTAAACCTGGACTAAACCTGGACTAGACCAGGTGGATTAAAGCGCCGCATGCGGGTCTATTTCCTGGTTTCTCACGAGTCACAGCTGAGGCGAGCAGCGAGGAGGGGACTGCAGGGAGGAGGGGACACGCAGTGTGAGCGCATGTGAGCGCGGCTCCTCCTGGTTTAGTCCAGGTTTAGTCCTGGTTTAGTCCAGACCACCGCGGCTCCTCTAGACCTCCTCTAGACCTGGTCAGGTCTAGAGGAGGACCTGGTCAGGTCTAGAGGAGGTCTAGACCACCGGCTCTTGCATGGCTCTCGCTCACATGCGCTCAGACTGCCTCCTCGCTGCTCGCCTCAGCTGTGACTCGTGAGAAACCAGGAAATAGACCCGCACGCGGCACTTTAATCCACCTGCTCTAGTCCTGGTTTAGTCCTGGTTTAGTCCAGGTTTAGTCCTGGTCCAGTCCAGGTTTAGACCTTGGTCTAGACCTGCTGTCAGCTCCGTCCCGGGTCATGCTGCCCACACGTGTCCGCGCAGTCTTCTCCCCCCTCCCGCTTCCCCCCACACTTCAATATTGACACGTTTTGTTGAAAATCTATGAAAGTTTGAGTGTTTAAACAGAGACAAATGTGAGAAAAGTTTAAATCCAGTCTGAGAAAAGCGTATAATGTGTGTGACTGAGTGCGCATTATTTGAATTTTTGAGATTTCGCGTTTCGTAACTTGAAATTTTCGTTTGTTGGGTCATTCGTAAGGTGATAATAATAATAATAATAATAATAATAATAATAATAATAATAATAATAATATTATAAAGTGAATTGATATACCTTTTCATAGGTAAAGCTAGTTCTGCACAGTACTGTAAGGCATCCAGAACTAAATACAGAAACGGATAAGTAAAAATTCTGCAGGATCCCCATTAGCCTCAAACTATAAAAAGTTAATTTAAAAATTGTTGGCCACATCCATATTAGTCTGGATCTAAATAAACTTGTTTTCAATTATATGGAAGAGAATGGCTTCCAGACAAGAGTCCCTAAAGATGAACCCGCTCTGAAAGCTAGTTTGTGTGTTTATTGAGAAAATTGTGAAAAAGCAGCATACTCTTCAGGCTAAATTGGAAAGCAACTGTCCACTTTAGGGGTACAAGGCATTGCCAAGATGTAAATGGTAAATAGTCCATCTGTCAGAGCAGTTTGCTTCTAAATTGAAAGGAAAATCTGTCATTTGCAAGAAACACAGTAGCAATAAAAATTTGAATTTATTACCATTATTTAACTAAAACTGTAATGAGAATATGACGGGGTAGGCATAAGGAAAGGTTAAACCATGCATCATTGACATTCAAAAATCCTTAATAAATGAATGTAAAACCATGTGGAGGTTGCCACCTCTGTCTCCTATCATGCTGTTGTGTGAATAATGGCAGGCATGTTTGAATTAACCATTTAATTACACAAGTATTAAAATTAATTTGGTGTCAATTCTAATCATTTTAAGCATCTTGCTTGGTCCCTGGCAGACACTCATTTACAGAGAATTAAATAATCTCAGAGAGTGTGATGCGCTTTGCAGTTCAATCTTGTGGAATGCATATACGTACACAGTTAAAGCAAAATGTAGGTAAATTGATATAATTACGAAGACTGCAAACTTGCTCATTTCTAAGTTCTAACAAGTTAGTCAAAGATTTTTTTGGGGTTATGAATTTATCGTTGTCATCACTGAATATTTTTTGTTATCCAAAGAAGCATTGTCGATAAATTTGCAAATTTGATTTCAATACTAAGGAATAGACTCGATAGTTAATATCAATTCTGATACCACAATGATAATAAAAAACACTCTTTCTGTAAACAATAGAATGTAATTTTCAGCATTAAATAGGACTTTCTTTTATATTGCCATATGACCTTATACCTGTGTAATACCTCAGTCTTTCCAGGTAGATTCCATAGAGGCCCATGGGCATATGCTAGTCCATGTACTCTTATTCTTGTTCTGATACAGCTCAACATCATTCTAAAGCTATTCAGGAAAGGTTCATTTCTCTCTTGTGAATGTGACTTTAGTACCACTTAGTATCTGATTTTAGATGCTTTTAAAACCCTAATCCACCGGTCTATTTAATGTTATGAATGTTATGGACGCCATTTGTATGATCTTTGGCCATTCATTCATTCATTTTATTTAGCTTTGAATCATTAATTTAGATATTTTTTATACAGGCAACTTGCAATCAAAGCCATGTCATTTTTAGATGTGAAATAGACAGTTCATGGTCTGGTATACAACAAAAACAACATACGAACACATTTCACAGACTGCGAATTGACCACAAAGTAATGGCACAATATAGCCATTTCCAGAGAGGGCAATCTCTGTGACAGCAATCAGCACAGGTGGATATTGGCTCAGATCATGTGAACTAAACGGACTGGAGCGACACAATCTATAGTGAGGTAGAAGCTGTGGACCTCAACATAATTACCACAACAGCAGCACCCGGCGGAGACCAGATTGCTCCCAGGTGACATTTGGGGTTATTAAATTGTCACGGCGCCCCCTTCTTTGGCACCGAGTACGCGCACTTGAACGGGCTGCCCACACTGACTCACAAGTTTATCTGCTCCATTTGTTTGACATCTTTACGACACAGCGTATTAACACCAACCTAATTTCACCGGGACCCCAACGTCTCCCTCTCTTCTCAAAGAAATCCTTCAGGGTTAGGTTAGGGCCGCTGGGACAGCCTGTCTCCACCAAATTATTACTGCGAGTGACTTTCTCTAACCCCTTGTGTATTCAACTTCACAGGAAAAATCAAGACAAAGTTCAAGGGAGACTAATAGTGAAGTAAATTAGGCTGATGATGTGCTAAAAGTTGCTCAGTTTTGTGCTACTGTGAGACATGCGCTTGTAAATTTTCTTTGCACCACCTTGAAGAAGAAAGACCGTCCTTGTTGGTGCAATTTATGTTTTTTTTGAATGACGCTCCCATCCAGACATACAATACTTATTATGCCAAATCCAAATCCAAATCCACTTTATTTATATAGCACATTTTACAAACGTAGCCGTTTCCAAAGTGCTGCACAGAGATAAAAACATGCCATAAATAATAACTAATTAATCACAAAGGACATTCCCAATGTTTTAAATTCAAATAAAAAAACTATTTTATTTTCACATGACTAACAAGCCCAGCCCACTCTGCTTTGTTACACGTTTTGGAAACTAATAAGTAGGCTTATGCCATTAGGTGTTTGATTAAAGAATAGAACAGAATAGAATGCCTTTTATTGTCACTGTTCACATGTACAATTTACATTAAACATACTCACAATGAGACTGAAAGCATCTCACTTCAGTGCAGACATTTAAGGAGTAAAGATGAGGTACTGTGCAAATTTGAGCGTTCTATATTTCTATGTTATAAAGTAGTTTTCTCATCAAAAACATGCCTGAATAGGTTTTAGATTCATGCATGCTGGAGTCTAGAAATGTAGCGATCTCAGCCTTTTTGAACACTAGTTAGATGTACAATCCTATCCAAAGCTCAAGCTTATGTTGCCTGTACTCCTACACAGACGTTTTTTATAAATCTACATAAGTATGATATAAAACAATACACTACAACTTCACAAACCTGATGTGATGTGCAGTAGTCTGATTAGCGAAAGAGCAAATACAGCTGTACAACAACTCACCCTTGTGCAATAGATAATACTCCCTAGACAATACTTCCTACAACTGTATGTAGCTGGTACTGTACATCTTATTTGATATTGTATTTAATACTTTATTACTACTTTTCTATTTAATTTACATTTATTATCATTATTTTTATTTGTATAATTATGTCTCATCTGACACTGGTCTATTGCTCTTTGGTTGCTATTCCATCTATTTTTTTTTACCCTCTGATATATATTATATATTATATTTGATGAGTGAGCTACTGTACCCAAAACAATTTCTCTTGTGGATCAATAAAGTTTGTCTAAGTATAAGTCTAAGCAAAGGGAGGGGAGGCTCAGTGCATCAAAAACAAAAGGGAAACGTAATATGTTGTTTTCTGTGAATCTAGCATTTTCAAAACGATAAAATAACATAACATAAATTGACACTACAATATATAACATAACAATAATAATAACATAACAATAATAAATATGTTATGTGTTGGCAATGAATAACCCATAGAAGGGTAATACCTCCTCTTTAATCATTCTTGATGTACTAAAGAATTTCTATCATGTCTTCTACATAAAGCAGCCAACACATTAATATTTCTTTGCCATATGTATAGTGAAGTAGAAATAAACATCCTAGGGCTATGTTGACACTGCAGGCCAAAACTGGCATCTTTCGTGCATTTCCTGCTAATCAATTTGAGTTTGTAGCAGAACTTAATCAATGTAGATTAAAATTATAGTTTCCAGACTGAATAAATCAACAGATACCATCTTTATGTGCAATACAGACATTGTTTTTTTGAAAGTAGTAAATCATTATTAGGGTATTTTTAGGATAAACTTAAGACAAACCAGATGTATGGGCTTCCAAGCAGATGTGTAATGCAAAATACAAAAAAGTAAGACGTATAGAATAGAGGACAGTAAAAATGCAGCAATGGATTAGACACAGGCCGCGCACAGTGATGTGGTGAGGCTAAAATAAGTTACATTTTGGTTACGCAATAATGGGTTTAAATATACTATATGTACAGCCTGGGGGTTCTAGCCAATATGGACCAAGGCTTTCACTAAATAATGTAGAATCACGTGGTAGTACAGGATGTGTGAGAATAACCGTCAAGTTTCAGTTTAAGATGACATTTCCTGATGACATCCTGATGAAGAATAGAGTGCATATCTGTTTTGCCAGCATTTGGTTTTGAAATCACAGTGGTTATGTCTGATGGTTTGTGAAGTTTTACCTTATCTGAGTTCACACATTAGATGTTTTTTTGTGTTGTGTACTGTAACTTTTCACAGCATGGTATTAAACCGTTCTACCTTCATGGAAACTAAATCACTAATAACCAAAATGCTTGTTTTTCTAGGTATTTTGGAGCTATAAAACAACCTGTAGTTGAATAAATGTAAAGTAGAGCTGTTTAATCCCATACTGGGGAATATTCCAGGCGAAGCAATGCCATATACATAGGAACTAGCAGATGATGGACCCTCACAATGCACCTTACACGTCCTATTTAATCCTGCATATGGTTCTGATGTGGACTTGGTTTTGTTTTGTTCTAGTCTTGGTTTAATTCTGGAAAGCCACATTTATTCTTAGGTAGAAGTATTAATAAACTCTGCTAAGTTACTGTGAAAAGTATCAGTGTAAGTACTCAAGGTATGTTCAAGGTCAAATAAACTATTCAACAAACAAGTAAGAAAATCTGGTGCTGAATGCAGTGCTAGCAGAGCGGACCAGCTGGTCACGGGCCTGCTATAGCTTGAAACAAATGACTCTTGTAAAAACAAAGATTTATGTTGGATTG
Source organism: Paratrypauchen microcephalus (assembly GCA_036785185.1). Lineage (NCBI taxonomy): Eukaryota > Metazoa > Chordata > Actinopteri > Gobiiformes > Gobiidae > Paratrypauchen > Paratrypauchen microcephalus. The sequence continues at coordinate 9,749,889 of JAVJIX010000001.1, read as the reverse complement.
TGTGTGTTTTGCTGCTAGAATATTTCACACTAAATCATAATGTTCGTTAAGTGTCAGCTAATGCAAGCCCTCAATGGAGAGTGGCTTTATTAGGCCACTGCAAGAAGGAGTGGATGATACTGACAAAAATCTTGATCATTTTTGGGATATTGATGGAAACAATGAGATTCGTTTTTTATAATCCATGCGAAATGTGTATGCACGTACTAAATGTCTTGGTTGAGGCTAAAGGCGCAACTCATTTTAAACTATTTGCAGCGGTCCTGTGTTATTCCTCACATAACCTTATATCAGCACTTTCATTACATTCAGAGACCAAAGCAGAGTTTTGCCGTGGCTGTAAAACAACTAACATGTGAATGTGCACTTCCTGATTATTGGGCAATAAAATGGTTTCCAATTAAATGCAGACAGCATGCAATGGACATAGTCTGACCTCAAGAACTGCTTCTACAATATATACATGTGGACAAAATTGTTAGTAACTGAAAAACTCACAATGGTCACAGAAATAACCTGAATCTGACAAAAGTAATAATAAATACAAATTCTATGAAATTTAACCAATGAAAGTCAGACATTGCTTTTCAATCATGCTTCAAGGTGCTGCTGGGAGGTGCAGAAGTATTATTGACAGTTACAGGAATCGTTTGATTGCAGTGACTGCCTCAAAAGGTTGTGCAACAAAATATTAAATTAAGGGTATCATAATTTTTGTCCAGGCCAGTTTCGTGAGTTTATTTTTTTAAATAATTCTGTTGAAGCGTGGTTGAAACGCAATGTCTGACTTTCATTGGTTAAATTTCATAGAATTTTTATTTATTATTAATTTTGTCAGATTCAAGTTATTTCTGTGACCATTGTGAGTTTTTCTTTCATTAACCGAAGGGTACCAACAGTTTTGTCCATGTGTGTATCTGTATTGGGGCAAGACAGATTCTGCTTAAATATATGCTTATTGATAAGATTATTCTACTCCAAGTATTTTTTAACTTTTTGCTGCTTTTTTGCATTATTTGATATTCTAATCGCAGTATCATCTAGTAGACAATATATCGGCTGCCTCTACCCCAAGCTTAAAGTTGCGTTGTGTAACTTTTATGATGGAGGGTCCGTCAAATATTATAATTCTCCATGGAGATGTTACTGCTTTGTCTGGAATGTTTCACAGTATGGTATTAAACCTTTCTATCTTCATGGAGACCAAATCAGTTATAAGTCAGATCTGTGGAGAGCGTCCCAACTCACTCTCAGAATGCCTGTTTTTCTCTGTATTTTTGAGATATAAAACCACATGTTATTGAGTAAATGTTGAGCTGTTTAACGTCATACTATGGCACATTCCAGGCAGAGCAATGACAGCTCCATGGAAACGAACAGGTGACAGAGCCCCAACCAGAAAAGTTACACCTTTACAGTAAGTTGCACCTTCAAGAAAGCATCGCTGTACAAATAGTCACAAACACACTGCGAAATAATAATGAAGACAATTGGATTTACTCACATCTCGCCGGGAGGTCGTATCCGCAGGTGATCTTGGCCTTGCCGGTTTCACAGCCGTTTAGTGAGTGGCACTCGTCAAACAGACAGGACCCCGCTGCTTTGTGTATGCACCCGTCAACTGCAGACAGACACATGACAGGCGAAGGTAAGAGGCCTGGCTGGATCCCATATATAACATCTCACCACGCTGAGCTAATTAGCTCTTTGTCTGCTTTATCATGTCAAAACAAGTACTCATTTAGAGAAACAAAACCAAGTACAGGAACTATGTGGAGAATATTCAAATTTCTCCAGACTCTGTCCAAGCTGAAATGATCTGGCTTGAATATCGCATGTCTCTGTAGGGGGAGTGTGACAGCGCGAGCTTGTGTCTGTTGCTGGTAAATATTGACAAGCTTAGGAATGAAATTAGCTGGGCCAGGATCTAATAACGCCTCCACGCCGCAAAATGAGACTGTTCTTCCTGTAATCCCTCTCCTCTGTCAACAGCCGGGCGACTACTATACGAGCTCCCATCATTAACTGTAATATAAAAATAAACCATGTTTGTTAGATACAATGTAAGAAATGTGTACTGTGTAATGCGTGAAAAGTCCCTCAGTCGTCCAGGTAGAATCCATGATCTCCTTTGATCATGTACTGTGTAATCAACTAAAAACTTACACATCACATCATAATATATTATAATAACAAAGAGCAAAAATATAAATGGTAATAATACATTCACAATACGTAGCAAAAATAACAAGAATGGTGTCAAATAATTATATAAATGCATATGTACAAGTAAAAATAAAAAAATAAATAACCATGTATATTTTGTGTCTCATTGATGGACATTGTCATTGTCCAGATGGGGGTGGACAGTCCCTGCCTCAAGTGTAGGAGTTCAAGTATCTCGGGGTCTTGTTCACGAGTGAGGGGAGGATGGAACATGAGATTGACAGGCGGATCGGTGCAACGTCGGCAGTGATGCGGTCGCTGTACCGGGCCGTTGTGGTGAAGAGGGAGCTGAGTCAAAAGGCAAAGCTCTCGATTTACCGGCCAATCTACGTTCCGACTCTCACCTATGGTCATGAGCTTTGGGTGATGACTGAAAGGACAAGATCGCGGATACAAGCGGCCGAAATGAGTTTCCTCTGCAGAGTGGCTGGGGACTCCCTTAGAGATAGGGTGAGGAGCTCAGTCACATGGGAGGAGCCAGCTGAAGTGGCTCGGGCATCTGTTCCGGATGCCTCCTTGACACCTCCCTCAGGAGGTGTTCCAGGCATGTCCTATCAGGAGGAGGCCCTGGGGAATACCCGGGACACGCTGGAGAAACTATGTCTCTCGGCTAGCCTGGAAACGCCTTGGGGCCCTCCCCGAAGGAGCCGGAGGAAGTGTCTGGGATGAAGGAAGTCTGGGAGTTCCTGCTTAGACTGCTGCTATCCCCGGGTAAGTAGAAGAAAATGGATGGATGGATGATGGACATTGTCTTGTTTTACAATTATGTTACTTGCCTGATTGGGAACTTCTAGGAACCATTCTGAATAACACTAAAAATAAGCTTTTCAGGTCAGAGATCACCTGTCAGTCAATCTATATTCATTGTTACACATAATTTTCTATATAAATATTCCAACAAAAGATCCGCAAACGCACAAAATTATATATTTTGTTTCATTGTGGTCCGATTTTTTTTCATTCATTCACAGAACATCCTCCCCATCTTTCTTTCACTCACTCCCTCTCTCTTTTTCTCTCTCTGGTCCTCGTCTTTCTCCTCTCTCCATGCTTCCTCCTTACGGTTTTAATTTGAGCGGGTTTAAGCTGCGATACACTTGATTGATGGGACGTCTTACACAAGAGGGCAGAGAGATAGAAATCCACATTATCCGTCTCTGAAAGCCTGACATCCCTCCAAGAGTCCCTTATCAATCACAGCGAGACATCATAAAATCCTCCTTCAACTTGTCCTGCCCAGTCCTTGGCAGCCATTAGCCCAAACAACAGACAGAACAAGAAATTCTGATGAATGCAATGCTTTTGTTACGTAGTTTGTGAGGGATCAACTGATGGGGTTAACAAGACAAGTCAGAGGGGAACAGACTCAAAGTGGCACTCACTATGGACAGCATCAATGCATTTCCTACTTTTAAAAATAAAAAGAGAAAACTGGGACATCTCACATTTCTGAAGTGACCCCAAACAAAACAGCATTATTCAGTTTCTAGAGCACAGCTGTCTTTCAATGTGGAAGTTGAGTATTTTTCATAACATTAGTGGAATCTATTTAGTTCTGAAAGAAAAGAAAAAAACTTGAGCATTCAACAAATCTAAAACAGAATTAAACTCTGAATAGTATTTGTAACTAAACCTGGACTTGATCAGGACTAAAAAAAGGAGTAGAAGAGAATAAGACTACTACAGTCTACTACAAGAATAAAGTGGAATTTCTAAGATGAATCCAGCACAACACCAAAAATGTAAAAGTTGATAGTTAGCCTGCTTTATTTACAACAAAACAGAAATATAGCAGGACTTGAGAATCCCAATTACATGGCATATTTGTGGGACCAGCCTCTCATATCTGCAAAACAAATTTACCTACAGGTACGAATAAAGCAACCTAACCTAACCTATATAATACAGCAAGAATGATCATAAATAAAAAAATAAAAAATAAATAAAGGCTTTTTGCTGAAACTTATAAAAATCATGCCAGTATCCAATTATAAACCTGTAACTTCTCATGCATAACCCCAGAATAAATATTGTAAGACTTCGCCGTACAACATGTTCTGACACATAAACAATGGTTCTTTTGAAACCGGGGCGCCTCGTTTTATGAGTTTCTTCTGTATCTTGCTCAGATAAGTCAAAGACCACAGCTGGGCGGACCATTTTCTCCTCCTATCCATCATCTTTAATGGACTGAGGGACAGGCTCTTGACAGAGACGGATCCTGATGGCTTTTCCACGCAGTAACATGAGAGTGACAGTGATGTGAGGCTACTGAAACCTACTTAGTACCAAAACAGCTGTGTCGTAGTAGTATTAGTACAAGTATGAACCTGCATAGTCTACACGCTACACATCGAAATTCATTGTACAGATGAGCCAGGTTTGTGACGATCACTCACTTATTTGCATGATAATTGGCTCTGAACGGCGAGTAAATACAAAACTGTCAAATGTGTTAAGAGCTCTGGGGATTGTAAGAATCATTGTGTGCACATAATGTAACGCCTTTTGTATAATGTTTAGGCACAGCTAACAGTTTAAATGATTTGTGTACTGCTGAAGCTAATGGAGCAATGTATACTTTGGAGATTTAGAATAAGCCTCTATCAGTGGTACAGAGAAGACATAAATGATTGTGAGGGATGTTGTGCTGGCTTTTAAAGGACCATTGTGTAACTTTTCTGGTGGAGGGTCTGTCAAATTTGTCTGGAATGTTTCACAGTATGGTATAAAACCTTATTATCCTCATGGAGACCAAATCAAAACAGGTCAGGTCAGATCTGTGGTGATGTATTTTTGAGCTATAAGGCCACTTATAATTGAATAAATGAATGGAAGAGCTGGTTAATGTCATACTGTGGAACATTCCTTGCCTGCTTTACACCAGACCATATCACAAGTGATATATGGTCTGGGAACCACCTACTGAATATCTCGTAGCGGAGGTGTGGTTTACAATTGACAACGGCCGTTTACTGGGCGTTACGAATGTCTATCATTTGGCGTATGCGTAGCCCATAGCCAATCATGTCAGTTGTACTCGATGACGTAGTTAGAGCGACGACCGGGAAGAAGAGAAGGAAACGCCGCCATTTTCCCCAATCTCCACGAAAACACAAGGCAAAACAAAAATGCGATTAAACAATGGCACCGAACGATTACTGCCGTTTGTGTTAGATAAATATGAGAGAAGGTGGACCCGCTTCCGTTTCCGTACGCGTCACCGTTTTTCCACCCCTCCCCGCTCTCTGATTGGCTCCCCCGCTCAGGATCCCTCGCTTAGCCTCATTGTCAGGCTGTCTTTCAGATCGGAACGAACGTGCAAAGCAGCCTGGGATTTCCCACGTTAGAACATTCCAGCCAGAATTAGGCATATCCATAAAAACAAGCAGGTAATGGACCTTCCACCAGAAAAGTTACGCAATAACACTTTAAATAATCAGGAAAAAAAAAGTCAAAGAAAAACACACTGCTCACAAAATAAGAAAACAAAAAGCAGTGGGAAATTTCTCAATGAAGTTCAATACAAAAAGATAAAAACTAACTTGACAAACTCACACTACCCACTTGACTCCATGGAGATGCTTTGCCTGGAAAGTTCCACAGTATGACATTAAACTTAAATCCTGCATTTGTTTCATTAAAGGTGACAAAGCAATAACATGTCCATGAACACAAGCAGGTGTCAAATACTTTACGCAGTGTACCTACAATTTTAGGGTTTGGGTTAGAATATAAAATGTATTAAAATCCCTTACCAAAATGTAGAGTTTATCTGTAAATAAAAGTTTTGTGCTGTTGAATTAATAAAACATCTTTCCTCAAAGGTGTGGAGCAGTGCAGCCTGGAGGCACAGTTCACACAAAGGTTACACTGAAGACTGATCTGTAACAAAACTCTTCTCAGATAAAGTCTAAATAATATGTGATCATGTGTTTAACTTCAGCTTACATAATGTTTTTATTAGTAAAGAAAATAAGTCAGTTATAAATGTACGAAAGAATGTATTTTCTTTCACTTGGGATGGCCTGTATTTTTAATAGCCGAGTCTGTAAATCAGAAAATGTCTCTATAATCCATGATATAAATATACATGGAATATACTTTGATAAAAAAGTGTCAAATAACCGCACAGTTATAGTTCAACAGAGCTTGCTTAGCCCAGCATGTGAAAGTGGATGTAAAGTAAACTGTGATCTAGTTTTTCAGTGTGTTAGCAGCGTTTAACAATGCCTTTTCCAGTTTTCATGGCTCCCAGAGGACGCCCCCTCCCCAGACAACTCCCTCTCGTCACTGGGCTGATCTTAAACCACACAAGTACCTTGGGATCGCAGTGAGGAGAGACATATGGGCCTCTGCTTTTCATCTCCCTCTCTCAAGAAACAGACTGTGGATAATAATTTTCAGTTTCCATTATGTTAGTGTCAAAGCTCCTTTTCTGCCGCTTTTTGCCTTTCCTGGGATGTTGTTCAAAATGTGCGGCCATTTAATAATTAATAAGAGAAAGTGGATGAGATAAGCATATTACCAGAGAGCCTTTATGAAAAACTGGAAGAGGTTTCTGTAAATGTTCATAGTGGGACACGAAAAGTACACAGGTTTTAAAATATGAAGCACAAAACGATACAAGGACACACACATCCAAAAGCCTCTATCCTTTAAAGACAAGTAACAAAGAAGCCTTCTGGAAAAATATCTTCTCGTGACTTTTATTAAATATAACTGCATTTTGGATAATTACCATGCTGAAGAAAACTGCTGAAATGCTTGCCAATTTCTCCACCCACACACTGAAATCGTACGCAACTAAAGCTTCATGTCAGTTACTACAATATCAATTTCATAAGTAATCTATGCATTATACATTGCCAAAAAACCTTTATGAAAATTAAGCCGTTTATATAAAGGCTTTTAAAGGCAAGCAAAAAGAAGCCTAGAGCAAAAAAGTTCTCTAATGAATTTATATAAAAAACTGACACAAAAAATCAGCAAGTCCCGAAACTGAATCGACTGACTCAACTAAAAGGACAGCAGCAGGGCCTATTCAAAACAGTGGTGCCAAATTTCTCATTCATTTATGCCTCATTTGTGGCTGCTTTACATTTGAATTGCTCTATGTATGGATGTAATTACGCTACATTCACATGCTAAATAAACATAATGACGATGCACCTGTACTGCTGCTAGTGAATCTAAAAGCTAGCCTCTCTCTCACACATCTCTGTGTTACACCTAGAGTGGTGCACAATCAGCAGATTGCATCATTACAGTTCAGCTCCTGCAAATATGAAGTTATAGAGAAGGTTTAAGGTTTATTACAAAAACACTTAAACACTGTCACAAAAAAGTGAATAGTAGGGCTACTCAAGTAAAAGTTCTGAATCTAATCTAATCAACAAAAAAATATTAAACAGAGAATTAGGCTGCGTCCCATTACGCTGTCTTACTCCTTCCCCTACGCCTTTATCTGCGTCTTTGTCCCTCGATACCGAGCTGAGAGGGCCATGGGTACGAATGTTCCCCTAAGAAATGAGACGCCACTCGATTACCGTTTGCGTCATCATCCCTTGCCTCTACCTGGCTGCTACGTCTACAGAGGCGACAACAATTGACGCAAACAAACGTAAACAAATGTCAAGGATTATCGGGTACCTCAGCTCGACAAAAAACTAGCTTGTTTATACATGAAAGTTCGATGAAAACGATAAGGTTGACTAAATAGACATCACAACAATTAAAACCGCAACAACAGTTCACTAAAAGTAACGTAGAACATAAGCGTCATAATTGTAAACCATGCTAAACTGTTAATCGATAATTACAACTGCTGAAAATACATTTATGAGACTCCTTGGCTGGTCGAAGTGACACTGGCATCCTGATCCCAAAACCTGCCTGAGCTTGTAGGCGTACCCCATCGTTTCAAGTCTGGTCAAGAGCTTACTTCGTTTCAAGGGATATGTAGCCCTCGGTCGTGGCTCTAGCCCTTGATCAAAGTTAGAATCGGGACACCCCTTGCCCTCACATGAACGCGCAAAACCAAGGGGTAGGGGTAAGACGAAGGGGTAAGACAGAGAAATGGGACGCAGCCATACACTGTTCACCCACTATGAATAAGATCTACTTTGTCAGTAAATAAAACTTAAAAAATAAGCCATACCATAAATGTACTCCCTCAAAATCATAACCACCCGTCTACTTGCCATTTTGAAGTATCCATAGCAACACATTTCACACTCTCTCTCTCTTATGCCAGTTTTAAAGCAGAGCCCCCTCCACCGTCCCACCTTCTGATTTACCACACTATTTTCTCCTGCACTCATTTCACTGGAGGAGATAATGACATGGATTAGCACCTAATCAAGTGCCAATCAGAAGTCTGGCTGAGCTAAATGTCAGGTGGAATATGTAGAGCCATTGCAGTGCATCCCTTGTGATTTGGGATTATGTGTCCTAATCACTGCAATTTTGGATGCAACAGGAGCCAACCCGGGCCACTGTGTACTGTAACCAGGCGGTGGAAGAAGAATAATCTCCATTTACCTCTAATAGCCAGGTAAACATGGGGATTGTGCTGTGATATAATAGCAGAGATAGTCACAGATGTTAGTCCCCAAAGTGACATAAAACAGCTGAGGCGTACACAGTGCACTCCCCAGATACTATGGTGTAAGCACAACATCACAACAAGCACAGGTTCCATAACAATGCGCCCCTTTAAAACTGTGGCGTTTTATAGCTGCAGGTGCCAAACACTGATGTTAATGGAGTGGAGAAATGGGAGATAGTTTTACCATATACAATGCAGATGTGTGCAGTAGTAGTATTCTATTGTAATTCAAAGAAAAGAGAAAAACAGAAGCAAACTAAAAATGCCCAGATGGAAGACTAGTCCTTGAGCTATACTTCTAAAGAGGACAATGGCTGATGGGTTCCTCTACAGCAGGCATGTCCAAACTATGGCATGTCCAAAATGCGGCCCTCAGACAAATTTTTCTTGGCCCTCAGGCTTCCAGGTTAATTGGCCCAAATTACCTTGAGCAAAACTTTTAACTGCAAGTTTTTTTGTTTTGTTTTTTAATCTACCTCGATAAGACAATATTTAATATTGATTGTGTGGTTTTGAGGATCTTAGCATGGATAAAGGACTGAAGCTCATTCTAACGTGTTAAACATGCATACCGTATTTTCACGACCATAAGGCGCACCTAAAAGTCTTAAATTTTCTTCAAAATGCACGCCGCGCCCTATGGTGCGGTGCGCCTATTGTGTTGTTGTGAGACGCGGGCGTAATAGAAGACAAGGGGCGTGGCGTGAACGTGCGGACGTGAGCGAAGACAGACACAAAGCCAGGTGACCTGAGCTGGAAGACCGCCTCGAGCAATGGGTTAACGAGCAGAGGACAGCTGGGAGAAGCGTCTCTACCGTCACCATTCGTCTGAGAGCAGTAACGCTTGCACAAGAAATGAACATTGAACATTTTCAAGGAGCTCCGTCTTGGTGTTTTCGTTGTATGAAACGCCGCAATCTTTCCATCCGGGCAAGGACTACGGTGGCGCAGCAACTTCCATTAGATTACAAAGAAAAGCTGTCCATCTTCCGCTCTTACTGCAGTAATAAGATTGCCGACAAACACATCCAGCCCAGTCACATAACCAACATGGACGAAGTGCCGCTCACTTTTGACATCCCGGTGAGTCACACTGTTGAGAAGAAGGGGACTAGCACGGTAGCGATACGCACAACGGGACACGAAAAATCAGCTTTTACTGTTGTGCTTGGCTGCCATGCTAATGGACAGAAACTGCCACCTATGGTAATTTTTAAGAGGAAGACTCTGCCTAAAGAGAAATTTCCAGCTGGAGTAATCGTTAAGGCTAACGAAAAGGGCTGGATGGATGAGGACAAAATGAAAGAGTGGCTGAATGAGGTGTATGTGAAGAGACCAGGCGGTTTTTTCCACGCGTCACCGTCCCTGTTGATCTGTGACTCCATGCGCGCTCATCTCACGGACGGTGTCAAAAAACAGGTGAAGCAAATGAACTCGGAGCTCGCTGTCATTCCGGGAGGCTTGACAAAGGAACTCCAACCGCCGGACATTGGCGTGAACAGGGCGTTCAAAGCAAGGCTGCGAACGGCGTGGGAGCGATGGATGACAGATGGCGAACACACATTTACGAAGACTGGGAGGCAACGCCGAGCGAGTTACGCCACAATCTGTGAATGGATTGTAAATGCTTGGGCTAATGTGTCTACTTGTACTGTTGTTCGGGCTTTTGCAAAAGCCGGCATCTTTCACGAGGAGACGGACGGCAACGAGACAGACTCGTTGAGCCGTCAGCGCACGCAATGAGGAAGTGCACGTGCGCTCTGAACCAGGACTTTACCGGTACGTTTTATCGTGCCCGCGCCCGCGCCCTATAGCCCGGTGCGCCTTTTGTATGTGTTAAATACCAAAAAGACACCCGTAACTGAAGCTGCGCCCTATAACACGGTGCGCCCTATGGTCGTGAAAATACGGTATATTTCAATTATTGACTGTACCGAGCACCAGTCTATGGCCCCCAATCGGCCCTCTGCTTCGTCTGCGTATAGATATGTGGCCCTTGATGAAAAAGTTTGGACACTCCTGCTCTACAGCTATAGTAGATTCCCAAAGAAGCATTGGAAGTATGGGTCAAAGGGAAAGACAATGGAACAGATTTTGCTACTGATACAATTAAGCCTGCAAATACAGGAAAGGGACTATTGTCATTCATATTCACATTATTAATATTGTTTCCTGCTTAAATTTTAATGTTTCCCAACCATTTTCTGTAAGCAACCCATTTTTACTAGTCAATATGCTGGGGACCCCAATATCCTCTCCTTCTTGACAAGTTACTGTTTTGGAAGGAAAACTTGAATAAAATGTTGTCTAGAATAAATGTATGTCATTCCTTCATTATAATTCAAGCAGTCTAGTATGAAACTCTATTAAGGAATCCATTAGGACATTCTAAGAGGTGTTGGTTTCAAATCACAGTACCACAGTCAAATCACAGTATTCAAGTATGATTATCCAGGCATCAAACCTCTAAATATAATATCCAACATGCACCTTGATAAAAAGGCTTTCTGGCCAATTTAACTGATAAAATCTGTAGCCTCATCTGCTAACCTGTACACTCTCCACCGCTTTGTTTTCCTCCTGTGACAGTGCGTTTGACCCAACAGCTGTGGACCCCTCGGAGTCGGCCATCACTGTGCTCACGGCTCAGGACCAGTGTTATTGCTGAGTGTGACACATTTAAGACGTTGTTTTAACGCCACTGTCGTGCTGTCTCCGAGTGGAGTCACCCTGTCCCAAACTAAAGTACACTGTCTGCATTCTTCACATGGCTCCGGTGTTAGTATTGCTGTCAGGTCACCACAGCCTAGGACTGTACCAAAGGAGACCGGGTAAACTCCTACATTTGCCTTATTTATTTTTGAGGTACAGAAGGGTCATCAAAATCAATACCAAGATCAATACCCTAATTAATAATAGAATTAGTATAGAAACAGGATTAATATTTGAATGAGGTATCGCGTTATTTGAGCCCAGTCTGTGACGGTTGGTGCATTCTGTGTCATCCATTTCTTTGTGATAGCTTTTTCCTGCTGACAAAAATACATTCTAAAAGGAATCCATCTATTGTTTTCATTGTAGGAGTTGAACATACCAGAGACATAGTTTTGAGAGTCAAGTGAAATGTTACAAGATCTTGTTGAAAATAATTCACGGTATTGAAATATTTTCAGTCCAATATTTATGAATAGTTGAATTCCAACTGGGGGTTTTGAATTCCAAAACACATGACAACGTGGTGTTATAAAATATGAGAATTTTTTTCCAATAGAATTTTATCCAAACATGACATTTTGAACTTAATACTGCTTATTTTTAATATATCTAGTAGAATAGCTAGATCAGAAATATTTGAATTGATTTTGACATTATGCCCATTGAGGTTTATATGTGTTAATTAAAAAAAATAAGCATTTTTTTAGTTTATTTTCGAGATCTAGATTGAAATCGACATCAGTAGTACAGTCCATGGCTCATAAGAGACATTTTCTTAGAATAACATTTTTGAAAGTTCACTATAACCTTTGCACAGTACTGTGTTTAAAGTGTCAACAAAAGTGACATAGCTGACATTAGCAGGCAGTCCTTAGAAAACCTACAACAAGAGACATTCCTTGTGGCTCCGGTCTCTCTGTACTGTCTATACATACACATCACAGCTGCTCGTCAAATGGTCTTCTTGCTTCACTGACGGACTCACCATTTGTGTGTCTTTTGAACCTTCAGGCTCTCAACTTTCATTTAGAGAGTGAGGCATTAATCCAAGGTAAACACAAACCTCATCCGGCCTCAATATCACACTCATTTTTCACCTCTGACCCTTCCTCTGGCCCGTTATTATAAACAAACTGTCTGTCAATGTGGCTATTATCCGTGAGTCTCCTAGGTTAGATTACCTTTGGCACAGCGCTATACTCTTACTGCCAGAGGACATCGGAGCGAGAATGGAGGAGATTGTCAGACAGTATCATCAGGGCTCCTCCAGCAATCTGAAGAACATTGTGTGCTGAAGCAACGCAACACAAGTTTTCACTTGGTCTTCGAGAACTCCAATGAGCGGATTGAAGTTTTTCAGTCAAGTTACTTCAAAATCTGGTCAAAATCTGATTGCCTCCATGGAGATTGCTTTCCCTGGAATGTTCCACAGTATGTCACTGAACTCATCTATAACATTTATTCAATCACGGGTGTTTTTATTGCTTTAACGCCTAGAGCAGGTTTGCCTCTCCACAGATCTGACCTTCAATCTGGCCTACAGCATTATGTGGTTGTTTCTATGCAGATAGACAAGCAGGTGGTGAAGTTTCTATCAGAAAAGTTGGCAAATAGTCACATTTTTATATAATACTTTTCCACCTTCAAGGCACTCAAAGCACTTTACATCAAGGAACCACTCACACACACATTCATACACCAGTGTACACAGACATTGAGTGGGAGGTGGGTTAAGTGTCTTGCTCAAGGATACATAACACAACAATCACACCACCTACCAATGATGTTCATGATTCGAACCACCAACTGAGCTACTGCTAGTTGCATAATGCAGCCTTACAACACAATGTTCCACCTCATGCTTAGACTTAGACAAACCTTATTGATCCACAAGGGAGATTATTTGGACACAGTAGCTCACTAATCACAATATAATATAATATGAAAAAGTAAAAAATAAATGGTAATTATCAATTGTAAATAAGCAGCAAAAAATAAAGCAAGAGACAGGTGTCAAATAAGGCATAATTATATAAGTGTATATGTACAAATCAAAATAAAATAGAAAAGTAATAAAATAAAGCAATAAAAATATAAAATCACAGCTATATACAAAAGACAAAGACAATGCAACAATGATATGATAAGGTTATCCGTTGTTGTACAGTTGTACGGAGTATTATCTGTTACATAAGGGTGAGTTGTTGTACAGTTGTACGGAGTATGGTATGAATGTAGTCTTGTATCTCTCACTGTTTGAGCGGAGCTGTAGGAGCCTGTTGAAGAATGAGCTCCTCTGTCCCTCTATGGTCTGGTACAGTGGGTGAGCAGGAGTGTCCATGATGGAGAGCAGTTGGTCCAGTTTCCTCCTGTCCCTCACTGTGACAAATGTCTCCAGCTCACAGCCGATCATGTGACCAGCTTTACGGATCAGTTTGTCAATCTGCCTTTTGTCCCTTTTACTTCCCTTTGCTGCGCTCCCCAGCAAACCACAGCGAAGTACAGGACGCTGGCCACCACAGACTGGTAGAAGGTCTCCAGTAACTCGCTGCACACACTGAAAGACCTGAGCTTTCTCAGGAAGTAGAGCCTACTCATGCTCTTCTTGTACAGTATTACAGTTGTCCCTCCAGTCCAGCCTGTTGTTCACATGGACACCAAAGTACTTGTAGTACTTGTCCACTTTTTCCACCTTATAGCCCTGGATGGTTATGGGCTCCACTGGTGTCCTCTTTCTCCTGAAGTCAATCACCAGTTCCTTGGTCTTGTCCACATTCAGGAGCAGATGGTTTGCCTGGGACCACTCCACAAAATGTGCAATCAGTGTCTAGCACTCCAGCGCCTGTCCATCCCTGATACACCCTAGCACCGCAGAGTCATCAGAGAACGTCTGCAGATGGCAAGTGCTGTTCATCAAGCATTGATAAACTGGGCAAACAGATGCATTTTGTGGATCTGGGTTTACTGACCTTAATGACCTTTTCTTGCACGTGTTAAAACTATGTCCATATGTCATTTTCATGTGTGTGAAAATCACACACACAAAAAAAGAAGCAGTAAAAAGAAGCACCTGGAAAAATGCAGCCTACGCCAAAATCTTAAGCAAACAGGAGGCAGATCATTTGCTTCTATATCTCCAAAACAAAGAGGCGTCTTAAAATAGCTCTTGCCTTACTTCACCCAAACCACACCCTGGTTTTGGATTAAAAAAAGCAATAAAAAGAGCAAATTCAACATATTATCAAAGTGCACACTAATAAGGCTTTAACGTTAAGAGACGAATCATCATAAATCAAGGCTGTGCAACTGCAATTTCCGTTCTTTAAAATGAATAAATAATATCTTGCTGTAATATATTTGACACTCTGTATATTTTATTGGCTCATTTCACACAGGATATCAAAGTGGTGGAAACATATTGAAACGTAATTAACATGAACGCCATAACACACAGCCAATTCATCTCCGAGAGGTTGAGACATCAAAAGGCGTTTCATGGCAGGGGTTAGACGGGCATATTTTTGTGTTGTGGAGGTACTCAACATGTAACACAGGCGCTTGGGGAGTGACATCTTCTCAAAGAGGCAGTCACATTCTCAGCAGGGGAGATGCTGATCAGGGCTACCAGGAACCATCAAATCCACAAAAATAAGGTTTCTTTCAGTTATGGAGCAGCTGCTGACCACTGTGGAGCCCTTTCTGAGATCGAAACTCACATCGGATGTAAATTATTGAGCGCTGCATGTTGCTTTTATCAGGCGCATGTTGTTTCTGTTTTTCAATTATGTTAATGCAGGCAAACTCAAACCAGATCTGTGGTCATTTTAATTTTAAATAGACCCAAGTAATCTTTTATGTTCAAATGGAATAGGATTTGAAAATTAGATCAACTAATTGGCTTCAAAGATTACAAGAGTGTTTTTGGCGATGTTGACATTTTAGCGATAGCTGTAATTTGGACAGTGGTTGAACGTTATGTAGTAAACATAATAAAGTACTGAACTTAAGTGAACTTATACATTTTAGGTATCTGTACTTTACTTTAGTAGATATTAAAGTGTATAGTTTTTATTTTTACACATTTAAGAGCAGATATCTGTACTTTCTACTCCACTACATTTTTGAACTGGACTGAAAAGTAAAAGTATTTTTTTTTATTATTGTTTGAGACCTGCTGTAAAGGCAAAAATAAACAAATAAAAACACCTAGGAAAAAACAATCAACTCAGTTGCTTCCGCTGAACAACATTCAACACAAATCGTTATCAACACATCTGAAGCCTTAAAGGAATACAGTGGTACCTCACCTTACGAAAGACTCTACAAACGAAAAATCCAAGTTACGAAACGCCTTCACGTTAAATTTTGGTCTCTAGATACGAAAGAAAATTCAAGTTATGCGAAATATCAAAAATTCAATTAATGCGCGCTCAGATGCGTGCTAAGATGCTCGCTAAGATGGATGCCCTGAAACGTAAATACACTTTATCAACACACACGGGGTTAGGTTCCAGAGGTGGCCCGCGGTGGGAGAGGTCCACGAGGTAGGACAACTTTGTATTTTGCAATTGTTCTACATGTTTTAGGGCTGTAAATGCCTCACCACACACATTCTATGCTTTTCTCAGATTGGAGTTGGGCTTTTCTCGCATTTCTCTCTCGTTTGAACACTCGAACTTTCATAGATTTTCAATGGAATGTGTTGATAGTGAAGCGTGGGGGGGGCACGGCTCAATATAGCGCCGAACGCACGAGGGGAGCAGAGACACAGGATTACTATCGCAACAACACATCATCAGTAGGGTAAAACTAACCTGTCTCACGACGGTCTAAACCCCGCTCACGTTCCCTATTAGTGAGTGAACAATCCAACGCTTGGTGAATTCTGCTTCACAATGATAGGAAGAGCCGACATCGAAGGATCAAAAAGCGACGGCGCCCGGGCTGTGCCTCCCCCTCGGGGCCGAGCACGCGCGGGCGAGCACAGGGTGATTTAATCCTGGTCTGGTCCCGGTTTGGTCCGGGTCTGGACCTGGTCCGGTCCTGGTTTAGACCTGGTCTAGACCTGGTTTAGTTCTGGTCTAGACCTGGAAGTCACATAGAAGCAGAGCCCGCCCCGAGTGAGACCCCGCGGTCTTGCCCGCCGATAGAGCACCTTTCTCGGCCTCTTAGCTCACAGTGTCAGCCCCCCGGCTCTGGAGGTCAGATAGAACCAGAGCCCGCCCCGCCCCGCCCCGCTCTTATTCCCGCTGAAAGAGCGTCTTTCTTGGCCTCTTAGCTCTAGCGCGGAACGCGCAAGGAGCGCGGAGACACAACGGCACTGCCATGTCCCGGGATAATCCTTGTTTAGTCCAGGTCCAGTCCAAGTTTAGACCTGGTTTAGACCTGGTCTAGACCTAGTTTAGTTCTGGTCTAGACCTGGTTTATTCCACGTTTAGTCCTGGCTCTACAGTCTCTTAGCCAATCAGGACGCAGAACACAAATGTTACACTATAAAAAAAAAACTTGGAACGGATCAGGTTTTTCCATTGAAATAGCTACTCAACTTACGAAAAATTCACGTTACGAAACCACTTCTGGAACAAATTAATTTCGTAAGATGAGGTACCACTGTATTAACGTTTTTTTTTACAATCTGAACCTTATTTCTGTAATAAAACAAGTTGTTTTACTCACCCATAGTACTTTGGTCAGTGTTGGGAAAGTTCATTTTCTACATGAACTAGTTCAAAGTTCAGTTCACACATTTCAAAATGAACTAGTTCGTTCATAGTTCATAATTGTTTATAGTTAGTAGTTCGTTCATAGTTCCAAAAAATGAACTAGTTCATAGTTCTTTTTTTCCCCAATACATTGCTGCGAGCTATTATTTTTCAATATCATTGCCAAAGCCCATATAGAACCATAGACAGCAATTATTATATCAGTTTTAACAATCAAACCATGTGTTAGATTCCATCTTCATATCCAATTTCACATCCTTATCCAACTACAAATAACGGTCCCCATAATGATAAAACACCTGCAATTCAACATAATAAAGAAAATACTTAAATAACCCCCATATGGTATGACTTAATTAACTAAGAGACTTAAGAAAACAAAATAAACCCGCAAATTAACATTAGTGATTCCCCCTTTAATGTGGCCCCCTTGCGCTGTTTATTTATTTATTTATTTGACAGGGACAGTACATTAAACATTGCCACCAACAGGTCACCGATGTCTATGCACATAAGGCTTATAGCCATTAGCTAATTTGCAGCCTCCGTCCCTGTTAGGCTTTTAATTAAGGTGTAGGGGGAGAACAGTTAATAAAAAGCAGTTAATAAAAAAGGGGGTTAATAAAAACAGTTAATAAAAAACAATTAATAAAAAAGGGGGTTAATAAAAACAGTTAATAAAAAGGGGGAGAACAGTTAATAAAAAGCATAAAAAACACACACATAAAAGATTGTCCATGATTGTCCACTGTACACAAGGGCAGCTCAGTGTTCACACTGTTGATTCCCTTTGAGACAGCTTTTCAATTTTGTGGAGAAGAGTCTAATGTCCGAATGTGACTTCAGCTCCAGTGGCAGAGAGTTCCACAGATGTGATGCTTTTACTGAGAAAGCCGACTGACCCAGAGTCGTCCGACATCTTTTAACTTTGCAGTTCCCACTCACTCCAGCTCTTGTCCTTACTCCTTCATTTGTATACTTTTGCACTAAATTGCACATTTCTTAAGGAGCAAGGCCATTAAGGCACTTAAAATGGCTTTTAAAAATGTAAAATTTACAAAGTTCTCAAATGTCATCATGTTATATTGACATTTGTTTCTCGCAAGACCAGGAAGTGCCGCGCGCTGCGCGAGAGGGAGAGAAGGAGTGAGGGAGAGAGGTGCCGGTCGGAAATTTCAGATGGATGGATCAGAAATCTGAGACCCTATTGAACAAAGTTAAAGAGATAGCGCGTGTCGTTCACAGACACCAGAATGAACTCGTTCACAGTTCGTTCATCAGGCAGTAATACAGAGCGTTCAGTTCACGTTCACCCAAAATATGAACGCGTTCAGGGACAACACTGACTTTGGTGTCATTTGGAGCCTCCTCATCTACTCAAAACTATGGCTAAATCTCAGATTAGAGGTCCACTTTCGACTCAAACGAAAGTGTAGACTAAGACATTGAGCTTCTGTAATTTGAAAAGTGATAAAGTTAACTGATATTGCTACACCACAACATCTACAAAAGTGCTCCAAATGACACCAAAGTACTATGGGTGAGTAAATCAACTTGTTTTATTACAGAAATAAGGTTCAGATTGTAAAAAACGTTAATATTCCTTTAAAGACCTTGAAATATGCACGAAATATTCTTACCTTTTACTCTTATGTACATTTTTAAATGAGTACTTTAATAATTTTACTTAAGTAGATTTTATCATCTGATACTTTTACTTGATTATATTTTTGGTCAGGTACAGTATTTGAACTTTTACACAAGTAAAGCAAATTGTTCTACTTCTTCCACTGAATTTTTGAATTTACGCATACAACTTCCTGTCTATGCAATTAGATAACTCTAAACTTAAAGGCAAATTAATGTTTTTTTTACAATCTGAGCCTTCTTTCGGCAATAAAACAAATAGTTTTACTCACCCATAGCATTTTTCTGTCAATTGGAGCAGTATCGCAGAACTTATGTTGAGCCGTTCTGTTCTAGTAATGATCCCGTATCCGTTAACATGGTGCTGTATCATTTGCTCGGGGCATTACTTTGCGGTGTCCAAATAACACAAACTTTAGCACTTTTCAAATCATAGAAGCCCGATGTCTTAATGAAAGATTTCGTTTGAAGCAAAAGTGGCCTGTAATCCGAGATTTAGCCATAGTTTCGAGTAGATGAGGACGCCAGTGCGCATGCGCGGACAGCTCCCGGGACCCAAACATGAAACGCAAAGCTGAAAACTATGGATAAATCTCGGATTACAGGCCACTTTTGCTTCAAACGAATTCTTACATTAAGACATCGGGCTTCTATGATTTGAAAAGTGCTAAAGTTTGTGTTATTTGGAGACCGCAAAGTAATGCCCCGAAGACAAATGCTAACGGATACGCTACAACATAACTTTCTTCAAACAGCTCCAAATGACACGAACGTGATATGGGTGAGTCAAACGACTTGTTTGATTACCGAAAGAAGGCTCAGATTGTAAAATAACGTTACTTTTCCTTTAACAGGTATGTCATTTATTCAACTATTAAATAACTTATATTATAATTTTCTCATGACTTTCTTAATTTCCTTCCATCTTTTACCCACATATTTTTCACCAGATGCCCTTTCAGATGCAGCATTCTTTTATCTGGGCTCAATTGTGAATGAAACCTGATCATCCACAATTTTATACGGACTCACTTTGACCGGGCCCTCACAACAGACTATTGTTTCCAAATGACTGGAGTTCAGGTATTTTCATTCTCCCATAATTAAACACCAGCGCCTGTAGAAATTGCCCTCTTTGTGGCGCTAGGCTAATAAGGGACACGCTAATGTTGAGAAAACACGGTTTGAAAACACAACCCCCAGTGCGGTTCCTGGCCAATTTCATCATAAATTACTTCCACTGCACAAAGAGTTCACCGCAGAGACGCCCAAGAGAGGCTGCCTCTGCTACTGCCTGTTGGTAAAGGATGGTTTTCTAAGAACAACCTGGAGAGAGGTGAGAGTTGAAACACAAGCACTTTGTTCCATGCAACAGGAAGACAGGGAGAGACAAATGCACGCAATTAATAGGCAATCTGAGTAGTTTTAAAACAAGTGAGGAGGAAAAGGCGGGGGTTTCTGAGACTTTAGAACAGGGTGAAAATGGAAAAATGTCTAATGCAGAGAAGAATTTCTCCAGTGTGAGATCAATAAAGTTCACTTCTTCTTCTTCTTCTTCTTCTTCTTCTTCTTCTTCTTCTTCTTCTTCTTCTTCTTCTTCTTCTTCTTCTTCTTCTTCTTCTTCTTCTTCTTCTTCTTCTTCTTCTTCTTCTTCTTCTTCTTCTTCTTCTTCTAGCGGTTTGACAAGAATTGTGATTGGAATTATGATTTATGGTTTACAGTTCAATTCAAGTGCAACCTTTAAACTTGTCCAGGAGTTTTAATAATAGCAATACGTTTGTAAGCCAACACTGTAACATTAACACCAACTAGCATGCTAACAATACAACAGCCCTATTTCCTGGTTGAAAGTCTTCATTACTTCATTTGTTTAAAAAAATCAGGTACAGTCCCTTTAACGCTGTATTAGAGCAAAAACTGGTAAACTAAAACAAAATCTCATAAATTTTAAAACTACATGGGTAACAAAATTTTCTCATCTGCAATGTCTGTTTGTGGATATCCTAAATGGGCTTTCAACAAAACTAAGAGAGACAAGGACAAGAAACAAGACAACAGAGAATGAGAACCCAGGAGAAAGGGTGTAACCATTTCTTACCTGGCCAGCGTTTCTGAAAAACTACAGAGGATTTTCAGACAACATGAAATCCCAGTCTATTTCAAACTCACAAACACTTTTAAGACAGAAACTAGTCCAAAACACCGAGCCACAAACAAAGCAATGTGGTCTACTCCATTCAGTGTAGTGAAGACTGCAGTGAGCGCTACATTGGAGAAACAAAACAGCCACTTCACAAGAGGATGTACCAACACAGACGGGAGAGCCAGAGTGGACCTCAGTCTGCCGTACATCTCCACCTAAAAGCCACGGGCCACTCCTTTGAGGACAGTGAGGTACAGATCTTAGCCAGAGAAAAGAACTGGTTTGAGAGCGGAGTTAAAGAGGCTATTTTTGTCAAGAAAGAATCCTTCCTTGAACAGAAATGGAGGTTTCAGACATAATTTGTCTCCCATCTATAACTCTATCCTCAAACCTAAATCAAAACAAACAAAGAAAACAATACAGCAGCCAGGTCAGGTCCAGAGGTGTGAAAACACCCATTATGGCCCTGAATGTTTCTGCTAACCAGACCTCACACTCCACCCCCACTGTATATTTAATAGGCTCACCTAACTAACAGAAAACTTTAAATAAATAGGTGTGATAGTTTCAAAGTAATTTCATTGTAGTTAGCTCCTCCCCTCAGGCAGATATAAGGCAGTGTCCACCAGCGTCTGACCAGAACTGAAGAACCAGCTTGGATGAGCTGCAAAACGTATTCGGTCAATTAAACTTTTGTCCAGTTGACGTATTGAATTTCTCCTTTTGCCAACATCTGCAATATTTTGTTTTTGAAGAGAACCTATACTTTTCTGTTGTGATATTGCGAATATGATTTGATTGTGTTGAATTTGAAGTAGACCTGTCACAGTAGCAGACATGGGGACTTGAGACTTAGTGACTTGGACTCGAGTCGACTCGAGTCGCTGTTTTTATGACTTGTGACTTGACTCGACAAAAAATGAAATACTTGAGACTTGACTCGGACTTGGAAGTCTAAGACTCGGGGCTTGACTTGACTTGAGACACGATGACTTGAATGACTTGCGTGTTCACATAATGTTTCCGTGCTCATTCAACGGCACTGCCATGTCCTGGGATGCAACGCGTGCACCACGTGCCCACCACCGGCACGAGCCGGTGAGCCAAGAGCCGGCAAGAGCCAATCATAGGCCGAACTGCGCTCCAGCTTCCAATCATGTTGCAGCATAATTGCGCACCGATCGCGCTCCCGCCAATCATGACGATTACCGCTGTTGTGTTTGCGCCTGTTCGCCGATCAGCTGTGAGCGAGCCGCGTGATATGTACGCGGCATTTCCAAGAGAAGAAGAATCCTTAACTTGCTACGTTAATGCTACGTAAGAATGAACTTGCCTCGGGACACAGGATAAGTTCGGGATATGTCCTTTTCTCCGGAGCTCCGGATTATTAAAGACCGTGACACATGCAGACATGGATACGCAAACTATGAGTGACCGCATTCTTATGGGTGAGTCATATTATCAGATTATTTCTGCATCTATTTCGGCACTAAACCAGGACTAAACCAGGTCTAAACCAGGTCTAAACCAGGTCTAAACCAGGACTAAACCAGGACTAAACCAGGTCTAAACCAGGTCTAAACCAGGTCTAAACCAGGACTAAACCAGGACTAAACCAAGACTAAACCAGGACTAAACCAAGACTAAACCAGGTCTAAACCAGGTCTAAACCAGGTCTAAACCAGGACTAAACCAGGACTAAACCAAGACTAAACCAGGACTAAACCAAGACTAAACCAAGACTAAACCAGGTCTAAACCAGGACTAAACCAGGTCTAAACCAGGACTAAACCAGGACTAAACCAAGACTAAACCAGGTCTAAACCAGGTCTAAACCAGGTCTAAACCAGGACTAAACCAGGACTAAACCAGGTCTAAACCAGGTCTAAACCAGGACTAAACCAGGTCTAAACCAGGACTAAACCAGGTCTAAACCAGGACTAAACCAAGACTAAACCAGGTCTAAACCAGGACTAAACCAGGTCTAAACCAGGACTAAACCAGGACTAAACCAAGACTAAACCAGGTCTAAACCAGGTCTAAATCAAGACTAAACCAGGACTAAACCGGGTCTAAACCAGGATTAAACTGGGACTAAACCAGGACTAAACCAAGACTAAACCAGGTCTAAGCCTAGACTAAGCCAAGACTAAACCAGGACTAAACCAGGTCTAAACCAGAACTAAACCGGGACTAACCCAGCACTAAATCAGGACTGAACTAGGTCTAAACCAGGACTAAACCAGGTCTAAACCAGGACTAAGCCAAGACTAAACCAGATCTAAACCGGGTCTAAACCAGGACTAAGCCGGGACTAAACCAGGACTAAATCAAAACTAAACCAGGTCTAAA
Source organism: Paratrypauchen microcephalus (assembly GCA_036785185.1). Classification (NCBI taxonomy): domain Eukaryota; kingdom Metazoa; phylum Chordata; class Actinopteri; order Gobiiformes; family Gobiidae; genus Paratrypauchen; species Paratrypauchen microcephalus. The sequence continues at coordinate 9,726,473 of JAVJIX010000001.1, read as the reverse complement.
CCAAGACTAAGCCAGGACTAAACCAGGACTAAACCAGGACTAAATCAGGTCTAAACCAGGACAAAACCAGGACTAAACCAAGACTGTGTGTGATAACATATTCTCATGTGCATTATTGAATTATTGAATGATAATATGGACTTTTTGTTATAAAAGCATTTCCATTTTAACAAAGTACCTTCTAATTCTGCCCTGCCCCCCCAGAAAATATGTCACATAAATGAAAAATTTCACCATCCCCCCTGGTTTCATTTTACAACTCGACTACTGGCCCCAGCCACAAACCAGCCGCACGAAATCAGCAAAGAGTGGCCCGTGGTGGTTTAATTCCGGTTTAGTCCAGGTCTAGACCTGGTCCAGTCCAGGTTTAGACCTGGTCTAGACCTGGTTTAGTTCTGGTCTAGACCTGGTTTAGTCCACGTTTAGTCCTGGTCTAGTCTCTTAGCCAATCAGGACGCAGAACACAATGTTACACTATAAAAAAATGTTACACTATAAAAAGAAAATTGAAAAAAAAATAATAATAAATCCGCGAACTGCGATAGAGCGAAGGATTACTGTATTTTGTTATTCAGCATCAATACATTTGTCTGCTTTTTACTAAGGAATAATTAATTGAGGAATATACAATATAATAATACTATGATATATTTATGACTCAGTGTTACGTATACTATAGCTTATATTCTTAAATACCCTATTGAATCACTAAAATTCAGGTGAAAAACGCTGCTTATCAATTAATTGTAAGTCGATCGATAAGGTCAATCAACTATAGATTAATGAATTGCGTGTGTGTGTGTGTGTGTGTGTGTGTGTGTGAGTGTGAGTGTGTGTGTGTGTAGGTGTGTGTGTGTGTGTGTGTGTGTGTGTGTGAGATTGTGTGTGTGTGTGAGAGAGAGAGAGAGAGAGAGGGGAGAAATGTAACAAAGTTATATTATAGTTATATAATATTAATAAGCTATTTGTTTTAGCTATTATTTGTTTCCTCACAAAAAGAAAATGACTTATGGATATACTGTGTGAGTGTGAGTGACAGAAAGCGTGTGAGAGAGAAATGTGCAAAGAAAAGAGCAAAGAAATGTGATAGTTTAATTTACTGTAAGTTAGTATTTGTTAGTATTGTTACTTTGTAAAAGGATAGCTACTTGTGGATATTGTGTGTGTGTGTGTGCGTGTGCGTGTGCGTGTGTGTGTGTGTGTGTGTGTGTATATGCGTGTGTGTGACAGAGTGAGTTAGGGAGTGTAACAAAGTTTAATACAAGTTTGTTTTAGCTGTTACTGGTTTCAACTCAATGCTGAAACAATGTTGAAAACATGTGAAACAGTTTGGTTTTCGATGTACAGATCACTTTTGCCAATAAATAACCAATAATTACATTATCACTATTTTGTTCTAGTCTATGATGTATTTTACTGAACATGAGTATTTACAATACAAATATTTTATAACAGGTTGGGCACATTAGCCAGTGATGATTACTTACACTTTCTTATATATTGCCTTTCACTTTATTCAGATCAGATTCTGCAGCTAAAATTACAACAATACGCCAAAGGTGACTTGACTTGGACTTGACTTGACCTATTACAGGACTTGAGTTGACTTGACATAGCCTGTGACTTGACTTGACTTGCCCAAGAAAAAAATACTTGTGACTTACTTGTGACTTGAAGGTGAAGATTTGAGACTTACTTGAGACTTGCACATGTGTGACTTGGTCCCATGTCTGTATATATTGACTTATTTTTCAGTATATGAAAGATGAAACAAAAGTTTTTGGGGGTCAATATTTACTGCATGTACTTTTTCTTGGGAAATTGTTAGTTAGTTTTGTGTACTATGATGAAAATATTGCATTCTATTTCAGCTATTATTTCAGCTCATGTTTTATTAACAATATTGTGCATTTTATTACATTATTGTTATACTATATTATGGTTTATCATCTATATTTACTTAAAATTTGTTACCACGATAAGCCTAATTTCAAGCCCTACTTCTACATGTGGTATATGTAATAGTCCAATGTGTGTAATTGTGAAAATGGAGCGAGATGGAGCCACTGAAGGTAAAGCCAGTGTGTGGGGATTAAAATGCATGAACAGCTGTTACGATTATGCATGCTTATGTGCGTTTGCCAGAGGAAAGCGCCTCTTCAGCATGGCCTTCAGCCCTTCATAATACATTAACATTTGTAAAGCCACTCTGAACACATGCCAACACCAAAGAAAACTATACAATTATAAGGTCGTCATACTGTACACACATGCTCTGTATTTATGTTACACCAGCCGGAAAATAGATTAATAGTACCATTTACTATTACTAGTACATTACATAACACTAATTTAACATGCCCCTTGTAATACCATTCAATGTGTTTTAGCATTATATTCCACCAGCTGCCAAGGATATGTCAATACCCAAATACTCATCAATAGTATAGTATGTTGTTTTAATTAAAAAAATAAATAAATAAAAGGACAAAATTGGATCTTTGCTGAATAGTTTTAGAATGGTCTTAATCTAAGAACTATAAGATCATACAGCAATGCTAGAAGAGTTAAGTTGAAAATGGCATTGTAGTTTATATTATCATTGTGGTATCAGTATATAATTGTTTTCTTCATAAATCAAACAAATAGGAATTAGTCAATTTTTCTTGGAAAATCCTGCAATCGGCATCCACTTTTCTCATTTTTGACATTTTGCTGATGAGGGTGTCACTGTCAGCAGTCAAAACAATGGTCCTTTAAGAGCGTTTGGAAAGAGGCGAGTCTTCATTTGTGCTGCTCTGGTGGGAGGGGCCACGCACAGAGGCGCTGGAGACGCTGCTATGCTAAACTGCGCAGAAAAGCGGCGCAGAAAATTACCAATATTTTAATAGAAAATTAAAGTATAATTAAAATATTTTAATAGAAAATCAGCCAAGGGCCAGATTAAAGGTCTTTGAGGGCCGGATCTGGCCCCCAGGCCGCATGTTTCACACCCCTGGTTTAAACCAATACAAAAATGATAAACAACCCAAAAGTTTCTGTATATAATTTGTACATGATGCCCTTTAAAAACTACTATAATAAAACTCTGGAACGGACATGTATAAAGACGAGATGCAGAGGATAAATTAGTGTGATTTTTCATTATATAACCAAGGATGAAGCCTGTCTGCCAGAGCATATCGCGTTTCTCAAAATCAATACAATGGCGAGGTGTTTTTTATTTTCCTACCTAAATTACTGCTCCAGCTTCAGATCATTATCTCTTTCTTTTATCTAGGAGCAGTAAACAAAAAGATTAAAAAGCAAGGTGAATTTGCTACAACTTTTTTTTTTTTTGCCTTTAGAAATCAGATGAAGGTAGGCAGTGCAATTAGTCAAATTTTAATCAGGATTGAGATTTGGTAATTTCTTTTAATTGTTCATGATTTTTTTTTTTGCCTTTAGAAATCAGATGAAGGTAGGCAGTGCAATTAGTCAAATTTTAATCAGGATTGAGATTTGGTAATTTCTTTTAATTGTTCATGATTTACTTGTGTTGTTGTCACTGAGAGGTCTCCAGCCAATCATTTGTCAGTAAAAGCATGTGTTTTGGCACAGAGTTGAAACTTCAGGGAAACATTTTGATCATTTTTGTGTTATTGAAAGTCTGTATTGTTCATATTAAGGAATTTAATGTTTTTTTCTTGCTAATAAATCAAAATTAAACCAACAATTGTGATTATTTTCTGTCATACTACCTAATATGTGGATAGCATGTATGTGAATTTTATCAACTTTGCATGAATCCCCTTTGCTTTGGCAATAAAAACATAATCATGAACAGTCTCTACAACGGGGTGTACAATTCGTGCAATCAAGGGCACGGTTGACAAAATTTCCCATGATGCCTCGCCTCAATAAAATCATTAGTCTAGTGTAACTCAAAGCAAACAGTGGTCCGCATACCAAAAAGGCGCCGCGCTCAGCTTCTGTCTGTGCGGAAATCCTCAGCAGTGATTTATCTGATGGCCAGTGACAACTTTCTTGCTGGACCCCGAAGTGCGCGATCTATTAATTGAGCCGTGTCAGAGCAGAGGAGATTAAGCGTGTGCAGTTGCCCAACCGAGATCTTCCCCCTTTCCCAGCTGTGAGGCACAAATCAAAGGGCCCCGGCACCACCTCCATCCTCTGCATTCACTCAAACACCACCTCTAATGGCAGTTCACATGGTTCTTTGGTAAATATAACAAGGAAGACCATGACAGAAGATTAATTTGATGTATTTGTAACACTGCATGGCTCAAAGTCAACCCTGACCTTTGTATTGTACAGTAGTGTAAGAAAGTGACAGGGGTTATAAAGGAGTATGAACAGGGACAAGGTGCATTGATGTACAGGATGAGAAAATAGGAAGAAAAATACTGTATGTGTTCGTTAAACACGTATAACCTTCTATGAGCTTCTAGTTTAAGGGTAAATGCTACTCCAATTAAATCACAGTATTTTTACATTTACTTATAAAAAATTAAAACTTTTGTTTTTTTTTAAATCAGAGTGAAGCTTGTATCTTGGGTCATATTTGAATCATATAAATTAAAATGTGTAAAAATATAAATGTTGATACTAGGGCTGTCAGTTAAACGCATTAAATATATTCATTAATTACACTCCAAATTAACGCATTATAAAAATTAACGCAATAAATTATGAGTGGCAATTCATTTTAAATTTGGCGTGCGGTGAGCAAATCGCTGCCAGGGCCTTTGAACGGCAAGTTTATTTATAAAAAAGAACGAAGACGGGAAAAGACAAGAACGTGGTGATTTGGAGCTTTTGTCAAAAAGAATTTTCCGATCACCGAAGCTGCTCCAGTCTGACGGATCATTTGAACGATAAACACGTCCGGACAAGTTCCATTGTCACCGATGATAGTGTGAGCATGAGCGCACAACAAACCACGCTCACAGAATTTGGGAAACGAATGAGCAAAGCGACCACAAAAAAACTGACAAACTCAATCGCAAAGTGGGTTGCCTCTCTCTCTATCTCTCTCTCTCTCCCTCTCTCTCTTTCACGAGATTAAAATGCGATTAATTACATTCATTAATTACAAATTCTGCAATTAATTAGATTATTTTTTTTAATCGCCTGACAGCACTAGTTGATACATTTTAGAAAACTAATAAAGCATCTTTTTTTTTCATATTTTCTGATCTATTATAATATTGCTGGCTCATCACAAACAAACCTGGAGCTTTGTTTTGTTTCATTCACACGTTTAACACACCAACCCTGCATATTTATTCTCGAGAAAAGAAAACCCTCTGTTCCACCTTGTGATGTCACATAGTAATACAGGATGAGCTCCACTATGTTGTTAAACTCCATACACCTTCACTAATCATGTGTATTATTTCAGAATTGTCAATCTTTATTGAACAAAAGGTAAAAGGCAGCTGTTAAAGGTCCCATGGCATGAAATTTTCACTTTCTGAGGTTTTTGAACGTTAATGTGAGCTCCCCTACCCTGTTTAGCCCCCCCCCCCCTTCATGGCTAAAAGTTGCGAAATGTGTAAACTGATCATTTGCGGTCCTTTTCTGCATTTGAAAAAAAGACAGCTCAAATGGGCGATTCTGAACAAGGAAACTATGTGACGTCACATAGAAGAAAAAATGCAAATGCAGTTCCACCGCCTGTCTGTGTTTCTACCTACACTCTCTGTAAATCACGCCCAGAGAGTTTGGACTGCGAACGAGCTAAGCAATGCGAGATGCATTTTTTTATTTGCCTGGAGGCACATGAGAGTGTTTCCAGGCTCGGATGTCCTTTATCCAAGCCTCCGAACCTCTGAAACAGCAGTGGTTTAGTTTTATTTTCTGTGGAAACGTGTTTATTTTTCAATGGAACGCTTCTCATCTCTTCCTCCGCGCAAAAACGCGGAAGTGGGGCCAGCACACATCGCACCGCTAAAGAGGAAAGAGTGGACAGTTTGGCCACGCCCCCACCTGCTGCTCTGGCCTGTCTCTGTCCTCCTCATTTGCATTCAAACAACAACGCCCATAATGGACTGTTCCAGAGAAATATTTATGAATCTTCTGTGTTCATGGGTCTTTCTCATGCACTGAGTCTTGATTTTGAAGAAGGATTCATTTACAGCAGGGGTCTTCAATGTTTTTCAGGCCAGGGACCCCCAAACAGATGGCGAACTGGGCCAGGGACCCCCTACTATATATACAGCATAGAATTGTGTTTTATATTAAATTGAGCTTAGTGTCATGTATAAACATTGCTACTCTGTTATGGTACATCCAATACAAGGAAATAATACATGTTAATACTGTATTTTACACTATAAAATATAAAATTATATTATTTTAAAGTAAAATCAAAAGATTTCGCGACCCCCCTGCAGTACCTCCGCGACCCCTAGGGGGGTCGCGACCCCCCTGTTGAAGACCTCTGATTTACAGTATTAGGGAACCATTAAGGAGCCATATAAAAGCATCAAGAAGTACCATGTCATGGGATCTTTAACTTGAAAATTACCGCTTCACAAGCTGAAGCAGAGCATTTTGAGCTTTGGAGATGCAGAGAGCCTACAAATGGAGGATTACTCAAACACATGTGACTGAAACAAAACACACCAGGTATGTTTATGAGAAGATAGCAACATTCTAAAATGACTTAAAGCTCACAAGAGTTAATTTTGCTGACCGTGAACCGTGCCCATGCATGAATCGTCCCTAAAGCATGGTACATTTGTCCAGTGTGAGTGCAATCGAGCCATGCCGAGGCATGACATGGTTGGGACTTTGGCCCGGTTGGAGGAGGTGGGTCAAAGGATGGTACAGTTTCACACACATGTATGACTTTACTGTACAATCCCTGTCAGGTGCACTGATGTCATTCATACGATAAAAACAGTGAATAAAGTCTGCTCTAAAACACACAGTGAATCCGTGCTTGCCTTCAATAAGGACTGTGGACAGCGACAACAGAACTGCAGCCTCATCTCTGGCTGTCCTCAGTCCACCGCGCTGTTTTTATATCTATAAACTCACGGAGGAGCACGTATCACAGCAGGACTCAGAGCTGCCTCACTATTTAATAGATTTCATGCGCTGGACTTATTTTCAAACTTGTGCCCTGGTTCCGCGACACAAAGCAGCAGAGATGAGGATTAACCAAAATGATCATTTTATAATTATAGCGCCATGTTTCCGCTCTCTCTGCTGGTCCTTTTAATTAAACTGATAATTTGTCTCTGGGGAACACCCGCTTTAGCATACACGCCGGCTATTTTAAAAGTGAGAATTATGAACTATGTGACATGAGATTTTGTAATTAGAGAAATACAGGTGAAAGTAAGAATATTTGTGGTAGTGTGTGATTGTTTGGTGTGTATTGCTTTTGGTGAAGGTTAGTGGCAGCTCAAAACTCTCCACTGAGAGGTTTGACAGTCAATTGTGGTGCAAAGGATTAATATTACAGTTCTCTTTGATGCACATTATACCAAATACCAGTGTAGAGACTGAAAACAGGATTTATTTACTTTATACTAAAATAAAATAAGACAAAACTGATCTAAATGTGTTATGCAGCTGTTATTTAGCTCTCAAATATCTACAGAACAGCTTTGTATAATTAAAAATGCAAACATTATGAGACAAATACAACCAATAAATAGTCTAATTATATCAATTTATATACCCAACCAGAATACTGACTGAACCAATAACTGTCAGTCGATATTCAATATCACATTTTTTCAGTATCGTGCTGATATCCCTCATCAGTATCAGTGCATCCTTACTAATAACTGTCATTTTCAGGAGCTGGAAAAAATTACTCAAAGGAAATTGCCAAAAATTCATGGGTAATTATATGATTTATTATATTGTATCTTACAGTTTTACCCAATTTTCAAACAGCAAAAGGGGGACTGTTTATGGATGTATGCTTTAGAACTCGATTTTAGAGACAGAAGTGAAACAGGGGTGGACCACCAATGCTCAATTAATTCTCTCTCAACATTTGTCTATTTTTTGGGATTGCAGTCACTAAAAAAATGTATATTTTACTTGTTTACAAAAATAAAGTTGGGTATCCCACATTGATAGAACAATTTAGATAAAACAATTACAAATGCACTTAAAGCCAGAAATTGTAGAGGAGTTTCTTTGGCATTTTGAAACATGGGTCCCTCTGAGTAAAAGTGGGATCCTGTGACAGTCTGAAAGGCCACGTTCACTCTGGCCTTTTTCCTTGAGCTCTTCCCTCCTACGTGCTCTTCTCATCTGACCTATGGACTCTCCCTAAATTTACTTCAGGTTGTTGAAGATGTCTTGGTAGTTTTACATGGATTTTTCAGTGTTTCTTTCAAATATTGGGGATTTTAGCTCAGTTGATGGTTTTCAGATTTTTGAATTCCCAAAATTCAAATGATACTTCGTAGTGACATCATGCTGGGGGTGTTCTACCTGTATCTCTATTGGTAGAATATTAAAGAGTTACCATGACACAAAGCGCATATTAGCACAGTCAAGAAAGTTTTGTGTGAAAACCCAAGAAAAAACACACAATGGGTTTAAACAGCACATTTTCAAAGCGTCCTTGGTTCTGTTTAGGTGTTTGATGTTCAACAACACCAGTGAGTAACTGCTGTCAAATGCTAGCTCGCTTGTGACTGTAATTTTATGTATGAGAGACTTGTTTAACAGTACAAATCAGCTCACCTGTCGTACTTCCAGCTAAGTCAGTTCTTTCGGGGCAGATTGTGTTAAAATAAAGTCTAATAAATCCCCAGACAAAGCAGAGCCTACGGTTACTATCACGCCCCAAGGGAACGTTGGTGACAGCTGTAAAGTTGTGCCTATGTCCCGTTTTTTGTCCTGCCATCAACCTGCCAATGAGACTACAGATGAAAATAGCTTACATGGTTAACTGTGGCACATTTACACGCTGTGCCAACACAAGCTGATTAATGTGCACTGTCCCATTTTTAATAAATAAACATAAACATAAAGTAGCTATTGTTTACATAGTACTTTGCCATGGGATATCCAAATGTTTAACCTGACAATTTCTGTTAGTGACTAAATCCATTGACTATCTTTAACTACAACAGAAATCTGCATTTTAACAATATTCATTTTACTATTGCCTATAGAATGTTGTGGTGCCATGTGAAAGCCAGAAATACTGTAAGGTCATATTCACAGCAGGAAAGTCTGATAGTTCACTTGTTTTTGGTCCTTCCTTCCTTTATTTATTTATTTTTATTTTGGTGCGGTTCTCTTTCACACTGCACTTTTTTTGTAAGTGGGCCAACATTTGTAAACAAAACCATATGTGCTAAGGTCACTCAGCCATTGGACAGAAATGAGCCGTGTCAAAACGCCGTGTCCAAACACATGAATGTCGTCATAGTGATATGGTTTGCACAGTTTTTACAGTTCGCACAAATGCTTGAGCAGCATCGTGAGGTTTACACTATTGTACAATCAATTTCCAAATGATGAAGACACAGGGCAAGACGGCTACGGAGGACAGCGCTCATGTGCGCACATCAAGTTGTGACTCTTGCTCTTCACGCAAAACGTAAGTAAGCCTCGTTTCGTTTCGTTTTGTTTCGTCAGCCTTGGTTTCCCATAATGCTCGACATACGACGGGAGCTCGTTAAATACAAAAAGCCAACTTGTGTCAGATCGAGTCCGGTCTGCATTCTCACCTCAAATTGCCTGGAAGAATCCATGACTCATCGCTGTACCAGCGGCGAGTCTGGTAATGCTTGGTCCAGAATGCGCTGCCGTTGCGCGTAGACAGACAGCTAAGTGAACCAATCAGAGAACAGTTAACGGACAGCGACGTGAACCAATCAAACAAAAGAAAAGAAAGGCCTCTAGAGCTGTCAGCTGCTGTGGTTTTAAGGAATCGATGTGTTTTAGGTCATTTAAGACCAATTTTACAGCTGAATGGAAGAGACGTTCAGTTCTCCGATGCGCCATCTTGATTCAAAACTGAGGAGGAACTTCCGCTGCCTAAGAGTGACGTTGCGGGCAAAGGCGGGTGCACTGACGTCACCATCTTTGAACGAATCAGAATCGCGGAGTCCGTTGTTAACCGGGGGGAGCGAGGGTGGAGCGAGGGTGTCCAAATGGTATCTCGCTGTATAGCAAATACAGAGAGATATCATTTGGCTGGCCAGGTAACACCTCAAACGAACCGCACCAGAGTTCGAATGGAACCGTGCCGAGACCCAGCTTTTTAGGTGGTCTCGGTTCGCTTGTTTGCTCCGGATCAAGATTTTTGGTTTTTATTCACACCAGCCAAAAAGGTCAGAATCAAAGGAGCAAACGAACTCTGGTTCGTTTTAAACGAACCAAACAAGGCAGGTGTGAAAATGACCTAAGAGGCTGTAAGATTTAGTCACAAGCGTACATGGAGTTGGAGGTGTGTGAAATATTGTCAATACCAAATTAAATTGTTATTTTATGCAAAGTTAGAATACTGAATATACTGTGTATTTAAAAAAGTAAAAAAGCACATGACTTTGCAATGTAAACTTCAACACAAAGCTGTAAAGTGACACATGGACATTTGTTTAATTCCACAGTTCATTCACTCGTACTAGGATCACAACCAAGACATTTACAGACAAGTAGCACATTTCTAATGGATAACTAAGATATACAGTGGCATGAAAAAGTATCTGAAGCTTTTGGAATTTCTCACATTTCCGCATAAAATCACCATCAAATGTGATTAGGGCTGTCAGTTTAAGGCATTAATTAAATTAATTAATTCCACAACGCAATTAATTATGAACGTCAATTCAATGTGTGCGCATTTTAAATTTGGCGTGCGGGGCCTTTGAAAGGCAAGTTTATTAATAAAACTGTGACGGGGCAGGTCCGTCCCTAAGAGCGTTGTCCCCGGCGAGAGCATGTGAAGACGTGCGCGCCCGTATCTGTTGCGCTTGGTGCGCCGAACCCTTTTCATTATCAACTAATTCCCATAACCTCTCCAGCGTGTTCTGCCGCGAATAAGGGAGTTTTGCCCATCTGAATCACGCTAAACCCAATCCCCCCCCTCTTCCCCCCATGAGTAATTTGCACGGGCAGTTATTTGTATTCTCTGTATATTTGAAGCTTTGTATATTATTTATTGACGTTGCATGAAGACTACTGTACGTGCTCACTTTTTGGCACCAGAAATATTCGCCATTTAATAGTGTAATGGTGTAAATGATCTTTCAAATGAATGTTATGTAATGTGGGAGGGGGAATGGGGGTTTATAGGTGCACTCTGCAGGTCTGCCAGCAGTCTCGTCTTGGTTACAGTGGAGGTAATGTGCGCTGAGAGAAAGAGAGCGAGTGAAAGACTGAAAGACTTAGAGGAGAATTAACGTTTTTTACAATCTGAGCCTTATTTCAGTAATAAAACAAGTTGTTTTACTCACCCATAGCACTTTGGTGTCATTTGGAGCACTTCCAGAGATGTTTTAGATTTGCGATATCCATAACGTGAGTTCTCCAAATAACACAAACTTTAGCACTTTTCAAATCATAGAAGCTCAATGTCTTAGTCTACACTTTCGTTTGTGTCAAAAGTGGCCTGTAATCCGAGATTTATCCATAATTTTCATCTTTGCATTTCATGTTTGGGTCCAGAGAGCTGAGAGCCAAATAAGCTGTGACTCCCCACATGCGCACTGGCCTCCTCATCTACTCAAAACTATGGATAAATCTCGGATTACAGGCCACTTTTGACTCAAACGAAAGCGTAGACTAAGACATTGAGCTTCTATGATTTGAAAAGTGCTAAAGTTTATGTTATTTGAAGACGGCAAGCATATGCCCCGAGAACTCACATTACGGAGATCGCAAATCTAAAACATCTCCGGAAGTGCTCCATATGACACCAAAGTGCTTTGGGTGAGTAAAACAACTTGTTTTATGACCGAAATAAGGCTCAGATTGTAAAAAACGTTAATTCTCCTTTAAAGGGGAAGTCTGCAGTCTTTTCACTGTACCACTATAAATCGCATGTTTGCCACCTTTTTTGCACTGTGGGAGAGCACAATAAACCACCTAAAAAATTAATTTAAAAAATGTGATTAATTAGATTAATTAATTACAAATCCTGTAATTAAATACATTTTTTTTAAATCGCCTGACAGCACTAAATGTGATCTGATCTTTTCCAAAATCACACAGATGAAAAAACAGTGTCTGCTTTAACTAAAACCACCCAAACATGTATCGGTTTTCATATTTTTAATGAGGATAACATGCAAACAGTGACAGAAGGGGGAGGAATAAGTAACTGAAAATTTAAAAAAAAAATAAAAAAAAATAGAGATTTCTCATTTTTATCATATCACCCACCATTTCTAATTGCAACTTTTCCTCTCTCCAAATAACAGCATGTTGCAGATCGGTATTCTAGACTATGATGGAAGCCAGTGACCTTTCAGTGATGATATGTGGACTTACAAGACCCTACACTGTCAAATAAATCAAACTTTTTTATCAATTTCCAGCAAAATCTTCCAGGTCAGCATGTATGCCATCCACGAAGAGCTGCAGCTGTGATGGATGTCCAATGAATACTGGTCTTCCCTCTTTGTTTTCCTGCACATCTGTAATGCCTCTCACAGCCTCACAGCCTCTTAAGATGGTTACAGACCATTTTTCACAACAGCAAATATGAAATCCATTCATGTCATAACTGCCGATGATGTTAAAGAGATTAAGATATTATTAAAATCGCATTAGGTGGTGTATCAGGTGGTGCTACCTCCTACTAAAATAAAAAGAAATGAGACTGCTTTTAACTGCAGCCTTGCAACAGAGTGAGTGGGGATAATTATGCCTATAGAAACACACTGTAATGAGTTGAAAGAAGGTGTCAGTATGAAGAGGCTGTGTGGGCAGGAGAACTATGGACACAATGATTCAATAGTGACCTAAAAATGGTCATTAAAGATAGAGGGAACGCTTTGCATTGATTCTAATCTGCAATTCCCCACAGAACAAGCAAGCTCACATAAATTAAAGATATTGGAATTAAGAATATCCATCTTGATTTGAGCCAAAAGGAAAGTCATGTTCTATTTAAAGCCATCCCTTACCAGCACTCTGTCAGAATTGAAGAAGCTACTCCAAAAAGTTTTGTCAAGTCCACAGACTTCAACTTTATTTTCCCATTTCGCTTGAAATGACATAACTACTCTGTTATAGCAAGTAAATTGTAAAATATATTCAGATGTCAAAAAAAGATGCAATTCTTAATTCAAAGCATGTATAATTTAAAGGTACACTATCTGTGTCTCGTGATTCCATCAGGCAAAGGGACAGGTCAGATCTGTGGAGAGGGAATCCTATTCTCACTAATGATTGTTATTCTATGTATTTTGTGCAGTAAACATGTAATTGGATAAATTCAAGATTGAGCAATAACATCTTCATAGAAACAAGACCTTTTATTTTTGTATACAGTAATCCCTGTAGGGTTAGGTTCCAGAAATAACCCGCAATAAGAGAAATCCGCGAAGTAGGACAACTTTATATTTTACAATTATTCTACATGTTTTAAGGCTGTAAATGCGTCACCATACACATTATACACTTTTCTCAGACTGGAATTAACATTTTCTCACATTTGTCTCTAGTTTAAACATTCAAATTTTATAGATTTTCAAAAAAATGTATTAATAGTGACGTGTGGGGGGAGACACGGCTCCGGAAGCCCCGCCGGACGCGCCAGGAGCACTGCCACGTCCCGGGACGCGACGCGTACCAACCCCTTGGAGAAGCGCGCGACACGTGCTGCTTTGTCACGGATTTGTCCACGATGAGGGGTTCATCGTGGACAAATCCGTAACAGAGCAGCACAAGGCCGCGCATACACCGGGGCTGCGAGCACGAGATAGAACCGCGGCGCCCGGAGCGCGTCGTCTCAGCCTGAGCCACAAACCGAACACGCATAAACAAACGCAAGAGCCGCACGGAGTGATTTAATCCTGGTTTAGTCCAGGTCTAGACCTGGTCCAGTCCTGGTTTAGTCCTGGTCTAGTCTCTTAGCCAATCAGGACGCAGAACACATTGTTACACTATTTAAAAAAAAAGTTACACTTTTTAAAAAAATTGACAAAAAAAAAGAAATCCGCGAAACAGCGAGGGTCCGAACAGTGAACCGCGATACAGCGAGGGATTACTGTAATTTTGTTTGTTTGTTTGTTTTCCCTTTTTTATTGTTTTTTTCCCAGAAAAAAACATGTCAGCTTAATCATATTATTGATACAATCTATATTTACAACCACATACAACTGTTGTACAAACTGCTTTTACTACTACTATTAATACTCCCTCAATCTCCCATAAAGCTAAGTTACCCTTGGCGCTCAAGGCGAGTATTTGAAGTCCTGGAGCGTCTGTTTCTCCCTCCTGTTGTGCTGTACAGATGGGATCATTTCACACCCTCGTACCAGCACAGAACCTTATATAGGACACCGTTAAATGGATGAAAGAGAAGGCAACACCACAACACATCGTAGTATATAGTGGATCCTTTTCCATCTGTTTAATGCTTCATTATGTTGACTGCATTGGTGATAACAGACAGTCTAATGAATCAAGGGATTCCCATATTTAGACCCGGACAACCTGCACTAACCAATGCTGTTCCTGACATCTGAACTGAAAGCTAGGGTGAAGGATCATGGTGAAAAATTTGCCTATAGCTAGTGTTTTAATGTCATATCATATAGCCATGTATGGCAGGGCTGGGCAACAGTGGTGGAAGAAGTACTCAACTGTGTTGCTTAAGTAAAAGTAGAGATAACAGAACAAAATACTCAGGTAAAAAAGTAGAATTGCAAGTAAAGTGATTAAAGTACCTGTTTAAAAAGGTATCTAAAGAGTAAAAAGTAAAACTTCAATCTTGATTTTGAGGTCTTATAAGACTTAAAATGTAGATGTTTTTATTTGTATATTTTTGTTTGCTCAAACTACAAATGTACTCAAAATAAACCCTCAGACTTTTTGGCAGATCTCAAACTATAATAAAAAATACTAGATAACAGAAGAGATCCGAGGCACTCCGATATGTTTTACTGTTATTTTATTTCTTCATGTCAAAACCAACGTGTTTTGACTTACATTTTCATCAGGGCACGTAAAATTCACGTGTGTGGATGGTATTTAAATGTACGAGTCACATGACAACACTGTCGTGTGACAAATGACCAACTTACATAAGTACAAATACATAAAATGTATACTCAAGTAGCCTCAAGGTAGCCTAATTGTAGCTACCTTTTAAAGACAATAAGACTACATCACTAATATACATTGAAATTTTAATCTGAGCATACCTCCAACTCCTAATATAGACTTTGAGCCATTTGAATGAGAATTTCATCAATTCTTATAAACGTAAGATTAGTAGTTATTGGAATGTACAGAGACATCAAGACCTTTTCTGGGCAATCAATCTGAGCATATACATCAAACTGTGGGACTTAGACACTGAAGAAGAAAAGAGCACAGAGTCTACCACAGCGTCCGGGCACTGCCTCGATAAACACCAAAAGAGCAGAGAAATGCCAGCCCCCGTCGCCCCTCTGCCCCGGAGACGCTGGGCAGACTACATCCACACATCTACACTTCAAAATACATTCAGATGACATTTTACTTTTAATATATTTGCAGGTTTAAGTTAGTGAAAAACAAAACAAATGCAAAAAAAAAACCTGGAGGGAGTCTCAAAGATAGTTGGAGAAATTTTGACAAACACTTTTCCCTGTATTATAAAAAAATATGATAAAAAATTATTTTAAAAAATTGTAAAGTATTTGTATTATTTGTCAGGTCGCAGGCACTGGGCATAAATGTTTGTTTGTTTTTTTTTACATTTCTGCTCAGTGCAACCTGACAAAGAACTTTCAAAGCCAAAAGCGCCTTTAGAGGGATCTCAAATCTATGTGATCTTGCTGCAGAAAAACAGAATTGTAGGTGCTTTGCTTGGTAAAACACAGCCATATATCAACAAATACATTCTTGAAATACTGTATATGGCCTGAGATTTATACTTTCCATTTGTCTCATAGTTTAAATGCACGTATTTACCCAAGAGAGAGAGGTGCAAAATAGCACATGTAGCAGCCAAAATCCGACTACTTAATTAAGACAGAAATGTGATGCACTCAAAATCTTTTACAATGTCTCTGTTCTATAAAACTATACTGTTGAAAGGTCATCTAAGGTTTCAAACCTTAAAGCTTTAGAAACCGCATGCTTTGGTGGTCTCAGCCTGTCCACTGCACACAGCAGACCATATATACATTGTTGAATACTGTACATTGTGGAGGATTACAGTGCTGCCCTACAACGGCTAAAGACCTTAATTGCCAGAATGTCAAACTGAAAAAAAAGGCTTCAGAGTTTGTAAGCCGTGGTTTCTCGTATGGTTTTGGATGTTACCGTTGTCATAGCCTATTATTTTTTCCATAAAACATCAAATCAAATTGGCTCACGATATTTATTCACATGATAAAGGTCTGAAATACCCACAAAATGACATTAACTCATTTTTGACCAAACATGATGTTACGATCTGCCTTTGTATGGCAGAGTGGTGCTCTGCCTCCACTCCTCCTCAAATGGCCTCCATCTCAGAGCGCAGTGTGCAGTGAGTGCATGAACTTTCAGCTTGATGCCCCCAACTCAGGATTCATATCACAAACTACTTTTGCCAAATATGCTTAAAACCTGACAGAATATCCAATACATACTTCCTCAGGAAATGCACTGTTGCTGTAAAGTGGAGTATTATTATTATAAAGAGTATTATTTTGCTGCCATAGCCGCTGCTGTAAGGGCTGCTTATTAACAGTAGAGTGAATGTATTTTACTAAGCACATCACAGCATTTTGTCCTGAGAGACACAGTGCTGGAGGGCAGGGAACAGAGGAGCTGACAGGGACCAGAGGCAGGACATTTACTGACATGGCATGACTGATTGATTTAATTTGAGGTGGCCTCAGAAGTCGAACTGGTGGCCAGGTGTACAACAGCTCCATATTAATAGGAGCGTGAGCAGCACTTGGGCCAGTGGCCAGGCATTATGCTGGGTTTAAGACAGCGACAGCCGGGAAAGCTCGCCAGGTCCTCTCCAAGTCTCTGCAATCTGCAATGCAAATCAATCAGCAGTGTGTGGTCGAGCAGCGCTGTGCAGGACTGCTGGAGCAGTCTCTGCTGAAATTATCTGTTTGTGCGCTCAGAGCCATCTCTCTCTGTCAGGTGCCATGACCACCTCATCGCCATTGCTCCAATTAGAGCAGGATCCCCAGAGCAGGCAGTGTGATGGAAGACACAGCACTGATACACCGCTCATCTCAATCAGCCAAAGTGGACATGTTAGAAGCCTTTGTTCCTCTTTCTCTGCTTTGTATCGTGGAAAGCAGACTAGACTTGACTTTTGCATATGTCGTTATTTACTTCTTGCTTAATACAAGTTATGGAGGTGGGCTGAAGGTGAGTCACTACATGGAACATTTGCATAAATGGTTCTGACTGGGTCCAGTGAGACTCTATTTGCTCATATCTGTGGCTCAGATCACTCCTGCCAAAGTAAATGGAGGAATAGTGCTATGCAGGTGATGACATCTGATGGGGATTCTTCTGTCATTTCACTGAACTGTACATTTCTCCTGACCCTGTTGCTATGGTAGCAGAGCTGTGGAGGAAAATACGGGCAGCTGAGAGTAAATCTTTTCATTGATCACTTGGTTTCGCTTTCATCATATCTTCTGGTTAAGATGAAATGCCTTATTGGAGTGGTGCGCTCACACCTAGAAGATGAAATGGTTTGATAAAAATGCTGTCATTGTTGGGGGAAAAAAAAAAAAAAAAAAAAGAATTGTGTTGATTTTTTTTAAGGGTCAGACAAAAAATACAAAGAAAATGATTTAGTAACCTATTTATTAAATAAATGTAACACTGGCATGTATTTGTGACAGGACTGGAGGGCAGGCATAATGAATGGCTGCTCTGAAGTCATTTAGAAGAGATAAAAACTAGTTTAGTTTAATTAGATTTTCCAACAGGAGGGGGTGTTGTCCCAGTTCTGAAACAGAATAGGCTTTGTGAGCATGCTTTTAAAGCTTTGCTGAAGAGGCTATACACTAAAATACATGATAACACTGAATTTTAATCAGTGTGAGAAGGAGCGTCCAGCTGCATCCACACGACTGGACATTGGTCTATTCATCATTTCTATACTTTCACAATCTGTTGTGTTCATGTTAACAATACGCTTTTTACAGCTCTGGAAAAAAATAAGAGACCACTGCAAAATTATCAGTTTTTCTGATTTTACTACTTATTTTGCTTATTTTGAGCAAAAGGAACATTTTTGTCTATAAATTACTGACAGCATTTCTCCCAAATTGCAAAGAGCATTTATTTGCAGAAAATGACAGTTGGTCAAAATAACAAAAAACATGCATGTTTTCAGACCTCAAACAATGCAAAGAAACAAAATCAAATTCATTTTAAAACAACATAATACTAATGTTTACACTTAAAGGCAAAGTAACGTTATTTTACAATCTGAGCCTTCTTTCGGTAATAAAACAAGTCGTTTGACTCACCCATATCACGTTCGTGTCATTTGGAGCTGTTTGAAGAAAGTTATGTTGTAGCGTAACCATTAGCATTTGTTTTCGGGGCATTACTTTGCGGTGTCCAAATAACACAAACTTTAGCACTTTTCAAATCATAGAAGCCCGATGTCTTAATGTAAGAAATCGTTTGAAGCAAAAGTGGCCTGTAATCCGAGATTTATCCATAGTTTTCATCTTTGCGTTTCATGTTTGGGTCCCGAGAGCAGTCCGCGCATGCGCACTGGCGTCCTCATCTACTCGAAACTATGGCTAAATCTCGGATTACAGGCCACTTTTGCTTCAAACGATTTCTTACATTAAGACATCGGGCTTCTATGATTTGAAAAGTGCTAAAGTTTGTGTTATTTGGACACCGCAAAGTAATGCCCCGAGCAAATGATACAGCACCATGTTAACGGATACGGGATCATTAGTAGAACAGAACGGCTCAACATAAGTTCTGCGATACTGCTCCAATTGACAGAAAAATGCTATGGGTGAGTAAAACTACTTGTTTTATTGCCGAAAGAAGGCTCAGATTGTAATAAAAACGTTAATTTGCCTTTAAGAAGAGTTCAGAAATCAATATTTGGTGCAATAACCCTTATTTTTATTCACAGCTTTCATGCGTCTTGGCATGCTCTCCACAAGTCTTTCACATTGTTCTTGGGTGACTTTATTCCACTCCTGGTGCAAGAACTGAAGTAGCTCAGCTTTGTGTTTGTGTTGGAGTTCAACAGACGCTAGAATGGAATGGCTGTAATACATGTAGAGATGCTGATTTCAGAAAAAAAAATGCAGTGGTCTCTTTTTTTTTTTACAGAGTTGCATCAATTATATAATAAGAAACAGCTTTTTTTTGGTCAGAATCACTTGTCACCACATTTTACATATATATTTTAGTTATCACTTGTTTGACCAAACAAAATACAAAAAGGTCCATCAATTCTACAAGTACAATAGTCATACTTACAGCCCATTTTAAAAGGAAAATGCAATGATCAGGAGACATGTATTTTCTCCCTGCTTGTTTAAAATGAGCCCAAACAAATTCACTTAATTTACACATTCCTAACTACAACCTCAAGACATAACACCACATACAATTATATGGGACTGTCTCCCGAGTACCCCTGACCACAGTTACCACATGTGATTGTCTGTTGACCTCTGGACCAGCACTGGGTTAATTTGAGCTGTTTAAGGGATAAATATGACTTGTGGTCCAAATATGTCTCCATTCATGCTTGACTGAAGAGTAAAATAGCGGGTTGTGCCTGAAAATCAAGGAGCTGATTAGACGTCATCCTTAAGCGATGCCAGACCGACCTCACCTCACCTGCTGCTGTAGCTTATATCAAATAAGACAGAGCAGATGTAAAGGCAGGCTCAAGACTTCTCATATTTTGATCTACAGATCCCTACCTGATTTTGAGCACATGTTGTTCAAGTGCCCATGTTACAAGCTCACTGACGGGGCGGACAAGAGCGCGACTGTGGATAGAGATGGAAAACAAGCACGCCATTGTACGCGCCTCAGAGGACACTACATGCCAATCAATGGGAACAATTAATGCCCCCATGAACAGCA
This sequence comes from Paratrypauchen microcephalus, assembly GCA_036785185.1. NCBI lineage: Eukaryota > Metazoa > Chordata > Actinopteri > Gobiiformes > Gobiidae > Paratrypauchen > Paratrypauchen microcephalus. The sequence continues at coordinate 9,706,229 of JAVJIX010000001.1, read as the reverse complement.
GGTCCTGATTCAGCGACTGATGGTCTAATTGGATAGACCTAAAGAGGTGGATGGATGACCCCCCCATGTAACCTCCTTAAATGAAGCAGAGCCTGAAGACGACCTTACGAATGACCCTGGGTTCAAGGGTCAATCAGGACAACTCGGCTTAACCCCACCACGGCGCAGGGACTTTAGTATGAACTCAATTCATGTGTCAGAAGTGCGGCAAGCATCTGGGGCGCATTCTTCCAATACGGTTCAAAATGATGGAATAATTAGCCGTGACAAGTGGATTTCAGTTCATTCAATCTAAAGAATCTGGTAGCCTTCAGGAAAAATGTTGTTAACAATTAAGTCTTCTGTTGCTTTGTAAGAGGGATATATAATAGCATGAAGTGTAGATCTGATACAAAGTACAACTCATGTCAATCAAGCGTTATTTCAGACTCCAGGGGGTCCATATAGAACATTTAAAAAAGACAGTAGATGAACAGCACAAGAATAATAATATTCTATAGTCTATCTACAGCTCTGGAAAAAAATAAGAAACCGCTGCATTTTTTTCTGAAATCAGCATCTCTACATGTATTACAGCCATTCCATTCCAGCGAATTCCAGTTGAATTCCAACACAAACACAAAGCTGAGCTACTTCAGTTCTTGCACCAGGAGTGGAATAAAGTCACCCAAGAACAATGTGAAAGACTGTGATTAAAAATAAGGGTTATTGCACCAAATATTGATTTCTGAACACTTCTTAAATGTAAACATTAGTATTATGTTGTTTTAAAATGAATTTGATCTTGTTTCTTTACATTGTTTGAGGTCTGAAAACATGTATGTTTTTAGTTATTTTGACCATTTGTCATTTTCTACAAATAAATGCTCTAAACAATATTTTTTTATTTGGCATTTGGGGGAAATGTTGTCAGTAGTTTATAGACTCAAACAAAAAATGTACCTTTTGCCCAAACACATACCTATAAGAAGTAAAATCGTGCAGTGGTCTCTTATTTTTTTTTTCCAGAGCTGTAGTCTATAGTCCATATACATACTTATGCAAGTCCAATCATCTTACGGTTAGTTAGATTTGAGTAAACCTATACTAGAGGACATCCTAAAAACATCACAATATATTATGATAACAAAGAACAAATAAATAAAAGATAATAATATATTCCAAATACGTAGCAAAAATAGCAAGAGAGTGGTGTCAAATAAGGCATAATTATATAAATATATATGTAGACAAAGAAACATTAGGGCAGACAATCCAGGGCAGAGGGGTGGAGAGGGTCGTTAGGCTTGAATAGGGATGCTAAACTAGTCGCCAGAGAAATTTGAAAAACAAAGAGACAGATTAGTGGAGATAGTTTCAGAGCTATTTCAGTGTAGGTAGCTCCTCCCTGCAGCTAGATATAAACAGGGTCTAACCAGCACTAGAACCAGAGCTGACGAAGCCTCTCGGATGAGCGGCGAAACGTTTTCGACCAAACAAACTTTGTCCAGTTGACAAATTGAATTTCCTCCTTTTATCATGGATTCTACCTGGACGACTGAGGGACTCTTCAGGCATATATGTACAAGTAAAAATAAAATGTAGAAATATAGTAATATAAATATATCTCAGCTATATACAAGAGGTCGTAAGGAGAAACAGTACAAAGATGAAATAATGATTGACATGACATAAGGTTATCTATGACAGAAGAGTTGTTGTACAGTTGTATGGAGTATGGTATAAATGTAGTCTTGCATCTCTCATTGTTAGAGCGGAGCTGTAGGAGCCTGTTGGAGAATGAGCTCCTCTGTCCCTCTATGGTTTGGTGCAGTGGGTGAGCAGGAGTGTCCATGATGGAGAGCAGTTTGTCCAGGGTCCTCCTGTCCCTCACTGTGACAAATGTCTCCAGCTCACAGCCGATCACATGACCAGGTTTACGAATCAGATTGTCAATCCAAAAATTAAGGTTGTTAAGGTTATAATTTTGCCAACAGGAATAGCACAACTGGATGTCGTTTGCATGTATACGGAGTACTAAACATGGAGAGGCAATCTACTGCACTAGGCAAGAAGTACTGATATGCATTTAGAGGTGTAATCATTCATTTAGGACCAGTAGAGACACATATTCTGTGGACTAGCCTGTATTGTATGGTTGTATTTGAAAGTGAAAGTAAAAACTAGCTAGATTGTGGTGATGTTTTTGTTTGTTTTTGAAAGAGATGTGCTATAGATCTTGCTATTCTACTTGTATGTGAATGGCTGCAGTTAAATGCAATAAAAAGTCCTTTAAGGCTTCTTTTGACCTGAGCTTTTTTTTTGGTTTTAATTATTATTAAAGTATTCAGGAGGACAGAAAAGGAGAGAGCAATTACGCGCACAAAGTCAGACTGGTTTTAAAAGTCTTGGTTGACTTGGCAGGTGCTAATGGGATGTTTGAAAGGTTTGGGGTTTGTGGAGTAGAAGCTGCCATCTCACAGACAATCCCAGGCAGCAAAAGCAGACACTCAGTCATCCAGAGGACTTCAGTCTGATGCATAGTGACAGGCGCAACACAGTGACAGGCACAACACAGTGACAGGAGCAACCCAATGACAGGAGCAACACAATGACAGGAGCAACACAGTGACAGGAGCAACACAGTGACAGGAGCAGCACCCGCCCGCTCGCCTCTGTTCAACATTGTGCCACAAACTGAAGAGCAAGAGCCAGTCAACCAGAGAGGAGCGCATTTAATGTTACAGCAGTGCTTCTCAATTATTTTCTATGACGCCCCCCCGAGGAAGAAGAAGAAAATATTTCATGCCCCCCTCCCTGCACGCAACTATAAATAGTATTATTTGTCTAGAAAATTGTTATTAGTACCTCTGCATAACATTGTATCCTTTTATTAACATTAAAAACAAAAAAAGAAAGAAAGAAACTTCCAACAAAGTGTCTTTTTGCACTGAGGACTCAAATATTAATGTGTTTTTAATGCAGCTTTGCGCACATTTCTTTACGTTTTACAGAAACAAAACTTAAAATCACATGGTCCATTTGCATAAACTAAAAGCGCTGAAAAAAAACCAAAAAACACTCTCTCCTTGTGCCGCTGATGCGTCGGCTTCTGTTGGACTAAAGGACACGTGTTTTTTCTGTGAAAGAGGATGTTCTGCTGATGGTGAGTCTGTTCTGTATACAGTAATCCCTCGTTTATCGCGGGGGTTAGGTTCCAGAAATAGCCCGCAATAAGTGAAATCCGCGAAGTAGGACAACTTTATATTACACGATAAAACCCTCATCGTGGACAAATCCGTGACAGAGCAGCACGTGTCGCGCACTTCTCCAAGGGGTTGGTGCGCGTTGCGTCCCGGGACGTGGCAGTGCTCCTCGCGCGTCTGGCGGGGCTCCCGGAGCCGTGGCTCCCCCCACGCGTCACTATTAATACATGGATGGATGGATGGATGGATGGATGAAAATCTATGAAATTTTGAGTGTTTAAACTAGAGACAAATATGAGAAAATGCAGCGCGAAGCCGCATGTACACCGGGGAGATAGAACTGCGGCGCCCGGACCGCGTGCTCTCAACCCGAGCCACAAACCGAACACGCACAAACGAACGCAAAAGAGTGATTTAATCCTGGTTCAGACCTGGTCTAGTTCTGGTCTAGACCTGGTTTAGTCCACGTTTAGTCCTGGTCTAGTCTCTTAGCCAATCAGGACGCAGAACACATTGTTACACTATTTTAAAAAAAAAAGTTACTATAAGTTACTACTATAAAAAAAATGAAAAAAAAAAAAATTTGAAAAAAAAAAATCCACGAAACAGCAAGGCCGCGAAGAGTGAACTGCGATAGAGCGAGGGTTCGCTGTATTGCGTATTTAAGGTTGCCGACCCCTGCCCCAGAGCAACAAAGAGAGCGTCACTGCCAACTACTGTGGTTGATGTGCAATTACACTAGTACAGTACGGCAAAAAAGCATGTTTCCCAGGGTCACACGCACCTCCCCTGGCAACACACCGCGCCCCCCCAGGGGGGCACGCCCCACTATTTGAGAAGCACTGTGTTACAACATGAACTTTGAGTTTATTAGCTTTTGTGAATGAGAAAATAGATGTGTGGTCGAGTGAGATGTGTGTTTGAAAATGTAAACACTGGGCAAGATGAAATCAGCAACTTGTAGAGTGTAGATACCTTGACACCTGTACTTACTGTGTGTGTGTGTACATTCTATTAAATGTATCTTTGCATGAAATGTTTTTGTTAAAGGACCAATATTATGTTATTTTCTGATCTAATAGAAGGTTGTTTCCTCGTCAAAACATTCTTTGGAGTTGTATTTTGTTTCATTCGCACATGTTTAACACATAAACCTTGCATACGTAGACCGAGTTCTTCTCTCAAACAGAAACAGGATAGATGTTATCGTAAAAAAGTACCACTACATGACACCTCAAGGCGGAACAGAGCATTTTGAGCCTTGAAGATGTAGACAGACTAATAATAAAGGACTACTTGTGTGAATGAAACAAAATACAACTCCATGTATGCATTTGATGAGGCAAGGACATTATAACAGGATTTATAGCTCACAAGAATCCATGTTGTGTAATATAGGGCTTTTAAAGTGTAATCTAACAGATTAGAGGCCAAACATAAAACCGTTGTCGTTAGTAGAATTAAATGAATAATTAAAGTAGCCTGAAAGTTGTAAAGAGCCAGGTAGACTCTGAATGTCTAACACAGGAGAAGTTTATATACCATAATGGGAGACATGAGCACTGAACACATTATGGTTGTATCTCTAATGACATATGATTTGCTCAGTAATACAATTTAGTGGTAGTAGTAGTAGTAGTAGTATCCACAGTAATAATTATAATCTACAGGTTTTATATAGGGTCCATCTATATATGTTTTTTATAATACAGTATTTCTAAGAAAGTGAGATAAGATAAAATAAGATAAGATAAGACTTTATTGATCTCACACAGGATAAATTCACTTGTCACATTAGCTCCAGGCAGTTTAGTGCAAAAGAACGTTTGACAGAAAGCGCATGCAGATAAATAGTAATAATAAGAAAAATAAGAAAAGAGAGTATAGAAAATATTGCACATCTGGAGTAATCTGTATACAGTATAAATGAAAGGTATAATACTCCCTACAACAGTAGCAAAGTCTGGACCATAGACTGTATATAGTCACAGAGTTCCAAATAGGAAGTTGGCATGCGGGCGCTTCCGGCTTCTTCCGACCCTGACTCTCATTGACTTACACTGGAATATCGTCATCCCCCTCTCTGTGACTGCTGCTGCGAGCCTCGTCATTTTGGTCTTAAAATGTTTGTATTAACCCACTCTATATGATCCTGGTGTTTTTATTTAGCTGTTTTGTCCATGAAAAAAAATCATATTCCTAATATAGAGCCTGGCTCCAGTGACTGCTAGCATTACGTGATTCTTTTGACTGGAGCCAAACGCTATGGGTGACATCACACTTGCCACTTATTTATACATTCTATAGTCTGGACTGGACTAGACTATTCACAGTATTTTGAGGGTTCATGTTCCCTGTCCCATACTGATGGTGAATAAACGTGTCCTTATTATACTAAAACTGACTATAGGCATGGCAGGGGTATTTGCTGGCAACATGCATTTCTGGTACAGCTAGAATTATTCTCTAAGCTATTTTTTCCTGTGGCCATTAGGCATGCCATGTGTTCCTCCAGCTCAAGAAACCCGAGTGCCTAGATGAGCGAATAAATTGCCTGTATCACAATATGCAAGGAGCAGAGCAGCCGGCTGAATGGCCATGTTAATTATTTATGGAGGGAAATGTTGCTTTCACTAACAGGTCAGGCCTCGAACGCTGCCGAAGACACTTAACATATGCTACTGCACAACCATTAGCACCTCTTCTCTTTGCTGCTCAATTAAAAACAAAAACAACAAAATAACATTTATTATAGCAACATTTACGCCAAAAGAAAGCCTTAGTTTGTCGAAGAAGACAATTTAGACTGTTGGGGTTACACATGTGCCACCGTTTCACTAAAAAGCACCAGCCAGATGTTGCTAATTCGCTAAAACATATTTAGTCATAATGGGACTAAAAGCACTGCTAAAACATCATTGTGTTTTGCTCAGATTGGGCCTGTTATTAAGACCACTGACAGGTTATGTGAATGTGAGATTATTCTTCTGTTAGGAGGATAAAACAGCCAAAGTGGACTTGTTTTTTAAAAGATGAAATGGGGAGGCTCCTCTCTCTTGTGGTTCTTGTACTGCGCTCGTACAGTCAAATTTGTAACTTTGTAAACAAGAATGTGCTCTTAATTACCTGCCAAGTGTAATAAAAGCTGCATTTTTAGAAGTGAAAGTAGAAGTAATTATTCACACAAAAATGAATCCAACAGACAAAATACTTTAGCTGATGTAATGCCAAATTCAATGAAAGGTGAAGAGAATACACTGGGAAAAATGGCATTGTTTCCGGGGGTGTTTGTAGTCGTATATCCCAGGATATTCACAATATCTGTAGATATTCGGATTGACACGCTCCGGATACGTTGGTGTCAGTTCTCGTATACGGAGCATTTCCGAACTCCGGAATGGCACTGTGTCGACACGCTACATATCCGGTTCTCCGGATACTTACTGGATATCGTCCGTGTTTCACGTATTCACTGTTGGTATATCTCCGAATACGTCAGGTTCTGGTACTGTGCTCACCTCCGGATATGTCAGGATACACAAGCTAGCATTCACTAGGGAGCTTTATTTATAGGCTACTGTACCGTGAAACCCATAGCCTTATGACCATGCAACATTTTCATACATTTATATACCATTTATATACCAATGTTTTACAGTGTACTACTGACTAGGCGGCTGGTAACTCGGTTAATATTTTAATTATATGCCTTAGTTATTTTAAAATAGCAGACATTGACCAAAATGACAAACAGATTAGCATTACTAAAAATTCATCACAATTACTTTGAAAAAGCTAAGTCTACACAGCTGACAAACTTTAGAGGTCATGGAAAAATGTAACCAATTTAAAGTATATTTTTTTTAACTCAAAATACATTAACAAGTACTGTTTTACTTTTACTCAAGTAGATTTTTAGATGGGTACTTTTAATTTAGTAGGCTTTAAGCAAGTAAAGATACTTAGATCACATTTTTTCTGCATTTTTCCACCTCTGCCAATGTCACTAATACAATTTATACAACAGACAAGAACGTTTGATGAAGTTGTGTTTGATAAAGTTGTCTTTATTAATTAACCCATTTAGACCTAAAACGCCTGGGGAAAAAGGCCTGAAAATCTTAAGGGCGAGATCCTGAGGTTTTTCCTGGAAATTCAACAATGTCAACGACTATTAAATAAGTGATTTCTCAGCCTCTGAAGCACAGAGACAAAATTCCAAAAGTATTTGAAAGCTTACACTTGTGGGTTTCATGAGAACTGTGTCTTATTATTCTACACCTTAAGAAAAAAATATAAAATAATCCAGAAACACAATAATATGGAAAAAATAAAAGAAAACAGTCACAACATGTACAGTGCACAATATTTTCAAGTTTTAAGAAATAAAGAACAGCTCTTATTCAGGTCAAACTGTAAAAAATAAAGTGTCCCAAGGCCATAAGGCAGTAAGATGAAGTGCACTACATACTGCACAGGTTACATCCCTTACATATACCAGCGATAGTGCTTGCCAAAGCACTCAATGTGCAGAGGTAGTTTGCACTGTTTGCATCCAAAGACTGTTGGCCCACCTACTTTCTCGTTCTCTGGGACCAGTTGACATTCCCGGCACAGCTTGCGCTTGTCATATATCTTTCCACAGTCATGTTGTGGAGGTGGTGTGGCTACTATGGCCCCCAAACGTCCTACAGTCGGGTGGAGGAGGAGGAAGAGAAGATGGAGAAGGAGGAGAGGTCACAGGAACAGCCCTTGTTGTCATTGGTGTGATAAGTTCCTCCAGCCAGTTCTTGTACCCTCTGTACTTTCTGCTGAAGGCAGGTCTTGCAGCGATGTATGCATTTTGGCAGGACACAGACAAGAAGAAAAACACTCGCCTCCACCACTTCTTCGTTCGATGCTGGAACCCATAGTAGCCAACCATTTGATCAAGCAGATCGACGCCTGGAACACACAGCACACATTACACACTCACAAGGCAACAGTGGAAATATACATAATAAATAATTATATAGTCACATATTTTGCCATAAAACCAAAAAGGCAAACAAACCTTTCATATTTTTTTGATAATCTGCAAGGCAAGCTGGCACTTCCACCTGTTGCTGGATGGCTCCGTTGCCTTCGATTGGCTGAAAATGCAGAAACAGACACAGGAAAGTCACTTTGGATGAAAGTATAATATAAAACAGCATAATTTACATTGTACTGTGGCTTTGTGAGATATTCGGTCTATTGTAATAAGATGGCACCGCAAACTATGTGTATGTGATGAATAAAAATATTATGTATTTTTTAAATGTCTACAGGTACTGTAAATTACATTGTTCTCTTGTGTTACAGCTTGTATTTGTATGATGGTATGTATCTATTTTTGTATTATATTTGTATGCATGATTATGGTTGAATAAAAGTTCAATGCATAATACCAATACCTCTCTCATCATTATGCCCAAAGATGTAAACATGAAATGCTACATAATTAGAAAAAATGTAATTTGCAATGATAATATTAATAATCACCGTTTGTTATTACATAATTATCACAATCAATCAGTATTTTAGTTCTTACCTCCATATAGCATAGAATCTGCCATGGCGTCAGAGAACTGAGTCTTGACGAGATTTTTGGTGTGTCTCCAATAATCTCTCTGTGCAGGCAGAACAAGTAGACCCATGCCGATACATAGCCCAATAAACGTCTTCATTTCAGGGACAGTTACATTCGACCACTTAAGCGTCTTTGCCCTTGCTGGAGTGTGATCACGTTCGGTCTGTTCACGGTAAATATTTGTCCCTTTAATGAGATGCGCCCAAAGTTCGTCTGTGAAAATGTGATTGAATACCTTTAACTTTAACTCCCGGCGTGCGGTTGAATAGAGTTCTGCTCCTTTCAGATACTGCAGGTCATCGTCATCAAGGAGGTCCTTGGCCACCTGAAGCCGCTGCTTGAAAAGCTACACAGAAGAGGGCAATATTAAGCAACACATTTCAAAAGAATGTAGAATGCAGACCTACCTTAATTTCAATGCTTGCACATAGTTCATGGCAGCCAGGAAGAATTTCACAACCATCAACTGGATTTTTTTTTCTTTGGTCAAGCAGTGATCAAAGATAGTGATGCCAACAAAAAATAAAGGGGAAAAAAGGCACTTGAGTTGATTTACTGTAAAAAGTCCAAAACAATCTTTTATGTGGGCTAATAAAATCACCAATGTGAATCAGCTCTACGGCCTTAATCAGGGTGTGATGCCAGTGTGAGGTGTGTTGGGGGTCGTTTTACCTACCCGGTCACGTCGGCTGTTCATTTTTTTCTTCTTTACTTCATCGGTCCTCCCAGCTAGGTCCATTTTTTGGGGGGCCTTCAGGTGTTCATAGAACCTATTTCAAGCTTCTGCAAGACAGTAAGAAGTAGAGTTAACAGACTTTTGAGTGATTGAGTAGACCTTATTAATCCCCAAAGAGGAAATTATGCCACCTGACCATTCATACAACATATACACACACAATAGTAAGACAATTACACAAGTTAGTGTAACAGATAAAAAATAAAGAGCTAAAAATAAATAAGTGACATCCCATCATAGAAATACAAAAAGAACCACAACATTAAAATAGTGCTCAGCTATTGTTGAAAAGTCTGACTGCTGCAGGAACAAAAGACCTCCTAAATCTAGTGGAGCACCTAGGTAGGAGGAGCCTTTGGCTCCTACCACGTTTAGTGAACATGATGTACAGTGGGTGATCATCCTTACACTTCTCCCTATTCACCTCTCAATCACCCACTCCTTTAAGATTTGCTCCACAGTACTAAAACACACCAGTGATGGACCCTGCTTTCTTTATAAGCGTAAGTGTTAGATTGTGTGTATCATGCCTCTCTGAGGTTCATCACAAACTGTAACCCTCGCACACACCACTGTGAACTTTACACACGTGTGGGCTGGCCAGCATTGGAGACTCGTAGGCTCACTCACTGGTATATGTTCATTTATAAGGGTATCCACTGCAGTTCCCCAAGCCCACAGTGAAAGCGCCTCACCCGTGCCTGAATAAGAAAAAATCATTATACAACTGTATGTGGTTAAGACGACCAATATAGAAAGAAACAGTGGATAATGATGTCAGCCTAGTTATGGGACATACATGAGTCCAGTTTGTGTCCTATTCTCAAAAACACACAATCAAGTGTTACCGCCAACTCCAAAGGGACTTTGTGGTTCTCCTGGGTCATGCAGGAGTGTTGCTGCTGCATCATGGCATCCTGCATGGTCCTCAGTTCCTTTCTCAGGTCATCCACTGAACTGCGAAGGTCACCGATTGCCCTGCAGCATTCAGAAACATTAATTTCAACATCTCATTGTCTTTTGTAATGTTTGCGATTAGCTACATCTATCTTGGGGCAAGAGCAATGACTGATCCGCTTTGTCACACACATGTTTAAAAGGTAGTTTATTTCCAGAATGCATGCTGCTCATTCACAAATGTTACCTTTTCATGAATACTTACCACCACCATCAAATTCTAAGTATTAATTTTGACTGGGAAAGGAAAGAAATCTTTTCCATGTCTGTCATTTTGAATTTCCAGTAATAGACATTTTTTAATCTGCAGAACTACTTTGGTCATACTAGTAACTATAATTTTATTTATTACTTACTTGGTCATACTAGTAACTATAATTTTATTACTTATTTACTTTTATTTACTTATTTACTTTGACTAAATAATAATCATGAAAAGATTTTGGAAATAAGCAGCACAGTTGCAATGTACTTACCTACTCTGGCCACAATCCTACATATTACCTTCAAGTCTCCTGGCGGCTCTAAAACCCACCCAATTTCACAAAGCCCCCAGTTGGTTTGTATGGTAATGGACTAAGAAATAGCGTATTTTTACCCACAGATTATTACGCTAAACACTTGGGTGGGAAACCTATGTAGGCTAGCTGCTACAAAAAGATAGATCGCAGTTTCACGCTAGCTAGAAGGCTACATTTAGCTAGCAGATTACTCTCCATTTTTACACAAGTGGGATTTTGAAATTCATCCCCTGCGTATGTCGAAAATCAGACATCGACGCCGTTACATGTTATACATTCATATTACTGATGATACATTATGTCCCAATCATTCCATCAACCAGCTTGTCATTCCACGTTATCAACGAATGGCAGGCTAACTGTGTAGCTAACGCCAAACATTCACCCGCCAAATAGCAATTCTCATATTTCAACTTACCTTAAAACATCTCTGATAGTGGGATTGTTCACCTCCCCATCAAAACGTGACCGCTTGTCCGCCAGGAGCACGGCTAACATTGCTGCGTTTCCCAAATTCAGCAAGTGCGGTTCGGAGTGTGGCGAGTGGCGACTCAGTCTGCAGTCGAGACGGCGCATACTCGCTCGCTCAGCCCTGAGGGCAGTCCGGGGATCACATGGGCGTGTAGCGAGCTGGCTACAGAGAGACACGAGTGCCAAAATATCTCCGGATACGAACAGATATTGTACCCAGTGAAATCCGGAGTCCAGATACGTCAATATTTTCATGGATTCTCAAGAAATAAGGATATCGTGAAAATCTGGTCCGGATATGTGGCGTGTCATATAAAATATCCAGTCCAAACACGTCCGGATTCTAGCTTATTTTGCCCAGTGATACACAGTACATTTTTGTTGCCTATACACTATATGGATTGGAGAAAGTAGATGTAGCCACTATGACAACAAAAATATAGAGGTAGTAATAATATTTTGTCCATTTTGTCTAGCATGCTCCTTTAGTATGCTCCTCAGCACTCCCATGAACAGATGGATTACAAATCATTAAAAAGGGAGATAATCGGGATATATTATTAATGTAAAAATGTGTTCTGTTTGTGAAAAGTTTGGGTAAGTAAAAAAGCAGTAGGGCAGAGTTGTATTTTGGATTGTGTATTATATGAAGCACAATGTCTCTTGCATCAAATCACTCCAGGCGCCCTTTCTCCTGCTTCAACCATCAGAGACCATCTTTGGCTGAATTGTTAGTTTTGTGAAGGATTTAGAGACATGGTGCAATGGTTTTGGTATTGCTTCCTGCAAATTGCCAGGTTGAATAACAGAGGTTTTTGTTGGTTTCTTTTGTACTTTGATGTATCCCACCGTGTGTTCTTCCAAAACTTGAGCGAATAAATTGCCTGCTCCAGCCACAGAAGAGAAAAAAATTATTTATTTTATAGATTTCCTACTTACCATCAAGGGTTACCCTTTTAACCTTAGCCTCTTGCTTCCTTATTGGCTTAGCTATTGATTGCCCTCCATCCACTCTTAAGCCTCCAAGGTGACCCATAACTAATAAACACTGCTGCAAAAGTAGGCCAAATACACAAGCCTAAACAATATCACATACAATTGTCCACTAGCCTATGTTATGTAAGGGTTAGGAGAGATTTTTGATATATTGTTTTAGGGTCAATCAGATGTCATCTTCTAGCGCTACATAACACAGCTTATGTGTGTTATACTGTATTTTTTTTCAAGAAGAGGACAAAGTGCACCGAATTCAAACAAAATAGTGAGGCACAATTCTCTTTATTCATTATCTGCTCCACTCTTTCTGGAACTCCACTCCTCTATTAGAGTAATAGTAACTACTCCACAGCCTCCAAATCTCACTGAACAATATATTTAGATTAGAGCCGCTGTGAGTGGATAAAGAGTGCATGCGGCATTGTACTGCGCTTCCCTCTGCACCAGGAGAGGGTCAGGACGAGGAGTGCGATAAAGAGTGAACATCTGTCTCATAAGTGTTTCGCTATTATCCTCCTATTGTGAAAGATCGGCACCTGAGCAAACAAAAAGCCCCCATTATGCGATATGCACTGAAGCCTGCCCTGCACCTTGTTGCTCCAGTCATAGAAAGGAAACCAACAAAAGGAGCTGATATTGCATAGGCCCTCTGCATATTTCAGTCTACAGCGTTCCTCAGACAAAACCAACAATGGCCATTAGTTATTAGAAACCTCTGGCCCTCGGCTCCGCCAAAAGTAGCTCTTAAGGGAGAGGCGAGAAATACGTGGTGCGGCGTTTGCGTTGTGCGGTCTGCAAAAATCCCTCTTTTAAAATGAACACTTGACCTGCTTACACACATTGGAGTGTCCTTTCCAGGGTAATGGTATTTTGCATAATGCCATTACTTTGCTGAAAGCATGAAATCGCACTGCTTTGGGTTGATGTGAAAGTGTATATGTAAAAGCAGGACCACATGGGGGGATAGTTCTGGTGGATGGCGTGTAATATTTTGGTTGTGTTGGAGCTACATTTTTTATCGCAGCGAAATAGTTTTGAATTTTAATCAAGCAGCCGTGAACATTCAATTTTGTGGGGTGCAAAAACGGCTATCTTCAAGTGCACCCTGATCATATCCAATTTCAATTTGTATGTCTAAAATTATTAGCGTTTCTGTGCTACTTCAGGAAATGGGATAACAGACTAACGCACAAGTCTTCATCAGATAAAAAAAAACTGCCCGTCATCACACTACAAATGGTTACTCGATCAAAGGAATGCTTAAGAAATTAATTACTGCACCGAAGGAATGTGTGAGTGCTTGTAATGCATTTAAAAATAAAAACTTTCACATTTCATTTTGATCTATGAGCAATATTCTGAATAAAGAAACATCATAAAAATCATCCCAGTTACATTCAGTGACATAATAAAAAAAAGTACATATGTAAGGATAGACTACACATTTTACTCTCACATACTTAATATCATTATAAGATTTGATAAATAATGTTAGCAAATGCTTATTAGTTTGACAGATTTGGGCAAGGGCAACAGATGTGACAAGATGAGGTAATTCTCTACTGTAAACAGGGGACAGAGCTTGTCAATTTACTCAGTTATTATTATTAGACAATGGTAAAAGGAGAAATTCAATTTGTCAACTGGACAAAGTTTATTTGGTCGAAAACTTATCGCAGCTCATCCGAGTTGCTTCGTCAGTTCTGGTTAGAGTGCTGATGGACACTGCTTATATCTAGCTGCATTTATTAGACAAATAAAAATGTATGACAATCTGTATCTTATTTGAATGTATGTTATGTGTAAATTGACCCTGCGTTTTGGATGGATTTTATGTATGATTGTGAGGTACAGATCTTGGCCAGAGAAAAGAACTGGTTTGAGAGGGGAGTTAAAGAAGCTATTTTTGTCAAGAAAGAGAATCCTTCCTTGAACAGAATTGGAGGTCTCAAACATAATTTGTCTCCCATCTATAACTCTATCCTCAAACCTAAATCAAAACAAACAAAGAAAACAATAGGGCAGCAGGTCAGGTCCAGAGGTGTGAAAACACCCATTATGGCCCTGAATGGTTCTGCTAACAAGACCCCACACTCCCACTGCATATTTAATAGGCTCACCTAACTAACAGAAACTGCAAACAAATAAGTGTGGTAGTTTCAAAGTAATTTCACTGTAGTTAGCTCCTCCCTTCAGCCAGATATAGGCAGTGTCCACCAGCGTCTGATCAGAACTGAAGAAACAGCTTGATGAACTGCGAAACGTATTCGACCAAATAAACTTTTGTCCAGTTGACAAATTGAGTTTCTCCTTTTACCACTTGACCAATGTAAATCAATGATACATTTACCACAGGAACTCACCATAGACTGAAGCTCACGGTTACAATTTGAAGCCAAGCTCAATATTAGGAATAGAAGTTCTTTTAACAGACAAAATAGTGAAATAAAAATCCCAGGTTCATGTAGGATCATCACTGCAGCAGTTACAGAGAGAGGCCACAACATTCCAAAGTAAGTCATTAGGAGTCAGGGTCAGTAGGAGCTGGAAGTGCCCCCATGTGAACTTCCTGTTTGGAAAGTGGCAGCTAGCGCATTGTTCTCCATTTATATAGACAGTCTACGAAAGCAACCCACTAAACCAAGTAATAATTAGAAATGACACATAAGCTCTCATACACTTTAAAGGTCCCATGGCATGAATTTTTCACTTTCTGAGGTTTTTGAACGTTAATGTGAGCTCCCCTACCCTGTTTAGGGCCCCCCAATGGCTAAAAGTTGCGTAATGTCTAAACTGAGCATTTGCAATCCTTTTCTGCGTTTGAAAAAAACACAGCTCAAATGGGTGATTCTGGACAAGGCACCTTATTGACGTCAGATCGAAAAAAGAAATGCAAATTCAGTTCCACCACCGTCTGGATCTCCACCCCCTGTCTCTGGAAATCACGCCCAGAGAGTTTGGACTGCGGAGGAGCTACGCAATGCGAAATGCGTTTTTTTATTTGCCTGGAGGCACGTGAGAGTGTTTCTAGGCTCGGAAGTCCTTTACCCAACCCTCTGGACCTCTGAAACAGCAGTGGTTTAATTTTATTTTCAGTGAAAATGTGTTTTTTTTCATTGAAAAGGCTGTCCTTTCCTCCTTCGCGCTTACACACGCGGAAGTGGGGCCAGGCACAGCGCACCGCTAAAACAAGGAACCAGCGGCGCATTTGCCCCCCCCCCCCCACCCCACCCACTCCTCTAACCAATCTGTGTCCTTCTCATTTGCATTCAAGCAACAAGGCCCAGAATGAGTTGTTCAGACAGAGAGATTATGACTCTGACTCTGTACATGTGTCTTTCTCATGCACTAAGTGTTAATTTTGAAGAAGGATTCATTTACAGTATTAGGAAACCATTAAGGAGCCATATAAAAGCATCAAGAAGTACCATGTCATGGGATCTTTAAGAGAGGTGCTTGACCACAAAGAGATTATGTGAAAAGAAATAATATCATGCACAGGTAGACTAGAATATGGCTCTCATATTTCTAATCGCTCTCAACCTTTGTCACTGTCTGAAAAAAAAAACTTTTATACTACAGCCTTTGAACATCACACTTCCCGGCTTCATTACCAGTCTCCTGCAATACTTTTTCTATAGCTGACAATGACCCATGCCTATTGAGAAATCTCCACTGACACTATTATGGAATTGCAATTTGAAAAAGGCTACACACTCGATCGAGTCTGTCAATATGAGGACGCATTTCTAAAGTGTTCAATCTTTTACCTAAGCACACCACGGGGAGCGCAGTAAGACACCCTGACCTCACCTCCCCGTGGCACCGCTTGCCCTCCACCCAAGATCTTTCGGGCCAGCTGCAGCATTGATCTTTCAGGCTCGGATTTCAAGCGCTGAAAAACTATCTCCCTGTTGGCAAACGGATGGCACAGAGTCCCGGCTAGAGGGTCAGTGGTCCAATGGGAAGAAGGACCTGGAGGGGGTGTGGACTGGTGACAGAGGACACAGATGCTCGGACTCTCCTCTGGTTCCTATCTGAGATCTTGATGGAGATATTTCCAGGAGTGAAGGCCCGAGGAGTGACCAGGAGCAGGGGTCGCCCAAGTCAAATTTGTACACAGAACGGCGAGAGTTTTAACAGACAATACGTCATATTGGATTTCAGTGGGGTGATGAGTAGCTGGAACCAACAGTGGATCCCCTGGAGTCTAATGTTTTCACTCAAAAGTGCACATGCAAGTACAATGTCTGTATTTTAAAACTGTAGTGGAGGGCAGGGCAAACTGTCAAAATGCATATGACAAGATCTGATATGATTTAAGTCTCTGGGGTAACTAGGCCAATCTTTAATGAAAATAAGTATTTGTTTAATGTTTGTATTTTTAAAAAAAATAAATAAATAAATAAATTCTGCAAGTGATAAACAGGCCCCTGATATCCATGTGCAGATTTTGACCATGCATGTAGTTCAAGATTGTGACTCCAGCCATTAGGCATTCAAGGAGAGTTTATTGTTGACCAGACACTTTTTTTCTTACGCTTTTACCTTAATAAAAGGTGCAAAGAAATGTTACAGCAATGCATTTAACTAGCTGTCCCTAAAGATAATCTCCTTGTCTGCATATAGTTGGTTTAATGGAATAACCTGGCCCACAAACACCGTAAATTATAGGATCCTGATGGAGTTGTTTCCTCCCTGAGGGTGAGTGATGGTCCAGGCTGTGGACAGGAGGACAGGTCGCCCCTGTCACATGGCCTTTCACACAAATTTATATACAGAGTCAGACTTCCAACAGCCAGTACGTCGTATCGGATTTCAATGGGGCCATGAGGAGCAGGACAAACAAGAGATTCCCAGGAGCTAGAGACGGTATTATTATAAAACTTGAAGTAATGACATTGTACTGCATACCGTAGCAATGTAACAAATTGAAGGTTAGCATTTAATTTAGACTTTTCACCACAGCAAACCCTCTTTCACCTAATGCACTTATTGTGTTACGATATGTTACAATAGATAGATCGATAGATAATAGATAAATAAATCCAATTTAAAGTTGCACTATGTAGTTTTTCTGGTGTCTGATTTGCCACATGTTTGTCAGCATGTTATAACGGAATTAAAATTCTTTATCTTGCATTTATCCAATGGCAGGTATTTTTTTTATGTGCCTGGCTACGCTTTTCTCTCCCTTTTAATCTTATATAAGCATTCCAGTGCCTTCTGAAGCCCTCATACTCCCTTTATAAATAGGCCTACTTTATTTTTCATAGCAGCACATTAAAAAGTGGATTTAGAGATGAGAGGTGCAGTTGGACTGAAACATTGGGTTAGGCTTTTCCACCGCCATAACCAAAGACTCTAAAATGGAGAGCTGAGACCAGTGCATAATATTTATGTCATTGTTTTGCCCAAATTATTTATGAGTCACAGAGAATTCAGAGTGCTAAAAGTCTTCCAAAAATGCTAGCGACATGGTTGATGCAGACAAAAGCAACAGATGTGAAGTTGTATGACAAGTGCAAGTTTAGTATTTTAGCTTAATTAACAGTGTTACAATTTAAAACGAACCCTGCTTTAATCAGTGTAATCAGTACTCATTAAGGCTGCGTCCCATTTCTCTGTCTTACCCCTACCCCTTGGTTTTGCGCGTTCTTGTGAGAGCAAGGGGTGTCCTGATTCTAATTTTGATCAAAGGCTAGGGCCACGACCGAGGGCTACATACTCCTTGAAACGAAGTAAGCTCTTGACCAAAAAATAGAGGTCCACAGCCAGTCACTAAAAGCTTGTAGCAGAGGTCAGACCTTGGAGTAAGATTATTTTTTTTGTTATACGACACTGGTTAAAGATCTGTATTTATGTTAAAGAAATTACTATTGATACTTTGCAGTGACATCGCACTGGGGGTCTTCTCGTGAGAGTGATGAACTGAAAACCTGCTGGCTATTGCTAGATAGCTTGCAACTGTAATTTGATGTACGAGAGACTTGTTTAGCAGCACAAATCAGCTCACCTATTGTAGTTCTTTCTGGTCAGATTGTGTTAAAATAAAGATCAGATTAAAGTCTAACAAAGATTAGTGCCAGCAGTTAGCATCACAGCCCCAGGAAATTGCTTTATGTTATTAGTTTTTAATTAAATTTCATTGAAAATCGTGGTCTATCAATATAAGGGGTAAAAAAATCCTCATGTATTTGTTTAGTCATGTCGCCCAGCGCTATAACACATTATTGATATTATATGGAGGCTCTGTGCTATCTTTAGTATTCACCTCATACTACCCTACAGACCGCTGGAATGTACTGGTCAAAACAACTATCCCATATTCAATTATTGAGTCTATTGTTATAATTCACTGTGATATAATCAATGATCACGGCCAATACAAAGCAGCCGATGAGGTCAGCTTTGCAACACAATATAAAGAAAACAATGAAATGATATCTGGAGAGGACGCTCTGATTTCACTCCATTCTTTGACACAAACCCAATATATTCAAACCTGTTCATTCCCTAATGCTTTTCACTGCCACTCTCTTTCTTTCATTCAATCTTACTTTTTCATTTTATATTCTCCCCCTAGAGGACAGAGTTAGTGTTAGAGTCCATCTTATCTCTCTCCTCAACCCCTGGGCCAGAGAAATTCCCGTCCATTTGTTGAATACAAGTGTGATGGTTTGCGTTGGCAGCTCATCTGTGGCTGCTCTTCTTCACCTGGCACTCGTGTGATTAGATTTCATATTTCACCAGCAGCAGATAAACTCTATCTCCATCGGCCAGGCTCCGCCACATCAGTCCGCACCGCCGCTGATGGCCTACGAGGGGAGCGGTGTTAGACGGCCCCCCCAATGCCACGCTGCTTATGCATAACAATAAGGATGCTCATGTTGCACGCCTGCTTGTCATTTCAGATAAAAACTAAATATATTTCACAACAGTGGAAGACAATGTGAGCCAGTTTAGCCTATAGGGAAGCAATCAAGAGGAAATGTTCAATAAATAACATTAGGAACATGGGCTCTTGTGGTATTCTCTGTGGATTTTGAAAACGTTATAATATCTGCGGAAAAGATGTTGTACTCATAAAATGCAATATCCATCCACCACTAATATCCACACATTGTTGACAATATTGATAAAGTTTTTCGTGATGCAGCCTCTCCACCAGCACAAATGGTACAGAAAAACATAATTGGAGTCAAAATAATATATTACATAGCATATTTTGCTATAGGCCTACTCAAACAACATTAAACAACATCATATAATATACGTGTGTTTAGTTAAAGTTTATTGCATGCGTTTTATTTACTTCCCAGTTACCTTTAAAGCTAAAAGCTACACTAAAAGATACTGAAAGACAACAATTTACAGGTTCAGTGTCTTTTCCAAATGAATGACAACTGTTTTCCATAATACTAGTAGGAATCAAACCGTCAACCCTTGAGTCAGTGGTCAAACGCCATACCAAATGAACTACTGTCCGACCCAATCATCTGTTTGAAACAAACATCTGTTTGAAATTAGCATAAGCAGTCCTTGTTTTCTAGCATAATTAAAACCATTAATGTATTACCTTTTTATTTCACTGTTCTTAAGCAGTGCTAATCAGTTCTTTCACTTTGAAGGCTCGGTTGGTCAGCTTTTATTCAGGTAATTATGAAAAGCATGACATTTCTTTGAAAGCAAAATTAATTGTGCTTGAAACTTTTTACAGTTCCGGGCAAAATTTCTTTGGACTTCTAAAACTAGGTTCAGTGGTATGAGACGTCCACCTTCTTTACTCTTGGGTGAAAATGCCAAAGGAATCACCATATTTTAAAACTAAAGGTTATGAGCATTCACTAAAATAGGTAAATGGTTGTTGTTGTAGGTATAGCAGTAGTGTAATAATTCTTGTTATACTCAGAGTTGTAGTAGCAGTTGTAGTAGTAGTATTTGTGCTTTTCATATTTTAGACAGGGGTTGGCGGTTCGTATCCCACTTTCGCTGTGTGTGATCCCAGCTCCCACAGATGAATGCTGCCGTTGTGTCTTTGGGCAAGACACTTAACCCCACCTCACCCCCAGTGTCTGCGGACACTGGTAGCGCCCCATGACAGAAGAACATCACGGCCAGTTGTGATTTGGGCCGTCCTCCCATGGACCCACCACCCGCGGGAGGATTCATGGGGGCTGGTGCACTGTGTTCTGGGCAGCAGATCTGCCTGGACTGCTGCCCCCGCGACCGAGAAATGGAGAAGCGGAAGAAGATGGATGGATGGATGGATGGAGATTTTAATCTAGAATGTGATGATGTCATACTCTGATGGGGGCAAGAACTATATTTCCCTATTGATTACATTGTACTTTGACATAAAATATCCATAAGGTAAATTCACAAATGTTGAACCTGATCACTTTGACTATAGTGAAGAGACCCTAGAACTCATTGTTTTACAGACATCTGGATGTAAACAGTATTCATTTTAGCTGGCCTCTATCGGTATTAAATATAATTGGCCTATAAATGTAAGTGATGTCACTTGAAATCCATTTCCCATTTTACTAATATTAACATTTGACATATCTTAATACAATATTTTAACTACCTTGTTTTAAACCATTCATATGCTGCACAAAACACACCCGGGGTCCGCCATGATGAGATCCCAGTGAATATTTAGAGTATATATCCACCATGAAACCAGGAAGAGAAACATAGCATGACAGAGGCAGCCTGTTTATTTATTGTTCTCTGCTTCTTAATGGCTCGTGACCAGCTCTGGGTTTATTAAACTGGGCTTTGAGCTCACACGCAGCAGCACTAAAACTTCCTTATGGCTGAGAGGGGATCAATTCAAGTCACTGCAGCCAGGAATTACTGCAAACTAATAGTACGATCACAGGTAGGCCTCATCTGCACCACGGGTTAAATGGTCCATTTCATATACTTTAATCAACTTCAGTATTAGCTGCATGAGAAATAGGCAGGTGTGAGAAAATTCATGAATATCAAATAAGGAGTTGGCAGAAAAAAACTAGATTGGCTGCAAAGAAGAAAGCATAGAAATAAAGACATTTAAAATCTAAAAGGTGCACTAATTTGTAACTTTTGTGATGAAGGACCTGCCACCTGCTTGTCTCCATGGATATGTGTGGCATTTAATGTATCGTTCATCATGAAGAAAAAGCACAAATGCATGTTTTTAAGCAATGCAAAACCTGCATTGAATAAATCCAAAATGCTTAATGCCATATTATGAAACATTCCACACAAAACATCTCTAGAGAAGCAGGTAGCAGAACATTTAATCGTCCTATATTACACAAAATGGATTCTTTTGAGCTATAAGCCATGTTATAATGTGCTTACCTCCTCATAAACATACCTGGAATCGTGTTTTGTTTCATTTTCACGTTTGAGTATCCCTGGTTTATTAGTCTGTCTGCATTTCCGAAGCTCAAAATGCCTGGTTCCACATTGTGATGCCATGTAGAGGTAGTTTTAACATCTACCTTTTACCCTTAGTTCAGTAGAGATTGACAATTCCGGGGTTGAAATCATCAAAATAATTCCAGTGAAGATGTATAGACTTTAAGAACACAGTGGAGCACTTCCTGTATTATCACATGACATCACAGTGTGCAGTGTTTTCTGTCAGCCTATACTGTAGGGCATGTGTGTTGGACATAAATGAAACAAAACAACTCCAGGTAAACAACATTATAACAGAAAACATCAGAAAATACAGTAATAAAGGCCTTTTAACCAAGGTACTATACATTTATTGTTACAGTTAGGGTTAGTCCTTGAGCCCTACAATATTATTCAGTATTATTTGGGCAATATACTACTACTACTTTTACTAACAATTCCTTCCTGCAACACTAAGGCTACAGCCACACAACAACGCTCCTGGATTTATTTATTTTTTTATGCGGGTTGAAAAATATTTGCGTCCACACACGTGTCGGATCAGTAAATATTCATATCCAGATGAAAATGGAGCACTGACTGAAAACAATGTAATACATATGCCACACCGATATGTGGTGCTGTAAACAGGAAACAGCCAAAGCCACCGGAAACGTAATACTACAGAGCGCATGCGCATAAAGTCCTTTCTCTTCCGCAAACAAGCATCGCATCGTCATCGTTTTCCAAAAGCTGCTGTTTTGCTCGTCCACATGACAACACAACCCCCGGTGTTCTCAGATTTCTCCACTCGCCCACCAAAAACGCCGGCGCCGTGTGGACGAAAGGCCAAAATGAATAAAAACTTCTCCATTTCCACCAAAAAACGTTGTTGTGTGGACGGGCCCTAATAAAACAATTGAATCAGGATAGATTTTGTGCCTGTCACTTAGATCGATAGCATTTCTTCAAACCAGAAAACATTATTTGAACTGACCACTTCACCATCACATCACCTTTGTTTAGACACAGGACCATTCCCAGTTTTACTTGTTGACATGACAATCTCTTTACAACCTCCCCCCACCAAATACTCACCAACATTTCAATAAATTGCATTTTTGGCTTGAAGGCTACAGAGAAAGGCTGTGTTTGCAGAGGAGGGCAGATTATAGGGCTCATCAGCGGTCATTGGTGTTTGGGACCCCAACAGTGACCCCGAGGGGCAAGAAGCCAAGCCGCTTTCACACTGCAGTAAACAGGGAGCCAGCGTGAGCCTACAGCGGCCAATTGTCAACAAAGAAAAGTCAGCAAATTGCCATGTCAGGATCTTTAGCCCCTTGCTAATATAATACACAGCCTTTGTCAGTCCCCTAACCTGCTCATATAAAAGGAGTATAGACAAAATAACACCGCTATATGATTTGACAGAAGAGTTGGTGTGTGGGTGGTTTTTATATGGTCCTATAGCAGCTGCAGTGAAGATTTATGGGGAATGAATATTTCAAATTCAAGCCAGTCTTGCATGCATCTGTACCTTTTGAATAACAGCGCTATAACAGATGGTGACTATAGGAGTTTTAGCAGGATGTTTGCCCATATCTTGTTAGGGAAATGGAAACTGCAGATTTTGAGACATGTTCTGTTTTAATACCAAATCATTTACTATACTGAGTCATTTGGTGTACTAATTTTCCCTGTTTAAGAGTAAAAAAAAAAAGCAAAGCAACTTTTGTGTACGATCTACAGCTCTGGGGAAAAAAAAAGGGAGACCACTGCATTTTTT
Organism: Paratrypauchen microcephalus; assembly: GCA_036785185.1. Lineage (NCBI taxonomy): Eukaryota > Metazoa > Chordata > Actinopteri > Gobiiformes > Gobiidae > Paratrypauchen > Paratrypauchen microcephalus. The sequence continues at coordinate 9,682,567 of JAVJIX010000001.1, read as the reverse complement.
TCTGAAATCAGCATCTCTACATGTATTACAGCCATTCCATTCCAGCATCTGTTGAATTCCAACACAAACACAAAGCTGAGCTACTTCAGTTCTTGCACCAGGAGTGGAATAAAGTCACCCAAGAACAATGTGAAAGACTTGTGGAGAGCATGCCAAGATGCATGAAAGCTGTGATTAAAAATAAGGGTTATTGCACCAAATATTGATTTCTGAACTCTTCTTAAGTGTAAACATTAGTATTATGTTGTTTTAAAATGAATTTGATCTTGTTTCTTTGCATTGTTTGAAGTCTGAAAACATGTATCTTTTTTGTTATTTTGACCATTTGTCATTTTCTGCAAATAAATGCTCTAAACGATAATATTTTTATTTGAAATTTATATTTATAGACTCAAACAAAAATGTTCCTTTTGCCCAAACACATACCTATAAGTAGTAAAATCTGAAAAAAAACTGATAATTTTGCAGTGGTCTCTTTTTTTTTTTTTCCAGAGCTGTAGAAGTAACATCACTTGACTCGCTAAAAAAGGAAATTGAATCGAATAAGATATCTGTATAATTTAATTGCATACATTCAGCCCACCCAACTGCCCTGCCTACACATTCCCACATCATAATGGACTGCAGATTTGATCATCTGTTCTGTTCATTCTGTTCCTTGCAGAAGTAGCCAGGGGAGGTCAGTGATTTAAAATGGCTGTATGTGACATGTATCATTACTGTGGATTTCCTCGTCTGCTCAGTAGCCGATCATGCAAAGGTAATTAGGCATTTGTGTCTCCATGACTGTGAGTGACACTAAGATTAACAGGCTTTGGATGCACACTTGACTGGAGGTGAGAAATCTGCCTTTATTCACATGATGAACAGAGATCAGTAGCGTGCAATCAAAGTGAAGACTGCTTAAATTCACCACTTTTATTTTTAATCAATTTAGAAACCAGTGCTTGCCAAGGTTTGAATGGGAAATTGCGATTTTACTGCTAATTTAAAGGTCATTACACAAAATTGATTCTTGTGAGCTTTAAGCCACGTGAGAGTGTTACTTTTTCACATTTTTTCCCACACATTATTTTATCATTGCAAGATCAAGATCATTGCACCAGACAGTGAAGCCAGGTAAATGGAGAATAGATAAATACTGTGTGCGTCTTGTGAGGTGAACCCTCTCGATGCTTCTGCTTTGATCCTTCAGGGAGCGTCACCAGGTCTGCGCCAACATCTGCTCATTAAATCATGCATTTTATTTTACTGCAGCCTCTTACGTTTCTGATGGATGTTTGCGCCTTTATTGCCGCTGTTTAGAGCACCGCCACGTTCAGAAATGGGTTAGTTCTTTTGATGATGTCCTAAAACCAAAACGAGAAATGGTGTATAAAAATGAAATTATTCTGGACTATTTTCTTTGCAGGTTTTAATCACAGGGGTGTAAAATGGAGTAGGTGTTAGACCAGATTAGCATGTGAAGTTTGATTGACTTATTGCTGTATGAGCTTCAATTTACATAATTTACACGAGCAAGACTTGCTATATGGGGCTGCAGGATTTTGGATTGAAACAATACATTGTGTTAGATTTTAATTCATGTTCATTTTAATTTCTAAATACCTACAGCCTTTGTTTATTGATCATTAAAACCGCACATATTCTGATATTGATTTCTGTGATTGCAAGGTTTTTTTCCCTGAAGTTCCGCCTCCTCCCCCGCTTGTACTGATAATAATTGGGTGTTTTTCGCATACTCAGTTTCCAAATATGTATGGGATTTCACCATTTAATTTGGGTTAGTTAAAAATGAGTGTGGTTACATGACCCTTTGACCAGAGAAAGCTCTGGGGACCACCTGCAATCTCAGGTGCTCCCCAGGCTGGAAACCACTGGAATAGATGATCATTAACGAGGCAGCCCACTATAGCCATGATTCAAATGCACCTCATGCGATGACGAAACCAGGTCTAAACCACAACTATAGACCAAGACTACATAGAGCACATCCAGATGTCACCACAAAAGTCAAAACCATTCAGAACGTGCTGGAATTGGTTTTGTTATAATGGTTTCATACACGGGGAAATACAGGAGTTGAAACTGCGTATTGGAGCTCTCTGACACGGTTGTATATTTTTATCCCACTTGTTCCAAGAGTGCATTTAGAGTTTGGACTGAGTTGGATCCCAAATGACCAATCAGCACTTAAAAGAGACACACATAAAGAGGTACACGCTGATCTCATCTGCTGATCCCAAAAAACATCTGTCTCTTATCTCACAGTCTATGCCATGGAAGTTACTCCATGGCACAGTGGCAGTTGGCTCCAAAAAAAAAAAACACTGAAAACTGCATGCAAAATGTGCCTTTAAATATAGTTTTGAGTTTATGTTGGGTAGCGAAAAAGTTGAACAATGCCAAATCTGACTTTTCACTTTCTTAAAAAACAGAACTTGTTAGGGTTAGGGATAGGGTTTGCTGTGGTGCAAAGTTATTCCTCACTATCCTCACTATTCCGCATTCTGAGCATCCTACAGTAATTAGAACTAATAAGCATAAGACAAGAGTGGAGTGCTTCCTGATTATTCGACAATAAAATGCATTCTAATTAGATTCAGATAGCATGCAGATGACTTGTACTGTTTATACAATATATCTGTACTGTAAATACATGGGGAAAAAAATCTTTAAGTTAACATTTGCCAGTATGAGGTTTAAATAATTCATCTAAACTTGTTCAAAATTTGGTTTCAACGTATCAGCAGTAAATTGTGTAAAAAAAAAAAAAAAAAAAACTCCTCTCTAGACAGTTAGCACATCTTTACATATGAGTGATTTGTTGAAGAGAGAGTAACAATTTCTCTCAGAGGTAGAAGCAAAAACATTCTCAGGAGCAAAACAACTATTCCTCCAGCTTTTCCTCACGCTTCACAAGTTTACTACAACATGCCACAAATCTCCACTGGTTCAGTCACAACAACAGTTCAGTAAAGCCTTCCAAGTGGCCCATTTTCAAGTCATAACCATTGACCATGCATTCATACATACATGTCGGACAATATTTGTGTTGAGGGTAAAAATGGTGATACTGCCTAACTAGTGGTCCACAAGAATTTCAATACATTTCTTTTGCTCATTATACAACACACAACTTCTATGGATAAAAATGAATGGCATAATGTTATGTAAAAAAACAAACACAGCAGAAATAGACCAATATTTGGACTTTTTAGTCTATCAACCTTAAAATCTTCAGCATATGTTGACTTTGTGTTGGTCAATTTTCTGCCTAAAAAATACATAAATTGACATTTATGAATATAGCTGCACAAAATGTGACTACTTGGCTTTCTTATAGGTTTGTGGTAAAGAAAAATCATCAAAATCTTCCCTACACATAGAGCCTCTACCCCTGATACTCTCAACTCAAATGTGAATTTCAGGGGTTAAATAAACAACAATATGAAGACAAAAAGTCATTGTTTAACTCCTTTTATGTCATTTACTCATCATACCCAGTGTAATAAAAACAACGGCGACATTACAATGCTTTCACTCAGGTAGTTTAGACACCTGGAAGTAGTTTGAAGCTTAAGGAGGTTGTAGAAGTAAACAAACAGTCTTCATCAGTGTTTGACCAATTAAAACCAGTCAACACTAAAGCAAGAGCCAGTACTGCAGCTGTGTGGACTTTCGTTATACCCATGAACCTACTCATTCCCACAGGAAGCATTTAGGACCCAGGCTCCCACCAATGACTAGAGAGGTGTCAGCGTGGTGCGAAGAGGGCCAGAGGGGGGGCTCATTTGGGAGGGGTCCTCACGTGAAATTTCGCTGGTGGTCTTAAAGGTCTAATCTCCGGGAGCAGGCTATAGTGGGCTGTCCTTTAACCAACGGTAAACACTGGCTCCCATGGGTGATGATTTGACATGGGTGATTCCACAGGCCTTAGTGAGAGAACGTCCATTCTACATGTTTGATTCATTTTTTTGGTTTTACTGATCACAGGAGAAACAGGACTGGATACCACAGGTTAAAACACTGGCACCAGAATGTGATCCTGCGACAGCACTTAAATTATTAGTCACTCCCAGCCCAAATGAATGTTTACAATCTTCACCATATCATTATTCATTGATTTAGAGGAGCTGTATGTTGCATTTAATCCATGGAGAGTTGAATAATGACGTAATAGATGACAATACGGTTTGCTTAGAAAAGGTTTACTGGGATCACAATATTTTAGGGTTACTGTCTGTGGCACAAAACAGTTTAAATATTATTGTTTATGGTACATTCAGCAGTATATGAAGATAATGAAACAGTAGCCAGCCCAGGATGCGCTTGTCATGCATTTGTCAAAAGCACTGGTGACACAGGATTATAAAGACTAAACCAAAACCACTGCACTCAGCTTAATTAGAGCATTCTGAAAATAATGTCTTGATACACCCCCTATAATGCCCATTATTACTGCTAAGTACGCAGCTCTATCAATTATGGCATGTGCTAATGCGGGCCTCACAGTGAGAGCCAGAATGTTCAGTGGGCACAAATAGGTTTGTAGCTCACTCTCACTCAGATATTAATCTTCCCAACAGACACCTGCAAATGGCCAAACAATGCATGGATCTGTATAAGTAGTAAACAGCAGCTAATGTAATATACTCTCCGAATTAGACCATGTATTGGAGTTTTCAAATTTTCTTGATCAAAGTCAGCAAAACACAATCTCATTAGATTATTTTTCAGTCTTCTAGCACCGTGAAGCTTTCTGCAAGAGGCTGGCTATACCTGCTTGCCTTCGGGTAAATGTTTGTGAAAATTCATACTTTGAGCAAGATTTCTTCTCCACATATTTGACAAAATGGTTATGCAATCTTAAACCAAGGTGAAGCTAGGGCAACATCAAGTGTAAAATATCAGTTCCGTGTAGCTCTGAATGAAGACATAAAAATGTGTTTAAAGATGTGAAAGAAACTGACTCCAGTGGAAGCCAATAGTAATTGTCCATCACTGTACATTACAGATAAGATAAGATTAGCCTTTATTGTCTCCCTTGGGAGGAGCAGTGAGCAGTGGGCTGCACATTACTGCGCCCGGGAACCATCTCCATGATCTTCCCACTTCGGCATGGTCAGGACCTCAGCTGGAGAACCCTCCCACAGGTGGCTCACGTCACAACGGGCCTTGATGTATCTTCTGCCATGGGGGCTACCAGTGTCCGCAGACACTGGGGGCGAGGTGGGGTTAAGTGTCTTGCCCAAGGACACAATGGCAGCGCTCATCTGTGGGATCACACGCGGTCCATTCAGTCCACCCGTCAAGAGCGGGATTCAAACCGCCAACCCCTGGATCACTAGGCAAACGCTCTACCAACTGAGCTACTGCCGCCCCACCTGTAAAGGGCCTTTTAATCCCTCCCACACTGTCAGACTTCCAACACTTTATGCACTGCTCATTTCACTAACATCTTTTCTCCTATTTTGTCTTCCTCACATTTTCCTCCGCCTCATCTCCCCTCTGGTCCTCTGTCTTTACATGAAACTATGAAACTAGGCACACTGGAGATGGCAGTGAGCAGAGGTGACAGCAGTATATGATCATAACTGTACCCAGAATCTATAGAATCTATACCCTTTACTTGCGTTCATACAGTGACAGTGGTTTAAAGTGTGTTGAAGAGAAAAGTTGTAGTTTTTTTCCCTTTTTTCCTAGTCCTAGTTTGAACAGTAAACCACACTTTTCAAACTGTGATGCCCAATATTCAAACTGAATGAGATGAACAATAAATCACAATTATTCACAGTTATTACTAGGCCTGTCATTATATCATATTTTGCGTGTGATATATTGCTTAAGTAAATAGAGGCGATAAATGACCATACTGAAACTAATTTATGCCATTGACACAATAACCCAAGAGCAGATTTAAACCACAAAAACTACTCCAAAATATACAAGCAGTGTACACACGATAAAATATTGACCCCCAAAATATATTGGTCCAGCTTTCATATACTGAACGACAAGTTGATATATTAAGCAATTATTGTAACAGGCTTAGTTATTTTACTGACTAACTTACTGATTAAGAAATGTATTTTGGAGCTAATGGATCCAGAGATATGCTCTTGTGGACCTTAGACTTAGACAAATTTTATTAATCCACAAGGGAAATTGTGGCGTTCATCCAAGTCTGTGGATTAATAAAAAACTTTCTCAAACTGGAAAGTACAAACAAGCCCCATGCAGGAACTAAACAAGTCCCCAAAGTTTAGTCCAATTCCATATTACTCTGTGTGAACATGCATCAAATGGAGACTGAATCTAAACAAAAGTACCAGAAACTGCAAAAGGTCCCTATAGTGTGATACCCTGTATGAGTGATAATCAAGTGTGTGGGAAAGGATTAGGTGGAGCGCTGGGTATCTCTCCCTTAGGAACCAAACAGTGAATCTTGCACCTCCTCCCAGCTGCTATCTACACTGTCACTCTGCCACTGCTGCTCCGGCCCCGAGGAGCCAACAGTGAGGGGATCACCGGCTCCTGGGGGACACTTGATTCATCCCCACACGCTGCTCTGTTTATTCTCAACTGCCAGGCTGAGAGAACTTGACAGTACTCACCAGGGGAGACAGAAAGAGATGGAGAGAAGAAAAAGAGAAAAGAGAGAGGGAGAAAAGGATTGAGGAAGAGAGGGATAGACACCCTAGCACAACCCTGTGGTATGACAAAAAGATGACAGCTCGCCTCTCTGGAAACCATCTGCCCTCCCTGGGATGAAACTTCACTTGTCAGACATACAGTAACTAGGCAGTCCCAGGAGAGATGCATAGAGTGTGACAGTTTGGTACCAGTTGGTAAAAGGTCAGTGTGGCAGTGTCCAGAAATGTTGTAATCATCCCTGAGAGGGCAGCTATAATGGGCATGTTCATCCTGTATGCTCCAGGGGGTTAAATGATACTGTCGCAATCTGCAGTGTAAACTGTTGTTGGATCACAGGTAAAAAGCAAATCTTGAGGAGTTAAAATCCCTTCAATTCAGAATAACGATTTAGCATTTTTTATTTTACTTTTTTTGTGTAATTAATTTTGTCCAGTTTGGAATAAATTTTGTTTGCTGGTCTACAATTTTGCATTCATTTCAGTGGCTGGTGCTTTAATACTACAGCTCTGGGGAAAAAAATAAGAAACCGCTGCAAAATGATTAGTTTTTCTGATTTTACTACTTATAGGTATGTGTTTGGGCAAAAGGAACATTTTTGTTTGAGTCTATAAACTACTGACAACATTTCCCCCAAATTCCAAACAAAAATATTATCGTTTCTTTGCAGAAAATGACAAAATGGTCAAAATAACAAAAAAGATACATGTTTTCAGACCTCAAATAATGCAAAGAAACAAGATCAAATTCATTTTAAAACAACATAATACTAATGTTTACACTTAAGAAAATTTCAGAAATCAATATTTGCTGCAATAACCCTTATTTTTAATCACAGCTTTCATGCGTCTTGGCATGCTCTCCACAAGTCTTTCACATTGTTCTTGGGTGACTTTATTCCACTCCTGTTGCAAGAACTGAAGTAGCTCAGCTTTGTGTTTGTGTTGGAATTCAACAGATGCTGGAATGGAATGTCTGTAATACATGTAGAGATGATGATTTAAAAAAAAAAAAAAGGCAGTGGTCTGCCTACAGAGCTATATTTGTCAAGTTAATTGCACTTATTAAGTTTAATTTTCTTGCTTCAAAAATATACTTTTCTCATGGATTTTGATTAAGACAAAATACTGAAACCAGACAGAAGATCCAAATATCTTGAACTAATAAATGTACTTAAGTCAGGCTTAATCAAAACTATTCCGGTCATAAATTATGCAGTGTGTAAATTATGCATTGACTTGTAAATTGCAAGTCAATGCTTTTGCAAGGTGTGATTAAATTTGGTTAGATAATTCGCAGTATTTTCAGAATTCGAGTTATTATCCAACAGTAGCTAAACGAGGGTCCTTGATCCAATTGTGCAGTTCAATTGTGTACACTCCATTGTGTGTTGGTTTTCTAGTACCTTGAGTCACCCCATTAACCCAAAATACACACAAAAGACTCATCCACCTGCAGCTAGCTCCTTCTAACTAACACCAAATTTATTTCATTCAACCATTTCTCCTGACAGGCGACAAAAATCCTTACAGTTACAACAAAGTGTTTCATATAAGCAATAATACAGCAGTTCTGGTAATGCCATATGCACACTACAGACGTGAGAACAGCCCATTCAAACCTCCGCTGGAAAAAAAAACTTGGAGTCAGCGCTATTCAACATATGGGCTCACGGTACATTAACATCCTAAAATAGTTTGTAATTCTGTAGCCGTGGCAATTGAACAAAAGGTGGTCCTAGAGCCACACCTTTTTGGCACCAACAATCAGCACAATGTTCCTCAGAGGTGCTCCAGCTGTGTGTGGGCTCATTACGGAAATTAGATCTGGAGTCTAAGGAAAACAGTCCAGTGGCACCAGCTCAGCACTAGCCTGGTCCAGACACTGTACAGCAGGGAGAATTAAACAAAGAATCAACAGTATTAACTAACAAACAGCTACAACAAGGGGAAGTCAGCCATTTGCACTGATTTTCTTAATGAGCTGTAACTTTTGCATGCCAGGCTTAGTGCTTTGTTGGAAACTGTTAAGTGTGGAAAAAATGAATTAGAATTGTTGGAAATTAAATAGTAGTTTGAATTGTATTAATTATTTATTTTATTTATTCATTTTAATATTATTTTAAAGGTGCCCTATGTAATGTTTTGGAGTACTAGCTTTGCCTTGGATGGTTTAAAGCAGGGGTGGGCAAACTTTTTGACTCGTGGGCCACAAAGGATTCTTAAATTTGACAGAAGGGCCAGACCCGGAGCAGCTGGATTTAGTGTTTTGGTAAATACACTAAAAATAACATGGGATATGTAGAAAACATGCTTTATTTCAATTAAAAATGAACAAAAGCATTACAACACAATGTCCATCTTTCAAGTTCCACGGTATTTAGATATTTATTGAAATGACTCTTAAAACACAGAAAATTTAATTAATAAAGTACAGCTTTTTAATTACTAACAGTTACTATTTTAAAGCACTGAAAGTTCTGTTCTCCTTCAGGTTCTTTCGTTGACTGCTTGCTAGCATAGTTAGCATGTTTTGTGGCAAAGTGACGGCTGATATTATATTCTTTAAAAACCGCTACAGTCTCTTGGCATATCAGGCATACAGCAGCTGATAAGTATTCGGTGAAAAAATATTTACTTGTCCACTCCTTATTAAACACTCGACATTCTCTGTCCACTTTTCTTTTCTTAGCTCCGCTCATCTTTACAGGAGGGCTGAGGGGTCAAAGAGTAAAGCACAAACGTGGAGCAAAACGCCGCACCTCAACAAATGTCAATGTATGTAATGCGCCAGCTATTGGAAAACGCCAGAATTGTAGGGAAATTAAAACTTTAAAACATTAACAAGGTTTATTAATATAATTTCTTCAAGTTCGGCGGGCCAGATTAAAAAGCTTAACGGGCCGCATATGGCCCCCGGGCCGTAGTTTGCCCATGCCTGGTCTAAAGTATGCCATTAAATGTGTTTATGTCAGTGGAGACAATTCGGTGATGCATCAAGTAAATCAAGTTCATCAAGGCCAAACCCCATTACTCTGTCTTACCCCTTCCCCTACCCTTTTATCCACGTCTTTGTCTTGCCCCTCGATAATGAGCTGAGAGGGCTCAGGGTACAAATGTTCCCCTAAGAAATGGGACACCACTCGATTACCGTTTGCGTCATCATCCCTTGCCTCTACCTGGCGGCTACGTCTACAGAGGCGACAACAATTGACGCAAACAAACGTAAACAAATGTCAAGGATTATCGGGTACCTCAGCTCGACAAAAAAAAGCTTGTTTATGCATGAAAGTTTGATGAAAACCATAACGTCGGCTAAACAGACATCACAACAATTAAAACCGCAACAACAGTTCACTAAAAGTAATGTAGAACATAATCCATGCTAAACTGTTAATCGATAATCACAGCTCCTGAAAATACATTTATGAGACTCCTTGACTGGCGCTGGTGACGCTGCCATCCTGATCCCAAAACCTGCCTGAGCTTGAAGGCGTACCCCTTCATTCCAAGTCTGGTCGAGAGCTTACTTCGTTTCAAGGGGTATGTAGCCCTCGGTCGTGGCCCTAGCCCTGATCAATATTAGAATCGGGACACCCCTTGCCTTCACATGAACGCGCATTTATTGTGCAATGTTCCTGTGCCTTTTAACCTTACAGTGTTGTGTTTTTTAGTTGATTGTACATACTTATTATTATTTATCTTAATTTTGATGCATGCTCTTTTTCCAACTGTTTCTGAAACTTGCGTTGTGACACTGCAATTTCCACATTGTGGGACAAATAAAGGATTATCTTATCTTATCTTATCTTAAAACCAAGGTGTAGGGGTAAGACAAAGGGGTAAAACAGAGAAATGGGACACAGCCCAAGTTACATTTACAGAGTGGTGACCTCGTCTACAGCAAGATTGCATGGTTTTCGTTGTATTTCTGAGCAAACCCTTGTATTTAATTAAATGCAAGACAAATAAATTCAATGTTATAATGTGGAACATTCTAGGAAAATCAATATTTAAAGATCCCATGACATGGTACTTCTTGATGCTTTTATATGGCTCCTTAATGGTTCCCTAATACTGTAAATGAATCCTTCTTCAAAATCAACACTCAAAACAGAGATAAGATGAGAAAGAGTATTTTTTCTCCCTCAGAACAGGTCATAATGGGCGTTGTTGCTTGAATGCAAATGAGGAGAAAAGAGCTGGCCAATAGTAGAGGGTGGGGGCGTGGCCAAACTCTCCGCTCTGGGCTCAGAGCTCTCAGCTGATCCATTTCCGTGTTTTTGCACGGGGGGAGAGATTTGAAGCGTTCCATTGAAAAATAAACACATTTCCACAGAAAATAAAATTAAACCACTGCTGTTCAAAGGTCCAGAGGCTCAGATAAAGGACTTCCGAGCCTAGAAACACTCAGACGTGCCTCCAGGCAAATAAAAAAACGCATTTCGCATTGCCTAGCGCATTCGCAGTCCAAACTCTCTGGGCGTGATTTACAGAGACGCTGAGTTCAGACAGATGGGGGTGGAACTGCATTTGCAGTTCTTTTTTCGATCTGAGCTCCGATTTTTTGTAACGCAGAAAAGGATCGCAAATGCTCAGTTTAGACATTTCACAACTTTTAACCGTGGGGGGGGGACCTAAACAGGGTAGGGGAGCTCACATTAACGTTCAAAAGCCTCAGAAAGTGAAAATTTCATGCCATGGGACCTTTAAGTGAAATTCTTTGTTCCTAGTTTGATGAAAACTCAACATACCCGAAGAATACAGCACTCCATACCATTCCATATCATTCCATACCAGAAAAAACATTGTAAAAATCCAAAGTACCCAACCTTTTGTATTTCCAGCTTAGCATTTTACATTTTAAGGCTTTGTTTGGTTTCTGGCTATTTTTGACCCACCATGTTATTTGCCTCTATCTCCCAAATACATATTTTGGCTGAATTTTCCTTTGACAAATCGTGCCATTTTCCAGGCTGTTTTGCAAATAACAGGCTTGCTTGTGATATTGGCATGTCAGCTATCCTAAAATCACCGTGCGCATGTGGCGGAGCTGCTGAAGACTCTGTGGTGCAGGCAGGTTGGGTGCCGCCCTGGGACGGGGCGGTGCCGTGTCCCATCTGTCAGGTCTCATCAGTTCACTTTTGAGCGCCAGGAGCTAAACTGACCAAAACTGAACACTGAGTTGACAAGTCCACTCACCGTCTAGCTGATCTTAAGTGGTGTCAACAATGCAACCATGAAAATAAGACTACTTATTCACATACACTGTCAGACAGGGCATAAAAATATATAGTTTCAAGACAAATAATGTAATATTGTAACATTTCTGACAAGAAAGGGACCTCTTATTTATTAAATTGATTTAATACAATCTTTGTGTTTGTAAATATTTTGATTATTCTTATACTTGATATTGCATTTATATTGACTTAGACAAACTTTATCCACAAGGGAAATTTGTTTTGGGTACAGTGGCTCACTCATCAAATATGATATATAATATATAACAGAGGGTTAAAAAAAATAAAAAAATAAAATAAAATAAAATAATAGATGGAATAGCAACCAAAGAGCAATAAACCAGTGTCAGATGAGACATAATTATAAAAATAAAAATAAATATACAAATCAGAATTAAATAGAAAAGTAGTAGTAAAGTATTAAAGACAATATCAAAAAATAATCTAAATATTGCAAGTTATTTTTTGAAAACTATTAAAGAGATGGAAGAGAGAAAGGTTTAAATGATCATCCAATGCCAGTATTGTTCTATTTTGACAGTGTTTGTTTGGAAGAACAAAATAAAGAAAGTACTCTTACTGGTAAAAAAAATAAATAAAAAAGTGTTTTGGCCAATCCCAGGTCATGAATATAATTTTGACATACTGTAAATGTGACAGAAAGAGATCAAAGCTCAAACCAGCTCAAAAAAAGGCCAGTCCTAAACACAAATGTTCTCTGACAGTGAGGTGGCTGGTGATGACCAAAATCTTGACATGTGACCCAAAATCACTGGTGCACACTGAGGCTGGAACTGGGGTACAGGAAGCCTCCTGTGTGGAAAAAAAAAATACTATGCCTCCAGCTATAGTATTCCCCTGTATGACCAAGAACAAAGACGTGGTTTATGTTGCTATGACAAGATAAGAGATCCACTGTGATTTTACTGTATTTGCTCATTATCATTACCATTTTAGTATGAAGCAAATTCCACACTCTATTCTATTGTTTTCCAAAGACACACTGGGTACATCCACAGTTTTTCCACAATTGCCCTACGTTGTCAGTACAGTGGTTCCTCACCTTACGAATGACCCAACAAACGAAAATTTCAAGTTACGAAACGCCTTCACGGTAAATTTTGGTCTCTAGATACGAAAGAAAATTCAAGTTACGAAACGCGAAATCTCAAAAATTCAATTAATGCGCGCTCAGATGCACGCCCCGAAACTTAAATACACTTTATCAACACACACGGGGTTAGGTTCCAGAGGTGGCCCGCGGTGGGAGAGGTCCACGAGGTAGGACAACTTTGTATTTTGCAATTGTTCTACATTCTACGCTTTTCTCAGACTGGAGTTGGGCTTTTCTCGCATTTCTCTCTTGTTTGAACACTCGAACTTTCATAGATTTTCAATGGAATGTGTTGATAGTGAAGCGTGGGGGGAGACACGGCTCAATATAGCGCCGAACGTGCGAGGGGAGCGGAGACACAGGATTACTATTGCAACAACACATCCTCAGCAGGGTAAAACTCACCTGTCTCACGACGGTCTAAACCCAGCTCACGTTCCCTTAGTGAGTGAACAATCCAACGCTTGGTGAATTCTGCTTCACAATGATAGGAAGAGCCGACATCGAAGGATCAAAAAGTGACGTTGACACGGCGCCGCGGCGCCCGAGCCGGGCCGTGCCGTGCCTCCCCTTCGGGGCCGCAGGCCCGCGCGGCTCACAGCTCACAGTGTCAGCCCCCCAGCTCTGGAAGTCACATAGAAGCAGAGCCCGCCCCGAGCGAGACCCTGCGGTCTTCCCGCCAATAGAGCACCTTTCTCGGCCTGTTAGCTCACAGTGTCAGCCCCCAGGCTCTGGAGGTCAGATAGAACCAGACCCCGCCCCGCTCTTAAAGAGCCCCGCTGAAAGAGCGTCTTTCTCGGCCTCTTAGCTCTAGCGCGGAACGCACAAGGAGCGCGGAGACATGAGCACCGCGCTCCTCCAACGGCACTGCCATGTCCCGGGATAATCCTGGTTTAGTCCAGGTCCAGTCCAGGTTTAGATCTGGTTTAGTTCTGGTCTAGACCTGGTTTATTCCAATCAGGACGCAGAACACAAATGTTACACTATAAAAAAAAGTTATACTATTTAAAAAAAAACCTTGGAATGGATCAGGCCTTTTCCATTGAAATAGCTACTCAACTTACGAAAAATTCACGTTACGAAACCACTTCTGGAACGAATTAATTTTGTAAGGTGAGGTACCACTGTATTTGTATTTGCTAAATAGTTTTTGTCTCAGTTCATCACTTTTCAATGCATTTGTAAAACCATGACCCTGCTTGGTAAAAGAAACTAAACTGAATTATCACAACAGCAACATTTCAAAGTCAGACAGGTTCAGTACCAATGAATAGTCAATATTGATTTAGATGTCACAAAGTGTTTGTTTTGTCTGTTTAGATTAAAATTATATAACGAAATATAACAAAAAACAAACAAGCAAACAAGCAAACAAACAAAAAACTAATACAACCCACCACTCTTTCTACACTCATCAGACACAAAACTACATGGAAAAAGGATATATATAAAATGTGGGTATAAAGTATTTTTCAACACAAATACAATTTTCTTTAGTCTTATAATATGTGTAGAATCCCTCAGTCATCCAGGTAGAATCCATGGCAAAAGGAGAAATTCAATTTGTCAACTGGACAAAAGTTTATTTGGTCGAATACGTTTCACAGCTCATCCAAACTGCTTCTTCCGTTATTGTCAGACGCTGGTGGACACTTGCCTATATCTGCCTGAAGGGAGGAGCTAACTACAATGAAATTACTCTGAGACTACAACACCTATTTGTTTATAGTTTCTGTCAGTTAGGTGAGCCTATTAAATATGCAGTGGGAGTGTGAGGTCTGGTTAGCAGAACCATTCAGGGCCATAATGGGTGTTTTCACACCTCTGGACCTGACCTGGCTGCCGTATTGTTTTCTTTGTTTGTTTTGATTTAGGTTTGAGGACAGAGTTATAAATGGGAGACAGATGATGTCTGAGACCTCCATTTCTGTTCAAGGAAGGATTCTCTTTCTTGACAAAAATAGGCTCTTTAACTCCCCTCTCAAACCAGTTCTTTTCTCTGGCCAAGATCTGTACCTCACTGTTCTCAAAGGAGTGGCCCGTGGCTTTTAGGTGGAGATGTACGGCAGATGAAGGTCCACTGTGGCTCTCTCGTCTGTGTTGGTACATCCTCTTGTGAAGTGGCTGTTTTGTTTCTCCAATGTAGTGCTCACTGCAGTCTTCACTACACTGAATGGAGTAGACCACATTACTTTGTTTGTGGCTCGGTGTTTTGTCCTTTGGGTGGACCAGTTTAGAAATAGTTTAAGATTTAGCCACTCCAAAAGCTCAACACAAAAATGTAGAGGTGAAATATAAAGGAAAACAAGCAGCTGCGGGAAGGAGAAGGAGAAGAGCCACATATTCTGTCACATTGAGGAGCTTGCCCTGGACCTTCACTAAACACAGCAGCTCTCTCTGCACCTAGAACATGTCTCAGACGCAGAAAATGTGAAGGCCAAAACTAAATGCGCCTCTAAGCTGTAACATTTCCAGTGATAAGACTCCAACTCTCTCCTCAGCTCTATAATAGAAGGACCTGGAATGACCTTCACTGCAGGAGAGACTCAAAATGCCCAGTTCAGCCCAAAGCAACTGCAGCACAAACGATGAGTTCACTTCCATCTTTTTTTTTTTAAGAATTGAAAATAATTATACTCAAACAAATTAGTTTACTAAATTAGATCACACGTGCGTCTCGTAAAACACCAGGGAAGTTTAATTAAACAGCTTTGTGAATTAAGCATTTTCTCTGTTTTGGATCAACTGTGATTCTTACAGTAAAATAAAAAAAAAAAAGTTGTGAATTTTTGATTTAGAAAAATTAAACTACTGCAAAGCTTGAAACATGTTTTGTGAAGATGTTCTTAATTAAATGACTCTAAATAAGCTTTTGTATTATATCATTTTCTTTGGTCAAATAACTTTTTAAAGCTTTTAAAAACGCACTTATTCATTTTTGCTCTGATCCAAGTATGAAAATGTATGAAGAAAATCAATCTAGTGTAGGATTACAAGGTGATCCCAGTACGGTGGTGAAAATGTATATATATATATATATATATATATATACACATATATATATATATACACACATATATATATACACTCAACAAAAATATAAACGCAACACTTTTGGTTTTGCTCTCATTTTTCCTGAGATGGACCCAAAGATCCAAAATTCACTCCAGATACACAACACTACCATTTCTCTCAAACATTGTTCACAAATCTGTCCAAATGTGTGACAGCGAGCACCTCTGCCCCGCAGAGACAATCCACCCCACCTCACAGGTGCGCCACATCAAGATGCCGATCCGACATCATGACCAGTGCACAGGTGTGCCTTAGACTGCCCACAATAAAAGGCCACCCCGAAATGTGCATTTTTTTTGCTTTATTGGGGGTCTGGGGACTCAGAACCAGTCAGTATCTGGTGTGACCACCATTTGCCTCATGCAGTGCAACACATCTTCTTCACATAGAGTTTATCAGATTGTCAATTGTGGCCTGTGGAATGTTGGTCCACTCCTCTTCAAAGGCTGTTATGGATGAAGAACACAGGTGCATTTTATTGATGGCATTTTGAATGCACAGAGATACCGTGATGAGATCCTGAGGCCCATTGTTGTGCCATACATCCATGAACATCACCTCATGTTTCAGCAAGATAATGCACGGCCCCATGTTGCAAGGATCTGTACACAATTCTTGGAAGCTGAAAATGTCCCAGTTCTTGCATGGCCAGCATACTCACCGGACATGTCACCCATTGAGCATGTTTGGGATGTGCTTGACCGGCGTATACGACAGCGTGTACCAGCTCCCACTAATATCCAGCAACTTCGCACAGCCATTGAAGAGGAGTGGACCAACATTCCACAGGCCACAATTGACAATCTGATAAACTCTATGCGAAGAAGATGTGTTGCACTGCATGATGCAAATGGTGGTCACACCAGATACTGACTGGTTCTGAGTCCCCAGAAAGCAAAAAAAAAAAATGCACATTTCGGGGTGGCCTTTTATTGTGGGCAGTCTAAGGCACACCTGTGCACTGGTCATGATGTCGGATCGGCATCTTGATGTGGCGCACCTGTGAGGTGGGGTGGATTGTCTCTGCGGGGCAGAGGTGCTCGCTGTCACACATTTGGACAGATTTGTGAACAATGTTTGAGAGAAATGGTAGTGTTGTGTATCTGGAGTGAATTTTGGATCTTTGGGTCCATCTCAGGAAAAATGGGAGCAAAAATAAAAGTGTTGCGTTTATATTTTTGTTGAGTATATATACACACACAGTGGTACCTCACCTTACGAAATTAATTCCAGAAGTGGTTTCGTAACATGAATTTTTCGTAAGTTGAGTAGCTATTTCAATGGAAAAAGCTTGATTCGTTCCAAGGCCCCGTTCCAATTTTTTTTTTAATAGTGTAACATTTTTTTTATAGTGTAACATTGTGTTCTGCGTCCTTATTGGCTAAGAGACTGTAGACCCAGGACCAAACGTGGACTATACCAGGTCTAGACCAAGGTCTAAACCTGGACTGGACCTGGACTAAACCAGGACTGGACCAGGTCTAGACCTGGACTAAACCAGGACTAAACCAGGACTGGACCAGGTCTAGACCTGGACTAAACCAGGACTAGACCAGGTGGATTAAAGCGCAGCATGCAGGTCTAGTTCCTGGTTTCGTGTTAGCTCTGCTATTAGCAGCAGCACCGGTGTACCTCACGAGACACGGCTGAGGCGAGCAGCGACAAGTCTAAACCAGGATTAAAGCGCCGCGTGCGGGTCTATTCCCTGGTTTCGTGCTAGCTCTGCCGGTGTACCTCACGAGTCACAGCTGAGGCGAGCAGCGAGGAGGGGAGGGGATGTGCCTCCCCTCGGGACCGCACGCAGCCTGAGCGCATGAACGAACGCATGCAAGAACCGCGTGGTTTAATCCTGGTTTAGACCTGGTCTAGAGGAGGCACGGTTTGAGCACGGGTCTCGTGCTCGCAGCCCCGCACCGGGTCATGCTGCGCTATCACACACGTGTCCGCGTGCACACTTCTCTGCCCTCCCCCTATCCCCCACGCTTCACTATTAATACATTTTGTCAAAAATCTATGAACGTTTGAGTGTGTAAACACAGACAAATGTGAGAAAAGTCTGAAATCCAGTCTGAGAAAAGCTTATAATGTGTGTGGCTGAGCGTGCATCTGAGCGCACATTATTAGAATTTTTGAGATTTTGCGTTTCGTAACTTGAATTTTCTTTCGTATCTAGAGACCAAAATTTAACGTGAAGGTGTTTTGTAACTTGGAATTTTCGTTTGTTGGGTCTTTCGTAAGGTGAGGTACCACTGTGTGTGTGTGTGTGTATATATATATATATATATATATATATATATATATATATATATATATATATATATATATATATATATATATATATATATATATATATATACACATATATATATAGTTATAGAGTTTTTTTGAGTTGTTTGTCGGTGTTACGACAGGTGAGACTAAAGATCCAAAATTCACTCGAGATACACAACACTACCATTTCTCTCAAACATTGTTCACAAATCTGTCCAAATGTGTGACAGCGAGCACCTCTGCCCCGCCGAGACAATCCACCCCACCTCACAGGTGCGCCACATCAAGATGCCGATCCGACATCATGACCAGTGCACAGGTGTACCCCAGACTGCCCACAATAAAAGGCCACCCCGAAATGTGCATTTTTTTGCTTTATTGGGGGTCTGGGGACTCAGAACCAGTCAGTATCTGGTGTGACCACCATTTGCCTCATGCAGTGCAACACATCTTCTTCACATAGAGTTTTTCAGATTGTCAATTGTGGCCTGTGGAATGTTGGTCCACTCCTCTTCAAAGGCTGTTATGGACGAAGAACACAGGTGCATTTTATTGATGGCATTTTGAATGCACAGAGATACCGTGATGAGATCCTGAGGCCCATTGTTGTGCCATACATCCATGAACATCACCTCATGTTTCAGCAAGATAATGCATGGCCCCATGTTGCAAGGATCTGTACACAATTCTTGGAAGCTGAAAATGTCCCAGTTCTTGCATGGCCAGCATACTCACCGGACATGTCACCCATTGAGCATGTTTGGGATGTGCTTGACCGGCGTATACGACAGCGTGTACCAGCTCCCACTAATATCCAGCAACTTCGCACAGCCATTGAAGAGGAGTGGACCAACATTCCACAGGCCACAACTGACAATCTGATAAACTCTATGCGAAGAAGATGTGTTGCACTGCATGAGGCAAATGGTGGTCACACCAGATACTGACTGGTTCTGAGTCCCCAGACCCCCCAATAAAGCAAAAAAATGCACATTTCGGGGTGGCCTTTTATTGTGGGCAGTCTGGGGTGCACCTGTGCACTGGTCATGATGTCAGATCAGCATCTTGATGTGGCGCACCTGTGAGGTGGAGTGGATTGTCTCGGCGGGGCAGAGGTGCTCGCTGTCACACATTTGGACAGATTTGTGAACAATGTTTGAGAGAAATGGTAGTGTTGTGTATCTCGAGTGAATTTTGGATCTTTGGGTCCATCTCAGGAAAAATGGGAGCAAAAACAAAAGTGTTGCGTTTATATTTTTGTTGAGTGTATATACACACACACACACACACACATATATATATATATATATATATATATATATACACACACACATTTTTCAACATTTCTTGACAAATTGTTTCTTGATTGGTTTCATTTATATTTATATTAGTTATGATCAAATAAAGTCAAAATGAGAGAATCATAAATCTGTCATACACACTTTACGTCAGGTGATTCCTGTCAGAGCCGAGGTGACGGAGATCAAGTGGTGTCATCAGTGTTAATGACAGAAGTCCACAGGGCTCCACCATGTGACTGATGTATGCTCACAGACACATGAATGATTCACAAAGACCTGAGGGAGACGGTGAGCGCATCATTACCACTGCCGCTATGCTCATATTCAACCCCACAGAATTATTATTTTCACTAGTATCGAGTATCAAATTCCAGGTTGCACTTGGAAAACACTTCTACAACTATTACTTAAAGGTCCCATGGCATGAAATTTTCACTTTCTGAGGTTTTTGAATGTTAATGTGAGCTCCCCTACCCTGTTTAGCCCCCCCCCATGGCTAAAAGTTGCAAAATGTCTAAACTGAGCATTTGCGGTCCTTTTCTGCGTTAGAAAAAAACACAGCTCAAACGGGCGATTCTCAACAAGGCACCTTATTGATGTCAGCTCGAAAAATGCAGCTCCACCCCCCGTCTGTGTCTACTCAGCGTCTCTGTAAATCACGCCCAGAGTGTTTGGACCGCGAATGCGCTAGGCAATGCGAAATGCGTTTTTTTTATTTGCCTGGAGGCACATCTGAGTGTTTCTAGGCTCGGAAGTCCTTTATCTGAGCCTCTGGACCTTGGAACAGCAGTGGTTTAATTTTATTTTCTGTGGAAATGTGTTTATTTTTCAATGGAACGCTTCTCATCTCTTCTCCGCGCAAAAATGCGGAAGTGGATCAGAGCGGACAGCTGAGAGCGGAGAGCGGAGAGTTTGGCCACGCCCCCACCCTCTACTATAGGCCATCTCTGTCCTCCTCATTTGCATTCAAGCAACAAGTCCCATAATGGACTGTTCAGAGAGAGAAAAATTACTCTTTCTCATCTTATCTCTGTTTCTCATGCACTGAGTCTTGATTTTGTAGAAGGATTCATTTACAGTATTAGGGAACCATTAAGGAGCCATATAAAAGCATCAAGAAGTACCATGTCATGGGATCTTTAAAAAGAACATTTCCACAAGATGAGACGAGACACGAGATTGGATCTACAGCTCTGGGAAAAAATACAGGAAGAGACCACTGCAAAATTATCAGTTTTTTCTGATTTTACTACTTATAGGTATGTGTTTGGGCAAAGGGGACATTTCTGTTTGAGTCTAAACTACTGACAACATTTCCCCCTTATTTTTAATCACAGCTTTCATGCATCGTGGCATGCTCTCCACAAGTCTTTCACATTGTTCTTGGGTGACTTTATTCCACTCCTGGTGTAAGAACTGAAGTAGCTCAGCTTTGTGTTTGTGTTGGAATTCAACAGACGCTGGAATGGAATGACTGTAATACATGTAGAGATGCTGATTTCAGAAAAAATCCAGTGGTCTCTTACTTTTTCCCAGAGCTGTATGAGAGTGAGACAAGAAGAGATTTTTACATAATTTATAACAAATGTGCAATCAAGTTTCCAGTTTTAGAATCACCATTATTATTTATTTTACTAAATATTTTTTCTGTCATTGTAGGACTGTGAAAAGATCATTTTGAGCATGTGTGAACAATTTTATGGCAGTAGTGGCACGAAGTCCTGTCCGACCCTTAGACATTAAATATTAAATACTGCCTTTAATACAATTTACTGTATGAGCACATAGCGGGGGTGACATGGACTCAGATTTTAAAGGTGAAATTGAATAAATGACTATGTTTGTTTATTAGACAAATTAGACAAAATGTTTAGCTACCATCATTACTAAACTACAAATACATTTTACCAATTTATTTTTTTTACCGTAACATTTTGGTGCCGCTGTTTCATGTATTTTGTGTCGATTCTCATACTGTTCATCGACTGACCACATCCTCTCTCCTTCCTTTACTAATCAAATGAAAATCCTAAATATGGAACTTACTGTAAGCTCAAATGAATGAGCTCATCATCTCAAATCAATTAGTCCATCCATCACTGTTCGTTGAGTGTAAGTATACTCTGCCCAGGAAAGAGAAGGGAAGTGCGGACAAAGTCAGTTTCCATGCGACGTCCATTTTCATCCATGTTAATATTGACATCATCGCTAATCAATGCATATTTATATAATATTTATGTAATTATAATTAGGTTACATAATTGTTAATAATAACTTGCTCCTTCCTTACAACACAATATTTGTATCTTGTAGCTGTAATGGGTCTGATGTGAAGAAGGACAAACTTCCGCATCCCTTCATTGTTACACAAAAGGACTTCTGCTGCACTTTATAAGAATGAGATGTAATTAATGTTCACTAAATATAAGAGACGCTTAAGTCCCAGGAGTGGTATACAGGCTGAGAAAACATCACTACAAATTCATATTTAGTGATTATTTTAGTTATTCCTTTGGGAAATACCTCTGCTGTAAGTTATCCTACATCTGGTACTACCATCTGTGCGGGGAGGACATCCGTCAAACTCATAATCTCTCAGTTATGAAAAATAAAGGATTTGAAATGAGACAGGTACATCCTGAGTGAGAGTGGTGTCATCTAACAGCGTCAATAGACACCTCCCCTCCCCCACGGCCCTCCCCCTCTGGCCCTCCCCCTGGCCCTCCCCTGGTGCCCCTCACAGCAGCACGCCCCGGTCGCTCCAATCTGCTCAATAAACAAGGCTGGTGCACACAGACGGTGGATAATGGTTCACCTGGAGGTGACAGCAAAAGAAAACAGAGCTCTTTGCATAACCAATGGCGGGAGAGATAAGCTCGCCCAAGCACTTAAGAATCAAGATAAAGGATTATCTAAACATGTCCCAAACTGGAGACATTTTCTTCTGCTCTAGTGTGGGAGAGCGGAGTACTGCATTAGTGCATTAGACTGTGATCATTAGTTACAGCATTGCAGATAAATATTATTGTTCTCACACGAGACATAATTTGTATTTTTTATACACGCTTCTACGCTTCTACAAATTGTGCCGCTACAAATTGGGTCGAGGATTCAACCAGAACTTGGAATAGTCATAAAAAATGTTGTCCTTCCTAATTACAACAATAATTATTCTATTATTTAGTATTAGTATTTGCCCAGCTCACATCCATACAGCCAACATTATTAAGAAATGACCGAAGCTGTGCACTCAGACAGGGTTAGCAGCCTGTGGCTACAAGGGTCTGAGTCAGGATGTACAGCACAACTTTACATGTACTGCTGTGTGAAGAGAGGCCCAACCTGAGAGCAATTTGTTAGGGAGGTCTAGTTAAAGCTAGCGCTAAATGGTCCTAGCTCTGGTCCGAATGCTAATGAGCCGATCCCCTCCTGAATGAGACATCAAAGAGGGGCTCTCTCACTCGCCCGGGTGCTGGCCTGCTGCTCTATTACACAGAGTGGGATCCTGTATTAGAGTGTGGGGGAAAGAGACAACATGATGTTTACATTAAGTCTATTCTTCTGGGACTGCAGCATCCAGCCATGCTGTGACACACATCACACCAGCAACCTGCTACTACTCATAATTAGCCTCTATTCACAGAGGCCTCATTTGGCAAAGCCATTATCCCACATCATTGTTATTTCCTCTATGTATGCGGAAGTCCCAGAGAGACTAGCATGTCTAGCATAGATAACTGGGCTATTTTGGTTAACCCATTTGTGTACACAATACTGAAGACATACAACTAAAGAACGATTCCCACAAGTGATTTCTAAGGAATTAATAGAGCCTGAGAGTCTTTGTCTTTTTAAATTAATGCTCGCTATGTGCTCTTTTCTCTGAACTGGGGGCTTTTACACTTTCATTTTAATTGTTCACACTCCAGAAGTGGGTTACCTTAAAAAGGCTGATTCCTTTGGCTGTTCTCTTGTATGTCTCAACCAGGATAATACATCTGCCTTGTGTCCATTCAGCAAAGATCATAACAAGCATTTATTCAGTTATGGGACCATCTGAAGACATGGCAAAAAAACCCTCTTCATATTGCATTATACTACATTTTCCAAATAAAAATACTTCTTATGCATCTTGGGTTACCTCCCTAAATGAACATAGGCTGATACAGAAGTCCACCCCATAGCACAGGACTTCACAGGGCTCAGGTGTGGAGGCCCGTGTGATGGATGAGGGGGCTGTGGAGCTGCCCCTCAGTCCAGCCCTGAAAAGACATTTGGGAGATAAGCAGAGGCCTGAGTGAGCGCCCCTCTCCTCCTACATCAATCCTCACTGCCACCGCGGAAGGAGGTCCTCACACGCCAAACCACACACCGAGAAGCAGAGTTACCGCTTTAGAAAGAAAACATCCTTGAGTGATAAAGTCATTGTGAGATAAGGTCATGTTCAGGCTGGTCCAGATTTAGAAATAAAATGTACAGAGATTTGTTTTGAGATGAATACTGCAGTTTCTTTGATTTTGTAAATCTCTTCCAGTGCAATATCAGAACTAGATTTCCTCATCAAAAACAGACCTATAGTTGTGTTTTGTTTCATTTACGCATGTTTAACACACAAATCCTCCATATTTAGGCTGAGTTCTTCTCTCAAACTGAAAACACTCTGTTCACTCAAGTGCGCCACAGTGTTTTTAAAATCCATACACCTTCACTAGAATCATTTGAGTGATTTCAGCCCTGGAATTGCCAATGTCAACTAAACTAAAGGCAAAAGGTAGCTGAAAACTATCGCTTCATGACATAACAAGGTGGAACAGAGCATTTTGAGCTTTGGAGACACTGACAGATTAATAATAAAGGATTATTCAAACATGTGTGAATGAAACAAAACACAGTACCAGGTATTTGAGGAGGTAACAACATTCCAACATGACTAAAAGCTCATTTGGCTTAATATAGGACCTTTAATACGAACTGGAAAATGAAGAAATGATGAAACATTGCTCGTATGAATGCCATTATTTCTCCACTGCATCAAATTAGGGATTACGTTATCTAGTTTAATAACATATTGGCATGTGTGGTCCTTTTTGGTGAAATAACCTTGTAGGTCATTTAACAGTGAAGGGTGGCTTTGAACTAATGGAAAAAAAGTCTTCCATTTCTCGGGAGATAATTGGCACAGCTGCAGGTCCCAAACAAAGGTTTTCTTCTAAGCCAGTGATTTTAAAACTTTTCACTTTTCACTCCAAGTACCACCTAAGATAACATTTAGCATTCCGAGTACTACCAGATCTAAACCCCAACTACATCAGGCAAACATTAGGGCTAAAGCAGGTCTAAAGTGCGACTTAACCATGGATAAATTACAGTAGTTCTAAATAATACTTTAATTTTAAATATTTGTCTCAAAATAAAATAAGAGCCCTGTGCACAATAATATTGAATTATGGTTCAATACATGATAGATGGAAAACATATTGTACATTTTAGGAGTCATTATTTATTTCTTTGCACCACTTGGAAATGTATAGTTATTTTTGGATATATGATCAGATTTGAGGCGTAGAAGGTTGAATTAATACATTTTATGACTCATTACAGATGCAAACTAAGTACTAAATTGTTTCATTCTGCTGTTTATTTATTGCAGTTCATGTGTTTTTTGTTTTTTTTTATACAATTTTGTAGTACTAATAGTTTTTGTGGTTTAAGTTTGCTCTTGGGTTATGGGTTGAGAAACACAATTCTAAACAATGACATTAATTGACACAAAATCTGACACTTAGATATTGACAAGCTATAAACTCGACTCAATTTTGCTGCCGCTGAGCTGAAGCAAAGCTATCCAAACACAGCCATCTATTATTAGTTCAAGAAGAACATGGGTCTATATCAACAAAGTGGAGAACTGGTGGTTTGCCACAAAATCACAATAATGGAAACTTAATAGCACAGAAAAGTGGTTCATGCATTTCTCTCGATGTGGCAAATCAATACGGAGTTGACTTCAGCTGATTGGAAGGTGGTTAGGAATCCGTCGTAGCACAGCCTGGTTATGAAGACGCATGTTGGCGACCTCTGACCTCAATCAGTGGAGTGCTTGTGATGGTGGAGGGCTAAGGGCCTCTCCTGTTCTCTGATAAGGAGAGAGCTACGATGAAATGCTGTGGGAAAGTCTGTCCATGTCTATTGTGTCCAGGCACATGAGAGCTACTCTAGGCAACATGATTAGAAGCATTACTCAGTCCTGGTGTTTATTGAAACTGGCTACTAAAAAGTCATTTTAAAGGATCCATATTACGCTATTTTCTGATCCATGTTATGATGGGCTACGTTCAGACTGCAGGGCTTAAAGCTCAGTTTGGAGTTTTTTTGTGAAATCCATTTTTTTTTTTTTTGTGAGGTTGTTCACATTTCCAATTAAATGTGACTTGTATGTGATCTCCAGTGTGAACTTTAAACTCCCCAAAAGTGTCCCGCATGCGCCATAGAGGACACGACGACGTCACATACAGCGAGCATGCTCAGTGTTTACAGAAGTAGCATAAACATGGACATTAGCATTGAGCACCAGGGGATTTTAAAGTTGCTGTCGTACAGGAGCCAGAACTTTTACAGTTTATTTCTTTAAAGGATGAGATTGAGAAGGAGAAGGACAAGGTTTTTGGCCTTGGCGTTTTGTGGGGCAGTGGCAGCAACGTCTGTAGAAAGGAAAATGTTGGTGCTGAGAGTGGTGGGATTACTACAGTATATGCTTTGCTGCTTCACTGACTTCATACACAATTTTCGTATGACCAGAAGAACGTTTGTGTACATTTGTGAGCGCCTACTTGTACCACTCTCACTTGTTGATGACGTGTAGGTCGGATGAATGTGACCTGGCCGTTCAGACTGAAGTCGCATGTCAAAAGATCGGATATGTATCGGTTTTAGGACCACATATCCAAGTGGCCTGGGTCGCATTTGAAAAAAATCGGATCTATGTCGTTCAAACTGTCATTAAAAGATCAGATACAGGTCACATAGAGGCAAAAAAAATCAGATTTGGGTCACTTCAGTCTGAACGTAGCCATGTTGTTTATGATGAGTTTTGTTTTGTTTCATTCACACATGGTTAACACACAAACCTTGCATATTTAGGCTGAGTTCTTCTCTCAAACAGAAAACAATGTGTTTCAACCTCCATGCACTTTCACTTAAATTACCAATTTTTACTGAACAAAAGGTGAAATGTGATGTCATGAAAAGGTAGTACAGTGGTACCTCACCTTACGAAATTAATTCGTTCCAGAAGTGGTTTCGTAACGTGAATTTTTTTGTAAGTTCAGTAGCTATTTCAATGGAAAAGGCCTGATTCATTCCAAATTTTTTTTTTTTTATAGTGTAACTTTTTTTTTATAGTGTAACACTGTTCTGCGTAGAGACTGTAGACCCAGGAATAAACGTGGACTATACCAGTCTAGACCATGGTCTAAACCTGGACTGGACCAGGTCTAGACCTGGACTAAACCAGGACTGGACCAGGACTAAACCAGGTGGATTAAAGCGTCACGTGCGGGTCTATTTCCTGGTTTCGTTTCGAGTCACGGCTGAGGCGAGCAGCGAGGAGGGGAGGGGATGTGCCTCGGGACCGCACGCAGTCTGAGCGCATGAACGAACGCATGCAAGAGCTGCGGTGGTCTAATCCTGGTTTAGACCTGGTTCAGACCTGGTTCAGACCTGGTTCAGACCTGGTTCAGACCTGGTTTAGACCTGGTTTACACCTGGTTTAGACCTGGTTTAGACCTGGCACGGTTTGAGCACGGGTCTCGTGCTCGCGCCCCGCGCCAGGTCATGCTGCGCTATCACACACGTGTCCGCGCGCACACACCGCCCTCCCCCTTCCCCCCACGCTTCACTATTAATATATTTTGTTGAAAATCTATGAAAGTTTGAGTGTTTAAACGAGAGAGAAATGTGAGAAAAGTTTAAATCCAGTCTGAGAAAAGCATATAATGTGTGTGGCTGAGCGCGCATTATTTGAATTTTTGAGATTTCGCGTTTCGTAACTTGAATTTTCTTTCGTATCTAGAGACCAAAGACAGACAAATTTAACGTGAAGGCGTTTCGTAACTTGAAATTTTCGTTTGTTGGGTCTTTGTTGGGTCGTTTGTTGAGGTACCACTGTACTCCAATTAACAGGTACAAGGTGGAACAGAGCATGCAGACAGACTAATAATAAAGGGTTACTCAAACTTGTGTGAATGAAAAAAAACACAGCTCTGGGTTTTTGATGAAGTAACAAAATTCTGTTTCGGTTAAAAGTTCACAAGAGTCAAGTTTACGTAATATAGAACTTTTAACAATGCATTTATTTTTATGCCATTTGGTGTCTTCTGGTAGAGTTCAGCATCCTATAGCCTTTTTCAGCCCTCCACACCATGGCTTTCTTAAGAGTAGCCATAAATAAAATGGTGCCAAAAGTCCCAAAAAACTGTCAAAGCCAAGTAATATATAGGACCAATAAGGTGCAAGTGGAAAATGGCAATACGTATGTGAAGATTTTTTTTTTTTTTTAAATGAGGAAAAACCTGGCATGTTAAATGCAAAAATCTATAGTTGATATTAGGCCTGTCACAACACTTACTATGCTGACTCATCGTTCAATAAAAGACAGATGGAACAATATTTTTATTTATCGTCTGTAAATAGTGGGAATTGTATGGTTATTTCTGGGCTATGGGTTCGAGTTAAATTCAACTATGACTTTATGATTAGAGATGCAAACTAACTACTAACTTAATTCTGCTGTTTATTTAGTGCAGTTTTATACTAGCCCATAGCCAATCATGTCAGTTGTCAGTTCAAACTACACGCGTCACCGTCTTTCCACCCCTCCCCGCTCTCTGATTGGCTCCCAAAATCAGGAGAGTTTGCTTAGCCTAGCTGCCAGGCTGTCTTTCAGATCGGAATGAATGAAAGCAGCCTGGGATTTCCCAGGTTAACTTTGGGTGCCTTGAAGGTGGAAAAGCACTATATAAACATGTGACCATTTACCATTAGGCGTAAAATACATTTCTTCCCATATCTGAGCCTTGCAAAAATGATTATTTCAATCACGTCACAGTAATCACGTCATTTGAGCTGGGGGCAATAGTGAGTCTGGGCAGCTCCCGACCCTTTACTTCCTCTGTAGCTTTGATGATAATATTCTTGGGCACAGAGCTCAAATAATGACCAGTTTTCTCTGCTCAGTGCACTAATGTTTTGGCTACTGACACTTGTGGCAAATATACACTTAGCCTGTCATAAAGCAGTGGACAAGTCTCTGCCATATGCAATTTCACAAGTGTGAGTTTAACTGTTTTAATGTTAAGAATGAACAATGAGAGACTTTAGTGGATAAAAAAGCATGTACTCACCTCCCCCTCCTCCCAGAAGACTGGAGTTTGCTGAAAAAGGGGGAAAAAAATCCATCAATACACATCATTTAATAAAGTCAGCAATAACATCATTTTGCACAATGCAAGTATTGACAAAATGATCTATGTCCCACATAATTGTTTTTGATATTTTGCAAAATGCAGTCACAATCATTGAGAGTTGACAGCGCTTTACTTCTGAATAACTACCATCTGATATCTGGCTGCTCATTTTTTACATTTTCTATCTGTGAATGACAAAATTGATCATTGAAGCGAGCGGCTGCCAGTAACATTTTTTCCCCACCGACTTGGCAACGCCGTGTGCGATTCACTCAGCAGCTAATTTCAATATTCACTTCTTGGCTGATTTCTTCCTTGGCAATGCGACAGAGGTTATGCTCAATAAAACATGTGGTTCATTAAACGCAATTAACAGTGGCCCGCAGTGTGATACATTTGTATCTGCTCCTCACATAAAGAGACTGCTTCTGCTCAGTGACGAGGCGCTTTTTAATTCAGATTTTTACAACTTGAGCACAGTGAAAAGGGGCGCAGGCTTGTGCTCACAGATGTGCATTACCATTTCTCATTGGTTTGAAGCAGTCTCTACAGTTGCAGTTATTCTCAATCAAGAACCGTGTCAGTGAAGCACAAGTCTATACAAATGCACCTTGACAAATGATAAAACAATTTATTTTGATTCCAAACCTAAAATAAACAGTCAGATTAGAAGCACTAAGACACGCGCATCTGTTCCAAGCTTTTCTGTGGCATTAGTGGATAACTCTATGCAAATGACGCAACAATGCCCCTTTTGCGTTTAACACTGAAGAATAGACATGGAGAAAGATACAAAGGCCTGTCACAATAATTACTATGTCAACATCATTCAATATATGCAAGCTGGAACAATATATTCTGGGGGCCAGTATTTATTTTGTGCATATTTTCTTGGAAAAAAAAAGGGAGATTTGGGGTATTTTCTTGTAATATGCCAAGATTTGAGCCTCACTCTGTTATTTGTAACAGTTATTGTGCCAGTGGCATAAAGTTGTTTCAGTATTATCATTTATTGCAGTATTTCTCTCTGGCAATATACAGCTCTGGAAAAAAAATAAGAGACCACTGCATTTTTTTCTGAAATCAGCATCTCTACATGTATTACAGCCATTCCATTCCAGCGTCTGTTGAATTCCAACACAAACACAAAGCTGAGCTACTTCAGTTCTTGCACCAGGAGTGGAATAAAGTCACCCAAGAACAATGTGAAAGACTTGTGGAGAGCATGCCAAGACGCATGAAAGCTGTGATTAAAAATAAGGCTTATTTCACCAAATATTGATTCCTGAACTCTTCTTAAGTGTAAACATTAGTATTATGTTGTTTTAAAATGAATTTGATCTTGTTTCTTTGCATTGTTTGAGGTCTGAAAACATGTATCTTTTTTGTTATTTTGACCATTTGTCATTTTCTGCAAATAAATGCTCTAAACGATAATATTTTTATTTGGAATTTGGGGGAAATGTTGCCAGTAGTTTATAGACTCAAACAAAAATGTTCCTTTTGCCCAAACACATACCTATAAGTAGTAAAATCAGAAAAACTGATAATTTTGCAGTGGTCCTTTATTTTTTCCAGAGCTGTATCATACTTCAGTTTAGTTGACAGGCCTATTTCTGGTGACACATTACAATAATAGTTGAATTCATGAATAACATTGGTTACATAGGTTAAAGTAAATGTAATTGCAGCTACTAAATATTATACATTTTCAAATGAGCTTTAATTCTATCAAACTACTCTCTGATTTGTGGTAGACTTCCAAATTTAAATATTAAATGCACTTTTGACCAATATAGACGTTTTCACTGGTACATACCAACATGTCTGTTTCAAATACTGAAACCTATAAGCTGTAATTTGAGTTTCCAATATTCCACACAGCGACACAGTGAAACATACTTGCTTTTTAATACTGTGCAGCCTTTATTACATGTAATTGCAAGATTCCAATATAACGACCATTTGCCTGTACCACATTTCAAAAAGTGCAGTAATAAATGCAACATAATGGCAGCACGGTGGCTGAGTGGCTAGCGCTCATGCCTCACAGCAAGAAGGTTCCGGGTTCTGTGTGTGTTCTGTGTGGAGTTTACATGCATGGTCTGGGTTTGATCCCTGGGTCGCCCGAGCCTTTCTGTGTGGAGTTTGCATGTTCTCCCCGTGTCTAGGTGGGTTTCCTCCAGGCACTCCAGTTTCCCCCATCAACCCAAAACATGCACGATAGGTAAAATCCTCCTGCTTAGGTCTTGACCAAGCCGAAGCAAGAAGAACATGGAGATGGTCCCCAGGCGCAGTAATGTGCAGCCCACTGCTCCTAATAACAGGATGGGTTAAATGCAGAGAAGAATTTCTCCAGTGTGAGATCAATAAAGTTGCTTCTTAAAATAACTTTAATGGTCTTATGTCCCCCTTATCATTAGCAGCTCGCACCATTAAAATCGTATTATTTTATGAAACATAATAGCAGCTATGCGGTTGAGAAAAAGCATTATGGTTATGGCGAAACAGCTTTATGTTAATATTTTTGAATGGGTGCTCACACATCCAGTACCTTCCAGTGTCACCAATATCGCTCTGCCCATTGTCCCCATCTGGAGCAGTGCACATTTGAGTGGCCGATGGGACAAAGAAAGCTCTCTCCCTGCAGAATTTGTTTAATCAAAAGCCCTTTGTTATGCATGTGAGCAAAGTCTATGGGCAGAACATACAGGCAGGAAAAACAAGCCGTGTAAAAAGGGGTGTACTGACAATCTACTGTCATGTTTACAATAGCACCTCTCTAGGTTGTTCTGTGATGAGAAAGACACTTGCGCTCCCGACGCCTTTGTTTGGCTCTGGAATCTGTCAACTATCAACAGCGCGCACAGGACTGAGTAAGGGGAAGGGAGCACTTCTGATAAAAGGGGTACACATCTATACAAAGCCAATATATTATACAGGCTATGAGCATAATATACTGCATTGCATGTATGACACAGGCAAGGTGTATAGGTTTATACTGTATTAGAGTTGCAAAGACAGGAAGAGCCCAAGGAACATAGGGTGAATTCATGCTTATTTGATGACAGTTTTCAGTCATGTAAAATTGTATATTCTCCTGAGACCCGGCCCATAAATTTGTGTCCTTTATAGTGGACCCGTCTAACTATCTTTTAAGTGTTTTGAAATAGATTAGTTTGTGGCTGCACTATGATTGATACATACATACATAAATAAATAAATAAATAAATAAATAAGAAATTAAAGGGGAGTCTAAAAACCTTTTTGAGGTGACTGTAGAAGCTTGTCAGAGGGTTAGGCTGTTAACTTCACATGGATTTAACACTATTATTATTACATTACAGAGGACATGTTACAACATTATGAATAAAAAAAAAAAATTACAAAATGTAAATGCCAAGGTGTTCATTTACCTCTAAATAGAAAATCACAAGGAGATAAAAAAAAAAAAAAAAATGAATTCATTCATTCATTCATTCATTCATGCTTGGCCAAAATATAAATATAAGTGTGTCCGTGTGCGTGTGTCCGTGTTTTTGTGTTTTGTTTTGATGTTTATTATTGTATTTTGTTAAATGTTAGATTCTGCTGTCTTTAATTTAAAAAAAATGTTTGCTTTTAGGCTTTTTTTTAATTTTCAAAACAAGACTGCAGTGTATTTCATGAATCAATGAATATATTGATTGTGCAACCAGTTTTATGAAAGCACCGCATACTTCAGTAGTTATGTGATATTTCAAAAGTTATATTTTAATTTTCATCTTTTCATATCAGTCATGAGTGAGTGCATAAGGTTTTTTTCTGTTTTGTTTTTTTTTTCTTCAAAAAATTGTATTATACAAAAAGTAACAGTGAAAACCAGTTTAAAACAAACTACTGTGCTTCTAGTTCCTGGCAGTCTATCGTCTTTGTCCTGTCTCCTAGAGAGAAATCCTATTAAAACACTGGGGCTTAATTACCTGACATTATGGAAATGCATACCTGAGGGGGGCGCTTCATTTACCCCACACTAATCAGACACAGGAGATGTACTTGGTAATCAGAGTAACAAGTCTCGGGATAAGTGACTGGGACAAGTGGGCTGAGCTGGTAGACCTGGTGAACATCACGTCGAGATTTTGGGGGTTAAGACCCTTTGTAATCACATGTAACTGGGTGGGATCTTGGCAATAGCAGCAAAGGCCCACTGGGAGATGAAGACAGCACCACAGGAGTCTCAAGTTTTTAGTTTGCATGATGAATTTTAAAACAGGCAGGAATCAACATGGTGCTTTGTGCATTTTCTTTTTGACTCATGATCAGAACATCATTAACATGTTTTGGCAGCCTGTTTTATAGCCCACTGCACTGCCTGTGCATACAAATACCAAAGCAACAGTGTCAGTGCACTTAGCCCACAGCCACACATCACACAAGACATTACGATCTCTAAATGGATGATGACAACTTGGAGACACTTCTTGAAAACAGCTGGTAACACTACCTTTCCAGCAAATGTAGTTCATGCCTAGTGATTAACCCAGTTTGTAGTAAGGCCAACAAGAACCACAGAAGCACACACTAGTCAAGTCCAGTTTAGACACATTTTCTTTATTAGTATATTGAGCAACATTATGGCCACTAATGATGAAATGCAATATACAGCTTTTCATTACCTGTTTGTTGGAACGCTTTGGAATGTTGCACAGTATGGCATTAAACACATCCATCCCCAAGGAGACAAGCAGCTGACGCCCCCGGGCAGAAGAGTAATCATGTTTTTGAAGTTATTTTTGAGCATCATAAGGTGGCTTATCTCCCAGTAGTAGAACCTTACCTTTAGGCTAGCATACAATACAATAACAGTGTAGAACTGAAACCATCTTGCATCTTGTGGGGTTTATGCTTTGCTATCCTCAGACTAATAAACAGTTTGAATTATTTGCATCAAAAATCAAAATAGAAATCCAGTGTTGGCCACATCAGCCCAGTCATGCATGTTTAATATCGTGAGTATTAATTATAAACTATGAATCGCTCCTTCTTTGCTCTGAGCAAGTCTGCAATATTGAGGGGGATCTACACATTTGCTCCTTTAGGGATGCAGTTGAAGCGCTAACAATTAGCAATATCAGAGGCCATTAGCTCCATCTTCTTCAGCAGCTGAGCGCCCAGATGCACGGCGGCCTTTTAAAATCCATTAATAGGTTTTGGACTTTACAGCAGCAAGTCTCATCCCCATTTTAGTGCAGAGAACCTCCCAAAGGCCCTGCATGATCAATGTTTGTTCAAGGGCATCGCCGACCTCATCTGCTCCACTAAAACAGCCCTGACATGACAACATTAGCTTAAATACCTCAGCGGTCCAGGGGCGTGAATATTTTACAACAGTCAAATGTTTCTGTAGTACCCAAGGTACACCTACAAGGTTTGTTGGCTAATTTAATATAAAAAATGAAGTAAGGCCAAGAGACAAAGTAGTGCTAGGCTTGGAAAATGATGGATGGATGGATAGGCCAAGAGAGAAAGTAGTACTAGGCTTGGAAAATGAGAACAGATATAACAAAAAAAGTACTGCAGTCACTTATTTCTTTACTTACTTTAGGTTTACCACCATTATTTAATTGTTTTTATTGCTCCATTTGGTTTGTCCCCAAGGTTTTTAAAAAAGATTTATTATAAACAAATTACTTTTAACAATGCTACAATTGTTTTCCCTTCTCATTTACCCACTCGATGTTACATTTACTGTACTGGAAGGCCAGAGTCTTAAATCAGAAGTCCGCAGGTTTCTTTCATAAAGTTGTTTTAGATCTATAGTTTGAACTGAATTGACCAAAATTTTAACTCATGTGTCATAGATTATAACCATACAGCAAGCCTAATATGTTTTATTTAAGATTAGGCTATGTTGTCCAAGTCATTTTGGGCATGAATCCATCTATTTTGCTTAAAGATGCAAGTAACTATTTGGTTGGGGGTCCCGTCACCTGCTTGTTTCTATGTCATTGCTCTGTTTGGAATGTTGGATAGTATGACGTAAAACAGCTCTATTTTACATTTATTCAATTACAGGTAGCTTTATAGCTCAAAAATACCTAGAAAAACAGGCATTCTGACTGTGAGCGAGGTCGCCTCTCCACAGATCTGACCTAGATCAGAACTAGAAAGGCTCAATACCATATTCCAAAACATTCCAGACAAAGCAATAGCATCTCCTGGAGGAAAGTACTGGACAGACCCTCCACCAGAAAAGTTACTCAATAAATGCTCTGCCGACACTGATACACCGACAGTCATTCAGATTTAACAACACAACTGCATTTAAGATCATATTTAAAGCAAAAATGGACCTCCACAGTTCCAGTAACACTAGACGATAATAACACTGTTGCCCTAAATACCTGAGTGGCGTTCATGCATGCATTGTGGAGAGTACCCCGATGTTTTCTCAGCTCTTAAGGTTCTTCAGTTTGTAATGGCACATTTACTAAGAAAAGAAGTATAAGGCCTAATGTTCCAGCTATAAGGTTCTTGGCCACAGATAGTCCTCCCACCATTGAGCACAACATGGATCATAAATCTATGTGGAGGACTCCCCTCACTGCCCCGAGATGGCAGGTCATTAGGAGCTGCCGGTGCACGCTGTGTTAGACCTCCCCGTCAAATACATGCCTGCACTGTCACTACGGCAACGCCTACTTCCTGCCTGATCTCTGAACTCTGAACTCCTACTTCAGGCTTGTGTTTTCTTCAGCCAATGGTAACACAGCTGAGCCACCGGTGTGTATTTTCACAGAGGAGAGATATCGATAACAGAGCTCGAGACCGTGACAGCGCCAGTTTATGGTTTGTGTCAAAGGCTAAAAAACGCATAAATAGTTAAAACAGGAATGCTGGCTTCCACTCTCATAGATTTTAAAATGATTTTTGTAAAACTGGTCAAGGTAGGACCAGGGTTGCATGTTTAGTGTAAGAGCAAAGCTTATAGGATTACTGGTTCTCAAAACTTGAACTTCTGGGCTACCACCGTTTTCTCCTCCACTGTAGTTGGGTCATTTTCCAGTTGAAGTCCTGAAGAACTTGTAACATTTGACTTTGTTTTGGTTTGACTTAAAACTGTTTTTATTGTCCAAGCTGCTCTGCTTTAGTTTATATTTGGTTTAATGTAGTAGGTTCTAGTTCCATTCTTAGATATGTTTTCTGTGTATTAGTGCCACTACAGTACAATAAAAGTATAATCAATACTAAAAAGTACCCCCATTTTGATATTGGGGAAAAGGCCAAATCCCCGATTTCACAATTCTATTAA
Source organism: Paratrypauchen microcephalus (assembly GCA_036785185.1). NCBI lineage: Eukaryota > Metazoa > Chordata > Actinopteri > Gobiiformes > Gobiidae > Paratrypauchen > Paratrypauchen microcephalus. The sequence goes on along the minus strand of JAVJIX010000001.1, from coordinate 9,646,152 downwards.
AACATTCTTTTCTATAGGAATTAATTTTCAATACACAATAATACAAGTTTATTTTATATTTTCCTGTGGTATTATCCCTGTTCTGGTATTCTAAATATTCACCAAAAAAATCCATTGAATCCATTTGAATTATAATTTTTTTTTATAATTCAAATGGATGTTTTCGTACTAGTTCAACTTTGATTAAAATAAAGCATTATCTTTGTCATAACCATACCATTTTCTGGCTTACTCTGTTAAATATAGTGTCTAGTATAGAATAAAACAAACATTTTCTGAGGCAGCACTTGTAAAACCTTTGAAAACCGCATACCTAGGTCATCATCTTATTATTATGGGAAGTGGCTGGGCATAACCACAAAACCGCAAAGCAGTAAAAATATCTAGTTTGGACGTTATGTGGCACCCTGAGTGAACCCCTTAACATCAAATACACACTAGCCTTATCCTTCCTGGCCCCTCACAAACTCCCCTATAAGCCCAGAGGTTAATATACACTCGGCTGTGGCTGGGGGATAGAAGAGGCCCTACGGAAACCAATAAAAAAAAATAAGTTTGAGGGCTCTGGATAACTACTCTCTAGCAAATACAGATAGCAATGGCTGCTATTATATAATTTGCTCTATACATCAATAAAAGTAAAATTTTCAGGTTTAAAAGTATTACTATCACTATAATCTAAACCAGAGAATGCCCAATCTTGTCTGATTTTATAAGCTAAGCAGTGTTGGGCCTGGTTTGTATTTGGATTTGACACGGCTAAGAATCCCAGGTGTCATAATGGAGCAGCAGCGCTCTAGTGTATACGGTACTATTGTTGTGTCCTTGGGCAGGACACTTCACCCACATTGCTTAAGTGTCCATGTACAGCTCTGGAAAAAAAATGAGACCACTGCATTTTTTTCTGAAATCAGCATCTCTACATGTATTACAGCCATTCCATTTCAGCGTCTGTTGGATTCCAACACAAACACAAAGCTGAGCTACTTCAGTTCTTGCACCAGGAGTGGAAGTGGAAGTCACCCAAGAACAATGTGAAAGACTTGTGGAGATCATGAGAAGACGCATGAAAGCTGTGATTAAAAATAAGGGTTATTGCACCAAATATTGATTTCTGAACCCTTCTTAAGTGTAAACATTAGTATTATGTTGTTTTAAAATGAATTTGATATTGGTTCTTTGCATTGTTTGAGGTCTGAAAACAAGTATCTTTTTTTGTTTTTTTGACCATATGTCATTTTCTGCACATAAATGCTCTAAATGATAATATTTGATTTGGAATTTGGGGGAAATGTTGTCAGTAGTTTAAAGACTTAAACAAAAATGTTCATTTTGCCCAAACACATACCTATAAGTAGTAAAATCAGAAAAACTGATAATTTTGCAGTGGTCTCTTATTTTTTCCAGAGCTGTATACTGGTGTTTGAGAATGCGGGACAATGGATGGCAATTAGTCCCTCTCTGCAATCTATCCTATCCTGACCACATTAACCAATAATAATCATTTTGTCAAATATGATTACAAACATTCTCTAAAATCTTCTATTATCCACGCTCTAATATCTGCTGGTTTAAAAGGCTATGGGAAGGTCATTTGGTATAAAACTCAATATCCAAATCCTTTCATTGTAAGAAAAAAGACTTTCAAACCACTTCATATTAACTTAACTTTTTGCAGTATCACAAGAAGCAAATGAAGTACAAGAAAAAGCGTATCCTCTTCCTCGCTCCGTACTTGAATGGTCATTAAGTTTTCTTTAGAGTTGCGATGGCTAACATATCAGCTGGACACTCGTGTTCATACAACCAGTGAAGTGATCGACATGGGCAAATGCTTTTGACTTGAATAATGCACTTTCCTCACAAACGGACACTTTTCCACTCTGCCGGCCCCCCTAACAAGCGCACTGGCTTTGGAGATGTTCAACTTCTTAAGCCCTGCTACACATGTACATTTATATGCACAGGCTAGCAATGTGCTCAGCCTCGGATTTTACATCATTTTCTCATATCCATAAAACAACTGTAAAGTCTATTTTTGGGGGAACAGAGGAGCGCTATTTCTTACTTGTTGCAGCACAGTTGAAATGCTTCCTTGTCTGATAATACTAGTTGTCATTGTTGTTCTTTATAGCTGGAGATGTGGAAGTCCCAGTGGAATATGACTGAAGCAGAGGAGAGACTACAGAAGGTGACACAGTCCTTAAGGAACAAGCATTTTCCTCAGCATGTACTCATTGTAACAAAAAGCCTTGAGCCTGCTGAATTTAATTAACATAATATCTGTCAGTTCAGTATGCCCTGCCTATGCTCTGTGTATTAACCATATGACAGTGACAGAGGGCCACTTCATCAGCCCAAAAGGACACATCAAAATGAGAAAAAAAAAACCAACATATTGATACATTTGTGGTACTTAAGCTTAAAGAGCCCATATTACTCTATTTTCTAATCTATGTTATGTTTTCTCATGAAAAACATACCTGACGTTGTGCTTTATTTCATTCACACATATCAAATCCTGCGTATCTAGACTGAGCTATTGAGAAGACACCGTTACACCTTGTGATGTCATGTGGTAATACAGGAAGTGCTAAACTCCATACAGCATCGCAAGAATCATTTAGATCATTTCAGCCCTGGACTTGCCATTCTCTGCTGAACAAAGATAAAACTTGAAAACTCTCACTACCTGACAGAACAAAATGGAACAGAGCATTTTGAGCATTGGAGATGTAGGCAGACTAATAGTGCAGGGTTACTCAAATGTGTGAATAAAACAAAACACAACCCCAGGTATGTTTTCAGGAGCTGACAACATTTTAACATGGCTTGAAGCTTGAAGTCAGGACCACTAATGGCAATATTTTTTGTTTTGTCCTCTTTTTTTGTTAAAACTCTATTAGAACTAGTCTTAATTTAGACCTAATACAATGTTAATATATTTTTAGGTGGCACATGGTGTAAAAAGTTTGAGAACCATTGATACATTAAATATTATTGTAGAGGTAGTATAAATTAGTTTGACAGACTAATATGAAATAGTAAATTTAACATGCATATCTGAATAACAATGTTTCACCTTTTGCTCTGCTCAAAAGCTTTGTTTTTATGTTTTGAACAGCACATATGGTGCAATATGAGAGCCCTGTTGTAGTAATTGTATTGTTAATCCACAAACAAATGCCTCCCAAACATTACATCGAAACAATAACTGAAATATTAATCATGTTTTGTAATGAACAACAATGTCATCACATATTTTGACTATGCAGTTATGGCTCTTACAAGGCTAAATTATTCCTATTAATACAATGCAAAGCACTCCCATGCAAAGAAAAGACTTTAGTTAGAGCTGAAATATGTCCAGAAAAGTCCTTTCCTTATTCGGCCTCGTTTAGTAAAATGGTTTGTGTGTGTGTATATGACAAAGTACGCCCTTTATGCTCAGATATTGATTATATAAATTTTCCTAACATTGCTTCAGCCTGCTCTGGGGCATTTTCGTTCATAATAATAAAAGACCAACTGGTTCAAACACACATTATAGCTCAACTAGGCATAAGCACCGCAAATCAGAGAGCTATATAACACACAGGTACAAAGATGGTAATGGTGCAATGAAGAGTTGGAGAGTTTTGTCAGGGAAAAGTTCTCTGTCAGGATAGAGGGTGAGATTGAGGTGGCTGATGGTTCTGCAGCTGCGGAATTACATAACTGTGACTAAGACTCTCAATCACCCATCTCACCATTCTATACAGTTTAAAATATAAAGATAAGTGGAGACATTTTGAAACTTCTTTAAAATTTATATTACATTACAATTAGGTAACAGTTGCTTAGAAGTTCCATGTGGCAGAACAGAGCTTAATCTTGCATTATGATTCACACCACTCATTACAGTATCAGGAAGTTGGGGAGTGCTTCTTCAGCATTTCACATATTCTTTATACTTATGGAACAGTCTGATAGTAAATTATGGTTCTTGCCCGAGTGCGATGGTGGTAGCGGCGATGCTGTGATATCAGCACGTATCACAATGACAGAATACGCTTCTGTGGCTGTGATGAATCCTTCTGCCTGCACAGACTTGTCACCTTCATAACAAAGCCACAATAGCAGATGCCAAAGCCAGCCCACACGTCTATTGTTATAATTACCTGACCTTCAAATCCACATTAATGAGCGCACAGGATGATCCTATTCTCTTTCATCATTTGGCTTCCCGAGCCCTCCTTTTATCTAACAAGGTCACCTTTCACAACACAGAAATATACAGCCCCCTCATAAATATACATCTACCTGCGCCTGCCTCTGTGCAGCCCCCAACTCAAGAAAGCGCCAAGAATTGACAAGAAAATTAAGCTGTAGGTGGCTCTGCAAAATGGCCATTTTGGGTTTGTGCAAGGAACCATCATGTTAGTCGAAACTGCATCTTTTATGTGACTCAATCGTTCTTAGCTAATAATAATGTTGTCTTAGGGCTTTCTCAGGTGCTCAGGTGATTGTCTTATTTACTTATTATTATTATTATTACTTATCTTGTCTGCATGTACTTTTTTGCTCTAACTTTCTTTTGCACTAAAAACTGTCTGGAGCTAATGTGGCAAGTGAATTTCTCCTGTGTGTGATCAATAAAGTCTTATCTTATCTGATCTTATCTTATAATTTTGTGCATTATTTGCTCGCACTCTCCATACTGGGGAATGTAAGCCATAGCTGACCTGGGGCTGCCCCTTCAGGTCCCTTAGACATTCATACAACTTCTGGTTGTAGGGCAAATGTCACTGAACTAGACTGTATGAAATGTCTGAGCAGTAACTAAAGGCATAGGGCACAGTCAGTGAGGCTGAGGTACAATAACTAGTCTTGTTTTTGTTTTTTTTTATGGTATAGAGCTACACTTTTCAACGCACCCGGACACATAATGTTGATCAAAACAGAAGGGAAATGCCCTGTTCTCACCCACTTGTTGATTGTACTCAATTACACAATTCACTACAGCTTAAGATCAAAAGAATGGCCTCTTTTTTTATTCAACATGCAGTGAATACGCATTGAGAGCATTCACACCTCTGATTAACATCAGAAAAGACCACTCAAGATACATCAACATCTTCAACAGTGGGTACAGTCATTAGAATTGTATAAACAGGTTTTGCTGAGCTTTAAGGCCCTGTCCCCACGACAACGTTTTTTGGAGGAAACGGAGAAGTTTGTGTGCATTTGGGCCTGCCGTCCAGAAGGCGCCGGCGTTTTTGGGGGCGAGAACGGAGTTTTTCAAAAACGGGTTCCAGAGTGGAGAAGTCGGAGAACGCCCCCCGTCGCGTTGGCATGTGGGCGGCAAAAAAGCGCGGCAGGTGAGAAAATGATGACGTCGCGCTGCCGTAATCATCACGTGACCGGTGACCAGAGGGTGTAACCCTGCGCCTTCCGCAGTTTATTGGCACTGCTGCATCAAACTCTGTTCATATGCAATGCATTGCGACAACAGCAGAGGACCATGCACAATTACGCCTTTCACGGAACCGGAGGCAGAGGAGCTTGTTTCGGGCTTCCTCCGTGTGCATGACATGCCACAAAGTTTGGGAGCGATCGATGGGACACATGTTGAAATCAAGCAGCCATCCACCAACGCCATGGCCTTCATCAACAGAAAGGGCAAACATTCCCTCAACATACAAGCGGTGTGTGACTACAGGTACCGGTTTATGGACGTTACTGTGAAGTGGCCTGGCAGTACGCACGACGCACGGGTGTTTGCCAATTCAAAGCTAAACACGTATTTTAAAACTGGAAAGATCCCATCGCTGGAAAGGCAGATAGTGGACAATGAGGAGCACATACCAATTTGAGTGTGTTGTGTGCTGTAAATAAAGAAAAAGAGCAACCATTTCTTGTCTTTTTTATTAAATGAAAATGTACCTTTTACAAACAGGCACATGCAGTATCACACAAAAATATATAGCTGCCCGTTGGTGATGGTCCCCGGTTGTATATTCTCGCCGAAAAGCCAACATAATGTCCGAGTATGTTTAACATTCCCGTAGTAAGATCCAAACAAGCATTTTGCCTAAATAACACGACCAAGGTTAACGAAAGTTCTACTTGTTAATGTCTATCTAATAAAACGATAGCAAGTAATGCTAACTATCGATTTATAGGCAAAAACTCTGCTCACGCAGCGCAAATCTTTGTTCTGTGGCGTCTGTCTATGTTAGGGACGGTCAGCATTTTCACATTACCGGAGTGAGTCACTGCTACATTGGTGGAGCAGGGGGACAAAATATATTCGCTTGTGTTGACGGCCCCTAAAGTACACGTGTTTGCTTGTTTATGAAAGAGAAAGGACTTTCTGCGCATGTGCTCTTTGTAGTCTTGCGTTACCGGTGGCTCTGGCTCTTTCCGGTTTACAGCGCCACTTATCGGTGTGACATATGTACTACATCGTTTTCACTCAGCGCTCCGTGCTCATCTTGACGCGAAGGTTTTCTGATCCAACACGTGTGTGGACGAGACTTTTTTTCACCCCGGGTAAAAAAAAAACAGGAACGTTGTCGTGGGGACAGGGCCTAAAATTCTATTGCGTGAGAATAAAGCATACCCAACAGTAGGAAGTAAAAGCAATATATCTTCTGTAACAACAGATTCAATATCTAATAGTTTGAACATATTAAATGAAATGGTGGATTTATCTTTGTCAATATGTCATGCTATAAGTGTAGTGCAAATATAGTATAAAGAATATTCAAAAGCGCAACAAACACTGTTTCAAGCCTGCTCAATGCCACACAAAATGTAACCGTCAACTTATTTCATTTATTATAAATATATAGCTGGGATTGGACATCTTATTTGATATTGTATTTTATACTTTATTACTTACTTTTCTATTTAATTCTGGTTTGTACATATACATTTATTATCTTTTTTTGTTTGTTTTTATATAATTATGTCTCATTTGACACTGGTTTCTTGCTTTTTTTTTTCTTTTTTGCTATTCCATCTTTTGTTACCCTCTGTTATATTTGATGAGTAAGCTACTGTACCCAAAACAATTTCCCTTGTGGATCAATAAAGTTTGTCTGTCTAAGTCTAGATATGATGAAAACTTTTATTTATTCAACCTCAACAAATAATAAAATTAAAATACTTCTGCATCTTAACCCTTGATTGCAAAGGTGTTGTCTCGGTCAGTGTACAATAGTGGATTTTAGCCCTAATTTAAAGTGGGACAGTCAGCTTCTGCATTTCTTTATTTATGTACAGCTTGTTACCAGAAGATTCAAACTGTCGGAGCTCCTTCTCAGCCCCCTCCGCTCAATCCCCAACAGACTGCAATAACTAGAATGTGTAGACACCGAGCCGAGACAGCAATAAATTGGACGTCCTAAGCCACTGAACTGCGCTTTCTAAATCAAATTCATTTTAGCATAGCACAGATTTCTTTTGCCAAAATATAAAACTTCCAGATTCAAGCCCGCAAGTCTCACTGCACACAGCCGAAGATGAGGGCGAGCGGCTTAAGTGGATAACATCGCATTAAAGGAACAGAGCACCATCTTTGTAACGCTAAATGTATTTTAACTTCTCTTACTTCCTTACTACAATGCATTTAACCGGCACTTAAGAAGGACCGTTCCCACCAGTGTAGATTTGATCACGGGGCGGCCAAGAGCAGAGATGATGTGCGCAGTGACTCCTGGAGACCATCTACCTGCAGCCTGCTTTAAATCAGATCAGAGAAGAGGGGATGGACAATATTACATGCTACCGTCTTATCTGGTTCAACACAGACTTCAGTTATGGTTAAGGTCTTTGTAGGTAAACTTGTATTTATCTGTGGTCATGCTGGTCCCTTTAAAACCCAATCTACACATTATTATACATTATACAGTGACATTATACATATTTTCATGTCATTTTCACTTTTCTGACACTCTAAAGTTGGATATCCCCATTAAATAACACAAATAATAATAGTAATGGACCCCAAAAAGAATAGTCCTTACCAAGACAATGGGGACGCTAATAAAAAACAAACAATTTATTTTCAAAGTATTGCAGTGAGTCCAGTCAGTTGCACCTAAGACAAAAAAATAAAAAAATAAAAGAGACCACTGCAAAATTATCATTTTTTTTTTTTTTTACTTTACTACTTATAGGTATGTGTTTGGGCAAAAGGAACATTTTTGTTTGAGTCTATAAACTACTGACAACATTTCCCCAAATTCCAAATAAAATATTATCGGACTCTTCACGCATTATCGTTTAGAGCATTTATTTCCAGAAAATGTCAAATGGTCAAAATAACAAAAAAAGATACATGTTTTCGGACCTCAAACAATGCAAAGAAACAAGATCAAATTCATTTTAAAACAACATAATACTAATGTTTACACTTAAGAAGAGTTCAGAAATCAATATTTGGTGCAATAACCGTTATTTTAAAATCACAGCTTTCATGCGTCTTGCATGCTCTCCACAAGTCTTTCACATTGTTCTTGGGTGACTTTATTCCACTCCTGGTGCAAGAACTGAAGTAGCTCAGCTTTGTGTTTGTGTTGGGATTCAACAGACGCTGGAATGGAATGGCTGTAATACATGTAGAGATGCTGATTTCAGAAGAAAATGTAGTGGTCTCTTATTTTTTCCAGAGCTGTATTTGTAATGCAGCTCCATGCTCACAGACAGATGCACTGATTGCTCCAGTTGTTTAGCTTCTGTCATTCTCTGATTGGTTAAATTCACCTGTCACTCAGTCCGAGTGAAGTGTGAAATCTCAGAAGAAGGAAATACCTTTATTTACCTCCATAAGACATTATAATATTATTAAAGTATATCTTGCCCAAGAAAATTCGGCTGGTTGAGGTAACAGGGACATTTCTATGACATATTGCATACTACATGTGTCTTCTAGTTCTAACTCATGGACTGTGAACATCGCTGACCAGCTCGCTGCCTTCCAAATAGAAAGTAAGCATGAGGGCGCTTCCAGCTCCATCAACTCTGGCTCCAAATTGACTTTACATTGAAAAATTGTCACTCCTCTCTTTCTAATTGCTGCTGTGAGCCTCGTCATTTTGGTCTTAAATGTTCTTATTAACCCGCTCTACATGATCTTAATAAATTTTTAATAAATAAATTCCTATTCTATATGGAACTCTGCAACAAATTCGTCCGTATAACTGCTAGCCTCGTGAGCTTTGTTTGACTGAAGCTGAACACTATGGGTGACTTCACACTCCCTTAGTCCACTTTTTTATAAAGAAAATGTCCTAACTACACAACACAATGTCAATTTGTTTACAGTTTTCAACCAAATCCTAACTTTTCTTTCATTTCAGGCTATCCACTATTGAAGTGAACAATCATATTTACTTCAGATCCTGTCCGGATTTTAAGCCCTCAAAGATATTCAAACATCATCACCCGACTAAACGGAAGCACTCATTGAGGGATACTAGCAGTTTAATAGCCCCATTACGCACCCATTTACACATCTGCATAAAATTATCAGCCTGGCCTCCCGCAAATGTTTTAAAACGCATTTGTATTAGAGAGGATTGCGTCTTATCGGCCAGTGTATCGGTGATTGTTTTCTGAGTGACACACTGGAGATTTGGGCACATAATAATAAACCACATTAAACTCAATAATTGACAGACAAGTTGGAGGCTGCAGAAGTTGAAGTGCTACCTTGGGAGCAGTAACACAGTAGAATAGATTGTCAATGGTTGTGTCTCTCTAAATGATATTGCCGTCCTCTTGCTGAACTTTGCTGTAATGTTTAATTGCTACAGTTAATTGGCTTCCCTCCAAGATCTTTATTTTATTGCTGAACCCCAATATACAGCAGCCTTTGTGATCTTAATGGGAGGTTATGTACTAAAGCCAAGATTTACACAAGGCTTTCTCACACTGATTATGATGAAAAAGAGAAGTACAATAGTAAATGAACTGGCATTTGGACAACTTCCTGCTGGCGGCTGAATACCCCGCAGTGTAGTGCTGTCAAGAGTTGGGGACAAGATGGCAGTTTGAAAATTTTGAAAACATTGTCAACAAAATGGCCCGACTATTCAAATAATGTTGCACGCTACACCCAAATTGCCTGGTAAATCCAGATTGAAATCCTCTGCAAAGGATTTACAATCTGGTCACAACTCCTTCCTCTGTGTCTTTTTTTTTTGTTTTAGGTTTGACATGCTTTTCTCTCATTGGCTAATCTGCCTGTCAGTCGTCTCAACTCATGGCGATATGACCAGGTTATGTGTAGTTTTGTGCAGGTATTGCTGGGTTTTAGATGACATCACAGCATTCTAGGCCAGTATTAATTAACATAGATGGGGGACAGCTCAAATGAATATTGTTAAAATGCAAGATGTGTGAAAAGTCCCTCAGTCGTCCAGGTAGAATCCATGATAAAAGGAGAAGTCTGTCTTAAAATGCAAGATTATGTTGTAATACAGTGACTTCTTGAGTCTAGATAAGAATTGAAAATACCAGGTTCAACATTTTTGAATTTACCTTTTGGCTATTTGATGACAAAGTACTATGTTATTAGTAGGGAAATCTGTCTCTTGCCCCACATTTGGGCATATGCAATGTGAAAACTACCAATTATTATATTTCTATATCATATTATTTATTTTTACTGGTACATATACATTTATACAATTATGCCTTATTTGACACCAGTCTTTTGTTATTTTTACTACTTATTTTGAATGTATAATTACCGTATTATATTTTTTCTCTGTTATTATAATATATTGTGAAGCGTGAGCTACTGTCTTAAAAAAAAACCTAAAAAAAAAAAAAAACATGCACCTGGGATTACAGGTGGAAATTAGCTCTAGTGCTTCAACCTGGCGCAATGCATCTCTCCTGTTAAGGTTAATGTAGATTGTGCACCGTCCCTGTCTCATAAATAAACTAAATAAATAAATAGTAAATGGATCAATATAGTTTGTCTAAGTCTAAATCAAAAATCACTCAATGTAATGTGTGGACTTAGGATTTCTTATCTTTTTTGATCCAACAAACAAGCCACTGTAGTCTGACAAGTGTAGTTTCAAACTAGCTGTAGTCTGCAGTATATAGGTCACTTGCTTTGGGATGCTAAACATTGCTTAATTCATATATATATATACACATATATATATATATATATATATAAGCAGAAAGGAAAACACGGGACATCTATCTGCTTTCTGTTGCCAAAGGTGCAAACGATTACGTGTTCTGTTTTACGCTCACCATCTGCTACAAACCCATTTATATTCTACACACTCTTATCAACAAAACACTGTAATTTCAAATCAGCAATATGCATCACAAAACACTATATATTCAAAGCTTATTCTGAGTACAGACTTTTAGGCCCTGTCCCCACGACAACGTTCCTGTTTTTTTTTTTACCCGGGGTGAAAAAAAGTGTCGTCCAGACACGTGTTGGATCAGAAAACATGCGCGTCAAGATGAGCACGGAGCGCTGAGTGAAAACGATGTAGTACATATGTCACACCGATAAGTGGCGCTGTAAACCGGAAAGAGCCAGAGCCACCAGTAACGCAGGACTACAAAGAGCACATGCGCAGAAAGTCCTTTCTCTTTCATAAACAAGCAAACACGTGTACTTTAGGGGCCGTCAACACAAGCGAATATATTTTGTCCCCCTGCTCCACCAATGTAGCAGCGACTCACTCCGGTAATGTGAAAATGCTGATGGTCCCTAACATAGACAGACGCCACAGAACAAAGATTTGCGCTGCGTGAGCAGAGTTTTTGCCTATAAATCGATAGTTAGCATTACTTGCTATCGTTTTATTAGATAGACATTAACAAGTAGAACTCTCGTTAACCTTGGTCGTGTTATTTAGGCAAAATGCTTGTTTGGATCTTACTACGGGAATGTTAAACATACTCGGACATTATGTTGGCTTTTTGGCGAGAATATACAACCGGGGACCATCACCAACGGGCAGCTATATATTTTTGTGTGATACTGCATGTGCCTGTTTGTAAAAGGTAAATTTTCATTTAATAAAAAAGACAAGAAATGGTTGCTCTTTCTCTTTATTTACAGCACACAACACACTCAAATTGGTATGTGCTCCTCATTGTCCACTATCTGCCTTTCCAGCGATGGGATCTTTCCAGTTTTAAAATACGTGTTTAGCTTTGCATTGGCAAACACCCGTGCGTCGTGCGTTCTGCCAGGCCACTTCACAGTAACGTCCATAAACCGGTACCTGTAGTCACACACCGCTTGTATGTTGAGGGGATGTGTCCCATCGATCGATCCCAAACATTGTGGCATGTCATGCACACGGAGGAAGCCCGAAACAAGCTCCTCTGCCTCCGGTTCCGTGAAAGGCGTAATTGTGCATGGTCCTCTGCTGTTGTCGCAATGCATTGCATATGAACAGAGTTTGATGCAGCATTGCCAATAAACTTCCAAAAGTCTGCAAAAGATACTGAAGTCCATTGTCCGCCATGGCTGTTGTTATCTGGTTGTTACCTGCGGAAGGCGCCGGGTTCCACCCTCTGGTCACCGGTCACGTGATGATTACGGCAGCGCGACGTCATCATTTTCTCACCTGCCGCGCTTTTTTTCCGCCCACATTCCAACGCAACGGGGGGCGTTCTCCGACTTCTCCACTCTGGAAGCCGTTTTTGAAAAACTCCGTTCTCGCCCCCAAAAACGCTGGCGCCGTCTGGACGGCAAGCCCAAACGCACCCAAACTTCTCCGTTTCCTCCAAAAAACGTTGTCGTGGGGACAGGGCCTTAAAGAAACACTGTGTAGGTTGGTGCAAGAACGCAAAAACACTTCACTATAGATAAGCATAGTTGTTTGGCATTAGACTGTCAGCTTTAGTGCTCTCGTGTCAGTCTCCACAATGGGAGGTGGGGCCAGAAACACAGAGCTGCTTGACTGTGGTACTTCCAAAACACCAATTAGATTCTAAATCACGCCGGAGCACTAGTTGCAATGTGAGGGGCCTGTCACTTCTGCACAATTTATGTGCCTTTTACATGAGCAGGAAGAAAGATGAGGGCTCTGAGGCATTCACTCCGAGGATAACTGAGACTGAGGGTAGAGCTAAGTGTTAAGGAAAAACAAAACAAAGAAAACGACCAAAACAACACAAATCAGAGACTGGATCAAAATGTGTGAAATGAGTGCTAATTTATGAACTTGCAATACATAACTCCATGAAACACATTGTTGCTAAAGAATAGAATAGCAATTAGTAAATCGCAAAAGCAATTTTTAACACAAATTTCTCCACAAACAACAAAACAACCTGTCTTATTAACTGCTAACCATGTACATGTTCTGAAATGTGATTCTTCTTCATACACTTTTTGTCAGTTTGTTAATTCTGGGCACATTTGCTATGTGAACCTTGAACAGAATCTTATTATTAAAACATAAATTACAAATCTAATCTCAGTGCTTGTTATAAAAAAATAGCAATTACATATTTTTTCTCAAATCATTCAGCCCTACTATATTGTAACAATGCCATAGTAAATCATGAAGGGTTATCTGAGGTATGCATGTTTAAGGAGTACAGGAAAAGCACCTGAAAGAATACTATGCCGACAAAGGGAGAACATGCAAATGCCACTCCAAATGGGCTACAAACCCAAGACTATGGAAGCGAGAGTTAAGTTACAGCGTTAGTACTGTTAATCAGTACTGCCCTGTATCACATTAGTGGTCTTACAGTGCAGAGAACTGCACCAAAACCAAAAATGTGATAGTTCAGGGTTTAAATCCTGTGTTTTTGTTTTGCATCTAAAAGCTTAAAAGAGAATCCCACAGCAATCAAGGGTCTTAACCAACATATTGCTTTTCCTTGACTCTTTCCTTCCTTGCTTAAAATCTCCACAGCCAAATCCACATGTATTAGACTACTTTTATTACCATTTCAACATTTCGCACCTGCACTATACAGTATTTCAAAGCTTTACTTGAAGATCAAAAGGTAAACCTGCACAAACAGCTCAAGAATACCGAAGGCAGACAAGGCTCCAGCTTCCACCTCCTCCACAGTCAAAGTCAGACCTTTTCTGTCAGGCCTATTCAGCAATAACTATACTTACACTGTGCTTGTGTCCCGGAGAAAAGGACTCGGCCCTAACCTTGCATCCCAAGGACACATCATTTGAAATGCACTGGGCACCACTGCCGTTAGATGTCCTTTTTCCAGAATTAACCTCAGCTAGTCTTTCCTGTCACCCACAAATCTGAGCTGAGACAAGTCTGCGGTACTGACATGAAACACGTTCTTTTCTAATGCTTCCAGTTGGGGCAATTGGCATGTTTACTTTTGAAAAATACTAATTAAGCAGCTTTCTTTTAGATTTCTTTTGAGGTGTGGGGGGCTCCGTGACCTCTATTAGTGACTGGGAGATCCATCTGTATTCAAGGTAACCTCAGTGGTGATACATGCAGTCACAGAGCGAGACGCCTGTCCAGAGAGGGAAGAAAACTGAGGCCTCAGATGGCTAAAAGCACCCATGATTAAAATGCAATTCAGTTAGGAGCAGGAGATGGATGAATGACCTAAATGGAATTGGCAACGGCACAGGTAGAGTCACTCCGGCTGAACTGGTGCAAATCTAGACAAGACATGAATGTTTGAAAACAGGTTTGTGTTTTGGGTTATGTATTTTCTTTATATTTTTTACTTGTAAAGGCGTAATATGCAAACAAATCTCTCCAATTACAGTTCTGTCCACATCATAGACTGAAGCTCATGATGCTAGCAGTTATAGGAGTGAATTTGGAGCCAGGTTCATATTAGGAATAGGAATTTACTTACATACAAAATATCAAAAGAAGAAGAAGAAGTGACTTTATTGATCTCACATAGGAGAAATTCTTCTCTGCATTTAACTCATCCTGTTATTAGGAGCAGGGGGCAGCACATTACTGCGCCCGGGGACCATCTTCATGATCTTCTTGCTTCGGTTTGGTCAGGACCTCAGCTGGAGGATTTTACCTGGTGCATGTTTTGGGTTGATGGGGGAAACCGGAGTGCCTGGAGGAACCCCACCCAGACACGGGGAGAACATGCATACTCCAAATAAAAGCATCGGGATCATATACAGTGAGATAATACCAACATTTTAAGACCAAACTAACGAAGCTCACTGCAGCAGCTACAGAGTAAATGTAATGTAAACTCAATTGGAGTCATTAGAGCCGGATGTGGCCCCATGAACACTTCCTATTTGGAATGAGACAGCTATACCCACAGTCTAAGGTCCACATGAAACAAAACTTGGCAAAAAATTCAAGTGAAATCATTTTTTCACAATAGCTTCAGGAAGTGGTCCCATTATTCAACACCAAATATGTGAATATTGTTACTGAAAGGGTTGTAAACAATAAGGACAATTAATATACCAAATCTGTGGAGTCAATCATTGCTAAATAATGATATGGTTCAGATCACTTGGATATTTCTTCCATAAGTACAGCTCTGGAAAAAAATAAGAGACCACTGCAAAATTATCAGTTTTTCTGATTTTACTACTTATAGGTATGTGTTTGGGCAAAATTGACATTTTTGTTTGAGTCTATAAACTACTGACAACATTTCCCCCAATTTTCAAATAAAAATATTATTGTTTGAGCCTTTATTTGCAGAAAATGACAAATGGTCAAAATAACAAAAAAGATACATGTTTTCAGACCTCAAACAATGCAAAGAAACAAGATCAAATTCATTTTAAAAACAACATAATACTAATGTTTACAAATTGAACTTCTCCTGTTATCACTAATGTTTACACTTAAGAAGAGTTCAGAAATCAATATTTGGTGCAATAACCCTTATTTTTAATCACAGCTTTCATGCGTCTTGGCATGCTCTCCACAAGTCTTTCACATTGTTCTTGGGTGACTTTATTCCACTCCTGGTGCAAGAACTAAGTAGCTCAGCTTTGTGTTTGTGTTGGAATTCAACTGGAATTCGCTGGAATGGAATGGCTGTAATACATGTAGAGATGCTGATTTCAGAAAAAAAATGCTGTTGTCTCTTTTTTTTTTTTCCAGAGCTGTACATCTCTCTAAAGTCAAAAAAGAACAACTCATCTCACTGCAGTATAGGTGATCAAAGACACATTGTACAACTGTATCTCAAACGCATGGGACCAAACGGATTAGCCTACTACAAACTGGGAGCACAGCATGCTAACTGCCCCCAGGAGAAACTAGAGCATCTTTAAGCATGGTAGCTATCACTCCTAGATTCTGCATCAGATTAGTCTTTGAGCCTCTCCATGCACATGCTGACAGAATGTGACAGTGTCAGGATTAAGAAGCTCTTCAAAGACTTTGTGATCATTAACAGGGCTGCTAATTATTACTGAGGAGGCACCAGTGACGGGGCGGCACTCACTCACACAGACTTAAGCATTCACACAGATCCAGAGCACCTCCAGAGCCACAAAGCTTTTAATTGGCCTAACTGCCCTTCTTTGTTTAAATGGACACAAAGAAACAGCTATGCAGGCTATGAGTGAACGTAGGTACTGACATTCCAACTAAATGACTGATAGGTGATGATACATGATGATAAGTCTTCGCTAAAATGATAAAATGGGATCACATGATGATGATCAAATCAGATCAAATGTGTGTAGGTATGTATGACACTGATGTTATGAATGATTCTTAATAATGCTTTATTTTATTTATTTTAACTTATATATTTAATGTTTTATCTTGCTTTATATAAGACATTTGTCCTGGTTTACTTAACTTTGTTCTACAGCTCTGGAAAAAAATGAGACCACTGCATTTTTTCCTGAAATCAGCATCTCTACATGTATTACAGCCATTCCATTCCAGCGTCTGTTGAATTCCAACACAAACACAAAGCTGAGCTACTTCAGTTCTTGCACCAGGAGTGGAATAAAGTCACCCAAGAACAATGTGAAAGACTTGTGGAGAGCATGCCAAGACGCATGAAAGCTGTGATTAAAAATAAGGGTTATTGCACCAAATATTGATTTCTGAACTCTTCTTAAGTGTAAACATTAGTATTATGTTGTTTTAAAATGAATTTGATCTTGTTTCTTTGCATTGTGTGAGGTCTGTAAACATGCATCTTTTTGGGTTTTTTTTTACCATTTGTCATTTTCTGCAAATAAATGCTCTAAACAATAATATTTTTATTTGGAATTTAGGGGAAATGTCAGTAGTTTATAGAATCAAACAAAAATGTTCATTTTGCCCAAACACATACCAATAAGTACAAAATCTGAAAAACTGATAATTTTGCAGTGGTCTCTCTTTTTTTTTCCAGAGCTGTATTTTAGACCTGGCAAGTGAAAAAGCATGGCAAACACAGCCCTTGCATTTGGTCTATCAAAGAGAATGAGACTGAACTATCATGGTGCAATATCAGCAAGAGAAGCAAATATGTGGGCGGAGTTTGACAAGAACCATGTGGAGACAAATACCTGTGACTGTCCCAGACTATTGTTATACACACATACACAGTATCATAAAGCCTAGATCATGGTATAAAGAGGATGTGTTGGCTTATCTAATACAGCTAATACAGCCATCATGTAAGAAGTGTCTGCTCAGTCTTATTGTGGCCAATTCAAATACGTGGGAGTGGACGGATCTTGGCCAGCGCTGCCATGTGCATAAGAGGATGTGGTATAATCTTCACTGCCATCTTTAATGAGATCTGATGCAGGATGCTGCGCTAGCCACGAACACGGGCCATGGGCCTGTCGAGCAGCACATGGAAACACAATACGGGCAGAGTGATCAAGTGGTGTGTGCAAAGAAAAGACTGTCCAAATGATCTAATGTGGTCAGCCGTGGCAATCCTTTAAACACACAAGGAACATTTAGCTCAAGTAGAAAGGAATTACAGTGGAAACCCAAGACCCATGCAAGAGTGTTGGATTAACCTCCGCAAAGAACTAAGGGTTACATGATATGGATATGACCGCACGCACTGTTTCTTGGTCTATATTTTATTTATTGTAGAACTGTCTTGCTTCTAAAATGTTGTAGCAGTCACTCAATACATGCTGGCAAAAAGAGCAGTAATGAAACACCTAACATAACGTATACCATTTGCCTATTTGACCAGTGTGGCCTTTGGAAGAAAATAGCTTGAATTTAAAATATAAGTTTAAATCACATGTTAAACTAACTAGAGATTAATTGCTTGAGGGTGCATGATGTAACATTTCTGGAAGAGCTGCCACTTGCTAGTCTACATAGAGATATTTTAGCTTTGCCTGCAGTGTTCCAAAGTATGGCAATAAACTTGTCAGTCTCCATAGAAACAAGCAGTAGATGCCACCAGGCTATTTTACAGGTAAGATGTGTGAAGCAATGACCCCACTCACGGTTAGAATGCATGTTTTTAAAAGGTATTTTTGAGCTATAAAAACACACAGAATTTAATAAATACATTTTATACAAGTTTAAAACCATATTCTGGAACATTACAGGCAAACCAATATTATTTTCATGGTGGCAGACCCCCAACATGAAAAGTTATGCAGTGCATCCTTAAGGGGAAAAAAAATCAATTTTAATTTATCTATTTTAATTTTTTTGCATGCTCTTGGCATCCAGGGTGGGCAGCAAAGCAAGAATTTCACTGTTCAGGGAAACGTTTTTCTTTACTGTGCATTTACTGTGAATCTTGAATTAAAAATAAGGATTATTGCACCAAATATTGATTTCTGAAACTCTTCTTAAGTGTAAACATTAGTATTATGTTGTTTTAAAATGAATTTGATCTTGTTTCTTTGCATTGCTTGAGGTCTGAAAACATGTATCTTTTTGTTATTTTGACCATTTGTCATTTTTTGCAAATAAATGCTCTAAACAATAATATTTTTATTTGGAATTTGGGGGAAATGTTGTCAGTTTGCCTTAACACATACCTATAAGTAGTAAAATCAGAAAAACTGATAATTTTGCAGTGGTCTTATTTTTCTCCAGAGCTGTATATGACTAGCTCTGTATTTTTGACAAATTAAATAAAAAATGCAATGCAACTATAATCAAGACACCACACTGTTTTAATTGCGGCAATGATTATGGTATATTTATGGGTACAGCAATAACAATTCATTTGCAAAATACATAGGGCAGCGTCTTACTCTATCAATTATGCATTAACTCAGTCTTCCCAAAGTAGTTTTATAAAGTTTGCCCCTGTGAAAAGGTTTCTACCCGTTTTAAGTGCAAAAACAAGTTGAAAAGTCTCTGAAGACCAAACCTGACCTCTGTCCACCAAACATTTGAGACTTTTTAAGAGTTTTCCTCATGCTACCTCCTGTTTGGTGAGCAATAACACACCATCAATGTTCTCTTCCTCTTTCAAGTCGCTCAGAGACAGGGCCCATTCATTCAATTTGGCCTAATCAAATCTGAACTGAGTTAACAGCCGTGTGTCAATCTTCTCCAGGGCAGCGTGCTCCAGTTGCAGATATGCATTCGGGGCCCGTGTCTCCTGGGTATATTTAACTCATACATAAAAACAGAGATTGTCTCAGCAGATATACGACATGTCAGTGGCGGCCAGACAGCAAGTATTGGTTACAGGCTCTCATGTCTAGACTGGCGACAGGGCATCTTGATACATTTTCTGTTTTCTTTGGTAGGAAATTGCAGGAATCACGAAACAAGCACTAACATAGGTTTGTCAAGATAATTACTATACTGACTTATGGTTCAATAAATGACTGATGGAGCATATTATTTTGGGCTCAATGTTGTGACCATTTATTTGCACTACGAAGGAACTTAATTTTCCAGCTGTAAAGCAGTGTTTCTCAATTTGTGGTCTACCAATCGTGGTACACAAATACTTCCCGGGGGTGGGTCCTAAACAGTTCAATTATTTGCTTAATTTAGAGTTTTGTTTGTTTCTTTTTGTCCTCCTTGGGCAATTTCTTGGTAAAAGCTGCTGTAGTAATCATGTGTTTAAATTTTAGACCTTGTTTAGTCTATGGCAAATGGAGAAATTTAATTTGTCAACTGGTCAAAAGTTTATTTGGTCGAATATGTTTCGCAGCTCATCCAAGCTGCTTCTTCAGTTCTGTCTAGAGCGCTGGTGGACACTGCTTATAACTGGGTGCAGGGAGGAGCTAACTTTGTTTACAGTTTATGTTAGTTAGGTAAGCCTATTCAATATGCACTGGGAGTAGTGTGTGGGGGGTCTTGTTAGTCAAGTTAGATCCAGAATAGTATTATAACAGACTTGGTTAAGATCTGGTGGTATTTAGAAAACCAAATCTTTACTTTGGTTGTACTTGGTATGACAAGTTTGAGAACCAGTTTGCTAATCTCTGGTCATGCACAAACCATAAATAAAAACATGTACATACAACACACACCATACATTCAAACCTCTGTGAATCAAAAGACACATTAGCCAGTATTGTTTGAATTCTATAACATTATAGAAACTGATACTTGTTACTGATACTGTTACTGTCCAGCTGGTTGGCTCAACTGGTAAGTCACTGACTTTCCCTGGCGGGATGTGGGTTCAAATCCCCCCCCCCGGCAATGACCAAAAACCAGTGTGGGTCCTTGGGCAAGACCCTTCACGGTACTGCCCCATGGGCGCCGAAAGATGGCTGCTCACTGCTCCTGAAAAGGATGAGTCAAATGCAGAAGTGAAATTTCTCCCGTGTGTCACTGTGTGTCATTGTGTGTGAGACCAAATAAAGACTTAAATCTTAAGTCCAAACTACGAAATGCAAGATGCGTTGTTTTTTTTTGCCTGGAAAGACGTGAGAGTCTCTCCAGGCTTGGATGTCCTTTATCCGAGCCTCCAAACCTCTGAAACAGCAGTGGTTTAATTTTATTTTCTGTGGAAATTTGTTTATTTCATGGGAGGCGTCTCATATCTTCCTCCGCACTTAAAACGCGGAAGTGGGTGACAGCGCACAGCGTACAGCTAATCCAGGAAACAGTGGCGTATTCGGCCACACCTCCACCCGCTGCACTGGCCTGTCTCTGTCCTCCTCATTTGCATTCAAGCAACAACACCCAGAATAAAGCGTTTCAGAGACATATTTATGACTCTGACTGTCTTCAGGAGGCTCTCTCATGCACTGAGGCTTGATTTTGGAGAAGGATTCATATACAGTATTAGGGAACCACTAAGGTAACCTGGGAAATCCCAGGCTGCTTTCGTTCGTTCCGATCTGAAAGACAGCCTGGCAACTATGGCAAGCGAGCTCTCCAGATTCTGGGAGCCAATGAGAAAGCGGGGAGGGGTGGAAAGACGGTGACACGTACTACGTGACAAACAGAAGCTTGTAGTTTGAACTGACAACATGACATGATTGGCTACGTATCCGCCAAATGATAGACATTCGTAACGCCCAATAAATGGCTGTTGGCGATCGTAAACCACACCTCCGGTATGAGATATTTCGAAGGTGGCTTCCACACCATATCTCACTTGTGATATGGTCAGGTGTAAACCAGGCAACCACTAAGGCGCCATATAAAAGCATCAAGAAGTACCATGTCATGAGATCTTTAAAAGAATATGCAGCAGAAGACTTCAATAGTATCATTAATACTGTGTAATTCACTACTTGTACACACAGATTTCATATCAAAAGAAGTCAACTGGGCAATGTTTTTAGGAGTTTGAACAGTTTTTAGGAAAGATACACTGCATTACTTTCTGACTCATTGCACTTTACATGTGTAACTAACAGCTAAAACATATGTTAACAGTGTTGATCCTTAGCATGTCATTCCGGGCTAGTGGTGCCATTAAGGGGCAGTCTATCAGGCAGTCAGGTTAAGAATATGTCAACCCAGAGGACGTTTATAGTGGGAGGAGGAGGTCTGTCCCGAGAGCGCACTGGCCCGCAGTGTCTCCTGCTTGACTAATGTAATCCATGATTGCACTCATCCCAATTAAAAGCTGGAATGGCCTCAGAACAGCTGTAATGGGAGGTCTCGGAGGAGGCCATAACCACTAGTAATGTCACAAGTCTTGTTTAAAAGATCAGCATCTGTTTCAAATCCACTAAGTCTTCATGCCTTTGAGGCCGCCGATGGACCATATCGTTCTGACCATCTGCACGTGCTGTTAATGTAGGGAAAATAATAAGGGAAAGTAAATTTGAAATAATCCTGTCGTGTGGGGATAAAAACACAGATAATTGAGAAGATTGTGTTTAAGTTTTGCCATTGCATTTGTAACCTTGTGTCTTTAGGCAAGACACAACACACACAGCCAAACAAAGTAACAGTGACACATTGTTTAGGGGCATCATAGGTGAAATGAACCCACTTACTAGAGGACACAATGCAATTCCAACAGTGGGAATCTACCCAGGCCTGGACTTGTAATCGGGCATACCGGGCATTTTCCCAGTGGGCCAATATAGACAGTGGACTAAACCAATCAGGATATAGAAGCTTACGAGAGTGGTTCCACCCCTTTCTCTGCACTGATCCCCGCCAGTTTCAGTGTTGAGCGTGGAAACATGGATAAGGAGCAGAAAGGGGGTGTGGAGAAGTTGTGGGCTAAAAGATTTAAAAATCTCGCTATAGACGCTGCAAAATGTTCTAAAATAACAGACATATTCTCTGGAGGGACTGCTGGATCCTCCACGTCCTCTGCAGGTTGGAGGTGGACAGGGAGAGGAGCAGCCAGAGACAGTGGACAGGGAACCTGAGGGAAACCGAGGGACAGAGTGACCAGGCTTGCAGAGGCACAGCAGGTAAGCAGGTAGTAATGTTAGGATAATACCAGGACTTTTAGGTGATGGACAGGCATGAAAATCACTCACCTTTCGGCAAAAAAGAGCAAGATGCATTTTAAATAAACAATTGAATGTGTAGTTACTGGTGGTGTTTGGGAGCTGGGATTTTTCCTTTAAATGCTGCGCCTTGGTTTCCCCTCGGCCAAGACGTAACAATAGTTAAATACTTTGCTTCGGGGAACACATACATAAATTAGTCCGTTGTGCTCCGCTAAATATGAGGGGCCGGTCTAAGCCAAAAATGCCAGGGCGTTTTTTTTTTTTGTCCCAGTCCCTCCCTGAATGCACTTTGTAACTTTTCTGGTAAGGGGTTTGCCACATGCTTGTCTTTATCTTTTTGTATGGAATGTTCCACAGTATCACACTAAACATATCCATGGAGACAAGCAGATGATACCACCAGGCCTTGTTACAGGTCAGTTCTGCGGGCCGGAACTTCACCCAGAGTAAGATTTTTGTATTACTCAAAACACAACTGAATAAATGCAAGTAATATTTAATGCAATATTGTGCAGCATTCCAGGCAATGCAAAAACATCTCGATAGACACATGCAGGTATGTCTGTGGACCCCAGAAAAGTTACATAGTGTATATTTAATATAGTGAATGAATAACTCAACTGATTGTGCTGAAATTCATCCTGGAATATGAAGTGTCAGAAAATTGGCACAGAAACCATTACTCCATTCAATTATTGTTATAGCTTAAAAAGTATGCCAACTTAATATGTAAATTAGACTAATAAACACCAGTGACTGTAGAAATAAAAGGCCAAAGGGGGAAAAAATGAATGAATATAATTTATGATGAATTTTACTCAATGAACCAAAAACCTGAGCCTGGCTTTTAACCCTTTTAGCTACGCCAGAACTAGTCTTATCCAAGTATCCATTCTGCATCATTTCCCAATTAGAAAGAGCCAGATCCATTGTCTGCTTCATGCCACAGGAAATGGTGCGATCAGAGGAGATCCCGTAAAACACAGAAATGATGTTTATGAAGATGGCGGAAGGATGTTGACTCTGTTCAGTGTGATCAGATAGTGCCAGTTCAATGGCCCTCAAGAGGAAGTCTGCCCATATGGTCATCAGGCTCAATGAACCGATCATTTGCTACTCTCTGGACCTAAACTTGTTTGTGTGTATTGAGTACTCTGCAAGATTAATTTTTATTTGTTTGTTCAGGCCAGTCTACTGTCATTTTTGGTTTCCATTGTAGACTACAATAGATGTGTATAAAATTGTGAAGCAGCTAATTGGAGGTGCACTTGGTAATCCCAAACGTGCTCTTCATTTTGTGTGAAAATTGGGATGTCTTAGGTGTGAGCGTTACATAAGATGTTTTTGCTTAGAGAAAATGGGTTTCTATTCAGTGTGACAGCGTTTACTCTGAAGGGGAGCTGCAAAACACAAGCCACTAAAATGCATTTCCTATTAGCAAGCTTCATGTGTGCAAATACCTTTAGTTTAAAAATGCACTTACATTTTTGTTATTTTGTTACAAATAGAGAACAGTCCACTCAAGTCAATGTGTTCCAATTCCTGCAATGATATGTTTTTGTTTTGTTATATTTTTAAAAACTGTGATGGAAAGTATGTATATACAGTAGCTATATAATCTTAGTCTTAGACAAGCTTTATTGACCCACAAGGGAAATTATTTGGGTAGCTCAGTAGCTCACTCATCAAATATAATATATAACAGAGTAACAAAAACAGATGGAATAGCAAAAAAAGAGCAAGAAACCAGTGTCAAATGAGACATAACTATAAAAATAATAAATGTACATGTACAAATCAGAATAAAATAGGAAAATAAGTAAATAAATATCAAATAATATATCAAATCGAGTGGCTGAGTGGCTAGCGCTCTTGCTTCACAGCAAGAAGGTTCCGGGTTCGATCGCCGGGGTCGTCCAGGCCTTTCTGTGTGTGTTCTGTGTGGAGTTTGCATGCATGGTCTGGGTTCGATCCCTGGGTCACCTGGGCCTTTCTGTGTGGAGTTTGCATGTTCTCCCCGTGTGTGGGTGGGTTTCCTCCGGGCACTCTGGTTTCCCCCATCAACCCAAAACATGCACCAGGTAAAATCCTCCAGTTTAGGTCCTGACCAAGCCGAAGCAAGAAGATCATGGAGATGGTCCCCGGGCGCAGTAATGTGCTGCCCACTGCTCCTAATAACAGGATGGGTTAAATGCAGAACTGGAATTTCCCCACTGTGGGACTAATAAAGGCATATCTTTCTTTCTTTCTTTCAAATCACAGCTATATACAGTATGGTGAGTTACTATACCAGATGCCCTTTTTTGACAACAAAGCAACCGTGTGTATGAAGTTATTCATAAATATGTGTTTAAAGGGATATGCCACCCCCAGGTCAAATTTGGGCATCTCCCCACAGTCCAGAGACTAAAATAAGTGGTGGAAAGCGTTTTCCTGCTCACCCAGCCATTGTCCGAGTCTGTCACCACTGACCGCCGCGGTATCTGCTGCTCCTCCGCCTTAGACTAGAGTCTAACGTCGCCAGAGAAAGATTTCGGCCAAAAGGAATTAATTTGCTCGATGCGTTTCCCAATTACTTTCTGTGTAGTGCGCATTCATATCGAGTGCAAATAAATGTGCAAATCAACACGGAGAGCTTGCCTTGGTCATTTTGGGTGGGAACTATTTTCCAGTGCGGAAAAATAAAGCCGAATCACACAGCACGCTGCCAGGGGAATCCCAGTTACGCACCAGGAAGGGAGTTCCCCTGTTGCACAGCGTGGTGCGTGATTCGGCTTTATTTTTCCGCACTGAAAAATAGTTCCCACCCAAAATGACCAAGGCAAGCTCTCCGTGTTGATTTGCACATTTATTTGCACTCGAAATGAATGCGCACTACACAGAAAGTAATTGGGAAACGCATTGAGCAAATTAATTCCTTTTGGCCGAAATCTTTCTCTGGCGCCGTTAGACTCCAGTCTAACGCGGAGGAGCAGCAGATACAGCAGCGGTCAGTGCTGACAGACTCGGACAATGGCTGGGTGACCAGGAAAACGCTTTCCACCACTTATTTTAGTCTCTGGACTGTGGGGAGATGCCCAAATTTGACCTGGGGGTGGCATATCCCTTTAATAGATATAAACATAAATATAAATATCTAAACAAAACTATTTTAAACAGTAAAATATAGAAAAAAAAACGTTAAATCAAATGTATTTTTTGTTCTGTGGTGTCAAATGTAATCTGTGGAACATTTCTGATTTTCATGATCAATGTCTGCACATTGTCCCTTCAAAA
This sequence comes from Paratrypauchen microcephalus, assembly GCA_036785185.1. NCBI lineage: Eukaryota > Metazoa > Chordata > Actinopteri > Gobiiformes > Gobiidae > Paratrypauchen > Paratrypauchen microcephalus. The sequence goes on along the minus strand of JAVJIX010000001.1, from coordinate 9,620,066 downwards.
TTGAATAAACTAACTAACTGACACCAGCATAAATTGTGATCAAATCAAAATAGTTTTGTAGGTCCTACAAAGTAGCTCAAGATTTTTTTGCTAGGCATATCACTTAAAACTAGCCGCAGTTTGGGTTATCAGTTGGCTTCCTATACAAGTCAGTGTACCTTCAGCTGTATCATTACGTCTTAACTGTGCTCAGTATCCTTTATATATCGATAAATGCAGCTTGCCCTTCCCACAGTATGTAAACTAACCACTACAGAATCCCCCATTATTCCTTCCTTGAGTACACGCCACAGTCTTGACACCACATTACCATTCCCATTATAATGCCATTTTGTATAAGACTTACCAGCCCAGAACAGATTTGCTGGTGCCTGCCCAGTGCATTGGCTTTAAGTAGAGGGATAAACACTCACTGACTCATCAAAAACAATGGCAGAAAGCAGCTGGCCAGGATGCACAGCTCAGCACCTTTCAGGGGGCTTAAATTAGACAGGGAAGTATTGGTAATCAAGTTTATCATGTACAAAATCTGCAATTATTGGGTGTTTGTGGGTGATTCATTGCCTTAATGGGAATACAACACACATACGGCAGTAAAAGCTGTTGCCTGGCTCAATATGTGCATGTAAACAAGTACCTTTATTAGCGCTGGGACAAAGCTCAAAGTGGTGCAGCTCCAGCCACCGATCACTGACATGGTGCAAAAGCAAAAGGTGGTAGCTAAGGTTAGTGGGTTTTTAAAGTAGCAAAACAGTCTCTTGCTGAATAATAAAATAAAATAACTAGTAGTTTTTTTTGTTTTGATTGCTCATTTACCATTTCCAGAAGTCTTTGTGTTGATGTTTTAATATTAGGTATAAAACTGTGTGTGACCTAAGAACGCAACAGCGACCCTCTGACTAATCCATCTTGCTGATGTCATACAGTAAATATTAAAACAAAAAAAATGTGAAACCTCTTTATATTAACCACAGACATGCAGTGTGCATTGGGTAATCAAAAAAAGGGAGCGTGGATTCCATATACAGAGTAAAAAGATCTTATTAAGTGAAAAGGTGGATTAAACTGTCCACATAATTCACTCCATGCATTCTCCATTCACATTTGGTCCATATAATCCAAATAATCCTAATAAAATAATTTCTTGTTCTAACAATTTGGTTGACTATGTGCATCCATTAAGAGTAAAAAGACTACAGCATACTCTTAACATATAATACACTTTCTCACAATTCACTTCCATGATGCTTCAATAGAAATAAATATAAATACACAAAGAAAGTACACAGACCCCACCCGGAAAAGAGGGGGCGCTAACCACTCTGCCACCACATCATTTGTCTTTTAAATCCTCCAAAATCTCCACGGTGTCTCCCACTCCTGAAAAATGCTCCAATGTTAAGACGTCGCTAATGAATGGTTACACAAGCCATCAGCTGCCATGTTTAGCTTAGTGTGTGGAACATTATCTCCAGCAGCCCTTGTCATCCCTCAACTCCTACTTGGCAGAACGAGCTCAATTATATCTTTGGAGATTAATCGTCTTCTGAAATCATAAAGAAAGTGTGACAGCGTCAGCGGAGATGGGAGACATTTTCTTGTCTCTTGAATATACATGTCGGGTGAACAAAGTGTAGTTTTAGACATAAAAGTGGGGCTCTGCATCTGGAACAAGAAGCTGCCAGAACAAGAAGATTGAAGTTTGGCTTTAGGATTTTAAATAGTATTGTGTGGATTGGATTGCAAGATTGGTCTGCACCATATTGGGGAAAATCAGCAAAGAAAAACTTACATTCAAAACCAAAAGTAGGCATCGGTACAAAGGGATGTAGGGTGGCTGTCAAAACTTGGGAGTAATGGTAGTGATTGTAGTCGTATTTTATGCACACTGTCCACTGAGGAATGTAGTGTGAAATGTCTATGAATAATATATTGCAATGGGAGATCCAATTTATGGCAGGGAATTTCCAGTTACTAGCAAGTGAAATTGTAAAACATTTTCTGCTGTAATCAACAATAATAATATTTTTAACATCATTTGAGCTTGTTTTTAAACTAACTAATACGGATGTAACAATAACGTCATTTGCTTTGTTGGAGCAGCTAAAAAAGCAGAGGTAACAACAACGACCATAATCCTTTGCTCCATTCGAGTGCAAGTGAAGAAATTACAAACTGCATAAACAATTCAAACCGTGCAATTAGTCCTGTCATGTTAATTACTATACTGACGTTTCGTTCAGTATATGAAAGCTGGAACAATATTTTGGGGGGTCAGTGTTTATTGTGTGTACATTTTCTTTGTACTGCTAGGAAATGTTTTGTTATTTTTTGTGTAAATGGTTGAATTAATAACTTATATGAGTCATTACAGATGCACTCAAGTATTTCTGTTTATTTTGACAATAATGTATATTCCAAATAGGTTTTCTGGTGTAAATCTGCTCTTGGGTTATCAGGGTTATCTCTTGATCAGTGGCATAAATTAGATTCAATATTATTGGTTATCACATTTCAAAAATTGTTATTGTGATAGGCCTAGTGATGAATACTATTAGAAGATTTGGATATTGTTAAATCCCTACTAGTTAATGCTTAATTATAGTTTAAAATGTTCCATTAAATTGACAGGTGGCTACCCAATTCATTATCTGACAGGCAAAAATCCAAGTAAAGCCCCTCCCACTGCAGCATGTCCTTGTTTCCCCAATGATTAGATTACATAAACATCGCTTCAGGCCAGATCGAAAACATGACTTCAACGGACATTTGTTTCACCTCTAATAGGCCACAATTACTTTTCTGCCTTACAGTGTAACAGCTATAGCATTGACATTGTGCAAATACATAGAAAAATATATTAAATTAAGCAAATTCATTATTAGTAAAGTATTCTGAATGCGTTCTTTATAATCATGGTCAACGTTAGGGAGTTTTTTGCGTGTTTAAACAAATTGGCTCATAAAATAATGAGCCGACTTTCAGTGCCTTGTTTGGTTTCATTTTAGGATGCTTTTAATGCAGCAGCAGTGGGACAAAGCTGCCCTAATCACCCCTAAATGAAAGTAATGCTTTTTCAATAAAAAACAAACCAGGGTAATTATTACATATAAAGCATAAACCATTTGACACCATTAGGATTCCAACAAAATAATATTCTCATCTTAACACTGAGTAGTATTAAAATTACTGCAGAGAATAAATGAGAGATTAAATGTCCGATACGCCATCCAAGCTGCCACCTACGTATAATTGATCTTTTTAGCCCTTATAAACTCTGACAAAGAGTGCATATTTTGGAATCGTAATAACGTCAATCAAAAGCAAGTTTATCCAACAGTAATTCAGCTGTTTGAGCGTTTGTCCACTGATCTGAAGGTTGACGTTCGAATCCTGCTCTTGACATAAACATCATCGGTAGAGCTGCCAGATTCACTGACTCCAATAGATGAATTCTGTTGTTGTGTCCTTGGGCAAAACACTTAATCCACCTCGCCCCCAGGGTCTGCTTTGATTTTGGCTACATCCTATTACTCAGTTTTACCGCTTCCCCTACCCCTTTATTCACGTCTTTGTCTTGCCCCTCGATACCGAGCTGAGAGGGCTCAGGGTACGAATGTTCCCCTAAGAAATGGGACACCACTCGATTACCGTTTGCGTCATCATCCCTTGCCTTTACCTGGCTGCTACGTCTACAGAGGCGACAACAATTGACAAAAACAAACAAAAACAAATGTCAAGGATTATCGGGTACCTCAGCCTCGACAAAAAAAAAGATTGTTTATACATGAAAGTTCAATGATAACATCAGCTAAACAGACATCACTACAATTAAATCCGCAACAACAGTTCACGTAGACAACAACGTAGAACATAAGCGTCATAACTGTAAACCATGCTAAACTGTTAATCGATAATTACAACTACTGAAAATACATTTATGAGACTCCTTGGCTGGTCGATGTGACGCTGCCATCCTGATCCCAAAACCTGCCTGAGCTTGTAGGTGTACCCCTTCGTTTCAAGTCTGGTCAAGAGCTTACTTCATTTTAAGGGGTATGTAGCCCGAGGTCGTGGCCCTAGCCCTTGATCAAAATTAGAATCGGGACACCCCTTTTACTCAAATGAACGCGCAAAACGAAGGGGTAGGGGTAAGACGAAGGGGTAAGAAATGGGACGTAGCCTTTATGTTAACTGCTAGATTTTTTGTTGGTCCTTTAAACTGATGCCAACGAAGTGTAATAGCATGAGCAATAAATAAATACATACATACAAATAAATAGCTTGAGTGCCTTGAAAGTGGAAAAGTGCTGTATAAAAATTTGACCATTTACTAACTTTGTAACAGTTTCTACCAAGTCCCAATGTATGTAATTGTAGTCAACAGTGTGAGACACATGCTTGAACAGTCTCATCATCACATTTTATGGTTCTTTGCTCAAAAGGATTAGAAACTCCTTAAGATGCCAGTATTAAGGGTTTTACAGTCAGTAGCCCTAAGGTTTAGTCCCAGTTGGAAATTCTGTCCATTTTCCTTAAACAAGCAACTGGGACTTCCTCACTGGGGGCTGAAGGCCTAGCAGGACGTTAATGGTGCCCAAGTATCCACATGAGACAGTTTAATGGTTTGAAGTTGGAAAGGATTAAAAGTTTACAGACTGAGGCAAAAAGGGAGTTAGCACGGTTCCCGCTGCTTTCGTCCTAGCATGTCTTTGTCCAGCCTGACAATAGGCTTAGTCACTGTGGGACCTCCCTGTTATGATCACAGCCCATTATGAAATACCATCACACTTAAGACAAGCAATTTGCAGATAGCTATCAATTTCACATGTTGGGGCAGCACCTAGAGTAGCCATTTCATTCGTAACGTGTGACTGGGGAGGGGTTTGAAGCAGGTCTAAATCCGCACAAATGGAAACGCATACAGTGAGATGAAGGGAGCTGAAGGAATACATGCCGGTGCTCGAGGTGATTACGTGCGTCGAATGACTGAAGAGTTATTGCATTCCTACCACTGTGACTGCTCTAAATGAAATAGTGGGCTTAAACACGCTTTCTGCCACTGAACCCTCATGCAAATCCTGGGTCTGACCTATGACCCCAAGACAATTGTGGGGCAGAGCTAGCTGAGCAGTCCCAGAGATTCTCCCCCAGACTCCAATTAGAGGGGCTTCATGTTACAGCACACAACAGAGCTAAATCAGGCTAAAGCATCTTAAGCGGCTCTGCATGTGCCTCAGATCCTGCTGGAGCCGTGGCAAATAGTCTGAAAAGAGCATTATGTACAGTGCTGGGGAAAAGTCTTAAGACAGGTTTTAAAAGAAGGCTATGGACAATGAAAGGAATGTACAGCAATAGAGAAGAGGACTAAATATAGAAGTTTCATCAATATAAATCTGCCAAGGCATTGTTCCTAATGTTGTCTCTGTTTTCCTGACCAACACATAACCATCACCTCCTATATACTGTATTTAATGATAATCACAACATTTTTAGAACATTTATTGATTGAACTTTTAAAATGATACTTTCCGCCTACACACTGGCTACTATAGAATCCCAACACACACTAATTTACTTGTCAGTAAGTAAGCAAATTAATGATTGTGCTTTTCAAAAGTTTTGGTGTGATTAAAACGTGAATCAAAAATATAAATGTTCCAAAATGTTGTGATTTGTTTGATGTTAAATTCATACACGATGGTTGTCTGAGTAAGAAAAACGTTATTAGCTAGTTACAATTTCAATTCTTACTTTAAAAAGAAAACCATCCACTGCAAGATAGAAACACCTTGGCAGAGGTTTATTTATGCTAATAAATGTAATAACTGACTGGTTGCATCAAAATACATAAAGGTTTAACACAAGGCAATGTCCTGTTTATTATTGCCATTGTACCCTCTATACAGCAGCACATTGGAAAGCAAAAGTTTAGCCTGCAGTGTCCATGAATAAAAGTACTTCCTGTTATCTTTGCTGACCACTGTTCCATAAGAGGTGTAAATGTCGCCTGGCGCTGCATTCTAATAAAATGGAGGATGCAGTGGTTCCGATAAAACACAGGCTGCCTTCACGCATAATCCTGAGGCAGAGGGAGCACGGTGTATAGTGCATGCACAAGCAGTAAAGCTGTACCACTCCAGTGATAAAGGGCTGTAGCACCATACCTGCACACACACAAATAAACACCGCTGCAGACAACACTACCAGTACAGTGGGTCTATAAGCGCTATAAGAGTCCAATTTGCTCAGAACTTGAATGAAAAACACATTTTTTTATGGAGAGTAATGTAAAACCATCTGTAATAATTTTAGTAATTTTTGTCAAATAGTGCATTTCAGAATGAAAAAAATACAGTGATTGGGAATATTGTAAGGAATAGCTGTTTGTTGTCCCAAACACAGACTGCATGTTGCAAAATCCTGATTAAGAAAATTGGCATAAAATATTGACATCGATTTTAGCATATCTTCTCTGGGTAGAGAAATTCTGTGGTCAAAGCCAGGAATCGAACCCACAACCCTGCTGCAGGTAAAGCGCTCGAAAACACTACATCATCAGGAAACACTCTGTTACAGGGATGAAAATGCATGTACAGCTCTGGAAAAAAAAATAAGAGACCACTGCATTTTTTTTCTGAAATCAGCATCTCTACATGTATTACAGCCATTCCATTCCAGCGTCTGTTGAATTCCAACACAAACACAAAGCTGAGCTACTTCAGTTCTTGCACCAGGAGTGGAATAAAGTCACCCAAGAACAATGTGAAAGACTTGTGGAGAGCATGCCAAGACGCATGAAAGCTGTGATTAAAAATAAGGGTTATTGCACCAAATATTGATTTGATTTGAACTCTTCTTAAGTGTAAACATTAGTATTATGTTGTTATAAAATGAATTTGATCTTGTTTCTTTGCATTGTTTGAGGTCTGAAAACATCTATCTTTTTGGTAAAAGGAGAAATTCAATTTGTCAACTGGACAAAGTTTATTTGGACCAAATAAACTTTGTCCAGTTGAATTTCTCCTTTTACCATGGATTCTACCTGGACGACTGAGGGATTCTTCACACATGTATCTTTTTGTCATTTTGACCATTTGTCATTTTCTGCAAATAAATGCTCTAAACTTACCTGGCCAGCCAAATGATATCTCTCTGTATTTGCTATACAGCGAGATACCATTTGGACACCCTCGCTCCACCCTCGCTCCCCCGGTTAACAACGGACTCCGCGATTCTGATTCGTTCAAAGATGGTGACGTCAGTACACCCGCCTTTGCCCGCAACGTCACTCTTAGGCAGCGGAAGTTCCTCCTCAGTTTTGAATCAAGATGGCGCATCGGAGAACTGAACGTCCCTTCCATTCAGCTGTAAAATTGGTCTTAAATGACCTAAAACACATCGATTCAAAAAAGATGTTTTTGCATTGCTTCCTACCGGCTTGGTTCACGTTGCTGTCCGTTAACTGTTCTCTGATTGGTTCACTTAGCTGTCTGTGTACGCGCAACGGCAGCGCATTCTGGACCAAGCATTACCAGACTCGCCGCTGGTACAGCGATGAGTCATGGATTCTTCCAGGCAAGCTCTAAACGATAATATTTTTATTTGGAATTTGGGGGAAATTTTGTCAGTAGTTTATAGACTCAAACAAAAATGTTCCTTTGTAAAATCAGAAAAACTGATAATTTTGCAGTGGTCTCTTATTTTTTTCCACAGCTGTATGTACATTTATATAAATTGTGTTGCTCCATCTAACTGGCCATGTCTGAGTTTGCACATTGTCTGTATTGAAAATAAGCAGGTCCTCATTCTGACTTTGAAATAATAGGTTACCAATACTCCTAACTCCTAACATTTGAGACGGTACCATCAGAGCATGCGAGGTCCACTTATGTCACACAGAAGAGCTGCTTATTCGTTTGGCTGCATCTCACTGAAGGAGCCAGTGCAGAGGCAAATGAAAACACTCCATCTGAAAGGTCACAGGTCCTCAGCAAACACACAGTGTTGCTTCGCGCGATATAAGATGAAAGCCACTGCAAATGAGGAGTGACTAAAGAAGAAACACAGATGGTACACATAGATAGATACACATAAAGATTTGACTTTAAACCTCACCAATGCACTTATCACCTCATGGTCTGACCCCGCATCAGCTTGCCAATCCATCTGAGTGCTCCGGAGTCAGGTTTGTTGTCGTTTTCCCCATCTCATCACACATGCATTGAAATCTAATCGCTTGCATGCATTCAATGGGTTTGGAGGAAATTACCTGAGGAGATTAGAGTCAGAGCAGCTGCAGTGAGGGACCATCGAAGGATCATTCCAGCTTTTCCCTGTGCTGTTTGTTTTCCCAGCACTTTAGCTAAATTAGTAATTACAGTCAATCTCGTCCGTGGCCGCTGCTAAGCCAAAGACACACCTGCACCAGTGTCGTGGATAAACAGATAGTTTAGTTTTGCACAAACTCCCATGAGCTAATGAGAAAAACTGTCTCGCGCAATTTTCTGGGGAAAGAATTTTCTGGGGAGGTAATAGTGAAAACAACCAAATTACAGATATTGGGAAAATGGAATACTGCAAACCCATTTAAAGCTATGGTTAGTAGAACTTCAGTTCGTTATTGGAAAAACAAGAAATTTAGAAACTCTAAACTCAAATTTCTGCTGTTACTAGAGCTGTGCAGTTAATTTAAACAGAGATTGAGTCATCTCTAATCATCAATGATCTGCTTAGATTTTTTTAATCAGTTATAGCAAGAGTGGAGACTTTGGAGTAAGAATGGGTGAGAATGAGTAAAAGTCTGTCTTTTTTATGTTGAGGAAATTAATATTGAGAAGCACTTTCAATTGTTTCATTTGAATATATATGAGGAAAAATCCATACCTGGATTCTACCTGGATTTTTAAATTAATTTTAAATTGCATATAATGTTACTAATCCTGCATAATTACTGACAGGACTTTCACAAGTGTACATTTTCTGTAGTAATTATGAAAGCAAATGGATTAAAAATATAAACATACAGTATAAGCACAGCATTTTATCTCTATCGCAAATTCATTACACCCAACTTTTTATTTATGTTGACTTGAGCACATTAAAATATCTTTACAATCCAGGCTGGTGATCTCAGCTTGGTGGGGTCTTGTTGGTTGCACTCAGACTGTGTTACAATATGTCTGGAGCAACCCACTGGCAGCAAGTGCACAGACAAGCCAGTGGGGTCCAGAATTCATTTTGTAAACCATAAGGCCCTGCTCAAATGTCCAAGGAAGTTCTGGCACTGAGAGGCAAGTAAACAGCTTGACAGACTCACAATAACAGAACAACATGTAAGCTTTGAATAGTTCTTTCCCTCCAAACACACCATATTTCTGAGAGTGTGAGACTGTGAAATTGCAGCTTTAGTCTGAGGGCATATGGCGGCTGGCTGTTGACATTTAGATTTGGCATTCCAAATAATTGTCCCACGTCTTACAAAGGAGTCCCCAATTTCAGTTGAATTTTAGACCTGGCTTACTCCGATAATTTGGTTAACCCCAGTTTTTGCCTCTTCTTTGGGCATCCACAAATTGCTTGGATTGGTCCTGATTAAGGCGGCATCCTATAACTCTGTTTTACCCCTTCCCCTTTATCTACGTCTTTATCTAGCCCCTCGATACTGAGCTGAGAGGGCCAGGGGTACGAATGTTCCCTTAAGAAATGGGACACCACTCGATTACCATTTGCGTCATCATCCTTTTAACCATCCATTTAACTTTAGATCTCTGTCTTAGATAGTTTTTGTTGTGTTTTGTCTTCATATTGTATCTTGTACAATGTCTTTTTGCACTACCTGGCCAGAGAGAAACGAAATTTCGATTCACTGTATGTTGAACACGTATGGCAGAATTGACAATAAAGCTGACTTTGATCTTTGATCCCTTGCCTCTACCTGGCTGCTACCTCTACAGAGGCGACGACAATTGACGCTAACAAACGTAAACAAATGTCAAGGATTATCGGGTACCTAAGCTCGACAAAAAAAACTAGCTTGTTTATACATTAAAGTTCGATGAAAACAATAACATCGGCTAAACAGACATCACTACAATTAAAACTGCAACAACAGTTCACTAAAAGTAATGTGAACATAAGCGTCATAATTGTAAACCATGCTAAAATGTTAATTAACCTTTACATCTGCTGAAAATACATTTATGAGACTCCTTGGCTGGTGGATGTGACGCTGCCATCCTCATCCCAAAACCTCCCTGAGCTTGTAGGCGTACCCCTTCGTTTCAAGTCTGGTCGAGAGCTTACTTCGTTTCAAGGGGTATGTACCCCTCGGTCGTGGCCCGAGCCCTTGATCAAAATTAGAATCAAGAAACCCCTTGCCCTCACATCGGGCAAAACCAAGGGGTAGGGGTAAGACGAAGGGGTAAGACAGAGAAATGGGATGCAGAATTAGTCCTCAACCTGCGATTAATTAATAGCTGTATATTTTGATTAATTCACTTTATATATCGCTCTGGTTTTGACAAGTTAATTCAAAATCTTTATCAGATAATAATATAACTCTGCAAAAGATAGCACTAAAAACAGCACTGACAGCGCTGTGGTCAAACTGTGGTCACTTGTCACTGCAATGTGTGGGATGTTGGACTGGTCGCCATAGACACTGGACCACCGCGAACAAAACCGGAGAATGATGCTATGCTAGCCGGGGCTAAAGACGTTGAGCCAGGGTCAGTGAGGGTCAGGCAACGTGGGCTGGAGGAGCAGCAGAGGCAAGGTGTTCAGTCCAGACTTCTACAAAATATAGCAAAATCAAACAACATAGTCACTACACAAACTTCTGTCCGTCTGAGCCACTGTAAAAGTATTGGACCTCAAGTCAGTGCACAGATGAATGAGATCAGAAAAGGAGCCTATACAAAACATATTCTGAAAACAGATATTTGATGGTTGTAGATTTCAATTACAGCTGTGGAAAAAAATAAGAGACCACTGCAAAATCATTAGTTTTTCTGATTTTACCACTTATAGTTATGTGTTTGGGCAAAAGGAACATTTTTGTTTGAGTCTATAAACTATTGACAACATTTCCCCCAAATTCCAAATAAAAATATTATCATTTAGAGCATTTATTTGCAGAAAATGGTAAATGGTCAAAATAACAAAAAAGATACATGTTTTCAGACCTCAAACAATGCAAAGAAACAAGATCAAATTCATTTTAAAACAACATAATACTAATGTTTACACTTAAAGGGACAGTGTGTAAGATTTTTACCTGTTAATTACTGTAATTGAAGATACCCATTCAAAAATACATTGTTTTCCAAGCCTTTTTACTTCCATCATGAAATCAAAGTATTCTTTTGGACTTAGATATAGTCACATAAAAGGGGGATCTTCCCCATACAGAAGCAGCCATTTTGAATACGAGAGCCGCAGAAGGGCATTTGGGCTCCGCCTTCGGCAAGGCTCGTGGTTTTGGGTAAACAACACAAACATGCTGCCGGATCAGACGTCGTAATGGACGTGTTTTGGACTAAATTGTTTTACTGGATTTTATTCACTGGATCCTTACTGACAAATTGAGAGCAAGTCTATGGTGAAATACAGAGTTTGACCTGTGCAAAGCATTCTAAGGTAAGCTAACCTCGTTTTGTGCTTTTCCGTATAAAAGCCCCATGTGCTCAGGGAGTGATTGTTGTGCAGGGAAATGAATTGTATAGTCAAAAAGAGGAGACTGTAATGTTTCATTTGATGTGTAGAGTGTCATGGTACATGATCGAGAATGTGTGTTTTCATGAGAAAAGAAAAATAAATAAATAACCGGGACTGCGTTTTATTTATACAGTAGCGGCGTGCGGCTCGTGCGTGGGTACGAGAGCTGTCCGCGTTACGGGTGACCCTCGAGGTCTGCCGTATCTAAAACAGAAAGGGCAATAGCACCATCCACCTATGCGCCACGAATCCTATACACTGGGGCTTTAAGGAGAGTTCAGAAATCAATATTTGGTGCAGTAACCCTTATTTTTAATCACAGCTTTCATGCGTCTTGGCATGCTCTCCACAAGTCTTTCACATTGTTCTTGGGTGACTTTATTCCACTCCTGGTGCAAGAACTGAAGTAGCTCAGCTTTGCGTTTGTGTTGAAACTCAACAGACGCTGGAATGGAATGGCTGTAATATATGTAGAGATGCTGATTTCAGAAAAAAAATGCAGTGGACTCTTATTTTTTCCAGAGCTGTATTTTGAAAATGGATATTTGATGGTTGTATATTTCAATTATATGACCAACATACTAAAAAAAAGAACTCCATACAGCATTCCAGGCAAAAATGTGTAGGAACTAAGAGAAGAGGTTAAAGGTCCTATATAATGCTATGTTTTTTTTTGCTTAGGAAACAAAATTATCACATGGATCATAACGTAACATAATATAACATGGCCTAAATTGGGGATTTGTGTTCATTTCAATTTCTTTCAATACAGTTTGATTAAAGATAGAGATGTTTTATCAATTATTTTATATGAATATTTTTGTTAGATGGACGGCCATAATATTCATTCATTTTCATCATATTAATTTGGTTCATTGCTAATTAATAGTCAGTGCTTCCATACATTTATATCACTGAGTATATTGGCTTTGTTGATAGTATGAATAAATGTAACATCTTTTATAGAAATGACAGTTAGCGTTTGTAAGAAATTAGTCAAACATATAATAATCAGTAAGTCTATAAGAGAAAATCCCACCAGTGGTTCTGAACATTTCTGTCATAACTTTGTGAGGAGCTCGGCAGGGATCCACCAGCCATAGCCCCAATTATAACCCAGAAGATCACAGCATTGTTGGGCTACAGTTACAAAGGGTCGACCTCTATTACCTCACGTCCGACTGCGATGGGAGGGAAACATGTAGTGGCACAGAAGAACAGAGCTTCATTGCACCACTTGTGCAAAAATAATAAAAGGTCTCCCCCTGAAATGGCAGAGTTCCATACTGCAGACAGGAAAACCCAACTTGCCCCAACTTTAATTATTTAGCCAGGGAATTTGGATTGAACAAGTAAAAATATATCAGAGAGAAAAGTTCAAAAGTTGCTAGCAGTAGTACTTGAACACGTAAAACTCATCCAGCGTTGTAGTAGTTTGGATACTGCTTCATAAAAATTAGTCTGACAATACCCAGGTTTTTGATAAAGCCACCTCCTCTCTACTATATAGGATTTTGAATTGATCCTATAGATTTTCGACACTATTTGCTATTATTCTCATCTTTAATATGATAAAAGGAGAAATTCAATTTGTCAACTGGACAAAGTTTGTTTGGTCGAAAACGTTTCGCCGCTCATCCGAGAGGCTTCGTCAGTTCTGGTTCTAGTGCTGGTTAGACCCTGTTTATATCTAGCTGCAGGGACGAGCTCACTACACTGAAATAGCTCTGAAACTATCTCAACTAGTCTGTCTCTTTTTTCCTAATTTCTCTGGCGTCTAGAAATTCGAAAAACAAAAGAGACAGAGTAGTTGAGATAGTTTCAGAGCTATTTCAGTGTAGTGAGCTCCTCCCTGCAGCTAGATATAAACAGGGTCTAACCAGCACTAGAACCAGAACTGACGAAGCCTCTCGGATGAGCGGCGAAACGTTTGACCAAACAAACTTTGTCCAGTTGACAAATTGAATTTCTCCTTTTATCATGGATTCTACCTGGACGACTGAGGGACTCTTCACGCATCTTTAATATCTATTATAGCTTCATCAAATAGAGTCTGAAATGGCTGAAATGAAATTAAAGGAAATGTTTATATGTTACTTTTAATATTACTATAGTTCTGTAAAGGATTATAATTGAACCTCACTAGAATAGTTATTCTTGTTTATGTGATTTTCAATGTACAGTACTTGTTCTATATCAATACTTGTATCTAGTTTTGATACTAGTTTGAGTATCAACTAGTACCTTTGACAACTCCAGAGATGAGAGGATTATTAATTCGACATCAAAATTATTAATAACTAGTATATAATGAGGTCGTATTGACAAAATTGTAAATCCAACCAGAATCAAAACTGCTCAGCAAAAGCAACACAATGAATATCCTACTAACACACGCCAATTGGCGACAAACTGAACCCTATCTTAGATTCCATCACTAACACAGCTTAAAATATCATCATAGTGTTTCCATATCAGCTTGTCCTATAAATTTGTATGCAAAATAAGATGCAGCGGAACAGAGGACCAAGCACCTATCTCTGGGGAGCAGTGGATAATTCCCTGTTGAGCTCGCTGGCCCCCACCCACGCTCCAACGCCTTTGAGTGAGATATGAGCCAGGAGATTTATTAGCAGCACAATGAACTCTAATTAAAGGAGGTGGCAGAACACGTGCAGGTGTGGGTTGCACCTGGGAGTTTCTTCGAATGGAGTTTTGTGAAGATGCTCACGCTCTCCCTATTTCCTGTGGCATAACTACAAGCCCCCACCACCAACCAAAGCTGCTACATTATTGAGATGTGTAGCACATCTCACATCTCAATAGTGTAGCAGCTTTGGTTGGTGGTGGGGGCTCAAATACTTTTGTGTGTAGAGTCTGTGACAAATGTTTAAAATACTTTCTATTGGATTTTTATGTTGTGTGTGTGTGTATATTTATTCAAGAAATGTGCTGTCCAAATCACAACCTATACTTACCTTAATATAATTAATTTTGTTACTGCAATGTAATACTGTATTGTAATCAGTGTTGGTCAGATTAAAGGGATATGCCACCCCCAGGGCAAATTTGGGCATCTCCCCACAGTCCAGAGACTAAAATAAGTGGTGGAAACCGTTTTCCTGCTCACCCAGCCATTGTCCGAGTCTGTCGCCACTGACCGCCGCGGTATCTGCAGCTCCTCCGCCTTAGACTGGAGTCTAACGTCGCCAGAGAAAGATTTCGGCCAAAAGGAATTAATTTGCTCGATGCGTTTCCCAATTACTTTATGTGTAGTGCGCATTCATATCGAGTGCAAATAAATGTGCAAATCAACACGGAGAGCTTGCCTTGGTCATTTTGGGTGGGAACTATTTTCCAGTGCGGAAGAATACAGTCGAATCACGCAGTACGCTGCCAGGGGAATCCCAGTTACGCACCGGGAAGGGAGTTCCCCTGTTGCACAACGTGGTGCGTGATTCGACTGTATTCTTCCGCACTGGAAAATAGATATGAATGCGCACTACACACAAAGTAATTGGGAAACGCATCGAGCAAATTAATTCCTTTTGGCCGAAATCTTTCTCTGGCGACGTTAGACTCCAGTCTAGGGCGGAGTAGCTGCAGATACCGCGGCGGTCAGTGGCGACAGGCTCGGACAATGGCTGGGTGAGCAGGAAAACGCTTTCCACCACTTATTTTAGTCTCTGGACTGTGGGGAGATGCCCAAATTTGACCTGGGGGTGGCATATCCCTTTAAGATAAGATAAGACAAGACTTTATTGATCTCACACAGGAGAAATTTACTTGCCACAGTAGCTCCAGGACAGTTTGAAAAACAAGAAAGAAAAGTGCATGCAGGCAAGAATGGAATAAAGTAAGTAATAATAAAAATAAGTAGTAGTAGTAATAATAATAATAATAATAATAATAATAATAATAATAATAATAATAATAATAATAATAATAATAATTAATAATTAATAATAATACAAACATTAACATGGAGAGCATGGAAAAAGGATATTGCACGTCTGACCTATATAGTAGAATTATACAGTCTGATGGCGGTGGGGATGAAGGATCTGCGGTAGCGCTTCTTCTTGCACTGGGGGTGCCTCAGTCGGCTGCTGAAGGAGCTGCTCAGCTCCTCTACAGTCCGGTGCAGTGGGTGAGAGGTGTCATCCATGATGGACGTGAATTTGGCCAGCACCCTCCTCTCAGCCACCTCCTCTACAGAGTCCAGAGGACAGCCCAGGACAGAGCTGGCCCTCCTGACCAGCTTATTAAGTCTCTTCCTGTCGCGCTCTGTGCTGCTCGGGGCCCAGCAGACGACAGCGTAGAGGAGAGCAGAGGCCACCACAGAGTCATAAAAAGCAAAATTATTTTGCAAAACTAAATCTAAAATTAAAAGTAATCTGACTACAGTCTTTTGGATCTCTCTCCCATTATCGAGAGACTTTCAAATCACACTTGAAACCAGGAAAACCAGACTTGTGGACACTTTTATTGTTTAACTGCTGTTTTTGTCACTTATGATTGTTTTTGTCGTTTATGCTGTGGTGTCACCTGCCCAGGGACTACAGATGGAAATTAGCATTTTTGCTATAATCTGGCGTACACTGCAATGTTGTAGATGTTCATTAATATGCACTGTCACTATTAAATATAGAATAAATAAATAAAATAAATACAGTAACCCCTTACTTTGTACTGCTCAACATTGACTGCAATACAAAAAAAGCTTCCATACAAACATTACTCTTACCCTGCATAACCTACAGCACCTAAAGGAAACAAACCTGGCACGAAATCTGACAAGACAACAAGCCATACACACCTTTATGATGTACTGTGACAGCAGTAATTTACATTTGAGTAACTGCCTCATTATCTGATACTATACAGGTACAATGAAAAGACAACAGTGGAAGTTGTAAACACTTCACTAAGAGACTGAACAAACTGACTTTCAAAACCATAACTTAAAGTATATTGAATCTAGGATTCAGTCCCGGACTAATCCAAGTCTAAACTGAGTTACAGGCTAAGCAGTGGTGCTGTGTCATCTGTAGCACCTTGAGGAGTGAAAACAGCCATCAAATCAGTAAAGACAACAAGCTAACCATACCATTTAACAAATACATAAACAAATAAAACACATCAATAGGACAGGTCTTTGAGTGACAGTATGGGTGCCCCACCATAAAAAAAAAAAAGTATTTAAGGTGAGAGGAAAGAAAACGGGCTTTTAAATTTAGATTTTTAGAGAGGATGGTATAAAAATGGAACTTGACGCACACTGAGCCACACCTTAAGGCTTGAATCCAGCAGCTTTGACCATGAGTCCCTTTTCCCCCTCACCTGTTGCTAAGCGGCTCCCATGTGTTCTGCTCAGTGAATGTGTGCGGCGCAGACAGTGACTTAGTGAGAGCATGTGTTTTATCAGTTGCTGGCACTTGTTTGAACGGAGCCGTGATGAAAGCCTAGACAAACATAGCGGAATGTCAACCCAGAACTAGAGTCAACAGAGCCCACTGTGAGAGAGGCCACACCCCCTCTGTGCCCCCTGACCGGCTTCTTACAATGCTGCTATTGGTCCCTCATGAGAGACGACTGAAGGCAACAGGAATAGAGGAGAAGTTGGAGTCATGGAGAGATAGAATAGAATATATAAATAGAGCACAATTTTAAGTGCTTATCTGAGGTACATTGTCACTTTAGAGTAATATGATCCATTATGTAAAAAAGACTCCAATTTTGTAGGACTCTTAACGTCATCATAACATAACAACTGTTCCTAATGCTATATTACCTCTACAACATCATCACATTGTCATCATCATCATCACACTTAACACCTCTGCTCCAATTAATCATAACATTCACTATATTTATCACTATATACTGAAAACAGCCTTACTTGCAAAATAAATTATAAAATACTTGTTATTTTGTAAAAAAAAAAGTGCTAGATATAGCTAAGAATTTGGATAGCACCAGAAACCACAGAAAATAATTGCACAAAATGGCATATCAAACCAAGTTGCACTTTTCACTTTGCACTGAACCATCTGATGCAACCCGTGTACCTTCTCTGTTGCAGTTGCATGCCTGTGTTTTGCCCGCCTAATGTAGTGTGAAGGCAGCACAAGGGCAAATGCTAAAGCGGGCTGGGCAAACATGGCTCTATTCAGGTCAGCGCTGGAGCTTGGCGTTTTCTCCTCTTTGTCTGGTTTTGTGTGGGAAGCCAGTAGAGCGGCCCTGAATCCCTATTGAGTCAATGCGCTGAGACATTTTCCCTTTTACTAATGCTAAAGTAGGCATGAGGGCTAATCCTGAAGGGTTAAATGGAGGCTCCGCTGGGGTCTGCTGATCCTGAGAGAGCCGGGGGTGGCTTCTGCTCCTGTGTTTGGGAGAAAAACGGCCAAGAATTTCAACTGGATAATATGTTTTCATGTTAAGATGAACATGATTAGACCAACACTGACATTTGTCATTTTTTTTTCTGGTGAAGGGGTCAACACCAGAGTCTGTCCATGGAAATGTTATTAATTTGTCTGGAATGTTTCACAGTATTGCATTAACCTTGTCCTATTCTGTATCTACTCAATTACAGGTGGTTTAACAATTAAAATACCTTGAAGAACATGCATTCTTGCTGTGAGTGGCCCGCATCTCCACAGATCTGAACTGTAACTTGAATGATGTCACTTGTATCCATGGAGATGTACATTTTATGTCATACTGTGGAACATTCCAGGCAAAATAATAATGTCTTAACAACAAAGTACTATAAAGGTTGCACAGTGCCCCTTTGAGTCAAACTGTAACATGACAGAAAACTACAATTTCTTAATTAATTATATACTTTACATTTTATGCATATCCTAAAAACAAGTTTTTACTATACACTACAATACTACTTCAGAGAATTTGAATGTACTGAGTTGTGTAAACTCTCCCTCCATCCATCACTGAAACTCCAAAAATAAACATAAAAATGTAACAAAAGCCTGAGTGCAAATGCACCCAGCAGCTTCTTAAATGGAAATGGAAGCCTAACACATTTAGGAATACACATTTCCAAATAGGAAACGCTGGCATTTTGCACATTAAACGTGACCTTTAGCAACACACCAGCCCACTCTGTGAGCTTATTGCTACAGTGTGGTGCAGGAGCAGAAGCAGACAGCCACAATTGAATCCACACACAGATGTCCACATGCAGCCTGAGCAGAGACGGCCATTTCCAGCTCAAGTCGCACCTATTTTCACACCATCTCCGAGGCGACTCGAGCGGCCACACTCCTCACCACTGTCCCTGTGTCTGACTCACAACCACGTTTCACAGCTGGCTTTGTCGGATGGATGCTGCTAATAATGACGCTACTTCTGTTTGCCTAGAACACATCTAGCAGCTCGTAGTGACGCACTGATTGATTCCTCTGCTCTTAAAGGAAAATTAACGTTTTTTTACAATCTGAGCCTTCTTTCGGCAATAAAACAAGTAGTTTTACTCACCCATAGCAGTTTTGTGTCAATTGGAGCAGTATCGCAGAACTTATGTTGAGCCGTTCTGTTCTACCAATGATCCCGTATCCGTTAGCGTGAGTGCTCGGGGCATTACTTTGCGGTGTCCAAATAACACAAACTTTAGCACTTTTCAAATCACAGAAGATCGCTGTGTCAGGGTAGACTTTCAGTGGATTCCAAAACGGCCTGAAACCCGATATCCAGCTATAGTTTCATTTGATGACGTCATCAGAGAGGACAGTGCGCATGTGTGAACTCAGATGTTTTGTAAACACAGCTAGTCCGAAAGAAGCTAACACCGCTCTGAACTTTACTTTTCTGTTGCGATATCAGGTTTCAGGCCGTTTTGGAATCTACTAAAAGTCTACCCTGACACAGCGATCTTCTGTGATTTGAAAAGTGCTAAAGTTTGTGTTATTTGGACACCGCAAAGCAGTGCCCCGAGCACTCACGCTAACGGATACGGGATCATTGGTAGAACAGAACGGCTCAACATAAGTTCTGCGATACTGCTCCAATTGACACAAAACTGCTATGGGTGAGTAAAACTACTTGTTTTATTGCCGAAAGAAGGCTCAGATTGTTAAAAAAAAAAACGTTAATTTTCCTTTAACTGTCGATTTTTGATGAGTAAAAGTGAAGTGCTCCTCCAGACCCATGAAATGTCACAGCGTTGGCTCTAGAGTTGAGTGTTTAAGACAATTAAAAGATTTGATTTTATTGTACAAAATAATAAAAAGGTGTAGGGTTGGGTAATATGACAAAAAATATTAATCAGATTTATTTCTTCATATTGAAGGATCATAATTTTCAATTGTAATTTATTTTCTCTCATAAAAAAAACAAAATGGTTTTTAATAATCTGGAATACATAAACGTAAACTTTTAATAAAAAAATAAAAAAGTCAAATTTCTTTCCACAAAGTCTGAACTCTGCTCCAAATGTGGAGCAGATGGTACACAGAAGTTTAATTTCAAATCCTGATTTAGTTTTGCTAGTTCTGCAGATTTTGCTTTAAAGTTTGCAGATATATATGGCTCTTTAGACAAAAATGAGCATACTCTGAAAATCAAAGATATTTTGGGAAATAACCGAGTTGAAAATTCACTTGGGAGAAAAAAACATTTTTATTGTATATTATTAATTACGATTTAACACTGTTTGAGAACCTTAGTACATGGCTTTATTATTCTAAAAATGATTAAATTATAATCATTTTAGAATATTTTTTGTGAAGCACTCTGGTCAACAATGGCGGCACGGTAGCTGAGTGGCTAGCGCTCTTGCTTCACAGCAAGAAGGTTCCGGGTTCGATCCCCGGGTCGCCCAGGCCTTTCCGTGTGTGTTCTGTGTGGAGTTTGCATGCATGGTCTGGGTTCAATCCCCTGGTTGCCTGGGCCTTTCTGTGTGGAGTTTGCATGTTCTCCCCGTGTCTGGGTGGGTTTCCTCCGGTTTCCCCCATCAACCCAAAACATGCATCATAGGTAAAATCCTCCAGCTGTGGTCCTGACCAAACCGAAGCAAGAAGATCATGGAGATGGTCCCCGGGTGCAGTAATGTGTGCTGCCCACTGCTCCTATATATATATATATAGGATGGGTTAAAATGCAGAGAACAATTTCTCCAGTGTGAGATCAATAAAGTCACTTCTTCTTCTTCAATGGCTGCTTTAAATGTGCTATACAGCTCTGGAAAAAAAATAAGAGACCACTGCATTTTTTCTGAAATCAGCATCTCTACATGTATTACAGCCATAACATTCCAGGACCTGTTGAATTCCAACACAAACACAAAGCTGAGCTACTTCAGTTCTTGCACCAGGAGTGGAATAAAGTCACCCAAGAACAATGTGAAAGACTTGCAGAGAGCATGCCAAGACGCATGAAAGCTGTGATTAAAAATAAGGCTTATTGCACCAAATATTGATTTCTGAACTCTTCTTAAGTGTAAACATTAGTATTATGTTGTTTTAAAATGAATTTGAACTTGTCTCTTTGCATTGTTTGAGGTCTGAAAACATCTTTCTTTTTTGATATTTTGACCATTTGTCATTTTCTGCAAATAAATGCTCAAAAAGATAATATTTTTATTTGGAATTTGGGAGAAATGTTGTCAGTAGTTTATAGACTCAAACAAAAATGTTCCTTTTGCCCAAACACATACCTATAAGTAGTAAAATCAGAAAAACTGATCATTTGCAGTGGTCTCTTTTTTTTTCAGAGCTGTAAAAGCAATGTGATTGTTTGATGAATATATCAAGTGAAAATTAGAAAAACGCAATATTGTTCTGTGTATCTTAAGCTCCACATGTTTAGCCAAAATACACAACTTGAGTCTGGTGCACAGTCATCTTACAGCACAGCGTTAATAGGTGGGCGGAGCTGTACAGGCACTTCTTTGAGGCAACTTTTCAACTTCCCCTCATCTCATTTCAAGTCCCTCTCCCCTATCATTACAGTGCGCATGCTCCTTTGAACTCATCTCCGGGCTGTAGAGAAAAGTGACATGTGATATCCAAGAGGCGCAGGAGAAGTACTGGAGCTCTGGTGTCAGACAGAGCTGCTGACACCTCACTGTTGTTGGGATAGGGAGAGGTGTTACCAAAAAACACCTCCATGTAGAGATTAAAGCCAATTAGATGAGTGCAGCTCCTTGACTTTTCACAGGATGACACGGAGACGCTTAACCGCAGTGATGGCAACTTCCTTGTACCTTTCTCACACGGGATAAAACACTGTAGTTACAAAGCAGATTCACTCACAGCAATTAGAGCCCTGGTTAAAAGCTCTGCTAAAACACGTCAATAGCTTTATATCGAAAAAGTTGACGATGTAACCTTTGTGCGCAACATACACAAATATCTGGTTGTTATTGTGTTGCAAATATGGAGTATTGAGGAATCATTAAACAAGACATTTTTAGATACAGCTTGTGAGAGTAAACAATGTAGATGATATAGAAAGCGACGGAGTTGGTGATGCCACAGAAATTAACGCTTTGATCGCGGCAATGTCAGTTCTGCGTGATGAGACCTCCTTTATTCTTCAGCTTAGCATGTCTGCTTTCTGTATTTCTTCCAATCATGTGGGCCATTAGAGATCTCGCCATTTTGTGCAATCTATCTTATCTTATCTGGCCCACATAGACTGGGTTTGTTGTAGAAGATAACATTAGGACCAACTTCCTCTGTACTCCGACTGACCCTTATGAGACACTGACTGCGTGCACATGGTAGGATTGGATTAGGATTCGTTTGGATTTCTCCCGTTACTCGGCGGGTGGTCTGTCATCCAATCCGAGTGCACATGCAGGTCGCGCAATCAGATTCAGGTCAGCAACCTGGTCCGCTCCGCAACGCTATGTGGCGCTGTAGTCCAACTACTTCCGGGTGACGGCTACTCAATATAAAAACACAACACAGCTATCTGGCAGTATACTGCGATGGCTTTTCGAGGAGTTTGACGGGGCGGCATTGGCGTACATGGCGTGCATTCTGCAGAGTTAGGTTGTTCATATGAACGACAAAACAGCGTTTTTAGTTTCTTTAATACGACACGAACTGTGTTGTCGGCTTTTGATATTACAAGCAATCGAGGACAACGAAAACTACGAGGATTGGGACCTATACCGCACATGTTTTAATCATGTTCTGCCTTGTTGTTTTTTGTTGCTTGCATCTTTTGTGCAACAAATAAAGGCTTTAAATTTGTAGCTATGGGTTTATCGTTCATTTATGTAAGGTCTGGGGAAAATTACACAACCACACTTTCATTTTGTATGTCTTTGTAATGCTTATCTTAAATTTTGTATTCTCTTCCACTCTCTGTTTTGTCCTGTCTGAGTGAACAACTTAAGTAAATTTCCACACTGATTTTAATATTTACGTTTTCAATATTTAAGTTATACAACAGCTTAAAAAAAACACACTCTCTTCTGATACTATGAGGTCACAATAGATAACTCAAAATGTTTGTAAAAGTACCCTGCGCGTTATTTCAAAAGTTCAAAACTCCATGCACAGCTTCCAGGTGCTGGTAACAACAGGAACATTGAATAATTCCAGAAAAGACGAAATTTACCGCATACTCTTAGTCCTTTATCGGGCTTAGAGCAAACAACGCGTTTCGATTCTACGTTATGTCCATAGTCCCGAAATGGTGGAAGATGGGACTTGTTGGTGCCGTGAAGAACGCTGTCATAATGCGGGCAAGTTGTACGGTCTTGACTGCTCTCCCGTTGTTCTTTCTTGCCGTGGCATACGCTGCCCTGGCGTTTTTCCACTTGATTTTGATTTGCTCCGGGGTCCAAGCAAACCCTGCCTCGGTCCAGTAGTGCGAGCTTGTAGCTTTCTTCACAGCCATGTTTTCGTCTGAAAGTCCAGCAACAAGAAAGAAAGAAAGAAAGCTATGCCTTTATTAGTCCCACAGTGGGGAAATTCCAACAAGCGCTACTTATGACGCCGTAGGCACCCCCTACCACTCCTACAACTTCCGGGTGAAATTTTGAAATTCCTGGCGCGCCCATGCGCAGTATGCTAATCCGATCCGAAATCGTGCACATGACGACGCCAAGTGGTTTGCTATCGGCCTAGGCCAGGGGTTCCTGGGGGATTGGGGAAACCAATCCCAATCCAATCCAATTCCTGTGCACATGCAACCGTTACGATCCCAATCAGTTTGCAATCGGTTTGGACTTTTCCATGTGCACGCAGTCACTCAACCTTAATCTTAGTGCTAGATATCAATGAGGATGAATAATTAGAGGACCGTTGCCATAGCAATTAACAATTTAAAGAGCCCATATTACACTTTTTTTTTTTTTAATCTGTTTGTTATAATGTTGTTTCCTCATCACAAACATACCTGGAGTTGTGTTTTGTTTCATTTACTCATGTTTAACTAACAAATCCTGCATATTGCATGATCATGTGGTGATGTCATGTGGTAATACAGAAGTGCCCCACTGTGTTTTTAAACTCCATACACCTTCACTAGAATCATCGGGATAATTTCAGACCTGGAATTAACCATCTCTACTGAACTAAGGGTAAAATGTAGCTGTTAACTTGAATACTATCACTACATGATATCACAAGATATAAAAGAGCATTTTGAACTTTGGAGATGTAGACAGACTAACAAAAATGTGTTACTTAAACATGTGAAAGAAACAAAACACAACACAGGTATGTTTTTGAGGAGGTAAACAACATTATAACGTGGCTCAAGTCCATTTTGTGCATATAACTACAGATAAAACCATAACAGCTCTAGAAGAAGAAAAAAAGAGACCACTGCAAAATTATCAGTTTTTCTGATTTTACTACTTATGTGTTTGGGCAAAAGGAACATTTTTGTTTGAGTCTATAAACTACTGACAACATTTCCCCCATATTACAAATAAAAATATTATCGTTTAGAGCATTTATTTGCAGAAAATGACAAATGGTCAAAATAACAAAAAAAGATACATGTTTTCAGACCTCAAACAATGCAAAGAAACAAGATCAAATTCATTTTAAAACAACACAATACTAATGTTTACACTTAAGAAGAATTCAGAAATCAATATTTGGTGCAATAACCCTTATTTTTAATCACAGCTTTCATGCGTCCTGGCATGCTCTCCACAAGTCTTTCACATTGTTCTTGGGTGACTTTATTCCACTCCTGGTGCAAGAACTGAAGTAGCTCAGCTTTGTGTTTGTGTTGGAATTCAACAGACGCTGGAATGGAATGGCTGTAATACATGTAGAGATGCTGATTTCAGAAAAAAAAATGCAGTGGTCTCTTACTTTTTTCCAGAGCTGTATATATCTTTGAGAAAAAGTCCTAAAAATGTCACAGATAACGGGATAGCCAAAACCTGAGTACAAAAAAAAGGATGTGGCGCCAAGCTGAACAGTTATAAGCACAGTGCATGTTTAGAGGCCAACCACTGTAGAGATAAATGCCACCATTAATCGGAAAGGGAAAAGATGCTAACTTGGTTAATTACTGATTTAGTGCTGAAATAGAAAAACAGTAACAAAACAACATGGAGGGTTTTCATTAGCAACATTAGTGATGTTTGTTGGATTGTGAAAACACTGTATGCTAATTCCAGCTTTTATCTGCTTTATTGTGCTGATTAGTGCTGCGTGGGGGAGAGTGCTCTATCTAATGTGATCACACAGTATTGTGTTGTGGGGTCATTAACCTATAGGAGGTCCTGGTGGTTGACAAGTCAGCTCATACCCCCCTCTACCTTTTTTCCCCCTGCCTCTGTAGAAAACACAACAGTAACCACAAAAACATCCAGTCGAGACAAAGAACAAGGGAAAAACAGCCGATGGAGCCATTTGCGTGGCTCGTCATTCTTCTGAAAACACATGGAGAGAATGACTAGTGACTGGCCAAGACCTCTTTCTACAGCAGCAGGAAGTAAAGTCTTTAGATTCTGTTGTTATTGGCGCTTTTCTTAGAGATGAGTCCACAACATCTGGGATCCGCATCAGAAAGGACGACCAGCTCAGCACATGGCCTTGCTGATCGCTACAGTCAGCATTCATATGTATTAAAACTCTCCCTTTAGTGAAACCTTGTCTTAACAGTAATATTCAGCTAAATAAATCCATCAGTAATGAACTTCAACGCATATTTACCCAGTCATTTTACTTATTCAACGTAGTGCTCTTTCTATCCCTGTCATACACATTACATTCTTAGAAAATCAAAACCAGCAAATGCTCGGGAAGATCCAACAGCAGCATCTCATCAGGAAATCCTAGGTAAACTGTTGTGATAGTGAAAAGCTGCCTGTCAAGGATGGCACAGTGGAGATGAAAAGCCCACAGCTAAGATTGCCTCTGATTGCAAGTAGAGGATGAATATGCAAATAAAAGCCAAGGTAAATGAAAAACAAAGCCCAGGTTTTGGCAGCAGCCTTTTACATGTTACCCTTAATTTGGTATTGGTTAAAGAACATGGAATGTCTATCATTAATGAATTCCAGTTGGAGCACGGGAAGGAGACATGAATGAAAATCAGTCTACATTTTTCCCCTGTGAGCCCCTGAGCAGTTTTGGGGCCTATTGTATTTCACACATACACACACACACGCACACACACACACTGAAAACCTCAGCGAACATGCACTAAGCTTAAGTGACATGTTACTGGGAAATTGAGAGATAAATTATGTGTAACACCTAAAGTACAAAGCACTGACTTGACACAGACAGCATGTTTTGGATCAGTCAGAAAGTAGGACACTGCCATCAGCCAAATGACAAGACCATCTATCGACTGAGCAAGAATAAGAGCAACAATCAATGTGGTCAAACACTGGCGAGACAAAATCCTGGGCTTTATCCATAACCTCAAACTGCAGCACAAGACCAAGGGCGACATCTCAACCAAACAGCACTTGAACTGCACTCGGAGAAGTGTCCGCTTTTATTTAGCCATGCAAACAGACACAATCAGTGGAAAGCAACCTGCCTGTTGTGTAAACACTGTGAAATTGAGCAAAAAGAGCAAAGTGCAGGGAAGCGGAGAGCGCCGGTGCCTTTGAACAAAAGACACGGAGCGCAACAGATTTTGGCTGGTCCTGAGATAACAGTAACCCAACACCGAGCTCCTCCAGAGGCTCTTTGTACGTTTGAGAGCAGCTCAATCTGCAGTGCTGACAGATGTGTCTGGGGCCTATTTAGAAAAGGAAGCCACACTAAGGTCAGGCCAAAGCCTAGACCGTGTCACCCTGA
Organism: Paratrypauchen microcephalus; assembly: GCA_036785185.1. Taxonomy (NCBI): domain Eukaryota; kingdom Metazoa; phylum Chordata; class Actinopteri; order Gobiiformes; family Gobiidae; genus Paratrypauchen; species Paratrypauchen microcephalus. Next base: position 9,593,088 of record JAVJIX010000001.1, on the reverse strand, counting down.
AGGAAGAGCTGAATCAGGACAGCAGAATGACCCTTTGTCACCTCACGACCCCTGGCCCTAAACACCTGGGCCACAGAGATAAGATCATGTGCTCCACTACACTCACACACAGTCAAACAAGACAACAGAAAGTTTGTACTCAAAAGTCACTGTGCTTAAAATGAGCAGCATCGAGCCAAACACTAGATTGTTCTAAAATCCCATTGTGGTTTGAACAAATGCAAGTGTCTCTCCACCTGGAAAGCAAACAAATATGAAAACTCCACTGGAGGTCTGAGTATTCTGGCAACTGCTTGAGCCTGGAGAGTGTGTTCAGCTCGCTCTCCACTGAAGATGCTAACAGTGGTTTAACCTGGTGCTACAGCATGGAGGCTGGAGCTGGCACAGCGTCAACATTCAAACAACACAGTACAGTCACAATGGTGTAGTGCCCTCCCAATGAGGCCACAACAATTGGCTTAAGCTCTCATATAGACGACAACAGACAAGAAATTTAGTCAACGAGCATTTAAAATAAACTGCACTATAGAGAGGGTAAATATCTCTCCAAAATAGCCCAGTTAACATTTTATATATTGTTGTTGAATCGTATTTAAAAGTAGTTATTTACCCTTTGTAGTGGAAAGAGATTAGCAAGCTTTGCCCAATTAAGATGGCATGTCTAATTTGGATAAATTTGGGATAATAATTATAAAATGCAGTTGCGATTTAATCAAACCAGAAATAAATCAGCTAAACCTATACTTAAATAAACATGAAACAACTCTACAGGCTGCCACAACATGATGTGATAATAAGCTTTGGATAATTATAACTAAATATGTATTGGATTTAATGAGTAACACCTAAAGAGAGAGAGGGGCTAAATTAGCATATTAGGCAGAGAGAAAAAGGCAGGTTCAATTCATTGTGTTGCGTCAGGTAGCTGGAGGGGCAGTTATGATGACGGAGGGCAAGAGAGCGTTGGCCGGGCAGTTCTGTACACAGGCCTTTGACTCAGGGCAGATCGGCACACAGAGGGAGTGAACCTACTGCACAGATTCATTATTACATGATACCGAACAGGGCAGGGGCAGAAGTCAATGTGAAATGTCAGGATGATTCACATGTCCATCCAACACATAAAGTGGTTAATGCCCATAATGAAGACAGAACTGTGGCCATACATCACTATTAGCAATTAGAATAGTGCAGAAAATCACAGTATCCATTCAGTTTTATAGGATGTCAGTTAACCTATAAACTTAATACTGAACAGTACAGTCTAATATGATGCAGTACATACAGTACACATTATGTCGTTTATATCTAGTTATGTTCAGGTTTAGTCAAAACCTAGATACACACAACTAATAAAATCTATTGCCAACAGGGGAAAAAGTAATCGACATGGGACAAGTTTACATGAAGCATACTGAAGAGTTCAGATGTTTGGGAAGAGAGGTGAGCACCTGAGTGATGCAAAGGATTTTTACTTCAAAGAGCAGGAGATCCGAGCAAAAAAAAAAAAGACCCAATCTCAATAGTGCATAAAAAATGCATCAAGTTACAAATTGATAACAGGCTACTATTTAAGCGTTTATGCATTTTAATTTTTAATTTTTATGTATGCATTTTAATTTTGCTTAATCATTTTTACTATTAATATTTTAGTAGCATATACATATTTTTAGTAGTATATTGCAATGAGATTAGGCACTTCTACTATTAGAGGAAATGAAAATGGAAAGTAAAAGCTATTATAAATATCATAATATGTTTGATCATAACATTTGTAATAAATACTTATGACACTGCATTGTATTAATTGCTATATATATATATATATATATATATATATATATATATATATATATATTTTTAGGTCTACGAACGAGATCGATGTTATTTATTTTTCAATTAAACACATTCTTAACCCCCGTGCTTATACAGCTCTGGAAAAAAATAAGAGTCCACTGCATTTTTTTCTGAATTCAACATCTCTACATGTATTACAGCCATTCCATTCCAGCATCTGTTAAATTCCAAAACAAACACAAAGCTGAGCTACTTCAGTTCTTGCACCAGGAGTGGAATAAAGTCACCCGAGAACAATGTGAAAGACTTGTGGAGAACATGCCAAGACGCATGAAAGCTGTGATCAAAAATAATGGTTACTGCACCAAATATTGATTTCTGAACTCTTCTTAAGTGTAAACATTAGTACTATGTTGTTTTAAAATGAATTTGATCTTGTTTCTTTGCATTCTTTGAGGCCTGTTTGAGGTTATTCTGTCATTTTCTGTGAATAAATGCTCTAAACGATAATATTTTATTTGAAATTGGGGGGAAATGTTGTCAGTAGTTTATAGACTCAAACAAAAATGTTCCTTTTGCACAAACACATAACTATAAGTAGTAAAATCAGAAAAACTGATCATTTTTGCAGCGGTCTCTTATTTTTTTTTTCCCAGAGCTGTATAATGGATCAATAGTCCTGACTGTGTAATGGTATAACCCCACATCATTCCATTTCTCCCATTCGTTTATAAGGGGTAAAAGTGCTGTTAGAACCACCTCCTTTAGTCGTGCTGCACGTAAACTTCCCCCTTCCCCAGTCTCCAATGAAAAGCAGGACTCTTCCACCAGAGCTGACCTGCTGCTGTGAAATACTCCCATTTTACCACGCTGTGAACACATGCCTCCTAGTGGCTGTGGCGCACGCTGCAGCTCCGTCGTTACGCGCGCGTCTCCCAATCGCAGCGAGGCAGGAGGAGGGAGAGAGGAGAGGCTGAGCGAATAAGCCCAGCCCTTGGAATACGTCACCAGCGCCCAGTTGAAGCAAAGCTAGAGGCGAGCACAAGCACACATTTGTATAGAGTCCTATCTGGCGGCGCATCTATGTCCTTGTACACCGTGTATGTTTGAGGGGGACCCCAGTAAACAGAGCACTGCAGCAGCAACAAACAACTCCAGATAGCTCCAGTGCGTTGCCAAAGCTCACTTTTGGATGTGAATTCAAGTCTCCGCTGCGTGGATTGGATTATATTTGATGCCACTTAAAAAGGATACCTGTTACTTTTTTACGCTTTTTGGTTGATTAGACGTTAGAGGTAAGTGTGTTTGTTAGAACTGGCAATTTGGAAATACGCGCTTCTCGTCTTTTTTTGGGATTTATCGTTCAGAGCAAAGGAATTCATCAGAATCGACTGGTGTGTGATGTGTTATATGTAGGCTAATTAGTTGCCCTCTTTTTTTCCTTTTAATTCCTGATCCAGACAGATAATATATTGAGGTTGTCAGGAGGTATGGACCACCTTCTGACGAGCTGTAAGGCGTTTTAGGACTTTATTCCAAGAGCCAAGTCTGTGCTCTTTTCCTTTGCGCACGGAGCCGTTCCCCATAGATCTGCAGGCAAGAAAGAGCCAGTCTGGCATCTCACGACTATTTGAGCATATCCTCACTTTGCGTCGGCCTCGATATTAGACGCATACCCAACACTGTAAAGATAACGCTCCCTGGTAACAAACTATGTTCCAAAATCCGCACCCAAAGCGTCAAATTCAGCTTTTCCCATTAAAACGCGCGCACATGCCAATTGCACATTCGCTCCCTGTTGGCAAAACGAACCCAGCGAATGCGTAAACTTGATAGGATTAGGGGACAGAGGGTCTCCAGTCTGTGCGTAACAGACTCCCCAGCGTGTGCATCTGAACATCGCAGCGCACATCCCGCAGAGCTGGACGCGGAGGGGCAGCTGCACACTCAGGCTCTGCGGCATCATCGCGCTCAAGTTCCCACCGCTTCAATATTTTACCTTAAAGTCTTTACATTGAAGTCCCCCCAAATGGCACATAGCGATAGCCTGTTCCTCTGGGGCCACTGTTGGTTACAAATGCAGGCATCTCTCATAAATGCGTAAATGCGTAAAGTATATTTGCTCCACGCGCCAACTCCATCATTAGTGGCAGCATAGCGGATTAATGCACAATTATACAACGGCGTACAGAGCAGCTCACCCTAGAAACGAACGCAGGAGCAGTGCAGAAAGATGAAACCCTGTGTGCATAAGATAGACCATTCTCACTTTGATGTCAGTACGCGCTGATAAATCGACTTAGCCTGGAGGAGAAAATTCTACGCATTAATCCCATTAAAGCATCGCTATAAAGCAATAAAGTAAATGCTACTTTGCTTGTTTATCTTATTGGCAAGGGCAGGGCACGGGCCGTTTTAATCCCATTTAACAACCTTATGTTTCACAGTGGCTAGAAGGTCGACAGGCTTTACACGTTCAAGCATATTGCCCACAGACGCATTCAGTGAAAAGCCTGATTTAAATAGTGATTCAAAGTAGTGATGGCCTTTATTGTTGGGGCTTGTTAGACATGGCAGACATGAAAACACATCCAATTGTCCTCCCTGATAACTGCCTCAGGGCGCAGTCGTCAATCTGGAGCTTTCACTGTGAATTTCACACCAACACCTTTTGTAGTCATTGTAAAGTTGTTTTAGCATTGTATTCTAGTTTGTATAAGATCATAATAGCCTAAAATAGTAAAAAAAACATACCCACAACGTATCACATTTTACTATACATAGCCTCCAGTATCCATTTTCAGTAGTTGTAAAGGTGTGAGTCCAGAGCATAAGCAGTGCCAATCAAAGCAACATGACTCAGGAAATTCGTGCCAAAAGGACTGCTTAACAAATCCCCCCTCTGATGAGATCCAGGCTTTTGCACGTAACACATCAGAATCCAGTGTTTTGGAGCTGCTTGTCACACGCAGGCACACAACATTTCATCTTGCAGTGCCTACCACCCCCATGTGGGCAAAAACCATTGCAGCTGCTCGGGAGCTCTCCTTTCAGAGCCTCGTATACAAAGGAGCACCCCAGTCTGTCCAAGGCCCCAGCACGGTCCTCTCCCTAATGGGCCTGCTAAAACTATCATCTGTTCAATACGTATGGATAGACAGCACCAGGAGGGCACATACCAAATCTGGGAAGCTATGGGTTAGATTTCGGCCCGTTTTGGAGTAGTCCTGTTTCCCTGTGGATCCAAATGAATGTCCTTTTGTGTCTTGGCATCACAGCAGGCCACTGTCTACTGCTTTGACATACAACTCACTAACACTGTATGTTAATTAGCAGACGAGAAAGTCCAGCTAAAGACAAAAACAAACGAGAAGCAGTGACACAGAATTATCAAGAATAAAACTAGCACTTTTCATACCCAGCATTGCTTTTAGTACAGTTATATGCATTTAATTGTGTCATTTCAGACTGCATTTACCTTAACGTTCCCTTGCAAAAACATTAAGACAAACCTGGGAAAATGTCATTTAAATGTCAAAGCTAAAATACTAAATTGTGTCTAATGAATAATCATTTTAAAGCTACATTATGAATTGGGGTGAATAATCAACAGGAGATACAAACAACATTGATTTCCCAGTGGGGATCTGCGGTGGTTCAAAAATTAATTTCAAGCCTTATGAATAATTCACATCTCAGTCATTACTACTTCTGTGGCGCTTTCCCCTTATATGCAACTCTTATAATGTTAAGTCCACATGTTATAGAGCTAGAATCATATCTACACATGTTTTGACAGATATACAGATGTTCATTTTAATTCTTAGTCATTTCTGCTCAGTATATCCTGAACGCAAAATAGTCCAGGCTCTGTTATGGAAGGCTAGTGTTCATTTATGCATGTCCTGCCCACAATAGCTTCCATTGTCCAGGTTTGTCAGTGAAAGGTAACTAGCTGTACACACACACCATTTAGCAAGATGCTCGATTTAACTTGGCTAGTAAAAAGTAAATGAAGCAGAAGGAACTCGGGCTGCTGGGAAACATCCAGCCAGGCAGAGCAGCACATTAGCAAGAATGAGGATAGTGCCAATAACCGGAATCTGTTCATTCCAATGGGCTACAATTGTTATTTGAAATGTCCAGTGAAAAAAAATATTGGCTACTTCAGCTTTTTAGTATCTGCGCAACGGTGGTTGGCTACATTTGCTTGGCTTGCGGTGCACAATGGGGAAGGGGCCATACTTGTAATCTGATAATTGTGGAAAGGAAACAAAGCAGCCATGCATTCAAAAACTTACTGAGGCACCTATCATGTTTTTGGCTCTTTTTTTTTTCTTACAAAAACTCTTAGTTCTTTCCAACTTTCCTTTCTGGAATACTAAAAATTAAATATTTAAAGCACTCAAAAATATCTAGAGGTAGAAGAACTTTTTTTTTTTTTTGAAAGAGCTATTTAAAATTTGAAGAAGCTACTCTAAGTGCTGCATTAAAAGTTCATTCAGCAGGCAGAGCATATCCCTCCATCTTTGCTGCCATTTTACGCCAGTCTATTTTTCAAACCGTGAGCTCTTCTCCTCAGAGGTCACAGCTGGTGCCTTTTGCTCATCTCTAATCTACTCCTAATATAAAACAGGACTAAAGGCTGTGTTTAGTTTGAAGGGGGAAAAAATGGGTGTGTTAGTATAAGCTGGCATCTCAGCAGTTATAATTGAGTTACAAGGCTCTCAATGTCTTAATCATCTCCTTGTCGTGGGTTTCTAATTTACCTCTGCATGTTATATACCACGTACAGCCTCACAGTAGTTTCTATAGCCCCGTAACATGTAAGGCACTGAGCTATTGTGTTGAAGGAAGCACAATATTTTCTCATGGTAGAGGAAATTCTATTTTTGACTCCTTTCAAAGAATGGGTAGGGGGGTTAAAGGTTAGGGTGGGGCGTAAAGAGGGTCTTGCTTGAGAAAACCGACTATATATCTATAGTCGGTTGGTGTATATAGTTGGTGTAAACTTTTAATTGCAAAAATATATTGAATAAATTGAACCAGGAACTGCCTCCACCTTTGTCTATTGTGTTTGCTTTTAAATGCATAGTTATATCGTCTGAATCGCTAAGAAATAAACGTGTTGTTTGGAGTAACAGTGTAAAAGGTCAATCTGAACAATAATCATTTAGACGAAAGGTTAGGTTTCCCACAGAGACATTATCTGAGCAAAAATAACACCCAGCCTGCAAGCAAACATGTGCCATTTGAACTTGTTATGTTATAGTGATTTTGGTCCAACTAAACATGTTTTAAATATTTTTCTAATCTGTTTTTGCAGGTATGAAAAAGTCCAAGATGAGCCCCACTGCAAATCTATGAGGAGAGTCGGGGTTGTGAGCGATAAGCACGCTGCCTCGTAGAGAAGGAGAGCCGTACTTATCTGCTCGAGTGGGGAACGGGACCACAGCTCTGGATTAATGTGTATACGTCCAGGAAGAGGAGAGGATTCTCAGATACCTGGAGTACACAAGCGATCACCCCTGGATTGAGACTTGGGGATTGGCATGGCTCAGTGCAGCTTTGCGTTACCTCATCATGCCTGCCGGGCCTGATTACAAAGAGGAGTTTGTACAAGCCTGGTCCACGCACGGATCCATTTCCAACATCTCTGAAAATCTCATTTGCAGTTATGGCTTGTAAAACTTTTTTGTAAAACCGTTTTGGATTTTTTAAAAATATACCTGAGGGTGCATGCTGTGTGGCTGTGAGCGGATGCCTTTTCTTTGGGGCTTTTCTGCCATGGTAAAGCCACTGAAAGAATGAGCCTCTGACAACAAGAAAGAGGTCAACATCCAAACAGGGATCAGCTCAGCAAACACTGAGCAGGTCAGGATATCACTGAAGCGCCTGACTAACTTCTTCAACGCAAAGGGCAAGGCCAAATCAAGGAGGCTTTGACAAGAAAGGAATTACAAGTCTGTGTAAAGCAGGTATGATAAATGCTAGCTTTCTATTGTGCTCACTCATGGGCAGAGGGAGAGGTTATGACAGGAATGCACTTTATGACCAAGTTTTTAGGAAAGCACCAACTAAAATATAAAACACACACCTCTTCTTTATAACTAGAAATTATAGGTCAAGTTTGAGATAACATTTTCAATTAATACTTACATTGTGCTAAAATGGCTAGAGTGAGTCACTTTGTAGTGCATTGTAAATGGTGCGAGACAGGTAATGGTCTAACAGGACTGTGTCGGTTCCACTGCTACCGTTCTGAAACAATGCCTGACTTTATTCAGAGACTTGTGGTTTGTAGCGATGAAAGGAAGCCTTGAGATTGAGAATCATGTTAAACCAGAGAAGGTTATTGCATTTCACAAATCAAGGCTCTAGATCAGTTTAGCACAAAGCTATATCAGAACACTACCACCTCACACAACTGCTTTTGTTTGATTGTTAATGTTTAACTTCAGTGCATTAAGTGACAAACATTCTGCCAGTTCTGAAGTCACTCGTCAATGTGTCATACAATCTAATTTAATAATCATTTATGATTGTTATTATTTGTCTTTCATAGACAGACATTTAATTTTCTTGGCAGTTATTTAATCTATAGCAAGTGCTACAGGCAGTATTTCAAAAATATAGCAATTATGAGAACAGGATTTTGGCTCCCCTTTAAAGGCGTGTGCATTAAATGTACCCTTTGTCTTCTCCCCAGGGGCTCCTGAGTGATTGGCCTGCCAAGAAGCACAGGTTCAAGATGGTGAGTCAGTGTGAGGCCTTTGTGTTGTTCCTCATCAGGGTGGGGCTGCTGCTGGGCCTAGCTAACCCCCTGGTGACCTCTGCTTCATGTCCCTCCGTTTGCCGCTGTGATGGGACCTTCATCTACTGTAATGACCGTGGCCTGACGTCCATCCCCTCTGGCCTACCCCAGGATGCAACAGTGCTTTTTCTGCAAAACAACCGAATTAAGAGTTCAGGCATTCCCACTGATCTGCGCAGGCTGTCCAACGTGGAAAAGATCTATCTTTACTGCAACAATCTGGACGAATTCCCCACTAACCTACCTCTGGGGGTCAAGGAGCTCCATCTACAGGAGAACAACATTCGCATGATTACCCATGCCTCCTTAGCTCAGATCCCCTACATCGAGGAATTGCACTTGGATGATAACTCCGTATCAGCCGTCAGTATTGAGGAGGGGGCTTTTAGGGACAGCAATCACCTCCGACTGTTGTTCCTCTCCAGAAACCACCTGAGCACCATCCCCTCTGGTCTTCCCATGAGTATCGAGGAGCTGCGCTTTGATGACAACCGTATCTCCTCCATTTCAGAGCAGCTGCAGGACCTCATCAACCTGAAGCGTCTGGTGCTGGACGGAAACCTTCTCAACAACCGCGGGATTCAGGAGTTTGCTTTTGTCAACCTGATCAACCTGACAGAGCTCTCCATAGTAAGAAACTCTCTCACAGCGCCTCCTGCCAACTTACCGGGCACCAGTCTGGAGAAGCTGCAGCTACAGGATAATCACATCAAAAGTGTCCCTCCTGGAGCCTTTGCCTTCCTCCGGCAGCTGTATCGCCTGGACCTGTCCGGAAACAACCTGAGCAGTCTCCCACAGGGAGTTTTTGAAGACCTGGACAATCTGACCCAGCTCCTGCTCAGAAACAACCCCTGGCAGTGCACCTGCAAAATGAAGTGGGTGCGCGATTGGCTGCGATCCCTGCCGTCCAAGGTCAATGTACGAGGCCTCATGTGCAATGGACCAGATAAAGTAAAGGGCATGGCCATCAAAGACCTTACCACAGACATGTTTGAATGCTCAGATTCAGAATTACTGTCAACATTTGAAACAAGTACTGTCTCAAATACTGTGAGGCCTTCACAGCCACACAGACCAGCTTTTGTGACGAGGAGGCCTGAAAGAAAAGACTTTGGGAGGAACTATCACAGTACGACCACTATAGGCAGAAAGATTATCACCATCAGTGTTAAGTCCAGCACTGCTGATACCATTCACATATCATGGAGACTGTCGCAGCCTGTGACTGCACTCCGGCTCAGCTGGCTCAAGCAGGGACACAGCCCGTCTTTTGGCTCCATCACAGAGACCATTGTGCAGGGGGAGAGGACTGAATACCTGCTCACTGGGCTGGAGCCAGAGTCTTCCTATAGGATATGCATGGTTCCCATGGAGACCAGTAACAGTTACCTGTCAGACGAGACCCCTGTTTGCATAGAGACAGAGACCGGATATCACAAATCCTACAACCCCACAACCACTTTAAACAGGGAGCAGGAGAAGGAGCCTTACAAAAATTCCAGTCTGCCTTTGGCTGCTATTATTGGGGGAGCCGTAGCTCTTTTGGCAATAATTATGTTGGCTTTGGTGTGCTGGTATGTCCACAGAAACGGTTCACTTTTCTCAAGAAACTGCACTTACAACAAAGGCCGCAGGAGAAAGGACGACTACGCAGAGGCCGGTACCAAGAAGGACAATTCCATTCTAGAAATACGAGAGACTTCTTTTCAGATGATTCCAATTAGCCACTTACCAGTGTCTAAGGAGGAGTTTATGATACACACAATATTCCCACCAAACGGCCTGAGTTTATACAAAAGCCCACACAGTGAGAACAGTATTAACAGAAGCTACAGAGACAGTGGAATACCAGATTCAGATCATTCCCATTCATGATATTTAAACCTGGACACTGCTCAAGTGTGGAGAGACTTTTACACAACACTGGATATATAAAACTAGAAATGTACATTTGCCATATAATTTATATTTAAGGACAATTTATGACGAATGAGAAGGCTCCTGTTTTGGGCCAACAGTGGGTGTTGTAACTAATTGCAATTCTATATTTTAGGAATTTGTAGTCATTTGTACTGTACTTACTTTGTTTAAGGATAAACCAACTTAAAGAAAACTCTGTGTTCTACTGAGATATGACTTGTCAACTGTGAAAGTGGGTTTTCATTGCTGTGGTGAACAATCAGACTCTAGAAAACCTTGTAGTATAAGCACAGGTCATTCTTTTAAGTTTTTGGCTGTCTAAAAACAAAAAAAGCAAAAAATTAGCTAAACTAAGGCACAGCTGATTGAATTTATTTAGGCATGCTGCCCTCTTAGAGCGATCAGCTGTAGCTGTCTCTGTGTACTTCTGGGGCTGATTCATCTGGGATGTAGTACAAACACTAAAGATGAGGTGCCATGCTTTATTTTTCTGCTTTCTTTAAAATGTGGATTATTTGTTGGCAAAGAAAAGCAGCCGAGTTACCCCAGAGGGCCCCTGTGTTTCTGTAGGACTGCAGGCCACAGCACAGGACACATTTAAGCACACAACCTTAACCAGAAGACTGTCACAGACCCTTCACACAATTTATACAAGCCAACAATGGCCCACTGACAATGGCGGCATTCTTTAGTACCATGTACCATACGTCATTGTAGCCAGTGGCCAAAAGAACAGACACAATGGCGTATTTTAGACTTACCACAGTGTCAGCAACTTCTTGCTATGAGTATTATTTTGTATTGTTTTCCAATTGAACACATTATGTTGCCACAATTTGAAGTTAACTGTTATTTACAATTGAAAACCAAAGTGCATTGTATGCCCTTTGGCCAGTCTTGTATGTGCCTTGATCCAATGCTTATTGTATTTAGCTTTTTAATAAAACAGTGACTTTTTTCATACACACTTGAATATGAAAATATTGGTCATCTTACAAAATAAAAAAGTGTATACAACTTTTGACTTGATTTGGATTTACATATATAGAGTCATTACGGATCACACATTGCTAACAATGCTAATAAATCAAAATACCAGGTAGTTTGTTTGAAATAGTAATAGTTTGATCCCTTACCAGCCTATGTGCTTACTATATTGGCTTCATCTTTACCAGCAGCTGGACATTGTTTGTGAAAGTTAGTTTGGTGCTCAGTGCAGCCCTAGTGCAACATCTGCTCAAGGCTGCAGTTGTTCTTTCATGTCGTGAAGCCACATGTGACTTATCCAATCAGCCGAGAGAGAGGAAAGCACAGCAGAGGAGAATTAAGGCTTTGGTGAGATTGGACTCTAGGGTTTGATGAACCTACCATGGAGCAGGGCAGCAGAAAACTAATGACGGTCGGCCATATGGAAGGTGGTACAAGCTCACCCTGCTGGGGATGCCCGTCCCGATAGAGGACACACTCTGTGCCAGCTCCAGGCATGCTAATGACACAGGGGCAGCTCACCCATGCATGGGACCAGAAAATGTGGGCAAAAAGTGAAATAGGCCAGTGCACTTTTCATCAAATGCATGTAAAAAACATGCTATTGCTATTTTTACAACTATTGACTAAATTCTAAAGTGCTTTTGCTTTGAGCCACAAACTTTTGTGTCTCAAACATTTCATTCACACACCACAGCCTCCTCAGCAGCCAATACTTTAATTACAGTAAGAGGAGATGCTAAAAGCTCTCCACTTTAAATATACACTAACCTCGTCTGGGAGACTAAAAATGCTGCATGTTATTTTTTTTAAGTTGGTAAAAAAACACTTGTGAAGCTATAGTAACCGTTTCCCTTGAATTTTCTTTACTCTCAATTGACTAGCTTGAAACAAATGAACGTAATCGTATAGAACTAAAAAAAATGTTAATTAAAACAGCAATGTGTTCAAGACCGGAAACACAAAAAGACTTGAGCATTAGGCATAATTTATTTTGATGGTTTCATGGTATGTGAAAAACATGGCTGTCTTCAATGAGAATAAAAAGGCCACTCTCCTCTCTGATAAATTACCCTGTAGCTAAATGATTAAAGGCGGCTGCTATTGTTTCAACTTTACTAAATCATTCAAGAGCTTTTGTTTTTGGTCCAAATCCAGGTATGAGGCAAAATTGATGAACCTACTTCTGTTGACTTGCTGAATGACCCCAATAGTGCCTTGTGACCCTTAACCCCATAGCCACTTGCTTGCACCCGTGTTTTCACATTGTCCAGACAAACCTTACCTCTGCAGAAGATGGCACATACCTTTGTCTTTAAACCGACAAATAATGACTAATTATATTCCCCATTATGTAACCTGTAGTATAGACTAATGGGCCAGATGCAGTGCCTGTCCCGGGCTGCTGTTAGGTCCATTGTAGCTCCCTAGTCACATTTGCATTCCTATAGACACTAATATCAAACCACCCCTGGATGACCCCAGCCCTGGCAGCAGTTGGGCCTGTTTGTTTTCTGTCAGCACCATTAGTGGGATCAGAAAAGGAGCGTGACTGTATGAGTGATTTGGGGTCGGAGGGGTCAGGTCAGAATGGATGCAAGGTTTTCAAAAGGTGAAAAATGATGCATATTTGAGTCAGCAAAGCAAGCTACTCTGCTGGGATTTGGTTACAAACACTAGCTATTGATTTTGGTTTATGGTTTCGTGAATTAAATGTAATATCCAAATTTTGTTATGTACTGTGCATGAAGAGAAAATGTTGAAATGTTTATAAGAATTTATAATGTAGTGCCTTTGTAGGGATTATCCAAATAGCAAGCATATCCATTTTAATATCATCATAAATACGCTGACCACACAACTGCCTAAAGACAAACATCCAAAATAACTTTTGCAAACTTCGCTTTGAATAACAACGATGACCTTTTAACGCCGTACGAGGCAAATTTAAATGTTCCCAATCCCATCTCACTTTACTTGTTAGTCATGAGGCATGGTCTTAAAAAGCAGCTTTATTGATTGCTTTGTTTAACTACACGGCGCACAATAAATGTCGGACTTTTGTTCCAAATTGTGCTTCATCAGTGCTTTGGTATAGCAGTAAAAGCCTGTATTGAAAATGAGCGGGTGGCTGGTGGTGCCTCTTGTACAGCACACAGCTTGCACATCAAACAACATCGTGATTTACTGGGCTATAAATGCCAAAACAGCTCTGTGGTCACAAGTTAAGCAGGAAGTGTAAGCCTCCCACTAAGGTAGGACTTCTGCCAATGTGTTTAGTGTCAGTTGGGAGACACATGGAACAATTATTGCATTTTCAATTGGCTCCAAAATTATAAATGTCCCAGCTGAATCTAGTTAAAATATATTTTGACTTGGATAATGCATCACTTCTGTTAATGACCTGACAAAGTGGAAATGACATTGTGCAATCATGTAGCATTTGAGGACATGGAAAAGGAAATGAAATAGAAATTAAATGAATATCAAAATAGATTTTGATCCTGACAAAAAGGCTTGATGCTCAACACCAATTTTAGTACCTCACAATGTTTGGATAATAATTTCCAACACAAGGTGATATAGTTTCATTTACATTACTATTTTATATCATACATGTTCTGATATGAATCAAAAGTATAAAGTATTTTAGAAAGGTTAAACGCATTGCCTTATTTATACCATTTTTTCCAGTATTGTTAGTAAAATTTAGTTTCAATATACTAATACAGTACTTATTGATACTGATTACGATCTATTTAAAAAATAAGTGACCACTGCTAAATGATCAGTTTTTCTGATTTTACTACTCACAGTTACGTGTTTGGGCAAAAGAAACATTTTTGTTTCAGTCTATAAACTACTGACAACATTTCCCCCAAATTCCAAATAAAATATTATCATTTAGAGCATTTATTTGCAGAAAATGACAAATGGTTAAAATAACAAAAAAGATACATGTTTTCAGACCTCAAACTATGCAATGAAACAAGATCAAATTCATTTCAAAACAACATAATGCTAATGTTTACACTTAAGAAGAGTTCAGAAATCAATATTTGGTGCAATAACCCTTATTTTTAAATGGAATTCAACAGACGCTGGAATGGAATGGCTGTAATACATGTAGAGATTTTTTTTTTTAATGCAGTGGTCTCTTATTTTTTTCCAGAGCTGTAGATACATACATACAAAATTACAAGACCACTTAGCTCTCTCTACAAATTTACGTCTGGACTCTGGTCTTGGTAGTTTAAACACATGCCAAAAGTAGTTACAAAATCAACAGAGATTAATCATTTGTTGAACCACTTGTGTTTTGTATTTTGTTTAGGGTTGGAGTAAACAATTTTATAACCCTGTTTTGTCAGAACATGTGAATGCCAAACCGTGTGAATGTCATCATGCTAGAGCTACCCTTTGTCTTCACATGTCCAGTGCTGTATGTTTATTAATGCATGTAAACAAATACAAATTGTTCACGCATCAGATGCGACACAGTAAGACAAAGGCGCTGATTGATAAGCCTTAACAAAATGCCCTGAAGCTATCTTCCCTCTGCCCAACAGTTGTCCCGAGACTGTCATGTGTCTCTATCGCCCCAGTCACAAGCGCAGTGTGTTTTGGGCTGTGGAGGGGAGAGTGTCAATGTGAGCGATGTCTTTCTGCAGAAGGGGGGATTGGGGGTTAGGGGGGGAGAGGAGGGGGGTTGTTCTTGCTCCCGAATCTCTATCCAGGCCTACCCCCCGTCCTCCTGTCCAGGACCCTCTCTCCATCTCGTCACATTACTCGCTGACCTGAAACACTGGGGCCAAAGAAATCCAACCAGCTACTCAGTCTTCTTAATGAATCCAATTTTTTGCCTGAGAGCACAGAGAGCGTGCGCGTACATCCATTGCAACACAAAATTATCAGACATTAATACAAATTAACACAAGCCACGCTGACATCGGAACTGTACCGCACCGCAATGACGATGCATTTCTGTGAAGACCTATTCCACACCTCTCAATGTGGTCAATAAGCTCTTTAAGTTTCAGTCAAAACAAAAGCAGAAGGGCTGTTTGGTGTCAGTGCAACAATGAATTATACACAATACGTCATGAAAATATCCATATAATTGACTCAGCACTGACAGTCATTAATTCCAGTGCTCCATTAAGTGGTTCAAATGATATTGTAAGAGGCCATACATCTCCTCTTGCCCTTTTATGGGATCAGCACCAGAACTTAATCGACCCTCTGCCCTATCTGTCCATAATGTCTGATGCAAAGCAATAGAGTTAGAAGTGGTCTAAACTTGTGTAGCATACTCCCAGTCGCATTGAGCACTGCAGTGAAGACCAAAGCTCCTCTTCGATCCGTTTTCTTTTCTCATTTATGTTAAGCCAGCTTTAAATGTCAGTACAGTTTTTGCATGCCAATGTAGGTCTGTCTGCAGCTCATTATTTTCAGATGTTGACAGCCTAATCGCATGCAAGTTTAGCCCACTTTGCTAACCTAATGCTCGCTACGGCCAAGTAATACTGAACAGAGCCAAAGTCTGTTACTGCAGTGTTGGTGCGTAGCTGCCTGATTTATTTTTGTCTTGACCTGGCATAATCCCATAATTTATTATGACAGGAAACATTATGAACAGAACTAATCCTCGACAACATTAAAATTAAGTCATTTGTCCTCTGAGATGTGTTTAAAGTATAAGTGATCCAGATCTGATGGTAGCCTTTGACAGACTAACCTTGGGGCTAGTCCAGAGTCTAGTCCATCAAGCTCCTCACTCACTCCGACAGCAGCCCCTGTGGCCCTTAGTCAGGCCTTGCCCCTGCTCATAGGAAGCAGTGTTATGGGATTTGTCCAAGTTGTGCAGAATTCAGTGGTGTCAGCACCTTTTAGGACTGTAAATACAACATGTCACCATTCATCATGGCAGCAGGAGGAGAGAGCAGACATTTCAAGGTCTAATTATTTTGCCTACCTCCAGCATCTTGACACGGGATCTTGCGGCACAGTAAAAGGGGGGACCATCCCTGACCCAGCACAGAGCTAGAGCTAGCACTGCCAAAATGATTATTAACATTTCATGTGGCTTGGCACAGTTTGAGACACAGTCAGACAACTCTTTGAGAGAGAATTGGAAAAAAAAAAACAGCAATGGAGGGTTCAAACACGAGAGCGCAGTTAGCGGCCTATCTCTCACTTTCAGGAATGTGCAAAAGTGACAGCAGTGTCATCCTTAAGTGACAGAGCTCTGCAGAGGGTTCAGAGAGTCCCTCCCATGGCACTATCAGAACACAAACAGTCAAACGCAGGCAAAGTTGGGAGAGGAAAGTTAGGGGAGTAGGCTCTGATGGGCAGACCAGGCTGCTGGAGTAATTAAAATCTGCTGTCACGATGGTGTGCTGGTGACACGCAGCCACACGATTACGCAGATCGCTGTGAGAGAGAATCTGCTCCCAACTCATTTCCTCTGTGTTGAGAGGAGGCAAAACTGAGCCGTCTGTTGCGTATAATAGCAACAAGAGAATCATTTTTCATTTGGATGAATTTAGGGAACAAGAAAGAGGAAGGGACAGAAGGGGTTAGCAGAAATATTATGATGAATTCTTTTATTTTTAAGACATTTCAAACACTGGAAGAAGCCTGTGGTGGTGTGTGAGTGTTGGGAGGGTCAGAGGATTTAAGCCACTGTAATCCTGAGGCTGCCACTGTTTAAAATCTGCTACAGTTGCTGTGAGTCTCCCAAGACAGTACTCTACACGCAGCTTAAAACAACATCTGCCAAGTTTCAAACGTCCAACTTCTTTCTTAGAATACTCTGCTATCCTGGTTTGACCGGTGCTTGGCCTAGACTCGCACACAAACCAGGAGAGGGTAGGAACACTTGTGACAGTGGGCGCACTCCATTTCAGGATCAGTTTTTAGGTCAATTCAATACAAAACCTTGAGACTGACTGACAATAACATTTCTTTAAATCCCAGATTACTACCACAAACCAAAGGCTAAAAATATAAATACATTCAAGGACCACTGACGTACCCTCTTGACTAAAGAAAAAATACTGTCTGATACTGAAAAAAGTGTTAAATGAACAAATAAAATACGCTTGACTTGCCTTGACAGTAGATGGTAACAAGATTTACTGAATGTTCTTCAGATTTTGTGGCTTACAAAATTGCCCTCTTTTCCTTTAGCAGTGTTTCTTTCACAAGCTTTTATGGGAACCGACAAAAATACACTGGCCTGTTTCCCACTATTTAATAGCTCACTAAAGCAATATACTCTTTAAAGGTGCACAATGCAACTTTTCTGGTGAGTGGCGTGTTTCCGTGGTAATACTGTTGCCTGGAATACTCCACAGTAGGACATTGATCATGCATGCACTTTTTTCCTTTGCCTAGAAAAAATTAAAATTAAAATACATATACAATTGTTTAAACTGGGAGTGTGTAGATTTGAACAAGAAAAAACAAAAACTTAAGTTATTTAACTTAACTTAAATCAGTCTCCAACACTAGTGCCACATGCAGACAGTTATATAAATATTATAAAATAGACTCCAGATGATACTGTAGTGACCTAGTGTTTGTTATTTTGAGCAGAGGTTGGGTGTTGTTGAGTATTCAATTAGAAGATTTAATCAGTGAATTATTGAAAGTTAGCTTTTTTGTGATGGATATGGCTATGGAGAGGAAATTTGGGGTCTTTGGTGGTATGCATACATTCAATAACAAGTATTGTACCTCCCAAAAACACCTTGAAAAACATGCACACGTACTGTGACTGGGCTCACCTCTCCATAGATCTGCTGCTTGGCCTTGTGTAGTCTTCTTGTGTCCATGGAGATAAATCATTTTAAAGCAATACACTCCAGGCAAAGCATCATCTCCATGGAGACAAGAAAAGAAAAATAAACATAAAAACTCTGGTCCTGCCAAGTCACAGTTTACATGAAAATAACTTTCATCTTCTCAGTATATTTTGGAATCTATACATGTCAACGTATAAAGCTTCCAACAGTTCAAAGCGTGAAAGCAGTGACACATGCAGTAACTAGTTGAGAGTGTTAAAGGTTGCACCCCAGCCACAAATGTCATTAACAAGCCTTCTTAAAAGGTGAGACTGAGCTGAAAACAGGATACAGTGGATGAGGAAGTCAGCATTGGGGCTTATTATTTCACACTTCAGCCTTTCTGTTGAAAGATCTGACAACATGACGAGACTGCTGCAATTGCATACATACAATATCTCTCCAAGTACAAAAGCAATCACACTTGCTAAATGAAAATCAGAGATGTGGGCACAGATTGGGAGGCAGAGATGGAAATTTAATAAAAACCAAAAGTGCGAAATGGCTCGTAATTATTCACCCATATTAATCTGCAGACAAATCATTTAAACAAAAACTTTGGCAGATGCGGGAAATTTCGACTTTTGGAAAAACACTGCTGGGAAAGCTGGCAGGCCCATTCTTCATTTTCTAATTATGCGAGATTATTATTAGCCAGAACCACAGCTGATGAAGGAGACATTGATGGAGGTGCTGTGCTAATGAAATCAGATGTCAGAAAGGCATGCTGTGTAGCCATCCTCCTCCTTTCAAAGAGCATGCAAAAGTGTGAAAACAGGCGGCCAAGATATTGCGGATATGATAGTGTAATATAACGTAGTACTATATCCATACTGCACAATAATGGCTATCTATTTATGTAACAAAGTCTTTCATCTAACAAAGGCGTATGATACAATGATTGTTCTCCAATTGTCAACGCAACTGTGGGTGAAAATACCCAATTTGTGATTCTCGATTTAGTCTTGGTAAACAGCCAACAATAAAAAACATATCATAGACAAAAAAAAAGTCAAACTTGCCAATATCAAACGACCATCTTTTGTTATTGAATACTAGAAAATGAAAAGGGTCGAGTCCATCCTATTAATCTGTGTTTTTGTTCATGGTTAATTTTGAGAATGAATTTCATAGTTTTGTCTGTAGATGAAGCAAATATCACGATCGTCTGTTGTCTCAAGATTTCTTATCACAGGTTTTTAATGTTATCGCCCTAGCCTAAAAACATAACACATCGACACCATTTGTGTTTTGTGTCCCGATGTCGAGGCTGATATAGGTGTACATCTGGCCTTGACATATTAGCATGTATCCAAACGTTCCCGCTTGGTGATAATGTGACAAGGCTGATGTCTTTTGTGTGGCGTCACCACAGTCGTCAATGGCACCACGAGTCCAGGTCATTAATCATCCGTCCCCCTGTATGCCTGACAGAGTCTAGTCCACACAGAGGGGGTTTAGACCTCGAACACGGACTCCTGCCCCATCCGGCCCCTATGGATTACAATGAAAACTTCCCACACATGCATAGTTACTAGGTCACCAATCAAATTATGTTGATAGCCGCAGATTCGGCCCAGAACAACAGAATTCATTTAGTATCCCGTCGGCACCATTGTCCTAGTGCCAGCTCATCTCTGGGGGTGCAGGATAAATCAGTAACTGCCCTTTTTTTTTCTCCACAATTTATTTGACTCGGTTCAAATGAATGGCATGCCCTGCGAGAGAGGCATGAATTATAAAAACAACAATGCAAGGGGACAGTTTGGAAGATCTGACCAACATAGATGTCCAGGAAGATCTATGAAAATGCAAATTGCCTAAAACTACTATGGCCATCTGGCTCACACGGGCAAATTCACTTAACATAAATAATGTCCCACATTATAAATATAGCTAATTTATAAGTGGCGAGGCATAAAAGGAGGATGCCTAAGTGAAATGTGTCCATCCATCAACATCACAGCGGAGAACATTTGGACCAAAATCCCGAAGGGAGTTTCAGCATAACAATCTGGCCCTATATCTCAAACAGGACATCCGATTGTGCATTACCAACACGTCATTCAAGAGTTTCTCTTAACCCCAGTGGGATGTACTGGCTTAGCGGCAGCATTTTAATGAATCCCCAGATGACAGACAGGTTATGTGTCTGCGGGCAGGGGTGTGGGGTTGATGGGACGGGGACAATAACAGAAGGGTTAAAAGCAGAGACACTCCAAAGACAGGACAGGGGCGAGAGGCAGGTGCACTTGGGACAGGTGCAGTCTCTGGGGTCACCGCCAACCTCCCGGCCTTCTGCTGTCCCAAAAACACACATAATCTTTGGAAAGGACAGGAGCGTGTGGCCTCAGATGACACTGGACAATATGAGATTTCAACACGCATCATATTGCTTAGAACCTTTGATTGATTTATGTTTGTATGCTTCGTTTGCAGGTCCGAACTGTTCCCGCTGGTGATTGTCCTAAATTGCCGGCTCATTTCCCAGACTCCTGTCCCCAGGTGTGGTTAATTTGAGCAGCTTTAATGCAAATTTGACAGAGCGGAAAAGATGTATTATTGCCATTGGTCGTTTTGCTTTGGGAAATTCGTCATTCCTATGACCATTTAAACTCACATTATACATTCCAATGTGATTTGAATACAAAGGTGGTCAACATCTAAAGAAATCCTTGAGAAATGCAAATACCTTCGAGAATGATTAATTGAAAGCTTTATTGTTGCAGCTATTGTTTCCTGCCCTGAAGTATGCCAAAATGGGTGAGTGCACAAGTCCCACTGAGCCTCCGTGAGGCTAAGCAGCTCTGTACTTAATCATGTCCAGTTTCAGACTTAACACTGAAGGTGAACAGTGTGACCAAGTTATAATGAGAAAAATACATTTAGGAGTTGAAATAAAATCAGTTAGGGCCTGTATTATGCTATTTTCCAATCTATGTTATAATAATGTTTCCTCATCACAAACAGGTCTGGAGTTGTGCTTCGTTCCATATTTGGTGACATTTTTAACACAAAAACCATGCATATTTAGGCCGAGTTATTCTCTTAAACAGCCTCTTACCTTGTGATGTCATGTGACAATACAGGAAGTGCTCCACTGTGTTTTTAAACTCAAAAATATAATCATTTGGATGATTTTAGCCTTGGAATCACAAATCTCTACTGTACAAAAGGTAAAAGTTAACTTGAAAATTACAGCTTCATGACATCAGGTGGTACAGAGCACTCTGAGCATTGGAAATGGATAGCAGAATAATAACTGGCTATTCAAACATGTGTGAATGAAACAAAACACAACTCCAGGTATGGTTTTTATGAGGTAACTGGGTTATTAAAGCTCACATGAGCCACTTTTGTGTAATATAGGACCGTTAATCAATATCAGCAAAAATTAAGAAAATGTGTTTCCGTGGCAAAGAGCTCAATCTTGTGAACAGCTATAATACAATCTGGGAGATGGAAACCAAGCTAATTCATGTTAATTCTTAGTTAATTCTATTTTTAAGACTGCAGAATTATATCTCCTAACACTGCAGTCTGCTATTGTCATTACCCTAATGCAGAACAGTTCAGAATCAAATGAACTGTGTAACATGCCTCCAAGCCAACAATGTGTCTTCTCTCTGACCAACATTAAAGCACCCAGGGCCATCTGCCACAACAAGTCATTATTTCATTCAAAAATCCTGCTTTGTAAGGAGGGAATCTCTCATTTTTGTCATGACAAGATGGCAAATACCACAAGGCTATAGCAAAAGCAGACTTACTTTAAGTTTAAAATAAAAATTGTAGCAAAAAGTTTCAAATTAGTCCATTGTCATCAAATTAAATGCTTTGTGGGCATCCATTTTATGAAGCATTTGTTAGCATTTGTGTATACTGCTGTTTCCAACGTCACGTACTATCTCATTCAATGTTCAGCTTTGTTTTGATTCTTACTAATCTATATATTCTTTTGAATTTTGTGAGGGCTCATAATAGTGACTAGCAAATGTTTTATTTGTGTCACTTCAGCCACTTCACAAGAGGATGTACCAACACAGGCGGGCGTGCCAGAGTGGACCGGCTTCTGCGGTACATCTTCACCTAGAAGCCACGGGCCATTCTTTTGAGGACAGTGAGGTTCAGATCTTAGCCAGGGAAAAGAACTGGTTTGAGAGGGGAGTTAAAGAGGCTATTTTTGTCAAAAAAGAGAATCCGTCATTAAACAGAAATGGGGGAGTGAGACATAACTTGTCTCCCATTTATAATGCGATTCTTAGACCAGTCAAACAGAGCCAGGGCAGAGGGGTGGAGAGGGTCGTTAGACGTTGAATAGGGGGTCGAAACAGCCGTCAGAGTAATTTGAAAAACAAAGAGACAGATTAGGGGGGATCGTTTTCAGAGCTTTTGTCATTGTAGGACGCGCCTCCCGGCAGCTAGATATAAGCAGGGTCTAACCAGTACAATAACCAGAGCTGACGAAGCCTCTCGGATGAGCGGCGAAACGTTTTCAACCAAACAAACTTTGTCCAGTTGACAAATTGAACTTCTCCTTTGATCTTTTATTTGTGTTAATAATATTCTGTTGATTTTATTGCCCATAGAACCTAATTACTTGTAATCTTGTCATACAATTGTATAATTCATCAATAGTCTTACCATGTAAAATGCTACTCAAACTCTTAAAATTAAAAATCCATCCTGCTATATCACAACAATCGTAACCACATTCACCATCAATCCATCAGTTTAGAATTTTCTACTTTCTATTTTAGCTAAAACAAGGGAGCAGGGAGAATTTCCACAAGAATAACAGTGAGGTACAAAAGTTACAAATGGAGCTCAACTGAACTGAATCCAACTATTTTACTCCAAGCAGCATAGTGTCAGGTAAGGTTTTGTGTAGTCATTTATGGTGATTTATGGTGGTGAGCGGTAGGGCAGGGAAATAAGTTTTATCACAATATAAAAGAGAAAAATAGTGACAACAATAACTGACGATTTTCCCAAGGCTCCTTAAAATTTGTAATTACTTGTTTCGGGGTATTTATGGCCAAGTTCTGCCTCTTTCTTCTATATTTCTTTCATTTGTAGAGCCTCCACTGCAGTGTTTAAGTCGCTCTGAGCTTTAGCGGTATAGTCTTGCTCCTTTCACAAATGAAAGGAAAACCAGTTGCAGTCCACACTCAATTATAATCACAATATTATCAAAATGTCCTCTCCTCCCCATAGTCCCCAGGTTATCACTAGCGATATAATATGAATATCCAGTGATACCCTTTTCAGGGACCCAAACTTAACTAATGACTTATGTGGTTGGTCTACAATACATTTCGTCATTATTTAATTTACCATAGTGAAGTGATATTTCTCTCTGCAGAAACACTGAAGCAATCATTCTTAACCAAACTAAAGGTTAAATGCTAATGTAACGAGCAGTGCTAGAATTAGATTACCCTTTCAGGAAATGGCCAGTCTCAACCTTCAAAATGCTGACAGGTATAGTGGTACTAATGGCACGACAGGCCATAATAGTCAAATTGTAAATATTCATTATAGTTGGACCAAGTGGTGAAATTCACTCATTCAACATAGCAGAGATGTGACAAACTGCAAAGTGCTTAGTAGTCAATACTGCAGTAACATCAGAGTCAAGCATATTGTAAATGTAGCCCATAAGGTCAAAATAAGACCGCTGTGTGTTGTCTGGATCCAATTATAAAGCAATTTTATCTACCATGCACCAGGAAGCAATGCTGGTGCACTCTACAGTGTCTTTAAGTACTTGTTCAAATGGATATTTAGTTTCAGTTCTAGCTTTGGATTCTGGGACAACCCTATATAGTGCTCCTATGTTTTTAATCGCTGTAAAGCACATACATTTTTTTATATGAAAAGCGCTTTATAAATAAAGTTTGATTGCTATTTTGAGGGCATGTTCACTCACTATAGTTTCCAAATGCTGGCGTCTTCCCCCGTGCCACACTTGCACACACTTTGACTTTTGAGCTTAGAGACTTCTGAGGTTTCACTTGCATCTTGGCCCACCTTCTCATCAACCTCTTTTCAACCCAAAATAGACTCCATAATTCATCCCAGCCAATCCAACAAGAATGTAAATAGAGAACAAAAAGTGGCTTGTTCTTCTTATATTGAAGGGGCCTCTTTGAGAATTGCTTAAAACTGATCCTGGTTCAACCTCGGCCATTTCTCTCCACTTTCCAAAGCAGCAGCAGCAGCAGCACATACAGGGCAGAGAGCCACAGTCCAAATCACTGAACATGCCTTATCTTGCATTGGCAGACAGTGGGTCTCCCATAGTCTGTCTGGGCTAGAGCTACTGTGGCCTGGCAGTTCCCGCTCATCTGCATAGCCATCTCTTTAGCCTCAATTCAATTTAAAATAATTGACTTTTTTTAATCTTTCGCTTCGTCCTTCTGCCATGTAATGTACCTTGTGGATCTGCCGGTCGAAAGCAAATGTCAATTAAAAAGACATCCAATAATAAACGCAGTGACCAAGTAATGTTAATTAATAGGTGGGGGTTATGGGGCATGGTACAGGTCTCCAGCACAGCTCTAGGTGCGTAAGCATTCAGCCGGGCAGCGTCACAGCCATTTTGGACACAAAGTAATGAAGTTTGTCATGGCAGTGAATTTGACTGTGAAATGGACTCATCAGGTAAATTATCCAGGAGAGAAAACACTTTAGTAAAGTCTCAAGCAGACTAGCACTGTGATTTCAGGTACAAAAGAAAATTGAACTAAATAGCATCATTTTGAAAACCGATAATTTGGATCCATAACGTTTAGCAATTAACTGAGTATAGCTAGTTGCAATATTTTGAAAAATGGTAATTAAAACCAACATTAAATCAAGGCTAATTTAGATCTTCATGAAGAAAATCCTAAATAAAAGGACATTTTATACAAAAAAAACAATAGTAGTATATTTCTGTCTAATTGAGAATCTTGGTGATATTGTGATGTATTTAGCTTGCTACAATATCAGTTATAGCGTAAAAATTAAAGGTGGTCATCTGGACATTACCTGAAGTATTTTCCATAGACTAATGAAGAATTACACTGACTCATTTCCCACTATTGTGATGTATTACATACTTAATTGCGTTGGTACTTAGCTGACGTGTTAAATAGGAAAACAGATCAATCACGTATGTGAATAAGTATAAAGTGGTTGACACATGCTACGGTATGTTTAAATGAAAACCTATGAGACAAAGGCCAGAAGATAAGGACCCAGGACCAGGTAAGAACCTCCTGGTAAGAGCCTTTAACCCTCAAAGGCAGAAGGCTGTCTGCTTTCTTCTATCGTTCATTCACATACTTCATTACCAGGCTCCTTTCATACACTAATTCCCGTTTCAAATTCACTCTTTGTTAATTAGAGGTAGGTTTAAACTCACAAAGAGCTCCCATTGTGTTTACTTTTCCAAATTATTGCCCCCATGTAAATGAATTAGCAGCAAGCGCACTGTCCGAAGTAGACACTTCTAAAGAGAATCGTCCAGTAATTGAGTGTGGATCCAAACACATTTGTGCTTTCAAACCAGGCTGCCTCGGGTTTGTCTTCTGTTGGTGTTCCTAATTAACTCTGGTTTCTGCAGGGATTTAAAATAGGCCATTGATGAGACGCGCAACAGGGAGCAAGACCAGCTACACGGTCAGTAGCAGAAATGCACCGTTTTGGAGACCTACAGCCAACAGGTTGTTTTCAGGGTAAGAGAAATTTGGTAATTTCTTGGGTGGTGGTGGATATAGAAAGTTGGTTTGTTCCACAAGACAAATAAAATAAATGGATCCACTCTTTAAACTGTCTAATCCCAACTCAACTCAACAAAACAATTAATCTGCATACCAACTTAACATGTACAATATTGACTGACTTTGGCAACCAATAGCTAGACATTTTTGTAAGAAAAAAAAAAGAATTCATGTTGCTTTGGTGCAAGGGTTGCCCCGGTGACACTAAAGGATGGGTCAAATGCAGAGGGAAGATGAAATGTAACCTTGATTGACTTTCAGTTTGAATTGGTATAGCCAGCTAAGCCATTCCAAAACTTAAGATTCAAGTGCACACAAGTCAGCTAAAGGATACACCCACTCATTAGATGAATATAATTAATCAGAAGGGAATTCATCATTATTTGGGTGGGGCCAGACACTATTTCGCTTTCCTGCACTCTCCCTGTAGCACCGCCTGCTCCATCAAATTAACATATGGTAATGCAATCACACTACTTCACTCTGCCCCATACACTCCCAGCTGACTTCTCAGTTCTGCTGACTTTAAGGACACATTTTAAGGAGTTTGTATGGATAATATATAGCAACTTCTTTTTTGCAATGTCTGTAGTTTATCCAAACTAACATTTACTTTAAAAATGTTGTCCTCAGAGTCTCAAATACAGGGTCCCATTCAAAATAGCTGTGTCACCATGCACAATTATTGTAAATTATTAAAAACAAAATAACTTGAAGTCAATACAAAGATACTCTATACTGATTTTGATAATGATGACTTATTCCAGTACAGTGGTACCTCACCTTACGAAATTAATTAGTTCCAGAAGTGGTTTCATAACGTGAATTTTTCGTAAGTTGAGTAGCTATTTCAATGGAAAAAGCCTGATTCGTTCCAAGGCCCCGTTCCAAGTTTTTTTTTATAGTGTACCTTTTTTTTATAGTGTAACATTGTGTTCTGCGTCCTGATTGGCTAAGAGACTGTAGACCCAGGACTAAACGTGGAATAAACCAGGTCTAAACAAGGTCTATACCTGGACTGGACCAGGACTAAACCTGGACTAAACCAGGACTGGACACCAGGATTAAAGCGCCGCGTGTGGGTCTATTTCCTGGTTTCGTGCTAGCTCTGCTATTAGCAGCAGCACGGGTGTACCTCACGAGTCACGGCTGAGGCGAGCAGCGACTGCGTGCGTGTGGGGAAGGGGGAGGGCGGAGAAGTGTGCGCGCGGACACATGTGTGATAGCGCAGCATGACCCAGCGCAGGGCTGCGAGCACGAGACCCGTGCTCAAACCGTGCCTCCTCTAGACCAGATCTAAACCAGGTCTAAACCAGGATTAAACCACCACGTGCGGATATATTTCCTGGTTTCGTGCTAGCTCTGCCGGTGTACCTCACGAGTCACGGCTGAGGCGAGCAGCGAGGAGGGGAGGGGATGTGCCTCCCCTCGGGACGGCACGCAGCCGAGCGCATGAACGAACGCAGGCAAGAGCCGCGGTGGTTTAATCCTGGTTTAGACCTGGTCTAGAGGAGGTACGGTTTGAGCACGGGTCTCATGCTCGCAGCCCCGCGCCGGGTCATGCTGCGCTATCACACGTGTCCGCGCGCAGTCTTCTCTCCCCTCCCCCTTCCCCCCACACTTCACTATTAATACATTTTGTTGAAAATCTATGAAAGTTTGAGTGTTTAAACGAGAGACAAATGTGAGAAAAGTTTAAATCCAGTCTAAGAAAAGCGTATAATGCAGGGCTCTCAAGTTTTGAAGTTCGGTCGGAGTGAGATTTCCGGGGAGCGGGGGGGGCAACCGGCCCGATTGCCTTCACCCTTCGTGGTGTAGTGAATCTATTTAGCCATTTTTTGTATGTGTGAAGCGATTTTTTAACTATTTGACTCAAACCTGAATTTAATTAGATGCATATTTGAGTGATATGAACACAGAGAAAATAAATAATTATCAGCTATTTATTTTTAATACAAAATAACAAAATGAACAGAATAAAATAAATATCTGTCATGCTTAACTTAATGCTGTATAAATTAATATAAACAGGGATGAAAGTGACCAGTAATGGAAAAAGCTGAAAGTCACTGAAAAGCTAGGGGGGTCCGGGGGCATGCCCCCCCGGAAAATTTTTGAACTGTAGATGCTCTGAGATGCAATCTGGGGTCATTTCAGCCACTTTGCACTAACTTCTCACAAAATGTGACTTGCACTGGATGGAATCAGCTCGGGATGCATAGTCTGGACAGTAGCTGCTGACAGCCAGACTCAAGCACATTTCTAAATGATCATCAGTCATGGTGGAACAGTAGCTTACTTAATGATCTTCATGTGGGAAAAGGCTGACTCACATTAATAAGCTTTCATAAATCTATCTCCATTTTATCTGATAAATGTTAATTTTAATCTTAAAATAAGCTAAGCAAACTGCACTGCACTTAAACACTCTGTGCCCCGTTTTTGGACCCTCACCACAGTTTTTTAACCTGTTTTTTCAACTTCCTACCTAGAGTCACATTCTCTTACTGGTTTTGCAGTGGTATTTACCAGCCTCTGTACATTTACCAAATGCACTGTCACTCTTCCCCATGTATAGCGTACACAGGCTCCTCCTGTGTGAAAAGGAGGACGTGAAGCGAAGGTACACGCTGTAGCGAACGTGCTGCGCGTGCGCCGCGGCTCCAGACGAGCGCACAGGCTGCAGTGCGAAGCCCCGCGCGGTCCCGCACACCGGTAAAAGTTTATTGCTAACGGCATAGGCTGTAATGAAATATGATTACACTCATCTCGAGACCAAGACCAGTGTCGTAGTATTTGACACTAGTCGACTGGTAGATCAACGTATTGGGCCCCTGTTTTAGACACTATTTAGACAGAGCGCGAGGGGTGGGGGGGTGCGAGTGAGTTTTTTTTTTTACGCTGAAAACGGCGCGGTGCATAACTAACTCTTCTGAGCCACACAGACCGATTTTCTGGGCACAGAAGCACTGTGCGCTGCGCTTGAATTGCATAACTAAATTTCAGCGTGAGAAATACCATGTGTGGCGTGTTAGCGTGTGAACACGTTGAATTGCGTGTGTCACACTCTCAAAGCATGAGACTTGAGAGCCCTGGTATAATGTGTGTGGCTGAGCGCGCATTATTTGAATTTTTTGAGATTTCGCGTTTCGCAACTTGAATTTTCTTTCGTATCTAGAGACAAAAATTTTACGTGAAGGCGTTTCGTAACTTGGAATTTTCGTTTGTTGGGTCTTTCGTAAGGTGAGGTACCACTGTACTTCAAATTCCATTCATTTCTGAAAAGATTGAACAACAAAAATTATCTCTAAATTGGCAGATTGTCAGATAGGGTCATATCACAATTTGATATTATACCTGGATATCTCCCAGCCTTATAAGTATAAAATATGAAACTCTACATGAAAGTGCTACACAGAGCTGCTTCTGAAATCACATCAAAAAGAAGTGAGAAGATCAGCTGTCCCTGTCAAACTCGGAGGAGGAAATTACCATATTAAACACTTTGCTCCATTCACGGTCTAATGAGTCAGTCTCATTGTCACTCCACAGACCAGGAATATGGGCCAGTCCTAGCGGCGCTTAATTGGTGATTTTTGACTTAGCCATCGTAGAGAAAGCCAGAGCTGACACACACGAGGAGGCCGAGGAAGGGCTGCAGAGGGCGACGGTGGGGACATGGGGTACTTTTTCTTTTATGTGGAGAAAAATGCTAATCAATGCATTAAAGGGACTGTAGCTATTTCCTCCATGCAATAAAGTAAAGATTTTCTTAATTGCAGCTCTTAGGCACAAATGAGATAACTGTGTACTGTCTGTATCTAATTATAAAGCATTTTAATCATCCACGATCCACAAAGGAATACTAGTGTGCCGTTAGCATGCTAGTTGTGTGCATTACTGTGATAGCAAACACTGCTCTGGCCTCTGAAATCCACCAAGCTGTCAGGACGCTGAACTCTCTCCCTGCCCTGCCCTCCCTCCCCAATGACACTGCTGCTTAACTCATTCACTGCCGGCCTGTTTTCAGAATTCTATCCCCCAGACTGCCGGAGGTTTCAGTGGATTTTCACTGATTTTACAAGACTCACAGAATACAGAGTTCTTTGACTATATAAACATGGCACACATCAAAATAAAGTCTCTCTTCTTTCACCTGGAAAAAAAATTATGCTTCTAACCTTTTCGGTTCTCAAGTAATTGATAGTAGAACATAGGGTAGTTTCAGCAAAAACGCTGTTTTTTGACCACAAAGTGGAGAAAACGAGCGTTTTGTGCAAAGAAGGATTTCGAGCAGATCAGTGATTTTGACGTCAATGCTTATAGATTTAGTGACACCTCAAACATCTAAAACAACAGAGAAAGAGATTTTTGATGACAAAGTACATTTTTTATTTACAAATATAAGAATATAAGGCTCTGTGAATTGAAAATTCGTTCAAATCAATAGTGGCAAGAGATGTTTACAGGATATAATAATATCTTTTCATATAAAATAGAACTTTGTTGAGGCTTTGTCTGAGGCTCAAGAGTACAGATCCATAATAAAACCTAATACACACACACGCACGCACGTACGTACACACACATATAACTTCATTCATTACAATTACCACACAGCAGCATCATGTAAACTTAATTCTTCTCATCTCATGCCTCTCTGGAGACGAGGATCTACTGCTCCAAGTCAGTACTCGTCTTCTTTGGCGCTGTCGTAGTTCTGATCAGAGTTCCTGCTCCGCACAGCGCGATCACGACACGTCCCCTGCCTCAGGCAGAGCAGATCTCTGCTCCGACATCGCTGCTTGATCCGGCGCGTCTCTGCGATCCTCTGATCCGGGATCCTGGGTCCCAAGACCGATCAGACCGCTCCATAGGCGCTGATCAAGAGTTTTCTGCTTTTCCGGGTTCCCTCGCCTCGCCATCTTGCTCCTCTCGCCAATACACAGTACACAAACTACATTCTTCCTCTCTTCCGGGTCTCTATCTGTATTATATACAAGCCTTATATAATACGAAATGTATGTGCAATACGAAATCCACATGCAACACTGATACTACACTATATTATGTGCAATCTGTGAAATAATCTACTTACACCTTATTTAATCCTACTTGTACCTCTGTACATTGTACTTTGTATTTTCTTACATATTTTTATTATACTGTTTACTTCTCCCCCTGCACTTTTTGCAACACTTTTTTACCATGTACAGGGGGTCCTCGGGTTACGACGGTCTCAGGTTACGACGTTTCGTGGTTACGAACGCGCCCCCATTAAAAAAAATATGTATATATTACGGGTCATTCCGTCTTACGCGGTTTAGCGTGGTAAGAGATGTAAACAAACGCGAACGGCGCGCGGCGCACGGCGGAAGAATACGCTCTGTTGTGGTTGTAGGGAGAAGAAGACAGCCTCATGTGCGTGGCCAGTGTGGGCGGAAGTACCTGATGTGGGCTCTGATCTGCTCCTATGAAAGCGGCAGTGATAACCAAGCAGCGTAGTGGTCTAATTATTGAGATGGAAAGGTTATTGGTGCTTTGGTTGGAAGATCAAAGGCAAAATCCGGCTTACGACGAAATTCGGGTTACGACGCGTCTTAAGAACGGATCAACGTCGTAACCCGAGGACCCCCTGTACTATTATTGCATGCTATTAGTACTTCTGACTATCTTAGCGAGTCAACGGTTCTTTCTGATCCAAAGCATTTCATTGCATTGTTGACCCTGTGTTGATCCTGTATATGATAAAAAACAATCTTGAATCTTGTACTTTTGCTACGGGTATATGTGATGTTTTAGTCATTGTGTTTACTGTCTTGTTTATCAGATGTTTTATGTTCACTGTGGGCCTAGGGAGCGCTGCAATTTCAAATCCTGTGTGTGCAACCTGTACATATGGTTTTTGACAATAAAGCTGACTTTGAACTTGAACTTGAAAGTTGGGAAAAGACTGTATAAAAACGTGGGTTAAGGTAGTGTGACATCACCAACAGTGTTTGGCTCCAGTCAAATGAAGCTCATAATGAAGAGCAAATTTGGAGCCAGGTCCATACTAGGAACAGGAATTTATTTACGAATGAAATAGCAGAATAAAAACACCATCATGTAGAGTGGGTTAATACGGACATTTTAAGACGGGTTAGCTATGTCCACCTATAGTCTATGAAGCCATGAAGCCATTACTTAAGACACTGAAAACATGAACAAAACAACTATTACACATTTCTTCATCTACTTAAGCAGACAAGGATGAAATACAGATATTTGATACTTTAATCATGCATTTATAGAAACTGCTCTAAACCATTATGGACTAAAGCTAAACCAGCTGACAGATGAGAGCACTTTGAGACAGTTGTTTGCATATTAGGCCTTTTTTTATAGAGAGACTCCTATAAGCAAGTTAATGTTATTAGAGAAAATGAAGAAGGATTTTGTCGGCGTGTGTAAAAGCAACACAGGCAGCAAAATTAAAGCGCTAGAGTACAGTAAGATGAGCCGCTTGCAGCCAGACAAACATTTCCCAATTACCTTCCATACAGGGTTTTCATTAAGTGCTCCATATAAGAGTCCGACTGTCTGCTCTTTGTCTCCACACCCGTCTGGAGCTAATCAAATTCACAGGCCGTCTCAGAAGCCATCCCAGCCTCCCATTATCATTCATCTGGATGGCCATCTCATTGGCACCGTGGTTAACGAACAATGTTAGGGCTAGGAATTCAATTTTCCACAGTTAGTGATAGAACTGGTGATCAATTGTAGCATCATGGCGACAAGGCATTGTCAAAGCAGGGTCCTCCATTGTTCCATTATCGCCACACTCACATGAGCTCCTGACTGGCATTAATAAAGCTCCGGTACAGCGCGACATCACAGCCAGACGACATGAATGCGTGCGCCGCTTTGATACGTCCTCTGCTGTACAAGAGATAAGGCATCAAACAAAACAACAGTTAGAGAATACAAGTAGCATATGGTGATGAATAAAGAGCGACTATTTCAGACACACTGCCAGCATCTAAACATAATCTGATCGATGATACCAGTCTGTACAATGTAAATAGCACTGTCAATTCTTTTCCATGTTTGTTGCCAGCCTTTAATGGTTAAGATAAT
Source organism: Paratrypauchen microcephalus (assembly GCA_036785185.1). Lineage (NCBI taxonomy): Eukaryota > Metazoa > Chordata > Actinopteri > Gobiiformes > Gobiidae > Paratrypauchen > Paratrypauchen microcephalus. Next base: position 9,559,834 of record JAVJIX010000001.1, on the reverse strand, counting down.
AACTTTAGATTTATTTACGTTATATAGATGCAACTTGCAAAAATGAATAAATAATACAACATTTGAACATTGGGTAAATTGCCTAGAGTAGGAACAGGCATCGTAGTCTTTCAAATGAGATGATATTTCTGCACTTGTGATATGGTTGTTTGGAAGAATTAAGTTCAAGTTCAAATTCAAAGTCAGCTTTATTGTCAATTCTGCCATGTGTTCGACATACAGTGAATCGAAATTCCGTTTCTCCCTGGCCAAGCAGTGCAAAAAAGACACTGTACAATATACAATAAAAAGACAATACAAAACTATCCAAGATAAAATCTAAAGTCTAAAAGCAGTGCAAAGAATAAATACCTATTTACAGATGTCCAAAATGTGCAGTGGAAGATGCAGCAGTGAAATGTGCAGTAATATGCAATAAAATGTGCAAAGATAAAAATAAATGTCCAACAGTACTAGTTTCAGTAGCAAAATGCAACAGTAGTAAGTAGTCATTAAATTAAAACAGATTCATTTTTGTCACCTCTATTATACTGTTTAGAGCAATGTGACCAAACGATCAAAGTGCCTGTTGAATGACCGCATGAATAAAATGTAAGGGACACATTATGGATTGGGACGTCGCACGTGATGGGACAAAAACAAGTTCAAACGCTGGATCAGGGAGGCCATTGAAATCAGGAAATGAGGCACGGACAGCGTCAACTGTGATGACCGAGCATTCCTTCTTTCGCGCACCTGGAGCACCCTCCTACAGAGACCACCAGGCAACAAGGGGCGTGGACAGCCTGAGCGTTCAGCCAGGTCTATAGCGCTGACCTGTATTGTAAAATCTCCTGCTTTAAACAGAACCCAAGAAGTTAAAACAGAGGGCAGAGAATGTTGTCTTGTCAATCATCAAAAAAATAATTGCTTAAAGGCTAAACTAGGTATGGCATCTAAGTTAAATTCAATGTTTGGTGAAAAGAGCTAAAAAAAACAACACAGTAATGCGATGCAACAACAGGATTTGTTTTCCCACTGAGCACTGACTAATGAAATCCCATTTATTACAGATTTAAAAGCAGTTATACATAATGCATTAGTGTTTTACATAGTTTAATAGTTTTGGTGGAGTTGTTCCTTGGTGGAAAAAGTATGAAATAGTGCAGCATTTAAAACTTGCCAGCCTCTGAGTTGCACGTCTGACAACATCTCTAAGTGGCTCTGTGCAGTGGGAATAAAATGGATGTTGTGTGTTAGGGGAGCGCAGCATAAGTTACACTGTGTGACTGCGCTGAGCTCTATTGAGACAGAGTGCCTGCCAGAGGAGCAAAAGACTAATACTATGCTGCCATTTCTGCTTATATTGTTACCTGCCCCTAAGGATATCCACGCTGCTTTGGAATTACACCTGAACATGTACCATTGCCACATTTGCCGCAATAAGCAGCCAGGAAACACACCAGGCAACAAGTGGGGTGGTTATTGGTTTCACAAAAAAAAAAAAAAAAAAAAAAAACAGAATACAATTGACTTGATACTGTATGTCCAAATATGCAATTCAACGAGGAATGTAATTTGAGCTTCTGTGAATAAATAATATTAATAAATAATATTATTAAATATATTAATGTGGGAGTACAATTTTCAACAGTACTTATGCAAAATATATAGGTAAGCCAGACAAGTTCTAGAGATCCCACAACTGAGGCTGGATAATTGTACGTTTTCTATAATGTGGTGTGCTATATTAAAATAAAATAAAAAATACAGCTCTGGAAAAAAATAAAACCACTGCAAAATTATCATTTTTTTCTGATTTTACTACTTATAGGTATGTGTTTGGGTAAAAGGAACATTTTTGTTTGAGTCTATAAACTACTGACAACATTTCCCCCAAATTCCAAATAAAAATATTATCGTTTAGAGCATTTATTTGCAGAAAATGACAAATGGTCCAGATACATGTTTTCAGACCTCAAACAATGCAAAGATCAAATTTATTTTAAAACAACATAATACTAATATTTACACTTAAAGGGATAGTGCGTTTTTTTGTTTTTGTTTCTTTGTTTGTTTTTTTATGTTAATCTGTATGGGTTTCCTTCTAAAAGTTACAAGTGTTGACACCGGCTTACCTCTGACAGTCTCAGCTGATCCCGGTTCGGCTCGCTTTCTGGAGCCCACGTAAGTAGGTCCGGTAACTTCCCTGGAACATGAAATAAAGCTTGTTTTTCTTATCAAAACAAAACATTTGTCCGAAAAGTGATAGATTTGCATCCCAAACAGTTGTCCACGAAACATCCAGCAGCGTACTTAGCGTTCGCGTATTGTGTTCTCGATTCGTATCACTGTGCGCATATTAGCTGTATTAGCCTGTTAACTTTTAGCGGAAGTGTACGGCAGATGCGGTCCGCCGTAAGGGGAAGTTTACAAGTGAACAGGCTAATACAGCTAATATGCACGCAGTGATACGAATCGAGAGACACAATACGCGAACGCCAAGTACGCTGCTGGATGTTTCGTGAACAACTGTTTGGGACGCAAATATATCATCTTTCGGACAAATGTTTTGTTTTGAGAAGAAAAACTAGCTTTATTTAATGTTCTAGAGAAGTTACCGGACCTAGTTACGTGGGCTCCAGAAAGTGAGCTGAACTGGGATCAGCTGAGTGTCAGAGGTAAGCCGGTGTCAACACACGTAACTTTTAGAAGGAAACCCATACAGATTAACATTTAAAAAAAAAAAGCTATCCCTTTAAGAAGAGTTCAGAAATCAATATTTGATGCAATATATTTTAAGCTTTCATGCGTCTTGGCATGCTCTCCACAAGTCTTTCACATTGTACTTGGGAGACTTTATTCCACTCCTGGTGCAAGAACTGAAGTAGCTCAGCTTTGTGTTTGTGTTGGAATTCAACAGACACTAGAATGGAATGTCTGTAATACACGTAGAGATGCTGATTTCAGAAAAAAATACAGTGGTCTCTTATTTTTTTTCCAGAGTTGTACATGCACCAAAATTACCATATCATTGCCTCTTTGTTTTACTGCACTTTTACTATTTTACAGCCAGTGAGATCAACTGATTTTTCAGCAGCCAAAAACAATTGGCTTTCATTTGCGTTTTTACAAGCACTACTGATGTGTAAAAGACCTTCAATAAAGTGTGTCCCGAGTCTGTGCCATGGCGGGTGAGTCATGGAATAAACATTAAACTGTTCAAATTCTACAGAAATAACAAATTAATTTTTCAATAATATAAAAATCATATTCCCAAACTTAAAACAACATTATTATAAAGGATATCTCTCATGTTACAGTAGCCAAAAGTATTTATGCAGAGATGCCAATTAACCCACTGAACGTTTCAAACACCTACACATTAACATGACAATTTTTTTGAATTTTCTTCAACCAAGGGCACATCCAGAACAAGACCCAAGCTCTGACCCCCCTCAGCTCCAGGACTGTCCCGCAGCAGAGGGGGAGGGGCAATATGAAAGCACTTATTTGTTGCCCTTTGTGTGTCTCTGCTCCATCTGAGCGCGTGCTGGAGTTGCTCGGCAGTTCACAAGCATTTTTCCAGTTGTTGGCAGCCGTATCTTAGTAACAGCACAAGGCGAGCAACAGTGCAGTGTCTTACTGTAGTTATGCATGATGGCACATTGGAAAACTGGCTCAGGCACTTCATTTCACAGGAAAACCTAGGGGTAAGAGTTCACAAAATGAGAACACTGAAAAAAGATGTGATGATTTTCACACTCCTACTTGAATCAACAGTAAGCACTCAAAAACTTGTATTGAGCAGTAAACTAGGAACTAAAATAAATCACAGTAAATTTTGATTGTGGTTTATTAATTTATGAATTCATTTTTCACTAAATTTACATAATTTAGGAATGGGCAATATGGTGATGAAAACTGAATCATGAGCTAATTTCTGTGATAATTTTCAAACAAGACACTTTTTCCTGCGTACCTCTTCTACTGGTCAGTCAATGACCGGTGGTTTAAACCACCAGATTATTTTAATTGCCTGAAGAAACTACATATACATGAGTTATGATACAATTGTAATTGTGATCTGGCACCTAAAAACTTTTGGCACATCATCAAGCCCTGTTTAAACTGTGCAATTTTTACACAATCAAAAGTATTATTTAATATCCACTCATCTTTATTATTGCTTGGTAAATAAAATAATGTGGAAAAGCAATAACTAAAATTTACAATAAACATCTCTAAGTTGCAGGACCTCACCTTTTTTGGCACACACGAAATGTACTGTTGTGCCACATCTTTTTTTTTAAATCTTTTAAAATCTTTTATTTATAGGTAGGGAAATTATTTCTCTGCATTTGACCCATCCTTCAGGAGCAGTGGGCAGCTCATCTTTCAGGCGCCCGGGGACCCATCTCCATGATCTTATTGTTAGGCTTTGGTCATGACCTTAGCTGGAGGATTTTTCCTATGGAGCATGTTTTTGTGTTGATGGGGGAAACCGGAGTTCCCGGAGGAAACCCACCCAGACACGGGAAGATCATGCAAACTCCACACAGAAAGGAACCTTCTTGCTGTGAGGCGTGAGTGCTAGCCACCGTGCCGATAATAATCTTTTGGTATTCAAGACATGAGATCCAACTAAAACAATGAGGGTTCCACTTTATTTTTGCGACATGGTTTGTATATACAGTGCTGGTGGGAGAACATTACAGCACCTGGCATCTATTTGCGTCAAAGCACCTTTCATTGTACTTAAAAACTTAAGCAAGTGTCATTTCCACCCATTTCCCCGGGCTTTTGTTTGAGCAAAGTTTGCTGCTGAAGATATAAAAAGGTTTGAGTAAATTAGAAAAGCAGATGTGGTTGTAAACAAGATGCATCCTGTCAGTGGTGATGCAATTTAAAAGGTGAAACAATCGCAGTGGACAGAGAATAGCAGCTCCAGATGCCCGATAAGAGATCAAACAGTTCACAGGTCCAAGTCTGGTCCGCATCCAAAAGCACTCAATGGTGTTTTATAAGGTCACAGACTGGGTTTAGTGATAACATTTTTTAATTCAAGTCTAATTTAATTTTAGCATTTTATTGGCGATAAAAATGTGCCAATGCCATTCAAGTTATAAATCAAGATTGTGCAGTATGCCTCCCCAGTGTAAACAAAATTAATGTAATGCTGTGTAAAGGAAATTAGAGTACCATTATTTGTCCTGCTTGTGCTTACATTATTTATCCATTTATGGAAAATTAAACATTTTTTTGTACTGTGTAATAACAATGTCACTAAAAGATTAATTCACACTGAATGAGGCATTAGATATCCTTTTGCCTAAACAATCATCAATATTTTCTAAATATTACTACACTAAGAGTAAACGCCAAGCCTGTGATGACTTTTTCAAAAGGCACTTATCTCTTTTTGCAAATGAACTCATCATAATGGAGATTTAGGTATCAGCATCATGTATCTGTATTGTCTGTATAATGTTGATACACAAGGAGACCCCCCCCCCCCTTGAAAAGTTGACTCTTCAAGTGACCAATTATTACTAAGAGAATAGCCTTTACAAATGGTGCTTTTGATTTTAGAACACTGTGTGAATGTGAGGCAAAGATGACCCAAGTGTCATTAGGACATCAGAGGATAAGAAACAGCCAACCATGGGACAGTGGCGTCCCTTCCCCTAGTTTGTTGCCCATAGACTAAGATCCCCTTCCAAGACACTGAACTGATCCTGATTAACCCAGTGGGCCTAATCCTCAGAGGCCGACACTGCTGCTCCGCTTCCCCCAAAAGAGACTCACTTCAGTGAGCAGAGCAGCCAGACACTGCATCCCTTAAACTGTGAAAACTCCAGCACAATGAGCACAGAAGAGAAAGAGAGACCCCCAAAAGCCCCTCTCTTCCGTAGACCTGGTGCACTGCCCATGGTCACACTTGGGAAAGCAAAGGAGCGAAGCCTCATCCCAGGAATCCTGCTCAATATCCTGGGATTAGACCGGGCCTCTCTGCGAGCCCCTTCCCTTCCTCCTGCTATGGCCGATTCAGACTCCACTCGTCTGGACAACTCCTTTGTCCACAACCAACCACACAAGAGAAACAATCAAATATACTAAACTTTAATCTGTTATTGGCTCATATTGTGGTCTCCCCTGCCTGCACGGAAATCCTATAGAGTTAAATCCTCGGACTTTGTTAAACACAAGACCCCAATATCCAGGTATAGAACCGCACTTACTCAAGGAACCAATGCCAAATGCAGTGAAATTATTTAATCAATGTAAATGCAGCAGCCCAAACCCATTTTGCCGCTTTGCAAAATGCAAAGCAGCAAAATGACCTAAAAGTTTTGCATTTGCTTTACACAGTGGTTTAGTCAATAAACGTAATGAAAACAAGTCTTGGTTCATAGTCGGGCCAGTTATATTTTTAAATTAGCATAAAATATTCACACAAAAAGTACACCCATTAAAGAAATAGATGTCAGAGTAATGCAGGGACTTATACAGTTGGAGCTATAAAAGGCTTGGGACAAATAGGATTATTCAACTTATAGGAGAGCGCAGCAAGTATCTTTGGATATTTTTTGGTTCATGTTCAGATTGCAGAACTTTATGGGGGAAAATCTTAGACCTGCAATTTAGGTTTTACAAGCAGGAAAGCACATTTTAAACACATCCATGAGTATTAATAAATTAAAATTGTAATGCTAAACGAATAGAAGAATCCCATACATTTCATACATTAAAGGTTTACAAAGTTTTTGTTCCATACTGGCACAATATTTTGTTTGTAAAATAAGATAATACTACTATTCTATGCATCTTTTTCTATTTGGTCAAAGGAGAAATTCAATTTGTCAACTGGACAAAAGTTTATTGGGTTGAATATGTTTCGCAGCTCATCCAAGCTGCTTCTTCAGTTCTGGTCAGACACTGCCTTATATCTGCCTGAAGGGAGGAGCTAACTACAATGAAATGACTGTGAAACTACTACACCTACTTGTTTTCAGTTTCTGCTAGTTAGGTGGGCCTGTTAAATATGCAGTGGGTGTGGAGTGTGGAATTTTGTTTGTATTTGATCACAGTGTAATTCAATGCAATTGAGTGAGCACCCTTAACCTATGGCAAAGAATTTCCCAAAACATGGCTGTATCAAATTCTATTCACGATTAATTCTCGATTAACATTAATTACAAAAATTAATAAATAAGCGATGCATAAGTTAAAAGCATGTTTCAAACTTCGCCCAAACTTTTTCTTGGTAATGGCCGCCTGGAAACCATGGGATGTGGGTGCAGCTGTAAAAATAGCCACAGTGCCACCCATGCAGCCGGCAGCATTGTGCAGGGTCTGTGTGCCTTAAGACTGATCCTTCTCTGCAGTATCCTGTCACTGCCCCCTCCTCCCCCCTCCTCCCCCCTCCTCCATGAATACAGATGTACACTGTCTGTGAGGTCTGACAACAACAAGCCACATGCATGTGCTTATGGTTAGGCCGGCACATCCCACTGGCTTCCTATGCCACAATGTCCATTTGTATGTGCAAGGCAGTGAAAGGAACTCAGGGAAACTAGGCCACTAAACAACACTGGAACGCTCAGTACTTACAATGTAAACATAGGCAGGGAAAATTCAGGTATAACGCGTTACTTTTCTAATAGCACCGGTCTACAAATTTTTGGACTTGATCTGCTTCTGAGATAAAAGTGGCTAAATCTCATTTATATTGATAAGATGAACTGAAAATCAATTTATAACTGTGCTGGTTAGCTAATGATATAATAATATATATATAATGATACATGTTAAAACTCCAGACATATTAAAATGAATGTATTGGAATGTGCAGACAGGCTTTCAGATAGAACTGGTTGCTTGTAGACGCACTGCATCTCCTGATAAACTACCGTTTTTGCCTTATTTTGCATACATTTTCTATTTTGACCCAATACTATATCTTGGAAACTATAGCCAATCAGCACTTCTGATTTTCTTTATTATTGACCTAAACCAAGAAAAATTTCACTACTTTTGTTATGGAAGCATTTTGCTTGTAGACCAGTGTAGGGGGTTGGCTCGTTTTCAAGGCTTTCACGTGAATATCCCACTGTATGGCATTACAGGGCGCATATTACGATATTTTCCTGAGCTATGAAATGTTTCCTCATCACAAACATACCTGGAGTTTTGTTTTGTTTCATTGACACGTTTAACAAACAAACCCTGCAAACAAACCCTGCATATTTTAGGCTAAGTTGTTCTCTCAAACAAACCCTCTGTTCCACTATGTGATGTCAAGTGGTAATACAGGTGCTCCACTGTGTTTTTAAACGCCATACACCTTCACTAGAATCCATGTTGGATGTATTTATATTAGCCATAACGCTGAACTAAAATAAAATTCAAATGACTCACTGGAGGTGTTCATTAACAAGATTCTGCCTGCGTCTCTTATTTTTTTTAACGAGTTTTTCTTACACTCCAAGTTCTCTTTCCTTAATTTGCACTCACAAACCCCAGGCTCTCAGGTAATGTAACTATACTTCGACCATCTTTGCAGAGGAATGTTTTTATTTAACATTCTGAGCCAAAATTATTTAAATATTCTATTCCCCAAAATGTGGCAAAGGTGAATTTTATGTTGTGTGAAAACTTTGAGACAAAATAGCCCTCATGCTTTCTGATACCGGCAGGAAGAGAGTAAAAAACAATGGCAGTAAAAAAAACTGATTAAATAAGCTTCCATGCTTTGAATCCAACTATGGGAATTCCAGATTAGGTTTAGTGACTTAATTAGGAAATTTGTCATACATCTAACCCCTTCTTCAAGACAGAATTGTTTCAAGAAGTGTTGGGTTGAACAACAATTCTTGCCAGAGAAAGAAATCTACGTGCAATTTGTGATTATATACGCAATTTATGTCTTAATAATAACACTCTGTTCAAAGATCACATTTTGCATCCAGAAGAATTGACAAAAAGACTTATATATAAACTGACAAACCATTAAAAGCATTAGATTTCAGTGAGACGGAAAGTTTGTAGAGGAAGTCTTCATTTCTTTGTGTATAGTTGGTAAAGGAAATTAGTCACTATGGAAATTCCAGATTCAGTTTAGTTTCTTCCAAATATTTTTATACACATTTAATAACTCCAACAACTGTGTTTTTCTAACATAGATTTAACAAGGCACCTGCAAAAACTTTCACTGCTTCCTGTTTTTCCGTTTGCTCCAGTCTCCTTCCTGTTATAGTAACACACAATTAGATTAGCGTCGCATCCAAAAACATAATAATTCAAGCTCCTACACAAAATATTACAGCAGGCGAAAGCAAGGACAGCTTAGTGGAATAAAGGAAGCCGAGACTAACACAAGAGAGGATTTTTGTAGAGAGTATGCAAATCTGGCCGTTGGGAATACGCTGCGTCCCGTTCTGATGATGCAGTTAGAGGCAGTAGAGGAGCAAATTGAGTTTAGCCAGATAGAGAGGCTGAGTTAACATGTGGCCTGGAGGAAAAGCAGAAGTCACCTGGGTCCCATGGGTGCCGCGCCACGTCCCGGAGAGGGAGACCGAGGCGTATACCCTCCAGGAGACAGTGAAAGGATAGGGCAATAATGACATTCAAATTGGGAGTCCAATGCCGGTATGGATGGATATGAGATTTAAAGTGCAGAGACTTGAGAGGTCAAAGCATGCACCTCCAAAAGTTAACACTTCCATTTTCCCTCCACTTTTTGTCTAATGAGAGCACAAAATGCTGGCTGCTTTTTCTTTCCCAGACGGACAGGTTTCCTCCGAGGCCTTTAGCGGCTCAGCCTTAGTTTAATAGGCGCTGAAGGCGGGCTGTCAGCTGACCCGGATCTCTGGGCAGCAGCGGAGATGAGGCTGAGTGGGTGAAAATGCACAAGAAAGACGTCCAGACAGACGGAAGAGGCTGAGATCTGCACTTGACTGTTGAGTGTCTTAAAGCTCCCTGTGGGCATATGCGGCTGTAACTGAGGACTAGACCGAGAGCTGGACAGAGCCATACACTCATTCTCCAGGGCTGATTTATGACCATCGCCTCTCGACATCGGCACAACAGTAAAGTGTGGCCGCTGTGCTGATGATGTATGTTTGAAAACAACTGGAGACAGTAAAAGTAACAACTATAATCTAATATATGGGTATCTATAATCTTATATAATCTAAAGTTTTATTTTATTATTGTTTTGCGAATATTTTCTTTGTTACCTGCTTAGTGACAACAAATGGAAATGAGTGTCTTATTTACACTATAAATGAAAAAAATGTTCATTAATATGCACTGTCTCTATCAAATAATAAATACATATATTTCTAATTTGATCAAGTTTTCCAGTGCACATTTTAAGAAAACTGTTGCGTATCCAAGACTTTATATTGTTTGAATAACTGCAGCATTTCTGATTTTTTTCTGATTTTCAAAATGTAAAAATTCTAATTATGGTTTTAATTTGACTGCATTACAGTAACTAAAAAGGAGTCAGCTTATTCAAACCACTTGCTCTGACTGAATTTGGAAACAAGAAGTCCTGTCATGTTGAATCAATTTTTGGTGATGAGAAATTAGAGATTTTACAGTTTACTTTTAGATTATGTCACAGCTGTGTGTTCAAAGCTCTGCAGGTCAAAGAAAAAAGGCTAAGAAAAAAAATCCTACAGAAGTATAAAAGGTAAAACTTTTAAAAATCTTTAGTACACTGCTCGTTGTTTTTAATCGAGCCCAACCATGCATGCCACACATGAGATATTGTACGTCCTCTCCGAGCTTCTTGTACACTTCTTTGGCTTTGCTGTTGCCATCTTTACCTGTACTAGACCGAGACAGTGGCGGAAAAGGGAAGCGTGCATGCATCTACTTTCTGTTTGGTGTGAAGGCAAAAATCAAAACAGCCCCTGCCTGTTTCAGTGGAGGAATGGGTCCCACTGACGTGAAAATCAAAGAATCTTCTGGCGGAAAGCGTGTGATTTATTCATGGCCTTTAGCTGCACCCTCTCAGCCGCTGCATCATGGGAAACAGAGCATCGTCGTCACATGCACAGGTGCTTTTATGGTCCTCCTACATTACTCTTGATTTGCATCTCTCCACCAGAGTGTGACCAGTGTGCAGTGTTGTTATTCACTACCAGTCAATGGCTTTAATGAACGAACAAAAGAACACATGACTGCATCATGAAGTCATGTGGTTTGGTTTTCTGTAGTGCTGAAAATCTTTTACTGGGAGAAACAAATGACTGTGGTAATTACAAGCAGGGGAAATTAGTCTACCTTAATTGTCTAGTCAGTGCCATATGACCAAAAATAACATTACAATGAATGCATTTTTAATTTGTAATTTTCTATAACAATTAAAATAGAACACAAAATGACTTGCTCAAAAATGTTTATTGAAAAAAGGGGAGAATAATAATAAACTTTTGAGGCATACTTGAGTTGACAATGAAAATGAAGAGCAGAGAATTCAAGCTGAGCCTCTTTAGTTTATCCATCATTTCCACATCTTTACATGTGAAAATTATTTGGTTAATAGGTTTTTATATAGGGGCTTTCACACTAAACCAATCACTGGGGAGCACAAGCTAGTGTTCTTTAGGGAGCACGGGCTAGTGTTCTTTAGTGCCGGTCCCAAGTCCAGATAAATGGTGAGGGTTGCGTCAGGAAGGGCATCCGGCGTAAAACTTTGGCCAAATCAATGATGCGAGTCAACAAAACCATTTCCATACCGGATCGGTCGAGGCCCGGGTTAACAACGACCGCCAAGAGTGCTGTTGACCCACAGGGTATTGTTGGAAATTGGGCTACTGTTGGGCGAAGACAAAGAAGAAGAGGAGGGAGATTGATTCAAGGAAGAAGAGAAAAGGGGAATGTTAGAAGTGTCAGTGTGAAGTTTGGAACGTTGAATGTAGGTACAATGACAGGAAAAGGTAGAGAATTAGCTGATATGATGGAGAGAAGAAAAGTAGACGTTCTATGTGTACAGGAGACCAGGTGGAAGGGCAGCAAGGCTAGAAACATTGGAGGAGGTTACAAGCTTTTTTATCATGGCTTGGATGGAAAGAGAAATGGAGTAGGGGTGATCCTCAAGGAAGAACATGCAAAAAATGTGGTGGAGGTGAAACGAGTGTCAGACAGGTTGATGTGTGTGAGGGTAGAAATAGAAGGGATGATGATGAATGTTGTCAGCAGTTATGCCCCACAGGTGGGCTGTGAGTTAAAAAGATAAGTTCTGGAATGAACTTGATTTGGTGGTAGAGAGCATCCCCAGAGGAGAGAGAGTTATGATTGGAGCAGACTTTAATGGTCATGTAGGTGAAGGGAACAGAGGTGATGAGGAAGTGATGGGCAGGTTTGGTGTTAGGGATAGAAACTTGGAAGGACAGGCAGTGGTAGACTTTGCAAAGAGAATGGAAATGGCAGTGGTAAACACCTATTTCCAAAAGAGAGAGGAACACAGGGTGACCTACAAGAGTGGAGGTAGGTCCACACAGGTAGATTGTATCCTGTGTAGAAGAGGTAATCTGAGGGAGATTAGGGACTGTAAAGTGGTGGTAGGTGATTGTGTAGCCAAACAGCACAGGATGGTAGTGTGTAAGATGACGATGGAGATGAGAAAGAGGAAGAGAGTCAAGACAGAGAAGAAAATCAAGTGGTGGAAGTTAAGGAAAGAGGAATGTTGTGAGGACTTCAGGAAGGAAGTGAGGGCCGTCCTGGGCCCTGTTGAGGAGTTCCCAGACGATTAGGAGACTACGGCCAGGGTGATTAGGGAGACAGGTAGGAAGGTTCTAGGTATGTCTTCTGGGCAGAGAAAAGAAGACGAAGAGACATGGTGGTGGAACAATGAGGTTCAGGAGAGTGTCCAGAGGAAGAGGTTGGCAAAGAAGAGATGGGACAGTGAGAGGACAGAAGAGAATATACTAGAGTACAGAGAGAGGGCAAAGGAGGTAAAGAGGGAAGTGGTAAAGGCCAAACAAAAGGCATATGAGGAGTTGTATGATAGGTTAGACACAGAGGAAGGAGAAAAGGAGTTGTATAGATTGTCAAGCTGGTAAGGATGTAAAGCAGGTGAGGCTGATTAAGGACAAAGATGGAAATGTAGTCACCAGTGAGGAAAGTGTGTTGAGTAGATGGAAGGAATACTTTCAGGAGTTGTTAAATGAGGAAAATGAAAGGGAGCATAGAAATGAGGAGCCAGACACTATCAGGAAAAAGGTAGATCAGATCAGAAAGGATGAAGTTAGAAAGGCCCTAATGAGGATGAAGAGTGGAAAGGCAGTGGGTCCTGATGACATACCAGTGGAGGTATGGAAGCGCTTAGGAGAAGTGGCAGTAAATTTCCTGACTAGGTTGTTTAATGAAATTTTAACGAGTGATAAGATGCCAGATGAGTGGAGGAAAAGTGTTCTGGTGCCAATTTATAAGAAGGGTGATGTGCAGAGTTGTAGCAATTACAGAGGGATAAAGTTAATGAGTCATACAATGAAGATTTGGGAGAGAGTAGTTGAGGCAAGGTTGACGAAGGAAGTTGAGATTAGTGAACAACAGTTTGGTTTCATGCCCAGAAAGAGCACCACAGACGCAATATTTGCCTTGAGGATTCTGATGGAGAAGTACAGAGAAGGTCAGAAGGAGCTACATTGTGTTTTTGTAGATTTAGAAAAGGCCTATGACAGGGTACCAAGGGAGGAATTGTGGTTTTGTATGAGGAAGTCAGGAGTGGCAGAGAAGTATGTTAGGTTGGTGCAGGACATGTATGAAAATAGTACAACAGTAGTGAGGTGTGCTGTTGGAAGGACAGAAGACTTCAAGGTGGAGGTGGGACTACATCAAGGATCGGCTCTGAGCCCCTTCTTGTTTGCTTTGGTGATGGACGGATTAACAGATGAGGTCAGACAGGAGTCGCCATGGACTATGATGTTTGCAGATGACATTGTGATCTGCAGTGAGAGTAGGCAGCAACTAGAAAAAAAATCTAGAGAGGTGGAGGTTCGCATTAGAGAGAAGAGGGATGAAGGTCAGTCGTAGCAAGACAGAGTACATGTGTGTAAATGATAGGGAGAACAGTGGAACAGTGAAGTTACAAGGAGCAGAGGTGGTGAAGGTGGAGGATTTTAGATACTTAGGATCATCTGTTCAGAGCAGTGGAGACTGTGGAAGAGAGGTGAAGAATAGAGTGAAGGCAGGATGGAACAGCTGGAGAAAAGTGTCAGGAGTGATCTGCGATAGAAGAATGCCAGCTAGGGTGAAGGGAAAGGTTTACAGGACAGTTGTGAGACCAGCCATGATGTATGGATTAGAAACACTTGCAATAGGCAGAAGACAGGAGGCAGAGCTGGAGATAGCAGAGTTAAAGATGCTCAGATTCTCTTTAGGAGTGACAAGGATGGACAGGATCAGGAATGAGGTCATCAGAGGGACAACACAGACAGGAAGGTTTGGAGAAAAAGCTAGAGAAGCCAGATTGAGATGGTTTGGACATGTTCAGAGGAGGGACAGTGGATATATTGGTAGAAGAATGTTAGAGATGGAGCTACCAGGTAGGAGACAAAGAGGAAGACCAAAGAGGAGATTTATGGATGCAGTGAGGGAGGACATGGAGGTAGTTGGAGCCAGAGTAGAAGATAAAGAAAACAGGGCGAGATGGAAAAAGTTGATTCGCTGTGGCAACCCCTGAAAAAGGGGCAAGCCGAAAGGAGAAGAAGATAGGGCTTTCACACATTCAAGGCACTCAAAGCGCTTTACATCAAAGAATCGCTCACTGATTCACACACATTCATAGGCCAGTGTACATAGACATTGGGGACAAGGTTGGTTAAGTCTCTTGCCCAATGATTCGGAATCGCACCACCAACCTTCGGATCAGAGGAGAAACGTTACCAAGTTAGTGTCGCTGACGGACTGTGGTTAAATCAATAGCTGCGATTATTTAGGTCACAAAAAAGAATAGTTAAATATAAATTCCATGTTTACAAATGTTTAAAAAGGTGCGTTGTGTAACTTTTCTGGTGGACCATGGACATGTTATTGTTTTGTCTGGTTTCACAGTATTATTACATGTCTATCTTCATGGAGACCAAACCAGACCAAGTTACAGGTCAGATCTGTGGAGAGGCAATGCAACTCATAGTCAGAATGCCTGTATTTCTAGGTATTTTAGGCGATAAAACCACCTGTAATTGAATAAATGTAAGGGAGAGCTGTTTAATGTCATTCTGTCGAACGTTCCAGGCAGAGCAATGACATCTCCATAGAAACAAGCAGGTGATGGACACTGCACCAGAAATGGTAAATGGTCACATTTTTATATAGCGCTTTTCCACCTTCAAGGCACTCAAATA
Source organism: Paratrypauchen microcephalus (assembly GCA_036785185.1). NCBI lineage: Eukaryota > Metazoa > Chordata > Actinopteri > Gobiiformes > Gobiidae > Paratrypauchen > Paratrypauchen microcephalus. Next base: position 9,544,490 of record JAVJIX010000001.1, on the reverse strand, counting down.
ACTTTATAACAAGGACTGACTCACCCATTCACACACATTCATACACCAGTGTACACAGACACTGGGGGCAAGGTGGGTTAAGTGTCGTGCCCAAGGACACAACAACAGCATTCATCTGTGAGAGCTGGAATCACACCGTCAACCTGTGGGTCAGTGGATCTGCCCGGTCAACCAATGATGTTTAGGTCGAGAGCGGGATTTGAACTGCCAATCTTCAGCTCAACCTCTGCCAATTCAAAGTGCCAGTTCATCTACTTTCTTTACAAGTTCTGTATCTGTGCATGTGCTAATATCTATGGGAGGGTGGTATTCAAAGCTTGTCTGTAGCCCATTTATCCGTGTTTACTTGTGAGATGCACAGGGGAGTAGGTGTTTTTGAGAGGCGAGAGTGGGTGTGGAGGCATCAAAAAGGCCAAATGAAGCACTTCCAGGAGCACTGAGAGATTAGACGGCAGACTTTAGCTTCAAGATATCACTATTGATTTCCCTTTCTTTCTCCCATTTCTCACTCCCAGGAAAAAATAACTTCATTACACTTCTAAGAGATTCATCACAACACACCAAAGAGGAAGCCATCCGTTCACCAGGGCAGCCCATCAAGTAAGGTCCACATTTCACATTACGGGGCTAAATATCATATAATAAGATAACTGACGTGAATAAAGCAGGCTAAATAGCAGTACTCTAGCTTATAGTTAATGTCACCTTTTGTAAATGATTTTATTTTCATATGGTAATTACAGCTGGTTCTTCATTGATCTTGAATCACCATATAAAAGGAGTTGCGTTTCTTCAAAGGGCAAGATAAATGGCTTAAATCATCATTGTTTATTTTTTAAATGACTAATTTAACCTCATAAAATGATTCATCCTTTTTAATATTTTACTTAATAGACTTTTATGCCCCTTAAAGGGATATGCCACCCCCAGGTCAAACATGGGCATCTCCCCATAGTCCAGAGACTAAAATAAGTGATGGAAAGGGTTTTCCTGGTCACCCAGCCATTGTCCGAGTCTGTCAGCACTGACCGCCGCGCGCAGCTGCAGCTACTCCGCGTTAGACTGGAGTCTAACGTCGCCAGAGAAAGATTTCGGCCAAAAGGAATTAATTTGCTCGATGCTTTTCCCAATTACTTTCTGTGTAGTGCGCATTCATATCGAGTGCAAATAAATGTGCAAATCAACACGGAGAGCTTGCCTTGGTCATTTTGGGGTGGGAACTATTTTACAGTGCGGAAAAACACTGCCGAAGTACACAGGGGAATCCCTGTTCCGCACCACGTTGGGAGTTCCCCTGTTACGCAGCGTGGTGTGTGCTTCGGCTCTGTTTTTACGCACTGAAAAATAGTTCCCACCCAAAATGACCAAGTCAAGCTCTCCGTGTTGATTTGCACATTTATTTGCACTCGATATGAATGCGCACTACACAGAAAGTAATTGGGAAAAGCATCGAGCAAATTAATTCCTTTTGGCCGAAATCTTTCTCTGGCGACGTTAGACTCCAGTCTAACGTGGAGGAGCAGCAGATACCGCGGCGGTCAGTGCTGACAGACTCGGACAATGGCTGGGTGACCAGGAAAACGCTTTCCACCACTTATTTTAGTCTCTGGACTGTGGGGAGATGCCCAAGTTTGACCTGGGGGGTGGCATATCCCTTTAAGCCCATCATGACCAAAAATAACTCCTAAAAAGTGTCTATGACAGGTTATACTCTAGTAGTAAAAGTCAGGATCATTATGTATTTTTGCAAAAACATTCACATTTGTTTTCCAAATGTTTTAGGTTTAAAATTTTATTTCTGGGTTAGAAATCGTGATATCACAAATTTTACCAAAATTCCAAAAATTACCAAAAAAAAGTCTCTACATAAATGATTATCTGACAAATAAACAATAAGACAAATAAGAAAACAGCTTTATTTTGATTTAAAAAAAAAAAAAAAAAAAAAAAAAAAAAAGGTGTTTCTTGTGTGCAAATTGTGCCGAACATTTGGATAGAATTCTCATTACCGTACTTCCTTTAATGTAACATTCTTGGCAAATTGCTTCTTGATTTGTATAAAGCTATCATTTAGATTTACTATAGTTATAATTCCACCAAATTACATCATAATTAGACAATAATACAAATCCGTCATACGCACTCTAAACTTTTACATTTAAGTTTGGCTGATGTTGAACTACTTTGAGAAGGGATAGCTTATCTCCTAGAAAGTCACTTAACCTGTAATATAAACTTTATGTAATAGACACAATAGCACATTTTCCTTGAGGAATCAGATGTGACAGCAAAGTAAAAATGTACAAAGTTAGATAACTTTGTTTCTCTGACAAGAAGTTAGCTTAGCATTCAGTAGTGGCAAGTATTTTGTGAAAGTGATAAAATACTGATTAAAAAAACAAATACAGAATGAATATATAAAAGTTTTACTTCTAAGATATAAAAGTAATGGCTCAAGGACGGGGCTGAAGGAATTATTTGGCATTTTAAAACGACCACATGCACAAACTCATGATATGAGCTGGGGTTTGAATCCAGGTTCAGTGCTGGGTTTAGTCCAAGTTTAGTGCCAGTTTTTTGTGCTGTGTGACTACATCCCAAGTGGCCCAAATATGGAAAGAAGCATCCAGAGGGGAAAAAAAAAGTTTAAAAAGTTATGCTATGTTGAAAAACGTAGAATAACCTGATGAATATATAATTTGATAACTTTGGAACCAGTATTCCATTAGGCAGGTGGTTGTGCTTCATTACTACATATTATTGATGTTTTCAAATGACTAGAAAGACAATGACTCAATGGGCTTTCTGATATAAAGTGTCTCAAGAGTGCTGTTAACAGTTTTGTGGTGTGTTGATGGGCTGTCTTATTTTTCAGCGCTGAGTGAGACCCTGATGGATTCTGGCGGCTGCTATCATAGCCGAAGTGTAGCGTGAAGGCGGAGTGCTTGGTGCTGCATACCTGCTGATTGAAGCTGATGCCAGGGCTGGGGCCGGGCACGGGTAATGGGATCACACTGTCTGGCCTTCACACTGCCTGCGCAATTTTCCTCCAGGGACCGTCAACAAAAGACCTCCTACGATTACACTGCTCCGAGCCACGAAACAAGGAGCTTTTTTATCTCATTAACACCCCATGTTAGACCAGCGCACGCCTTCACAAAATGTGACTCCAAATTCCTGCTAGTGCAATTTATGATTTCACAGGTACAGAAATGCAATGACTAATATAATGCATCTTTAATGAGCAGGCAGAAGTAAGAAACCAGTTTGGGAACCAAGATCTAAAAACTACATGTTCAAACATACAGTATGTGCACCGCAAAAAAGCTTGGCTAGAATTTAAGATATAAACACTTAAATCTATAAGAAAATGACTTAAAAGTAGTGAAATTATCTGTCCGTGCGGCAAGATCCTTTTACTTGACAAGTTCTCTTAAAATAAACTACCTCTAGACTAGAATTAAGCAGTCTCAGAAATAGTAAGTAGATAATTCTGAAAACAAGATGAATAACCTGATACAAGTTTTAAAATTGTGGCCAGATCAGAGAAATTTGTAGTGTGTCATTGTGTCCTTAGGCATGGCACTTCACCTATTTTACCTAGTACAAATGTTGTGTGAGAGTGAGGGATTGGTGATGGTCAGGAGGGACCAATGGCACAGCCTCGCTTCAGTCAGTCTACCCCAGGGAAGCTGCAGCTATAATTACCACAATTAAATGTTGAGTGGATGAATAACACAAATTTGTAAGGATTAATGCATAATCCTATACAGTACACCTAATGTATTCTTACACATGAGGTGTAAGAATTTTTCTGGGTGCCCTTAAAGTTTCAACTAACGCCATTACTATGACTTGAGGTGGTGTGAGTGAATCTTCTTGCACATGAATGCAACAACAGTATCTATCATGAGTGGTTATCAAATCAGACCTCCCGTGAGGCAAGGTGAATATTTGCCCACAGCACTGTCACTACAAGACCTTAATATAGACTAATGTCAAAAACATTGTTGAACTGATCCATTTACAGGTTGTTGTAGAAGAAAGTAATATTTTTATTGGTTTGGATATTTGTGTAAGAGTAGGAGAGGTAGTTTCAATGTCTATTTAAGTGTTTGTCAGTCTTCCGTTGCACAAATATAAATGCAGTTAAATAGTCAGTTAAATTATCAAACTCATCGGCCCCACAAGCGTCTAGTGATACTCCATAAAAGTCAGTTGTGTATGCATGAGGATCTGCTGGCATTGTTTTGTATTACTGAAACAATGCCAGCAGATTACTCGACTAATTCTCTTCTTGTGAGCGATAAAATAACTTCAGACAAGCTAATCTGACAGCAGTGTGTGTGTGTAGGTTGTATAGGACGCCAGGGATGGCCCAAACCAGATCTCTGTAATGTATCACATCTATAATACAATCTCATCTAATCACTTCTCTTTGAGCAACAGCTGTTCAACCACAAACACAATTCAGCTCCCAGTTTTGAATTCCATTAGATAATCCAGGGAAACTAAACTGAGCAAATCATATAATACCAGAATTTAGGATAAAACTTACCAGACTTACAACACAATATTAATTTAAGGGCCTATATCCAGAGGTGGGTGGTACTCAAGTTACAAGTATTTACTTTTTTTTTTTTTTACACTCCTTATAATTCAGGTGTTGTACTCATACAATTGCTCTCCATTGAGCAGTATGTTCCCAAATACCTTTTACTTTTAGACACAACAAAATACAGGCACTCCAAAGTAGTAAAAAGTCGCACAAGAAAAAGTATAGTTAAAAAGCCTTTAATTAAATGGCCAAAGCCGACATGTTTCAATCATGAGTGGTCTTCATCAGGGCTTAGTTAAAAAAAATTAAGCATGGGTGTGGCCTTTAAGAGAAACACACTACCCAATAGTAGGGACAGATCTTGATTAGAGGTAGACAAGACAGGTGCAAGACATGCAGTACAAGGCACAAGCAAAAAATAAACAAATAAATCTTAATACTTTTTTCTGTACCTTTTACTTTTACTTGAGTAATTTCTTGGACCACTACTTATTATATTATTTCCTAGCACAATTTTTAGCTACTACCTGCCCTCCACCTCAGATATCCAGAAAGGACAGAGTGTGAACTTTGAACTATTACTTACCATAACGATAACTGCATTATTGAACAGTAGTTCAATTTTCCACCAAATAGTTACTCTGTAACATCTTCCAAGCTGTAAATCTTGAAATGAAAATGTAGCCAAGCCACCATTATCTGTTAAGGGATTCAGTGTGGTAATTTTAAGGCCAACACACTAACCTAGATCCACATTTACATAATAAATATGGCTTTGTAAGAGTTTATATAACAAAAATGTACCAATGTAAACAAATTGAACCAGTAACCATGCAGTCTAGTAGTTTTATTTGGCTTGACTTATTCTTCAAGAAAATAACACGCTGGCTAGCTAATGCACAAGTGATGTAGGCACTCTTAATGTACTTCTGAACAGAGAAGAAAATTAACATGTGGCAAAATGAATGCAAATATATGCAGATTCCTTCTATCAGGCTGTACGCCGCTATTTCTTCAAACCTTTGGTCTTCTAAAACTGCAGGCAGACAAACAGCAAGCTACTTAAAATTCATGAAACATTTATTTAATTCTCCAGGCTGGGACCTTTTCTTGACAAGCCTTTCCTTCTCAGTCTTATGCTCTGGTAGTTTGGCATTCATCACGAGAGCTTTGGACATGATATGTGGCCCCTGACAGATACCCTCATGCATCATCCACATTGTTCCTCTGGGTCAAAGGGACCGAGCAGCACCAGCCACACAGGCCTAAGACACTGACAACAGCAATAAAAGTGGGAAGGGAGTGCTACTGTATGCTCTCTCAAAGACAATAGCTCAATGGACACACACCATATGGAATAATGAAATGGTTATCACATGAATACAGACAGTAATTGAGTTAACGGCATCCACAGGTGTCAAAGCAACGTTGTAGCTGTAAATCTTAATGTGTCGATTTTTCTTTATAAATATACCAAGTTGTGTGCTAGCTTTTGTAGAATAAATTAAAGTAACCTGAGAGGAAAAGGAGACATGGAGCTGGAGTTCTAATGCAGGAGAAGGTTATTTAACAACAGCACAGAACCCTCAAGACTGTATAAGGCAAAAAAAAGTACAAAAAAAGAAAAAAAAAACATTTGAGGGCAAGAAGGAATAACACTTGGGGAACTAAATCACAGCCTGCCACTCCACAATCTTGAGAGTGGAGCCAGTAATCATTGTTACTGACAAACTAAAGGTTTAAATGGGCTTCATAATGGCCACTCTGCAACTCCTTTGATTCTTCAAGTCGTTTCTTCTCTCTCTTTTTTCAATTGCAGCGTGACTCCGACTCACTCCATCGCCTTCACAGCCCATCTCATTCCCATCCCCTGATTCAGCCGAAGCCAGCTGTCCATCGCGGAGCTGTGCCGTATGAATGACAGAGGCTGCAGTGAGGAGCAGCGGAGCGCTCGGCCAGGTTCTTTTCTTTAAACTCAGGCGTGTGTTAAAATCCTCCACGCCCTCCGAGGCCCTCTCCTCCCCTGGAGCATAGACCCCTTAGTTCCGATTCTCACTACAGTTGCTCACTCGCCCGTGTTTTTTTTTTCTTCTCTCTCTTCAATGTAGAGACAAAGTTTTCCAGAATTCCCAGGCAAGTCTTAAACGCACTATTTATTCTGCTTTAAACACAATCTGTCATCTGTCATTTACTTACATTTACTTACAGATAGACGTGCCTGCCTGAACATGGCTGTAGGTACAAGGAAGCTAAAAGGCACGATTATCATGAAAGAGTAAAGCACTTGCGGACACAAAACTCAGCAGTTGACCCTATATCTTTAGCTTGCTGCCCCACACAAATGCCACTTAGGGTACCTGAAGAATAAAAAGGGTATTTAACCCCCAGAGTCGAAAAGCTCCCTACCATCTGTTTTAAAGAGCTTAACCTCACACGCTCCTTCACTGTCTGCTGTATTTGGTGACAAGGCAAAAACCAAACAAGAGCATTCATCCGAAGAACAATGGAGCAATGCCTACACTCGTATCTTGTCTTTGCTCTTCCGCATGGACCATATGTTTCCAGATTCTTGTTTTACTTTGTGCTAAATGGGGCTGGACTGGCCATCTGGAACGGTGGGTCTCCCTGGTGGGACCGGTGCAGCTTCTCGTCAATTAAACAAAAATAAAATCTCATCTCGAAACTTCCATTAAGACTAACCACCTGGAGTACAGATGTGTGTGGGCCACACTCACCTTAGCTCTGGTCCCTTTTAGGCAGCAGCAGAAATAACACAGCAAGTTGTGAAAGCAGTAATTAACATTTATCAAGCGGCAAGTCACATTTGGGTTAAAATAAACTCCACCATTAAAGCAAAATATGCAGTGTAAAATTGTGAACATGCATGACTTTGTATCTATTTAGAGTGATCTTACAGCTTTGTTTTTAAGCAGAGTAACAACCCAGATTAACTCATTCAAGGATTACTGAAATATAAAAACATTTGATAAAGAAGACGTGGTGGGAAAATGTATCCATCTTTGTGATTATACCAGCTATTATCAAATAAAAAAGCACAAGAAAAAAAAACAAAACAATTTACATACATAGTGGTTTACATTTTCTATGGGGGAGCAAAAAAGAGCAGATTTTCCTAGAGTTTTTCCTAGTATTCTCATGAGAAAAATCTAAAAGGAAATTAACAAATGTTGAACATAAATTTCTAGTGACTAAAGCCCACTATATCACAACCAAAAATCTGCATTTTAACAATATTTATTTTTGATGGAGGATGGTGTGATAACGACAGAAATCCACCATTTACTGGATGTTATTTTTTACCCTTTTCAAAATGACTATACAACACAACTGAATCCTACCAGTATCACTGTTTTACTAGTCGACTGACTGGAAAATCATACTCAACTGACAACATCATCATAACATGTTATGCTCATCACAATAGTCTTTTTGATAGAGACAAATCATGCAGTGACATCCACTACAGGGGTTTTATGATCCACCAGTAATGCACAATAGATTCAAAACTGGCCTTGTATTGAACAGCTTGCCACAAACACTGTAAAAAACAGAATGCGTACATAAATATTCCATTCAAACTAACCCTGAAATCTATGCCCACAACCACTGCATTCTAATTCAAGCGCCCATTCACGCAACAGAAAAGCCCTCATCTACATTTAATGCAGCATTTAGTACAATGACGGTTCGTTTAGAGCCCGCTAACAGGTGTCATAGGGATTGTGTGCCATCAAAGGCAAATGTCATGGTAGAGTGGGGATTACACTGTATTACTTTCAGAATAATACTTCAGGGCCACAGGCAACGTTGAGAATAAATGTAATCTGCTGTGGCCATGTCCATCTGGTCTGACAGCAGCTTATTCCCATAAACTCTCCTTATTCTCCGGCTGCCCGGGACTAAAACTTAACCACGTCACAGTCCAGCAGAGACCTGAAATTTGCCCATCCACAGATCCATGCAAATGAAGCCCTGACCAAAGCCCATAGAAGTGTTCAGGTTCAGCCGTGCGAGTAGACAGCTGAGGCTACACAGCTCACAAATGGGCTGCCTGCTATTTCTCCTCCATTTCAAAACTGTTTATGGCTTCACAGACATAATAGCCATGTGTTTGATGTCCTGTGTGCCACTTTCCTCTCAGCAGCAGATAAAAGAAAACACATCTCATCAGCCTGTTTTTCCCCGACTTCATTGTTACATTCAATATTGTGACATAGAAGTATTTTTAGCTGCATCTCTGCTTACTTTGACGTGCAATGCAGGCACGGTTTCAGCAGAAAAGATTTGGTTTTCACACAAAAAATAAACACATTTTTTGACATTATCTTAAAAACATAAATTTGATCCTTTAATAAGAAGAAATTAAGTCCCAATTAACCGCTTGTCATGGATACTCTCTTCTGTAAAACAAATCAGGCAAGAAAAGAGGTCACCGATCATGCCTTTTCCAGTGTAGCAACAATTAAAATTTACCTTAATTTAAGAGGGAGAAACAGCTAATTACTGCAATACTGCGTCAATGCACAATGCTACTTAATGCAACAAATTGGCACAAATATTGTCCTTTCATAGTTAATGAATAAGTGAGTCTATAAATCTATTTATCTATTTATCCAAGCTTTGAACTGGCCCAAAGACTGACTGCAGTTTTTGGTTGATCTGGTCCAAACAGACACCTATCACGATGATTATTATTATATATCGAGTTATCGTTCAATATATGAGTTGGGACAATATATATATTTTGGCTTTGTATTTATTATCTGTACTTTATTTATTTGTTGCAATTTTTTGTTAGTTTAGTTGTAATACAATAACATTTAAGATGTAGAGGGATGAATAAGTGACTTCTAGCCAATTATCAGTTCATCCTGGTTTATGGGGACTATCCTGTTTTATTATGTCAGAGCATAAAGTAGTTTCAATATTCCTATGTCCATTTTTTAATTTTTTTTTATACAAACTTACTACAGTCTATGCAAGCCTGAACCAAGGGCAATATATTTCAATGATTTATTTGTACAAGGTTAACATGCTAAGGATTGAGTCTGTTCATTTGTCTGCGCTCACCATTACTGGGCCTGTCCCATAATGACACTTATCAGTTTAGGCCAAATGCACAGATTAACATGATCTAATCATGTCATTTATCTCGCCACTAAAAGGGAATGTTATATTGACCTGAGTTTCACACTGATAAATGGGAACCTTAATTGGCATCTTCAGAAGCTGGGATATTGACTGGAGTAAAATGGCTCATTGATTACTTGATTATAGCACTCGGCAGTGATTATCTGATAAGCAGAGTGGCTTTGGATGGGGGACTTCAAAACAGAACTTAATAAATTTAGTTTGTGAAGTGTGTCGCTTGAAATACTGAAATAGCAGATTCTGGCTTTGTTGGAGTGCCCAAGTCCAGCTGAATCTGCAGAGGACTCTTTGATACAACTTGACAGCCACAATACAATACATTTATAGCCATAAAGTATTGAAGGATCAAATTAATTCACCCCTCATGAAAAAGTTATGAATGCACTCCCGGGAGTAGAATATAAATGTGTACATTCTATAACAAGATGCACTGCAGAAAAAGAGGTTACAACTCAATACAAAAAATAAAAGACCACCTACTTCAATGCAAGTTAACCCACATGTTTTCAAAGAATATTAAAACCACATGAACAAACTAATTAGGAAATCATGTTGCATTCTCCATCTTCTATCTGTACAAAAAAATGCTAATTATGCAAATCACAATGACACTTCAACCATGACCCTATGTCCAAAAATATTCAAACTAATTAGATCCTCATACATTTAAACATGGATCATCTAAGTATATGCATGTCACGTTCAAACTACAACCTATTTCTCCTTAAACGTAGTAGCCTGGTTTCTTCTATCCAGTCCTTTAACCTAATTATTTTGGGTGTTTCGGATTAACCCATTTCACTTCATGTGGTTCTAAGTGGCAGTGCTGAGGGATCAAATGTTAACATAAAAAAACTAAACCACAACAAATCAAAATACATTTGCATGATTGCAGTGGTCTTGGCTCATTAAGTGAATGTTCAAAGATGATATTTTATTCCCCACTGATTTTTTATTTCGAAGCATCCATAGTGGAAAGTACTAAGTAAGTGTTAAAATGATCAATCTGTCACTCATGTGCAGACTTTGAATATACAGTCTTTTTCTTCGTTGTTTAGTCTTAGAAGGGTCTATAATTCAGGAATGAATGGCATTTTGTTGGAGGAGAATCTTAAGGAAGTAACTGCCAAGGACAAGCAATGCTAATCATTCAGAGACACGGTATTTGTGTGAGAATCATGAGAAAAAGTCAACCTGTGGACTATTCCGGAGAGTTGTTTCTGTATCATGGTGTAACAATGACAGAAAGGACACTCAAAAAGATGTTACTTGCTATGACAACGGCCCCAAAGTTCACTGAAAAAGAAAAAACCTTTAAAATAATAAAATATGTTAAGTAAAGCAATAGTTGTATTGGAAAACTAAATATAGATTTAAGACAGATTTACCATATCTTAACCAGCCTTTCCTGAATGATTTGAGGGAAGAATTATGGAAATGAACCTTGAATCTCCCTAATCTGTCCATCTCCGTCTTGTCTTACCCACCTCACTGACACGTCCCATCAGTCCCTGGGCTTTCTCCCCGCACACCTCCTATTCCACATGGGGAGGGCCACAGGAGCAGCACCTAGATGATATCACTCATATTAAGTTTCACAGAAGTCATCGCTCACACGTACGGGCAGAGGGGGACGAAGGCGGCCCACTGGCTGATAGCGATCTCTTTGTCTTATAGTGATGACCTACGTTGCCAGGTCAACATCCTGCGGGACACGAAGAGGGAGGACATTTTTCATGGCGCAGAGGTGTTGAGACGTTGAGAGCTGGTGCGGACAGGACTATTGAGTTATGGCCATGGGCAGGACGGGCTGTATGGATGCATGTTTACCTGTTAGCCCCGGGCATTTGTAAGGCAATAAGCTGGCCAGCAGCTCCTATCTGGTTCCCAATAGACTAGAGATTCAAGTGCATAACAGTACAGCATTTGGATTTAACTCAAGTAACACCAAAATAACGTCACTGCCTATAACATCTATAGGCTTAAAAGTCCATTATGTAACTTTTCTGGTGGAGGGTCTGCCGCCTGCTTATTTCCATGGAGATGTCATTACTTGGCCTGGAATGTTCCACAGTATCTTTTATATCCATTTATTCATTTATGGGTTTTGGTAGTAACTGCCAACTGCCCTGTAACCCATTTGCTTGCATCAAAATCTTGATTTCATAAGAGATAAATATGTTTAATGCCATACATGGAAACATTCTAGCCAAAGCAATAAGATCTCCATGGAGACAAGCAGGCAGTAGACCCTTCAGCAGAAAATTTACACAGTGCAACTTTAAATGTACTAATCTAAAGCCGATACAAACTCAACATTTGGGAAAAATCTGTTCACGTTAATAGGAAAAAGTTGTTTTACGAGTCATCTGTGTTTATTGTTTATGAGGAGCTTAGTCAGCAGCCAGATGTAGTCGTTTAGTCAGACTTCAGCGTGTCACTGTCACTATAAGGCCTCGCAATTTATCACAAACATTATTTTATTGCAAAATCAGCAGCATCTCCATATGGCAATATAGTGTTCACTCCTTTCGTGTTTTTCTCATACATTTGAATTGACATATTTTTAAATCAGAATTATTGGAACACCAAACATATTCATCACAAATTAGACATTTTCTTCGACAATGTTGTTAAATGCTCCACTTCATGTTTCTTGTCTGTTAAATTTATTAATGAAAGTTTTCAAACCAAGTTGTACGACAAAGTTGGAATACCTAAACCACTTGAAAAAATAACTTACTAAAGTAATGGAAACATCACTAGACCACAAACTAGTTTCTTGTAAATTTTGTTGGATGAAGTTTTGTCATTCAATCCCGAGGCTCAGTGGTCTGACTCTAGAGTGACAAAAAGACTGCGCAGAGATGTGCAAAATTGACACGCTGTGCACAGTTTACACAAGCTGCTGAATATTTAAACATTACAGTAGATTATTTTCTGCTTTAAAAACAAATGCAGCTCTCACACATGTTTCTCGTTGGATGGGATAGTCAGGTAGGAAGTGACAGATAATCTTCAAATGTGAAAAGGACTAAACAAAAGTCCATTGGGGATGTGAGCTGTTCAACACGCATGTAGTATTTATTTGATCTTTTCAGAAGTATACTGCATATTTAATTGCAATATGTATTAGAAAGCAGACGCCGACACGTGGCGCTCATTGAGCACTCTGACATGTGGGCTAATGAAATAAAAGCTTGGACGTGGGATCGAGTTTTTGATGCCATCTCCTTTTGGGCAGTAAAAGAAAGTTGTTGAAATGCACAGTGATAAATGATGATAAAGCCCTGTCTCGTTTCACTGAGAGCCCATTATGGTGCCATCCACAGAGTTACTTCCATTCTCCCACAGTTAGCGAGCTTCTTCTCATCTATAAAACATGCAGCTTATGTTGAGAGGCTGCTGTAAACGGACAGTTTGCTCATTTAGTAATGTCTGGGGAGACAAGCACTGAGGAGTTCATTTCCCTCCTCTGGCCTGAGCTGTGGCCTTGGCAAACAGGACAGACAGAAGCAGTCAGAAGTCAGAAGTATAAGAAATGAATCTAGCTCCCCATGGATTAAACAAAGCACCAACAAATACTTTTGTTTTCACTAACACAATAGCACAACTCAGTGCTTCACTTTTCATGTTATATACTTCAGTTATATACTTCAAATATATTCAAAGTTCAAAAAGTTCAAAGTCAGCTTTATTGTCAATTCTGCCATATGTGTTCAACATACAGTGAATCGAAATTTTGTTTCTCTCTGGCCAGGTAGTGCAAAAAGACAGTGTACAAAATACAATATGAAGACAAAACACAACAAAAAACTATCTAAGACAGAGATCTAAGTTAAAACTAAAGTCTACGATCTAAAATCTTAAAACAGTGCAACATAATAAATAAACTATACTATATACAGATTTCCAAAGTGTGCAGTGTGCATCAAAAATGTGCAATGGAAGATACAGCAGTGACTTGGTCATGTGCAGTAGAATGTGCATAGGAGTTAAGATAAAATAAAAATAAATGTGCAACAGTAGTAATTCTAGTGCAGTAACAGGAGTAAACAACAGTACTAAAATTCCAGTAGTCAATGTGCAATAACAGTAGTAAACGACAGTGCAACCTTCAGATTTTCCACTCTTAGTTGCTTGCTTCCTGCTGCGCGGTCATGGCCTGTCATGAAAAGTGACCATTGCTGTTATTATGAGCTTACTAGATGGACACCAGATGTAACCTTCTCCAATGATCCAGGTAGTAAGCAAAAGTAATTTTTACTGATAGTGTTACTGTATAACAATTCCTCCTCATCATTCCATGCACAAGTTATAGCTAGATAAGGTCCAATTCAAGCAGAGGACATTTTTTCAATAAATCTCTAGTTTTCCAGTCATTGAGGTTATAGTTACAGTGAACTCTCGCTCTATCGCGGTTCACTCTTCGCAGCCTCGCTGTTTCGCGGATTTTTTTTTTTTCAAATTTTTTTTTTCTTTTTTTTTTATAGTGTAATTTTTTTTTTTTAATAGTGTAACAATGTGTTCTGCGTCCTGATTGGCTAAGAGACTAGACCAGGACTAAACGTGGACTAAACCAGGTCTAGACCAGAACTAGACCAGGTCTGAACCAGGATTAAATCACTCCGTGCGGCTTTTGCGTTCGTTTGTGCTTGTTCGGTTTGTGGCTCGGGTTGAGAGGAATCACAGGAGCAAGATGGCGCCTATGGTCGGCTGTACTGCTGCTATCTCTACTATTTCTCGTATTTTTGTGATTTTCCTTGTGCTATATTTTGCATGGTCAGCCCTGTCAACAAATGGCTATGTCGCGGCTGTTATTCAATATGACAGACATACGTTATTCCGCATCAAGGCACATATGGAAAGTTTTTCTGTTACCTGGACAGGTACACAGTTTATCCCTCCAAAACTGGAATGCTCCACGTCATCGCCGGAGTACCTGCTGCTAACTAAGCCCCGGGGCAAAAGAAAAAGGAAACGGGGATCCAGGGCAGGTGTCCAAACCAGGCGGAGAAAACAGCGAGCAAGCGGGACTGGATCTGCGGGGAGCGAACGGTGTCTGATACCGGTTCCTATCTGGGCGTCGGACGGCGAATCTGCGGAGCCACCGCCGCTACGGAGCCGAGTCGCCCGTACTTCTCTGCGGCGTGAGAGGGTCCTTCGCCCTATCACTTGCATCAAGGATGGAGGTTGTGTCCAGTCTTGTCCGGAGCGTCCAGTCGATCAGTGCACGTCAGTGTCCGAACACGCGCAGCCTCTCCGGATGGCCCTGCTTAACGCACGCTCCATATCGAATAAATCCTTTATACTGAGCGACTTGTTTGTCAACGAACACGTGGATTTTATGTTCCTGACTGAGACATGGCAACGCGAACAGGATTTTGTCCACCTTAATGAATTGTGCCCCCCGGACTGCTCCGTGACTGGAACCCCGCGGGCCGCACGGCGAGGCGGCGGTCTCGCGCTCGTTTACCGGGATGGCTTCTGGACACGACAAATGAATCCGGTCGCATTCAGCTCCTTTGAGACGCAGATGACTAAGGTTGGGAACATTGCTTCATTTTATTGTATCTTAATCTATCGGCCGCCTGGTCCTGCACGTTCTTTCTTGGATGATTTCGCAGACTTGTTGTCTTCCATTATTAAACTTGAGAGAGTTTTGATACTCGGTGATTTTAACCTCCATGTAGATAATCCCTCATCCCTTATCCACAATGAGGGGTTTATCGTGGTCAAATCTGTGACAGAGCAGCACGTGTCGCGCACTTCTCCAAGGGGTTGGTGCGCGTCTCGTCCCGGGACGTGGCAGTGCTCCTCGCGCGTCCGGCGGGGCTCCCGGGGCCGTGTCCCCCTACGCGTCATTATTAATACATTTTGTTGAAAATCTATGAAAGTTTGAGTGTTTAAACGAGAGAGAAATGTGAGAAAAGGTTAATTCCAGTCTGAGAAAAGCGTATAATGTGTGTGGTAAGGCATTTACAGCCTTAAAACATGTAGAATAATTGTAAAATATAAAGTTGTCCTACTTCGCGGATTTCACTTATTGCGGGCTATTTCTGGAACCTAACCCCCGCGATAAACGAGGGATTACTGTATAAGTTTTAGTTTAAAAAAACTAAACTTTTCTGTCATCCGATTTTGATCCAGAACATATGGTGTAATCAATGGCTGGTTATAACAAGCAAAGCATCAGCACATTTAAAACCCCACTCAAATATCACACAAGACCCATCGTCATTAGTAACCTTGTTTGTGTTGTTGGCTAATTGTAAATGAAGTCCACCTTCAGTGAGGTGCAGGTTGCCCGATCCACGTACTGCGCCCGGCCACAAACAGAAAACTTTGCTAATTGAAAAAGTGCTCAGCATCAAATACGCAGCAATCTATCTTCCCTTTGTGCAATAACAACACAATCAAAGGGTAAGTGCAGGAAGAATATGTTACCGCTAATGGTGTGAGAGTGTATTTGCCTAATGAAGCCAGGGCTGACCCAAAGCTGTCCCATGTTAATACTGTGAAATGCCGTTTGGTCCCATGGGAGTTCTTATGATAAAATCTCAATTCTGATTACTGATAACTCAAGAGTGCTGTTGTATATGCAAATCAGATACACGTGAGAAAAGCACAAGATGTAATCAAGTAAAGAATGCAAATAAAAAACAGATGGTAAATTCTCACACGTAGATTATGTCAAATAACTAACTTCAAGTATACATTTTACCAATCACCTTGAAAGACCAATGCATTTCAAATTAAACAGATGTTGTGCTATGATCAGCAAGATTCTACCACTTCAGATGATTTTCTGCAATGCACATTCAACTAGCGATAGTGACAACATAACTCCAGGTCAAATGAAAATGAACAGGGTAATGTTAGAGAGTTTTAGCAGACGCAGCACAAACAGAGGACTGTCTGACCTCCGTCCACACAAAACCAGGAAGAAATGAAGAATATTTGCTCTTATGCACCATGACCTGCTATAGCTGGTACACAAGATAATTGTTTCATGATGAAAAAGTAATTGAGCAGATTAACCACACTAGGGGTGATGTCGATCCCATCAGAGTTGTCTGCACTTTGGGGAAAATTCAATATCCATGAGAGCCACAGAAGAAGCGATATCCCAGTTTGTCATCCACATGTCGAGGTATAACACATCCATACTCTGAAGACTGTGTGGGATTATACAGCAGCAAACTCACATAAATCACATTTTATTTAGCTACAGATTGCTTAATCTCCACAAAAAGAAAAGCCTGGCCCATAAAAAAACAAAAGTGTTAAAATGTAAATACGTTGACATGGCACACAGACTGTTGTGACTGAAACACCAGCTGCTGTTTAGAGGAAAAGCCTAAACCTAGTTTAGCATAATGATGCGCACAGAGGGAGCACATGCACCCTCCTGCCCTCCTCTTTTCCTGCTTTTACCCAAACTCACACCCACCTGGACCAAGGCAAAAATACCACTGCACATCTCTGACACTATTGACGCCCTTAGATAATCTGCGCAATATGGGTAAACATACACATATACTCATTTTGTATTACCAAAAGTGTTCTAGTTACAGTTCCTGTGTAGTCTTGATATTCAGTCCATTTCTCTGTACACCTTGATGTTCATATGCCTAGTCTGCCTCCATTGTACACTCAACAAAAATATAAACGCAACACTTTTGTTTTTGCTCCCATTTTTCATGAGATGGACTTAAAGATCTAAAATTCAGTCCAGATACACAATATTATCATTTCTCTCAAACATTGTTCACAAATCTGTCTTAATGTGTGATAGTGAGCACTTCTGCTTTGCTGAGATAATCCATCCCACCTCACAGGTGTGCCACATCAAGATGCTGAACTGACATCATGATTAGTGCACAGGTGTGCCTTAGACTGCCCACAATAAAAGGCCACCCTGAAATGTGCATATATATATATTTTTTTTTTGCTTTATTGGGGGTCTGGGGACTCGGAACCAGTCAGTACCTGGTGTGACCACCATTTGCCTCATGCAGTGCAACACATCTTCTTCGCATAGAGTTTATCAGATTGTCAATTGTGGCCTGTGGAATGTTGGTCCACTCCTCTTCAATGGCTGTGCGAAGTTGCTGGATATTAGTGGGAGCTGGTACACGCTGTCATATACACCGGTCAAGCATGCTCAATGGGTGACATGTCCGGTGAGTATGCTGGCCATGCAAGAACTGGGACATTTTCAGCTTCCAAGAATTGTGTACAGATCCTTGCAACATGGGGCCGTGCATTATCTTGCTGAAACATGAGGTGATGTTCATGGATGTATGGTACAACAATGGGCCTCAGGATCTCATCACGGTATCTCTGTGCATTCAAAATGCCATCAATAAAATGCACCCGTGTTCTTCGTCCATAACAGATGCCTGCCCATACCATAACCCCACCACCACCATGGGCCACTCGATCCACAACATTGACATCAGCAAAGCGCTCACCCACACGACGCCACACACGCTGTCTGCCATCTGCCCTGAACAATGTGAACCGAGATTCATCCGTGAAGAGAACACCTCTCCAACGTGCCAGACGCCATCGAATGTGAGCATTTGCCCACTCAAGTCTGTTACGGCGACGATCTGGAGTCAGGTTAAGACCCCGATGAGGACGACAAGCATGCAGTTGAGCTTCCCTGAGACGGTTTCTGACAGTTTGTGTAGAAATTGTTTGGTTATGCAAACCAATTGTTTCAGCAGCTGTCCGAGTGGCTGGTCTCAGACGATCTTGGAGGTGAACCTGCTGGATGTGGAGGTCCTGGGCTGGTGTGGTTACACGTGGTCTGCGGTTGTGAGGCCGGTTGGATGTACTGCCATATTCTCTGAAACGCCTTTGGAGACGGCTTATGGTGGAGAAATGAACATTCAATTCACGAGCAACAGATTTGGTTGACATTCCTGCTGTCAGCATGCCAATTGCACGCTCCCTCAATGCTTGTGAGATCTGTGGCATTTTGCTGTGAGACAAAACTGCACATTTCAGAGTGGCCTTTTATTGTGGGCAGTATAAGGTACACCTGTGCTCTAATCATGATGTCAGATCAGCATCTTGATGTGGCACCCCTGTGAGGTGGGATGGATTATCTCAGCAAAGCAGTGCTCACTATCACACATTTAGACAGATTTGTGAAGAATCTTGTGTATCTGGAATGAATTTTAGATCTTTAAGTCCATCTCATGAAAAATGGGAGCAAAAACAAAAGTGTTGAGTTTATATTTTTGTTGAGTGTATTTTTGGCCAAAGCGCTGTTTATTCATTCATTATAATCATTATAAATTATAATCATTTCATTTTGATCTGGGGATGTAACAATAAAGCAAATATTGTGATATCGTATACTGTAGAGTCAAAATCTCACAATAATATCGAACTACAAGCTTGTTTGGTAAAAGTTTTGTTTTATAGCAGTAACAGCTAAAAACTGAAGGAACTACATAGAGTAGATAATGATGCTTTTGCCCAGATTCAGTGCAGGTGACATGTAATTAAGAACTTTCGTATCTTACTTCTTTGGTGAAAATCATTTTGGTCATATTCCAGACTTGCCAAGGCATATTTAAAACCCAATAGCAGTCATCTACACTTCTGTTAGCCTCTCGTGAGATATTAGTCCCTCTACCGTGAAAATACAGTACCAAGTATAGTATAGCACCAGGAGATCTGGATATCGTTATACCCCCATTTTTATCATATTCTTATAGTTGATCATTAGAATGGTTGGTCTTAGATATACAGTGGTCCCTCGCTCTATCGCGGTTCACTGTTCGCGGCCTTGCTGTTTCGCAGATTTTTATTTTATTTTTTATAGTGTATAATTTTTTTTATAGTGCAACATCGTGTTCATCTGCGTCCTGATAAGAGGCTAAGAGACTGTAGACCTTTGTCGATTGATAGATGGGGGAGGCCGGGGGGACCAGGACCAGACTGGAACTAGACCAGGACCAGACCGGGACTAGACCAGGACTAGATCGGGACTAGACCGGGACTAGACCAGGACCAAACGTTAGACCCTGTTAGACCCTGTCAGACCCTGCATGCGGCCTACATGCTGAGGCCTACATGAGCCTTCGGTGCTTGGCCCCACATTGCTGCTTGCAGCTATATTTATTAATACATTTTGTTGAAAATCTATGAAAGTTTGAGTGTTTAAACGAGAGAGAAATGTGAGAAAAGGTTAATTCCAGTCTGAGAAAAGCGTATAATGTGTGTGGTGAGGCATTTACAGCCTTAAAACATGTAGATTAATTGTAAAATATAAAGTTGTCCTACTTCGCGGATTTCTCTTATTGCGGGTTATTTCTGGAACCTAACCCCCTGCGATAAACGAGAGATTACTGTAATGTAAAACTAAATCCATTGTGTTCACTATTCACACAAGTTGAGAAAATGTGTGTACTGAAAGTAGGTAGTCATTGTGTCATTTTTACCAAACTTTTTTTAAGTCATGAGGAGTTTGTGCACGGAAGTTTTTCATCCATCATGGCGACGGCACCCACACGTTGATAAAAGCCCGTCTGCATACTGCACTGTGAGGCTGGTGGTCCCCTGGGGTCCTGCTCGGCCCGGGATGGCTCGGTGCTGCTGATTATCTGGGGAACATGGGGGAATTAAATGTGCTGAGAAAACACAACAGCCTCATCCTGGCTCCCTTGCTGTCATGCATTCATCCTCTGCTTCGTCGGCCTCCCTCTCACCTGGCTGCTGAACAAAGTAGACCTATAAATATACAATGTCTCTGCACCTTGTCGTCATGTTTGTCAAAAGTGCCACAAGCTTTGACAAAAATGCCCAGATGACAAACACTAGAGTCTCCTTTGCTCAACGTTGTTCCTGTTCTCTATTTTTCCTCAGCAAATTACATTCTTATAAAATCAATCAACACCTGCTCAGAGCCAGGATTGAGGGAGATGAAGAGCTACCTGGCTGCTTATCAAAAGAAGGCAACACTGAAGCCGCTAAAGAGCCATTTACAACAACCAAAGACCATTGCAGGTACAATTGCAAGTACAGAAGCAGCAACCTAGATAAGGAGATTAAAAATGTCTTGACTAGCATTTTCAGAGATAACAAAACTAAAATATCAACCTCTCTTGAGAGTTAATAATAATGGGTCAGTAAGATGTATTAAAAAGGTCTACCAACAAGGAAACCGCAAACCCTGCAAATAGTTAAAGATCCCATGACATGGTACTTCTTGATGCTTTTATATGGCTCCTTAATGGTTCCCTAATACTGTAAATGAATCCTTCTTCAAAATCAACACTTGGTGCATGAGAAAGACACATGTACAGAGTCAGAGTCATAATCTCTCTGCCTGAACAACTCATTCTGGGCCTTGTTGCTTGAATGCAAATGAGAAGGACACAGATTGGTTAGAGGAGTGGGTGGGGGGGGGCAAATGCGCCGCTGGTTCCTTGTTTTAGCAGTGCGCTGTGCCTGGCCCCACTTCCGCGTGTGAAAGCGCGAAGGAGGAAAGGAGAGCTTTTCAATGAAAAAAAAACACATTTTTACAGAAAATAAAATTAAACCACTGCCGTTTCAGAGGTCCAGAGGGTTGGGTAAAGGACTTCCGAGCCTAGAAACACTCGCACGTGCCTCCAGGCAAATAAAAAACCGCATTTCGCATTGCGTAGCTCCTCCGCAGTCCAAACTCTCTGGGCGTGATTTCCAGAGACAGGGGGTGGAGATCTAGACGGTGGTGGAACTGAATTTGCATTTCTTTTTTCGATCTGACGTCAATAAGGTGCCTTGTCCAGAATCGCCCATTTGAGCTGTGTTTTTTTCAAATGCAGAAAAGGATCGCAAATGCTCAGTTTAGACATTACGCAACTTTTAGCCATTGGGGGGCCCTAAACAGGGTAGGGGAGCTCACAATAACGTTCAAAAACCTCAGAAAGTGAAAATTTCATGCCATGGGACCTTTAACAGTTCCACCTTAATATCCAGACTCATGTTGTTCAGACATGAACAGACTCTGAAATGCATGAGATTTTAATATTAGTTTAGCACTAGCACAGCCATGCTTCTCCTCTAAACAGAAAGCTACTTTTAAAGCACCATATACCATACTGATCTGATTTTGATCCCACAATGGGCAAAGTTTTGTTTTGTTGTCAGGCTCCTTTACAATCAGTAAAATATAAAAGCATACTTTACTTTACATCAGGGGTGTCCAAACTTTTTTCATCAAGGGCCACATATCTAAACGCAGACGAAGCAGAGGGCCGATCAAGGGCCATAGACTAGTGTTCAGTACAGTTAATAATTGAAATATCTCCATGTTTAACACGTTAGAATGAGCTTCAGTCCTTTATTCATGCTAAGATCCTCAAAACCACACAATA
This sequence comes from Paratrypauchen microcephalus, assembly GCA_036785185.1. Taxonomy (NCBI): domain Eukaryota; kingdom Metazoa; phylum Chordata; class Actinopteri; order Gobiiformes; family Gobiidae; genus Paratrypauchen; species Paratrypauchen microcephalus. Next base: position 9,522,380 of record JAVJIX010000001.1, on the reverse strand, counting down.
AATATTAAATATTGGCTTATCGAGGTAGATTTAAAAAAACAAAAAACAAAACTTGCAGTCGAAAGTTCTGCTCAAGGTAATTTGGGCCAATTCAACTGGAAGCCTGAGGGCCAAGAAGCATTTGTCTGAGGGCCACATTTGGCCCACGGGTCATAGTTTGGCATGCCTGCTTTACATTATAGTGTCATTTTCAGCACAAACAAATGACTGTTTCTTTAATTTTACAATGAAGTTACAATATTTCTGAAAAAGCTCAAATTCATAGTGTCCATTCAAAGTAGTGATACCTACTGTCTATTTGATAAAGTAGTTTTAATATTGATTAATTTCTGAATATCATTTTTTTTTTGACAACCCTGCTAAGCCTATGTATAGGTATTATGTTAAATTTTATATATGGCGACTAAACGAGGCAACATGAACGTAAACGTGAACCTTGAACACCACCCATGTGTCTTCTGAAATCCTCGCCTTATGTGAAACTTTAATCTGCTTTGTTTGTGCACATAGGGGGGTGGAGATTCTATTAAAAAGATTAAACCCTTTCCATAGCCAAGACAAGCATCAAAGTCCTACCAAATTACGGCTCCATACGCGGGTGGGCTCCTGTAAAGTCATTTATTTGTCCATTTCATCATGCTAATGCAAAAACCATCAGCCAATTAGAGCACCACGACTGAACAGAGTCGGACAATAGCACTTTGAGACTGTGCTTCATTCACTGTGAGGTTTTCCACATCTGAATATCACAGAGAATCAACACTTTTCCATAACTACTTAAGACAATCACCTATGAACTATACTACATTAACCACCGCTTCACTTGTAAAGTCTGCTCCATCTCTTTTCTCTTGAATGCCTTTCCCTTCTCCTGCTTGAGGATAAAATGAAAATCCAATTGTGTGTCTTGGTCAAGTTAAGTCTGCTAAAGAGATTTAATACAGTATGACAAGTCGAGCGTCCAACTATAGATTTTTCACAGAATGGTTTGTGTAGCTCTAAAAATAACAGTCTTCAAATAAAATGCACTAAAAAGAAGAGATGCATTGAAAAGAAATACAGTTGTACCTCACCTTACGAAATTAATTCGTTCCAGAAGTGGTTTCGTAACGTGAAAAATTCGTAAGTTGAGTAGCTATTTCAATGGAAAAATCTGATTCGTTCCAAGGCCCGATCCAAGTTTTTTTTTTTTTTAATAGTGTAACTTTTTTTTATAGTGTAACATTGTGTTCTGCGTCCTTTTCTCACATTAGTCTCTGTTTAAACACTCAAATTTTCATAGATTTTCAACAAAATTATTAATAGTGAAGCGTGTGGGGGGAAGGAGGAGGGGGGAGAAGAGTACGCTCTGACCCGGCGCGGAGCTGACAGCAGGTCTACTAGACCAAGGTCTAAACCAGGTCTAGACCAAGGTCTAAACCAGGACTAAACCAGGACTAAACCAGGACTAAACCAGGACTAGCCCAGGTGGATTAAAGCGCCGCTCGTGGGTCTATTTCCTGGTTTTGTTTCGAGTCACAGCTAAAGACTGCATGCAAGAGCCGCGGTCTAGACCTGCTCTCCAGGGCCACTCCAGGCACGGAGCCCCAGACATCCAGCGACCCAGGGGGACACTGCCAGCCCGCCTTAAGAGCTCCCTAAGCGGGCATGGGTCCGGGGATTGTCCCGGTCACCGGCCTGGAGGTCTTGAAGAGGCCGACCTCACGGTTCTGTCCATGCCGCTCTGTGAGCACCTTACGCGGGCAGGTCTAGAGCAGCGGCTCGCCTCAGCTGTGACTCGAAACGAAACCAGGAAATAGAGCCACGCGCGGTGGTTTAATCCACCTGGTCTAGACCTGGTCTAGTCCTGGTCTAGACCCTGGTCTAGACCCTGGTCTAGACCCTGGTCTAGACCCTGGTCTAGACCTGGTGTCAGCTCCGCGCCGGAACCAGGAAATAGATCCACGCGCGGCACTTTAATCCACCTGGGCTAGTCCTGGGCTAGTCCTGGGCTAGTCCTGGGCTAGTCCTGGGCTAGTCCTGGGCTAGTCCTGGGCTAGTCCTGGGCTAGTCCTGGGCTAGTCCTGGGCTAGTCCTGGGCTAGTCCTGGGCTAGTCCTGGTTTAGACCTTGGTCTAGTAGACCTGCTGTCAGCTCCGCGCCGGGTCCGCGCCGGGACACGTGTCAGAGCGTACTCTTCTCCCCCTCCCCCTTCCCCCCACGCTTCACTATTAATAATTTTGTTGAAAATCTATGAAAATTTGAGTGTTTAAACGAAAGACAAATGTGAGAAAAGTTTAAATCCAGTCTGAGAAAAGCGTATAATGTGTGTGACTGAGCGCGCATTATTTGAATTTTTGAGATTTCGCGTTTCGTAACTTGAAATTTCATTCGTATCTAGAGACCAAAATTTACCGTGAAGGCGTTTCGTAACTTGAAATTTTCGTTTGTTGGGTCATTCGTAAGGTGAGGTACCACTGTACCTTTTGCATGCTGTATATGAAAAATATGTTGAATACTGCACAAAAAATAATGTTTACATATTGTGTTTTGTTGAAAGCACATAAAGGGAAATGATGACAAGAAGACAGATCCATTTAACACCAACCTATACGACCAGTGAGGCTTCTGTAACATTAATTGAACAAAATGAGGCACAGTGCTGCATATGAATTGGCACTTAGCAGAAGGAAAGCTCAAAATCAGTGCCCAATCTCTTAATCCCACAGAAGCCACACAATCATTTCTGTCAACACAGGGGAATCCATCTAACCGGGGCCAACAAGGGCTTCATTTACATACACCAGGCAAACTGCATGTCCCCAAATACCACCACCGAAGTCTTATAGCGGGCTGGTCACACATTACTGGTTTATAGCAATATAAATGACGTAAAGTAACTTTTATGGGAAATCAATCAGAGAGACAAAGGGAGAGAGTTGTAGCCATTAAGGCTAATCAAACAGAAACTGCAATTAAAATGGTTGCAATAAGGAAATGGTCAGTTATTTGGGTAACTCTTCTGAACAGAACCAAATCTCCCCTCGTCTACATGTTATGTTTTTAACTATACAAAACCTATAATACAATATAATAATACCAAGTGCATTAGAGTACCACTTCAACTTGCAAGTGATGAAAATAAAATATTTTGTATGTATTATTTAAATGTTTTTGCATTCAATATTTTAATAATATATTGCCCTTGTTTTTTAAGCAGTGGCTCTTGGTTGTAGTTTTCAGGCATATTGTGTGTGTGTGTGTGTGTGTGTGTGTGTGTGTGTGTGTGTGTGTGTGTGTGTGTGTGTGTGTAGGTGTGTGTAGGTGTGTGTGTGTAGGTGTGTGTGTGTAGGTGTGTGTAGGTGTGTGTGTGTGTGTGTGTGTGTGTTATAATAATAATCATATTCAGATATGTCAATCATACAGAAATGTGTTTATGACTTTAAAATATAGGTGTATTAGTTAAAGTGTAGGTGTCAGAAAAATAATGACATTATGTAAAATTATTCCAAACAGAGCAGAAAAATCACTTTATACCCTTATTTGGAAGTGTAAAAATAAACATGGACAAAAAAAAAGTGATAATCATCTGGTTTAGTAATTTTCTTTTTTTTTTAAAGTATAAACTATTTAGTTGACATTCAAATTCTGCATATCTTAAAAAAAAAAAAACAACACATAAACATCCTATGCCCAAACATTTTGATATTTTGTTGAAAATTTCCTTTGGTATCTGAGAACTTGGATGTCCCCATTTGAAACAGGGTGGGCCATCTTAAATATAAGTCACAGAACTAAAATAGCAGAAATAGTTCACGGTGAGCTTTTCATGCAAGTTGCATTTAAAAATGTGTGGAAAATGTCAGATGAAAACATGTTTGTGAACACGAGCCCAGTTCCTGTGCTCTGAGGAAAGTTGGTCCGTGCTCATACATATTGAATGAAGGAAGTGCTGGGGGTTAGACCAAGTGGATTCTCGTTTAAATCTACTCCACAACATCAAGCACCGTCATTTCCAGTGCTCCAATCTCTCTCCTAAAAGGACATTTATTGTTTCACAAACACAGAATATCTGGAGAGGACGAGGCTCATGTTCCAGTCGGCGAAACACATTGATATTCGAGGTAGAGTCGACAGTAATGCCGCATTGGGTCATTTTCTTTCTGCTAAAGCACTACATTTTTTGAAGAGCTAGAATTTATTTTAACAACTGCAATGCCTCACAAGAAATGGGACTATGAAGCTGGGGCATAAAATTATGAAATAAAGTGGCTGCTGAGAGAAAATTACCTTGGTCAAAGAATAAGGCTGAGCTGCTGAAGTGTTTTATACTCTTTACTTGTAACATTATGTAAATTATTACTTTAACCATTACTATTACCTTGCCATTATACACCCAGAGCCATTACAGTGAGAACTTGGCACCAGAGGGCTATAACAATTTCTGCCTAGGCACACACTTTGTGAATCAGGACTGTGGGCACTTTTGATCCAAAGGTTTACACTAGTTTCAGCAGTGTATATTAAAACACTATAAGCAAAAGTGATGCAGCCAAGTAGCCTTTACCCCTTTTGTAAATGCTAAGCTGAAGGCTGTGGCGATTAGTGTCAAATAAGTAGTAAAGTTTAATAGTGCTAGGATCAGAGGAGCTCATTAGGAGATTAAAGAGCAGAATAAACAATAAAACAAGATTGATTTAAATGCGGTTGTCTAGTATTGTTTGTGCAAAAGTTTATATTTCACATCATTACAAACTGGAGATGAGCATAGGAAATAAAGTTAGGCAAGGGCAGGGAGAGGAGCAGGACTATTTTGTAAATGCTCTCATTATAGAATTGACATAATATCTTCTGTAAACAATAAAAGATTGGTCATGTCTTGTCCAATATAAGAGTTGTAATATAGAAAAGTAAACATGTAGTTTGGACCTCTACAAAACAAAATGTTCTGAATTTAGTTTAGCAGTACCACGCTATGAGACATGTTTCGAAATGTGGACTGTAAATCTCAAAAGTAACCACATCATCTCTCAGAAAACTTGCAATTTCATATTCTTCATAAATTGTTAAGCCAGTTTACATAATTTTCAAAAGCGCAGATTAAATGAGATAAAACTGAAGCAGGCGGGAAAATCAGGCAACGTCAGAGAGATGAAGAGGCAGAGAGAGCGGCAGACGATGCACAATGAACTCCGATTCAAATTAGGGGGTTGTCAGAAATCAGTCAAACGTTTACACACGACCAAGCGGCGCAAATGCAGCAGAGAAACAGTCAGGAGTGAGGGATTGATTTTCCAAACCTTCTTTTCAGTCTGGCAGTTTGAAACGCTCACCCCGTATCACCCTACAATCTGACACGTAACAAGTCAGGCTCTTTCCATTGTAGATTCAGAAGACTAGGATCTCCAGCTATAGAACTGGCTTTTAAAAAAGACACATATGGCTTGTATGATTAATTAGCCATCATTTTGACAGGAATTACGTATTTAAATGACACTGACTTACATATTTAGAGCATTTGATCAATTAAAAGCCAGCATGGAATTTTGTGTTCTCACCTTTAACTGCTTTTATAGACAAGAATCTAACAGGAATGGTAAAAATTAGTCCAAATTAAATGCACAGCCTGTTCTGTCATACCTCCTCAAACTTTTCAAAACTGAAGCGGAGATTTCTATGGAGCCACAGTGCCCCCTACAGACAAACTCTAATATACCAGGTCTATCAAAAAATTAATACTGCTGTTAGATTCAATAGTAAAGCTGCTCGTTTGGACTTCATCAAAAGAAAAGCAAGGCAGTTTTTAAGAGTTTGTATCTTTCTGTATAAACTGCACTGCAAAGACTTGACAGGCTGTAAATTGAGATGCATTAGTTGTTGAAAGAACAGTTTTCCTCATTGCACTTTGAAATGATTGGCTAAGTGTTGGATATAGAAATGCAGAGGTTGAATGGAGGTGAGAGAAGGGAGGAAGACGATCAGGGATGCAAACAGAGGCTTAACAGCAGTGACTTATGTCCCCCTCAGAGACATGTGAGGACATGATCTGAATGAAGAGGCAGCCCCGACAGCTTAGCAGTCTAAACGCTGCTTTGTCGTACGCTCAGTCTATGTTTGAATATATTTAGGGGAGGAGGGGGAAGCCGGACATTTGGGAGGGACTCTGTTGCGCAAATATCTCATCAGAGGTGGCTAGTAGTACTCATTTACATTAGATTTATTCACATTTACCTGAGTAACCCGACATGTTTCCACACTTACACTTACATTGTAAAATAGTCAGTGTTGTATAAAGTACTGGAAAATCAAACTCAAATAAAAGTATAGTTACCCCTACCAAAAATGACTTTGGTAAAAGTCGAAGTCACTGACTGAAATGTTACTTGAGTAAAAGTCTTAAAGTATCTGGAACTTCTTGTACTTAAGTATGACAAGTAATGTAAAAATAAATGTACTCAAGTAATGTAATTAAAAGTACAAGTAAAAGTATCAAGCAAAGGCAGTCTGAATTTATATCTGAATAGCCTACAGCTATGCCTTCCCTTGAGCCGAAAAAGCTAGGTAGCCTGTTAGCTCCAACATCGTCAAATACGCTTTGTGTAACCGAAACAATGTCACACAAAGTTAATTTCTACATGTTATGCTCAAGGTTTCACAACGGTGTCTAGAATGTCCATGCTATGGTTACTGAAATTGGAATATAGACGCTAACAATTTCATTAATCTAGAACTTGCCTCGATGTGTTTCTTGAGGTTGGACGGGGAGTTTCTGTAAGATAGGATTTCCACGTTTCTTGGAAGGCACAAGAGGCACTTCATTCGATAGGACGAATCCTTCATATCAGCGTAAGAGAACATTGTGTTTAAGTACGGCCAGGGATGCTCATCGTCAGGTCCCCGACGTGGATGCTGTCTCCTCTTCCATCAGGGATGTTGATTGATTAAACTAGCTGCATGAAACCAACAGGTGTAGGCTGATTGTCATGAGCAAGTAGCGAAGAAGCCCAGGCACGTCCTGACTTCCTTGCAGTCAGTAGAGGGTTTTTTTTGTAATGAGTAACTAAACGGCACATTAAGATGCGTGAAACAAAACAAAAGATAGTAGCGGGGATAGGTTCAGAGCTTTGTTCAGGGTAGTTAGCCCCTCCCTTGCAGCTAGATATAAACAGGGTCGAACCAGCATGAGGGCCAGAGCTGATGAAGCCTCTCGGATGAGCGGCGAAACGTTTTCAACCAAACAAACTTTGTCCAGTTGACAAAATTGAACTTCTCCTTTGATCATAAATGGCACATTGAAAATGTAACGGAGTAAAAGTATGCAATTAAATTCGGAAATGTAGTGAAGTAAAAGTAAAAGTTATCAATTCTTTAAAAACTCAAGTAAAGTACAAAGTCTCCCAAAATGTACTTAAGTACAGTAGTGAAGTATTATTACTTCGTTACTATACAACACTGAAAATAGTATTACTCAGTCATATACTAAATGTGTGAACAAAACTACAACTGACAAGCATGATGTATTATATGCCAGATTTTGTGAATGGTAACTTCAGACCTACTCTTACTTCAGTAACTTCTGATAGCACTACATTGTACTTCTTGAGTAAAAATATTTTACTTTTTGGCCTTTCTACCCACGTCCTTTCTACGCCTCTCTTATCCCACCTCTTATCGTATCTGTATCCCATTGCCTACTTTATAAATTAGACTTGTACCGGACAATAATCGACTCCAGCAGTGGTTTATTATTCTTTACTTTATTTCAGGGGCCTAATATTTTATGTAATATAAATGTACCAGGAACAGGAATAAACCAGCTGAGTTGTCTCTTCATGGTGACACCAAGTGGGATATTTAGGCAATTCTTATGAACTCCATTTTGAGGATTTTTGACATTCAAAAGATAAAATATGTTTTCTGTGTAGCACTTGAAAGCTATGAGGGAAGAATATTGGATGTAAAAAGTATTGTGGCAACTAGAAACAGACAAGCCAACATTGTTTACAAAGCTAAAAGGAGTAAAAGCAGAGGCAAAGTCAGAGGTGGGGCTGGTTTGTCAGGTTACATTTACAGGCTGGCAGAGCATGGGGGAAACCCTGGTCCTCCCTGTGCACCACGCGCTGCTGACACGATTAACTGGACCTTTTAGCTCAATGCAGCCCACTCACCACTAGAGTCATTTCACTGTTCAGCAGAGCAGCACCACATGCAGCCCTGGGCATTGATTTCCATCCACATTGTGACAGGGCAACAATCACAAGTTTGCCCAAAAAGTTACACCCCCGGCGCAGTTTATGATGTACTGAGATGACATCTGGGTATCCAAGCAACAGACACCGAGAAATGACAAATTTACTACTGACTTTAACACAGTAGACAAACATGTACAGTGTGTTCCTGTGGACCATATTATTCCATTTTCTGATCTATAATGTTTCCTCATCAAAAACATACCTGGGCCAACACTAATTTGTAAATCTTCTTATACACCAGTTTATAGACCAATATGGGATATCAGCTGAGCTGACATCCAGTCCACCAATATTTTCAATATCGGTATCCATACAAATATTGTATCAGTGCATTCCTAATGCACATACATATGGATAATTTCAGGCGTGGAACTGCGAATCTAAATAAAAGGTAAAAGGAGCTGAAACTTGAAAATTACCGACCCATAAGATCACAAAGTGGAACAAAGCTTTTTCAGCTTCAGAGATGTAAACAGACTAATTAAGTTACTCAGTTATTCACATGTGTGAATGAAACAAAACACAATTCCAGGTATGTTTTGGATGAGGTAACATTATAACATCACTTAAAGCTCACAAGAGTCAATTTTGTGTAATATAGGACCTTTAAGATAAACAGCATACAATAATACATCAATCAATACATCAATCCCGACAATTTACTTTTCTAGGATCCAAACTAAACCACTAAGCCAATAATATATCCAGTTCTAATTTAGTTCTTAACCAGGACTACACCAGAATATACAGGGGTATGCAGTAGGGCTGGGCGATTAATCGAGATTTGCGATATCTCGAGATGTTTTATGAAATCGAGAAAGATTTTGGCATATCGAAAAACTCGAGATGAATAAGATTTCGCCACTCTGCTTATTTTCCTCAACTGTGTTGTGGACCTGTCCGCCCCGCCTCCTTCTTGCGTTTGTGTTTCACTGCGTCTCGTGTTTCCCCCTCCCCTCCCCTCCCCGTATGCACACCACGTGTGTTTGTTGATAACTTATCCAACATGGCGGCGCCCACAGAAGCACGAGAGAATTCATACCAAAGAAAAGAACAAACGGCTCCATTATATGGCGGTATTTCGGATTTAAAACGTCCGATGAGGAGCAGAAAGAGGCATTTTGCAGAAAATGCAAGAAACTGGTGCCATCAAAATCATCGAGGGCAAACCCACCACCACTTCTTCTAAGACAACAAACAACGCTCCAAACATCTTTACCCCGGTGTCTACCATATGGAAAAACAAGTCCAAGGTGGGTCAGCATTACGGAGTCCATTGCCTTCCATATCGCAAAAGACATGACGCCCATAGCGGTTGTTGAGCGACCGGGCTTCATACGAATGCTAAAAACGCTTGACCCTAGATACAATCTCCCTAGTCGCCACTTTCTTGTCAGTGCGGTACAGAGCAAGGCTGCATCTGGCCATCGGTGAGTTTTAATCTCTCTCTCTGTGTGTGGGTGGGTGTTGCCAGTGAGTGAAATATTTGGGTGGGTCGGGTATGTGGCGTCGATTCTAAAGCACACTTGCGTTTTAATGGTTGCAATAAATTAATATAGTATTTCTAAAAAAAAAAAATTGATGCAGAATAATATGCTAAGTTAAAGCAAATACACACACAAATATAAAATGTACTACAGTCACAAAACACACGAGAATTCATGGATTGAGGCTCTATTAATCTATATTTAAAAACAATTAATTTAATATGTGCTTTTCCACTTGGCTACGAAATGAGGGATTTTTTTGTCTTTTATCTTAAATGTTAAAGAAGCACTTCATAAGAACTGTCTGCCCTCAGGTTTTATGTTTACAATTAAACTACTTCCTTGGTTTGGTAATGTTAAAAATGGTGCACAAGCACTTTGTTACTAGTACCTGTCTACCTTTAGGCACTTGGCTGCCTGTTTGCACTTCAATTAAAAAAAAAAAAAAAAAACCTTGCTGAATTTGGCACGTTTGTTTTTTTTTTTCCCCTGCATAGATATCGAGATATATATCGTATATCGAGATATAGCAAAAACATAGAGATAATATTTTTTCTCCATATCGCCCAGCCCTAGTATGCAGTATGAAAATCCAGCAGTAGTAAGGATGACACCAGATCTAAATGAAGGCTAAAATAATACATTTCCCAAAAATTTCCAAAGATTTCCATATTTCCTTATTCTAAGAGATTGTAAAGCACCACCAATAACATCCCATAAACAAATTCAAAAGTACATTACAGCTGGTCCTGACCATGGATAAACAAAGTGTAACAGTACAATTGTAGCCACAGCAACCCTTTGGCTGACCAACAAGAGACATGGTTTTACTAATGACCACACCAAACACCAGTTAACTCACATCCCTTTCATACAGTACTTAACTGAGTGTCTAGTCCAAGGACAAAACTCTGGAATTAATATTTTTTTCAGAGAGATTGTGCCATTATTGTCAGTTACATGCTTGGATCTTTTAACTGAGAGGTATTTTTACTCATGCTACTCCCACTCTCTACAGGTTGTGTGTGATCCCAGCTCCCACAGATGAGTGCTGCTGTTGTGTCCTTGGGCAAGACACTTAACCCCACCTCGTCCCCAGTGTCTGCAGACAAAGGTCGCCCCCATGACAGAAGTACATCAAGGCCAGTTGTGACATGGGCTGTCCTCCCGTGGACCCACCACCCGCGGGAGGATTCATGGGGGCTGGTGCTTTGTGTTCTGGGCGGCAGTTCTGCTTCGACTGCTGCCCCCGTGACCCAGAAATGGAGTAAGAGGAAGAAGATGGATGGATGGTATTTTTACTCCATAAAAAGCATGTGTTTTGAAGCAGAATTTGGAGGAAGAGATTTCACCTATTTTTGTTAAATGATACCACTTAAAGTCTGTCCATTTATTTATTTCTAACAAGACAAAATAAAACTGAATAAATATTGTTAAGCCATACTAAAGAACACTTTGAACTGAGACCATTCTACCATGGAGCCCTCAAACATAATATGACAAAACAAATAAGCAATAATAATGCAACTCCATTAGAAAATAGCTGGAGACAATTAACTTTATCTGAGCTTTCTTTTAACACAATCTGACCAGAAAGAGCTGGATTAAACTACAACAGGTGAACTGATTTATACTGTTAAACAAGTCCCTCACACATAAAATTACAGTCACACGCTAGCATTTTCCAACAGTTTTTCAGTTAGTCACACTCGCATTTTGTGTTAGAAAATTAAAAAACTACATGGGGCCATCAACACTATTGATCACAGGCTCCTGAAAATTTGTTGTTTAAATCAATTTTGTACTTTTTTCTTGAGTCTTCTTAAAAACTTTTTTTTGGCAGTGTTTGCTAATGTGTGCATTGTGTCACCATGGAAACTGCTGAACATTCCACCAATAGAGATACATGTAGAACAGATGTAGAACAGCCCCAGCATCAATAGCAAATGAAGGAAAGGAGCAGTAGAAATAAAAAAGGTTTATAAATACTTGAATTATATAGTGTGACTCACCTTCACTGAACTGTATGTAATTAAGAAAATTAAAGGAAATTGCAGTAATGAAGATTGCATACAAGCAAGCATTAGAGCAGTGTGGCAAAGCTGCAAGTGTCTCCTCCACTCAGAGACACTATTTGTGAACTGCAGAGACAAGCAGACCAAGTCCCTCTCCCGGGGCTCAGGGTTTTGTGCAGCACATTCTGAACCTGACAGAAAATCTAATGAAGAGCTACCTGACAAGATCCTAACACTCGCCTCATCCAAATGTCAGGGGTTTTTGAGAAACACACAGGAGGCAGGAGTTATTGTTAAACTGACACATTGTTAGACTGAAATGTTTTGGGCGGATCACATTACGTCCTGACAATTTTGATTAACAACTACAATAAAGTACTTTTATTGTGAAGGGAAAGCAAGATAAGATAACACAACTTTTATTTTTGTCCCCTGAAGGGAAATTCCAATGTTGCAAGTCACAGTTCAAGGGTAGCTGGAGAATCAGTAATGCAATGCAATGATAATTACAATAAATAACTTTTAAAAACTGTCTTAAATCAAAAACAACACTGTGTAGAGTAAACAAAAAAGTAGAGTCGTCATATGGACAGTATAAAAAAAAATTAGCAGATAAAGTCACTAAACATTATGATAGAGTATTGGTCATGTTTAATATAGGTGAACTAGCAGTGTTCATTGTACACTCTGAGGCACAAAGCTGGTCTACATGTATTTAGGTCTGTCATGATAACAAATTTTGAAGTGATATATTGCTTAAATATTGATGATAAATGATCAAAACATTAAGCAGTACTATCACCCAAAAACTATACTTAATGTACAATATTGTTTAATAAAACCTCATCATAGTGCAGAAAAATAACCAAAACTGCCCTACTAGTACAAAGAAAAAGGCCCCACGATAAATATTGACCCCCAAAAATGATTATTCCATCTGTCATGTATTGATCGATAAGTTGATATAATAATGAATTGAATTACAATTTTTTAGAGATGGTTGGATCGTTGTTTATAACCCACAAAGTGAATCCATGATATTTTCTGTTCATCACACCTATTTATATGCACTGTTATTCTACTGTGCCGCTGTTGTAGAGGTTTTAAAATAACATCAATTTCTCAATACCATTCAAATCATAGGCACTTTTTATTCATTCTAACAAAAATCATGAATGCCCTTGCGTACAGACTTTGCAGGGCAATTCTCTAGCAACATGGGTTATAAAACACAAAATAAATATATTTGGAATAGCTTTACCAATGTTACTAGCATCATTTTGTGAAACACAGTTGTCTTCATATGAAAGAGCTTTGACAATAAAAGGTAATACGTTTCTCCTGAAGACTAGAAATGCAGCCGCAGTCTTGGAGGCGCATGAATGATCATGATGGTAAAACATGCTTTGCAGAATACAATACACTGGCCTCCTCCTTGCTTACTCTGGCAGTACATCTACATGCACATAAAGTATATTCGGTTCATGGTCTTCAGCTCTCAGAGGGTCAGCTCTCATTAAACCAGTGATGTGTCTGATTTATACAACAGAATACCAATAGGGCTCCTCACTCATCTACATCCATTCAGTCTTTACAGCCCCGTAACCCTCATCTCTCAGCACGCAGTAAACTTAATGTGTAAAAATGATCTAATATAAGAAGATGGGAAAGGTTTACTGCAGGTAATGTATAAGGAGTCAAGCCTTGTGAATAATTAACACCAAGAAGACACATGCTCTCCCGTCGCTCCTGACAGAAATGCCATACGCTATACCATTACCACTGTTATGTCAGTATCACTCTTTTGTAAGTCGGACCTGTTTCCGGTGCATGTTGGACTCTGCCAGGGCTGCCCTTTGTCACCGGTTCTGTTCATTATATTTATGGACAGAATTTCTAGGCGCAGTCAGGGGCTGGATGGGAACTGCCGTTTGCAGATGATGTCCTGATGGCTTCATCGAACCAGGTCCTTCAGCGTGCACTAAGGCGGTTTGCAGCCGAGTGTGAAGTGGCTGGGATGAGGATCAGCTCTTCCAAAGCCGAGGCCATGGTTCTCGACCGGAAAAAGGTGGCTCAAGTGGAGGAGTTCAAATATCTCGGGGTCTTGTTCACAAGTGAGGGGAGGATGGAGCGTGAGATTGACAGGCGGATCGGTGCAGCGTTGGCAGTGATACGGTCGCTGTCCCGGACCGTTGTGGTAAAGAGGGAGCTGAGCTAAAAGGCGATTAGAATGTTGCCCCCGTGACCCGGTGTACTGTCAGATTGAGACGCTTTGTCAGTTTAAGACGCCTCCTCGAGATCTGCGCAAGCGCGCATGATGTAATGGTTTAAGACGCCTCCTCGAGATGAGCGTCTCGCTTTTGACAGTTTTATTGTACTGTCAGATTGAGACGCTTTGTCAGTTTAAGACGCCTCCTCGAGATCTGCGCAAGCGCGCATGATGTAATGGTTTAAGACGCCTCCTCCAGATGAGCGTCTCGCTTTTGACAGTTTTATTGTACTGTCAGAGTGAGACGCTTTGTCAGTTGCGCATATGATGTAATGGTTTAAAAACAGCTGGGCTGTCGAAGCGTCTCGCTTTGACAGTTTTATGTGCTACTGCGCAAGTAAGTAACATTTTAACAGTATTGGATTTATTCTATGTTTTAACCAATTAAGCTTGTAAAGAATGAGATGTGAATGTTAGATTTGTGGCAGAATACATACGTCAGATAATAGTTTGGATTTAACATCTGACTGCATCGTTAGTTTTCATTCAAAGGAGGCGTCTTAAACCATTACATCATGGGCGCTTGCGCAGATCTCGAGGAGGCGTCTTAAACTGACAAAGCGTCTCAATCTGACAGTACACCGGCCCCAGATAAATGGATGGGTGGATGGATTCATTTTCTTCCTCTTTTCCGAGCCTTCAGGGCAGCAGTCCAAACAGATCTGCCGCCCAGATCCCAATGCACTGGCCCTCATGGATCCCCCCGCGGGTGATGGGTCCACGGGAGGACACAACCAGCCTTGATGTATCTTCTGTCATGGGGGCTCTAGTGTACCCAGACACTGAGGGCAAGGTGGGGTTACTGTAAGTGTCTTGTCCAAGTGTCTTGCCCATTCATCTGTGGGAGCTGGAATCGTACTGTCAACCTTTGGATCAGTGGACGAACGCTCTACCAACTGAGCTACTGCCGCTTTTGGCCAACAAGTCCGAGAAGTCCAGCTGTTTGCATTTACCATGTTTAGTGAAAGAATTTAATTTCTTTCATAAGGCACAAATATATGCAGATCAAACTTTCTGTCTGGTCAATGACAAAGAAATTAACCCTGTGCGATTGTCTCACTTTTGTCTCCTGGTTTAAAGAACATCAAAGCGAGAGTTACAGGGAGCTTCAGTGAGGATTTAAACAGACTTTATAAATGGTTGGTTCCATTGTGTGGGTTGCCTGCTGCCCTCACAGACCCAAAGCAGATTGATGTAATTTGGTCCATTCGCAGCAAAGCCCAGTCTCTTAAATCATGTCTCTGAGCTCCTCCATTTCTCCACACACTGCCACCCAGGTAGCTCTAGCTGTCCTGTGCAGTCAAACAGAATTAAGACCAAATTTAAAACTCAATGAGCCTGATAATTAAACTTTAATGGACAACATAACATACTCAGCACCTTTTAAATGCTGTTGTCACTACCAAACTACCAAGCTGTGGACTCTTTTACACAGGGCAGATACATCACCATTAACCCCATTTAATTTTTGAAAAGACTAAAAGTACATGGAGCATTAAGAGGAGCCTGTATCACACTAAAACAGCACCTCACACACATAACACGCACAGTATCTGAAATGCAGAGGTTAATCTATGATAAACCAGACTCCACAGTGCACAGTCTCTCAGATGAAATCACCAAATGAAAATAAGGCACAGCTCTGTTTGTGTTCCAAGAGCAGAGATGATTAAAGAAACAAAGACCTCCATCTCCAGCTTTGTTAACATGGGAGCAGATCATATACATAAAATATTGTGCAGACTAATTAAAAGCTCCAGCAAATACGTCAATAGCCGACTTGCAAACACTGCCTTCTTTGGCTGGAATAATTTTGCAATGAATTATGACAATTTTTAAATAATGATCAGAGTTACAATTTTAAACTCATCAAATTAAAATCAGGAGGAAACACCCCTCTTAGATAGATGCACTTCACAGCTCAAAACTAGACAAAGTGTCCACATAAGAAGTAAAAGCAACAGGTAAAACAGGTGCTCAGCATTTCTGAGTGTGTGGGCTGTGAGTCGACTGCAAAAAATTACAAAACTCTACAGCAAATAATTGAACAGAATATCTTGTGACATGCAACTGCGCAGCATTTACTACAAAACAACCCACTAATACAAATACAAAGATAAACTGCAATATGTTTATGGTAATCCAACAACCGCAGTGTTGGGTAAGTTACTTTATAAATGTAATCCGTTACAGTTACAAGTTACCTTGATTAAAATGTAATTGTACTGTAACTTTTTGGATTACTTTTACAAAGTAATGTAACTGATTACTTTTGGATTACTTTTGGATTACTTAAGTTTAAATGAGCATTAAACCCATGTTCAACATTTTATTTGTGAGAACTGACAGTGTGAACCTTAAAAGAGTACTAAACTGGGAGGGAATTGCTGACAGGCAATCACAGGAGGTCCACAAGAAGAGATGCCTGCACCAGACTTGTAAGATTTTCAATCAATCAAACAATCAATCAAACATTTATAAGGCGCTTTTCATACAAAATTGTAGCACAAAGCGCTTTACAGTGGTCAAGGATTAGAAGATTGACCTTTATTGATCTCGCACAGGAGAAGTTGTTTCTATATTTGACCCGGGGACCATCCCCATGATTTGTTTTGTTATTTATGCTTTGGTCAGGCCCTAAGCTGGAGGATTTTACCTATGGCGCATGTTTAGGTTTCACACAGTTTCCCAATGTCAAGTGTTCTAGCCACTGACTGCCAGCTAACTGCATTACGGTACTTCATACATTTACAATGACACCCTTGCTTGTAAAATTACACAATCACTGTTTTAGACCAGCAATGCTGTCAGGTTTCACACATTGGATTGGACACGGGTCTCTTGATATCAGGCAAAGACTTTACCACTAGATCACATTTTAGACTCAGATGCCGTCGGTCTGTCGTCGAGACGGCGCACACTCGCTCTGTCCTTAGTGCACTACGTTTCTCACATGTCCGCCTGCGAAATTGAACAGGTCCCGCCTCAGCTCAATGAGCTGGGTGGTCTGCTCCTTGTTCCCTAAAGACAAAAATATTATACTATTGCGACTAGTAATACTTGGAATTGGGACATGGCCAATGTTCCCCCTAATTTTTAATGTTTCTGAGCAAACACACTAACTCCACATCCGAAATGCACCCCCCCCCCCCGCGCGGCTCGCACTTTGCAGATATAAAAAAAAATGCCCCGCGGCTGAATAAAAAGCTCTTTCATCCCTGGTTTACAGGGCGCTGCACAAGTTTTCTTGTGCGCTGAGAATGTGCGAACAGTGCGCAGCTTAGAGTAAACGCTGGACATGGCGACACTGTAGAATATCCAGCATTACAACAGCAAAGGAAATATAGAAGTGTAAGGGGAAAAGCATGTGAACGGTAATACAGGTGCCGTGATCTATGCCGTTACGGCTACCGTCACACATGTTTAGTGTAGTTTATGAAGAGTTTCATGTAGCATAGTTGTAGGTGAGGAGAACCAGTACGTATATTTTATAGTGACGTCGCAACTCTCACTTGTGGATGTTGCTGGCGAGTCGGTCTTTGTAGTCCCGCGCTGTGCATGCTGGGGCTTTTGCAGTGTGCGGAGCGTGCATGTTTGCACGCTTGGTCCACCCCCCGATTTCCATGGACACGACGGCGCCCTTCAGAGCTCGTCTTGACGGTGCAGGGGGCAAAAAATCGAATGGAACGGCCCTTGTCGCGCCGGATATGTCGCATATCCCGTTCCAAGGACGCTAACAAGCGTGCCGTCGGTGAATTGGGAAACGGCCTACGACTCGACTGTCGTCATTACGTAATGGATGCCGACGAAAAGCCAAAACCATACCGCAGAAACGATGAGCAGTTTGCCCTAAATGCACAAATTTACTAACTTTTGACTGCCTTAGTTCTGGGCCTCCCTCCAACCAATCAGAACTGGCCTGAAGCGTTTGGTTTCCGACTGGGTGGCATTGGGCCAAGTTACATCTTATCAGTGGTGGAGGGTAGCAGTGCTTACCTTAAGAGCTGTAGACTGCACGGTGAGGATACGGGAGCTCTACCGAGAGGAGTTTACGACACTACGGTGCGGAGGGGAAACACGGGAGCGCGGCAGGCAGGAGGGACCAGCCGACACCGCTCGCAGAAATGGCGGAACACCACGCAGCAGCACAAATTGTAATCCTGTTAAGTAATCCCCATTCTCAATGAATGTACCTGTAATCTGATTACATCGTTTTTTTCTTGTACTGTAACGGATTACAGTTACTTTTATTTTGTATCCTTTTACCGTAACGCCGTTACATGTAATCCGTTACTCCCCAACACTGAACAACCGTGTAATTCATCTCCAGTTGGATGTAAAGAATATGCATTTTCTAAGCATCGCCACCAGAGGGAAACAAACAGCCATTTTTCATCGCTCTTACCAGCATTGACTATGGCATCCACCTCCAGGAGCGTGATGTCTCCTTTGTAGAGGGATACTTTATCAGACAGCCCTCCTCCACTGGTCACCTGAAGAGTGTCCTCCTCTTCATTGTCATTAACTGAAATGCAATACCACAGAAGTATGGTTGTTACTCACACTACATACCTGCATTAAGCTTCTATAGAAAGTAGACAATGCAAAATCATGTATATGGCATTTCTTAAATATTTTTCTGCTGCACAGTGCTGCTGTTTACCAAAATTATTAGATTGAACACTAAATAAATAGCACCATGTAGTACCTGCACATTTCAACAATCTGATCCCAGAAATAAAATAATGATCAGAATTTTAGTGTGCATGTAAACAAAGCCAGTGTTAGATCCATTCCATCTTAGACAGGAGGAAGGATTCATTAATGGCAGTGTGTAGAATCCATGGCAAAAGGAGAAATTCAATTTGTCAACTGGGCAAAAGTTTATTTGGTCAAATACTTTTCACAGCTCATCCAAGCTGCTTGGTAAAAAGGAACACCAGGACTGGTCTATTCCTTTAGCTTACTGACCAAGCCTCTCCACTTTTCCAAACTTGGGATAATTTATACCAAATATGTTATACGTTCTACAAGTTATAGGTTTTCCTTATTTTCCGCATTCTAAATCTGTTTGATGCTGTAATAAAATGCTGTTGGTCATACTGCTGTTTTCCTCCCTCCAGGTTGGGATCTTATCCAGGGAGATGTAGTCCTGGCGACGGTACTCCTTGCGCCTTTCCTCTCGATCTAGACGGAGCAGCCTCTCTGTGGAAGACAAAGAAAAGAAATGTTATAATAATAATAATAATAATAATAATAATAATAATAATAATAATAATAATAATAATAATAATAATAATGGGACTGGGTGTAGACTTCTCAATAAAAATAAGCTGATAAATGATGTGATGAAGTGATGGCTGGATCTCGATTAAATTTTGATTAATTGCACAGTCCATTGGTCATAGTAAAATACTTTTGTAGCCACATATGCCCTGGGGTAGACTGACATGTTGCTGCTAATCTGCACTAACCACCTCTCTGAGCACCAATGACAAACTCACACACCACAAGGTGAGTGAAAAGCAGAATAGAACAGTACTGGTCTGAACTCAGATTAAGCTACTTAATCACAAGAGCCAAAGCTGACCGTAAGATATGTGAGTAAATAAATACAAATATACACTGGAATGACAGAAAAAGAAGGCGTTTTATAAGAAAATAAGAAAAGACACTGGATGGGCTCAGACTGTCCAGGGCTCTGACTTCCCACAGCTGTTTTTATTCTACAGTCATGAATTAAAGGGAATGAAACATTGCTGTGCTTTCTGGGCTAAAAAACAAACAAACAATGAAGTTCTTGAAGCTAAAGTTAGAGGCTAGATGAAGCTACACTTTAGTCATTATTCATTCACTCCACACTTGGTGGTGGTAAAGTACTACTGCAGCCACAGCTGCCCTGGGATACACTAAGGAAGGAGAGACTGCCAATCTGCACCATCGGCACCTCTGACCATTCAACACCAATCACTCATGCACACACCACATTCGTACTGGGCACTGTGGGTGAAGTGTCTCGCCTAAGGGCACAATGGCAGAACTTGGTCCATGCAAGAATCAAACCTCTGACCTTCGGGTTGGTGGATGAGTGCTCGAACCACTGTGCCACAGTTGTGTTCATTCAAAAGTATAGTATATTACACTACAGTGTAATATACTATGTAATATACTATAATTTTGAATGATGCATGCATTTGCCCTTAGGGACACAGCAACCCACTGGGTTGTTCTTTGGCTCTTTTTGATTACTACTTTGTGTTGCTTTAGCAAATTCATCGCATGGATATTTGGCACAGCTGCCAGTCACTTACAGTTTTCCAGGTTACCATGTTCGATTCTGGCTCTATAGTGCAATAAGAATTCAAGTGTAATTGTATAGTGGAAATAAAGGATAGATACTTAATAAATACAGACTAGGCAGGACAAAACCAGATTGCTGTGCTGTGATGCTGTTCAGATGGGGGAAAACAAAATGTACGATAAAAATATATTTAAAAAAAATTTTGAATGCTGCAGCTTTAATGCAATATTTAAGTAAAAGACATTTCCCTCTACTCCACCTTCTGTTCTAAACATTGTTCTTTTGTTTTTACAAATGACCATTCAGTGCATCTCCCCAGCTTTGCGCAAGGCCAATAACTACAAAAAGTAAGTGAGTGCGATACAATAAGTCTCAGGATCATCTACATTTTGGCTTGCCTTGATCTTCTCTTACAGCAGTTTGAGCTTGACTGCTTGAAGGCTATACGCTCCGAATATTCAATCAGATTTACTTTGATGTTCAGATCATGCCGGTACCTGTTCAGGCTAGAAATGGGTGCTAAAATTAATTACTCCCTTTAGTATAACAGTGATAATCATAATAACCCATACATATTCATCTCTCTAATTTTACCCACAATAATCATTGATTTATACATATGGAAAGTAATCCTGTGCAACTACTCCTCCATCTGTGTTTATTGTCCTGTATTTTTTGCTATGGGTATATGTGATGTTTTAGTCATGGTGTTTATTGTCTTGTTTATTTATTGTTTATATATTGTTTGCTTATTTAATTCATAAAGTATAAAATGACATCATCAGTGTGATAGCAATACAAAATATTGAATGAAAGGGAGCAGAAAGAAGAGTAATCTTAGGAGCGCTCCTCCATCCTTCATCCCCACCGCCATCAGACTGTACAACTCCACTGTATAGTCCAAACATGCAATATTGTTATTCAATACTCTCCTAGTTACTGTTTCTTATTATTATTACTTGTATAACTCCACTGT
Organism: Paratrypauchen microcephalus; assembly: GCA_036785185.1. Lineage (NCBI taxonomy): Eukaryota > Metazoa > Chordata > Actinopteri > Gobiiformes > Gobiidae > Paratrypauchen > Paratrypauchen microcephalus. The sequence continues at coordinate 9,501,102 of JAVJIX010000001.1, read as the reverse complement.
ATGGTCCTAACGTGCAAAATCTTTTTTCCAACGTGCAATATTGTTTTTTCAATACTCTCTTTGTCACTGTTTCATTATTATTACTGATTTGATTATTACTTATTTTGATGATTATTACTTATTTTATTATTATTATTACTTATCTTTATGCCATTCTTGCCTGCATGCACTTTTCTTTCTTGTTCAAACTGTCCCTACCTGGAGCTACTGTGGCAAGTAAATTTCTCCTGCGTGAGATCAATAAAGTTTTATCTTATCTTATCTTATGTTATCTGCCCCCTCTTCCCTTTTCCAGACAATAACACCAATAGTGACTATAAAACATTTCATCAATACATTCCATTTCAATCACAATTATGAATCAATTGTAAACAGAAAGCTTCATTTTTAAGCACGGCAACTTAGTTTTCTTTTTAATACTTACACATTACACTTGTCTTGTTTATTAGATGTTTAATGTTCGTTGTGAGCCTAGGGAGTGCTGCAATTACAAATCCTGTGTGTACAACCTGTACATATGTTTTTGACAATAAAGCTGACTTTGAAACTTTGACCTAGTACAGCTCACTCTGACATAACAACCGTGGAGTGCCTTGCCCAAAAGTACAATGACTCCATTACATTTAGCAGTGATCAAATCCCCAACATAACTGGGCAAAGTTCTCAACTGTTCCAACTGAGCAGCTCCCTTAGTGGGGCCTTTTTTTCTTACTTCCAGTTTGTGATAATAAAGTGACAGTGGTTGTATTGCGCATGCTCGGTAAGAAGCACGTATCCCTATTTTGCTATTTGAGAAGACCTGCCAAGAGCTGTCAACTGGGCAGGTGTATGCACAGACAGCAGAAGATAATAAGCTACTATCAGTGCTCTGTTTTGCTCATTCTCCATCTGATAAGGTTTAGCCTGCAGTAGTGCTTCGTGCATGGTAGGATCCCAAAGCACGTGGTGGCTCGAGTTACATTTTACGTTTGCACCTGCCATTTGTACAGTATATCCTAAGCAATACACAACACAACAAATCTGTGGACAGAAATTGCACTGAGATTGACACAGAAGACAGCAATGGCAACAAGAAATGCATTTAGAAAAGAGGAGGTAGATGTGTTTCCCTGGCAGGCTAAATCAAAGAGCTATTGTCCCATCACACAGGTGGAAGGAAGGATTAGTTTGGGTGTCTTAAGCCCGTAGGATGCTTGAATAATTAGGGATGAGGAATGTGGAAATGTAAGCTAATAATGTTCCAAAAAAGAAACGTGGGCTTTGCCGAATGTTGTGCAGATTATGAGGTAAGCAAACACCGCGCAACATCCTAAAAACATCTGTCCAGCTGCGGTGAAGGATGCAAAATCAGTTACCAGCAACAAGACAGGAGAAGGAGACGCGCTGTCAGTCTCCTGCTACGGTGGAAAATCATGCTGTCTGCCATAGAGATGATGATGATGATGATGATAGCTTGATACTACCCAAAAAGAAGCCTTACCTTTCTCATTCTTCCAGTCCTTTTTCTTTTTGCTCATACTTCCGGAATGATTAGACTTTGAATGGTTGTTTTTTGAGTGTGACAACCCCAGGCTCACAGTAAATAGTGATCCGGAGGGAAAGTGAAAAGCAAAGTGAAACAGCCTCTTGTCGGTTGTCTCACCTGTGAAGCTGTCAAATTTCTATGGACCTCAGCGGGCTCAACCTAGCGTGATCGCAGCGTAAATTATGTGTACGGATTCCACGCGTGGGATTGGTTAGAAGGAACAAGGAAGTGAGTGTGTGATTGGGCAAACGTTTCTGTCAATCAAGATCCCAACGAGAGATTTTATTTTTTATTTTATATATATATATAGTTCAAATAATAATATTAAAATAATTATGAAACTATATAAAACAACATACAGCTCTGGAAAAAAAAAAGAGACCACTGCAAAATTAGACTTAGATTTAGACTGAAAATACCTACTTATAAGTCTGTGTTTGGGCAAAAGGAACATTTTTATTTGAGTCTATAAACTACTGACAACACTTTCCCCGAATTCCAAATAAAAATATTATCATTTAGAGCATTTATTTGCAGAAATGGTCAAAATGTTTTCAGACCTCAAATAATGCAAAGAAACAAGATCAAATTCATTTTAAAACAACATAATACTAATGTTTACACTTAAGAAGAGTTCTGAAATCAATATTTGGTGCAATAACTCTTATTTTTAATCACAGCTTTCATGCGTCTTGGCATGCTCTCCACAAGTCTTTCACATTGTTCTTGGGTGACTTTATTCCACTCCTGGTGCAAGAACTGAAGTAGCTCAGCTTTGTGTTTGTGTTGAAATTCAACAGACACTGGAATGGAATGGCTGTAATACATGTAGAGATGCTGATTTCAGAAAAAAAGAAAAAATTTAGTGGTCTCTTATTTTTTTCCAGAGCTGTATTCTGAAACATTCTGACTGTGAGCGGGGTTGCCTCTCCACAGTTCTGATCTGTAACTTGGTCTGGTTTGTCCTCCATAAAGACAGAAAGGTTTAATGCCATACTGTGAAACATTCCAGAAAAAGCAAAAAAAATCACAATGGAAAAAAGCATTTAACAGACCCTCCAACAGAAAAGTTACACAATTTGCAGCAGCAGTGTATTGAAGACGTTTGATTTCTAATAAGGGCTATTACCCTATTCAATACATTTGATAAATAAAATGAATAAAACACATTTATCACTTTCATAAAATATGACCTCAACAGGGTTATAAAGCTAAACGTACAGAAATGAATGATGAGGAGCAGAAAGAACATCTTATGTTATCTGTCCCCTTTATAATAAAAATAAATAAATGTACTCATATATTAGAAAACTCACAAAATAAACTGTAAATCATAACAACCTTCTTTTATTCTCTGGCTTATGCTGTATTCTGAGGGATAGAGGAGATCAGTACTAAGTACGGCTGTCATATGGGCCAGAATGGTTCCAGAGACCACCGTCTGTCATCTGTTGTGCTGCACCGTTCTGGTCCAGACCCATCTGCTTTAACTAACCCACAAGGGACAGGCTATTTTCTCCAAATATTTTCTCCATTTATTTTGAATTCCGTCCAAATGTTAAAACATTTGCAGAGTTTTGAGAAGTTAAGAAGTGAAAACAGCAAAGTTAAGTAAGTTAAACTTGGACATCTCCCCAAGATATTGGACAAATGGTCCATTGCTTTAGGCCTATATTTGTTCTTCCTCAAGACAAGCCAGTGAAATAGGCTTCTGTTTGGGGGATTTTAATAGTTAAAGTGAATGTTTTCTAACCAATCTGCTAAAACAAACCTCTTTGGTCTTAGTAACTTCTCATTTGATCAGTTATCAGTTTTTGTCAGTTATATTATATGCCACGCCATGTGAAAGGTAAACATATGCTGCATGTAAAGTGAAATGAAATGATAATTCACTTTTACCAAAGTTGAACTTTGCGGCACATTTCCAAAGTTGCCCCTAGATGTCAGTGTTGCATAATCATCTTTGCAATCGCTCAGTATAAAAAAAAAGCAAATAAGAACTTTGTCATTTCATTGTATTTATTCACATTTGAATTTTTTTGTACACATTTTGTATACAGTTATATATTTTACAGTCTTCATGAATGGCAATTGTATTACACATTTTTTTGCATCAGAGCTTGTTAGTACTTTTTTGTCCCTATAAGCATTTGACCTATTCAGTGCTCTGTAGTGACTATGACTGTCCAGACTCCAGTAAGTTCTGTTTGTTTTATTTATTTATTTTAAGAAAATGTTATTTCACGTAACATGATTCTTGTTCTAGGGGGACTTCCTTTCAACTCCAAATTGTAGTCTAATGACTAATAGATGGGACTTGTGAGCTTTTATCCAAGTTTATATAATTTTTTTATAATTTTCTTTTTATTGGGAGTGTTGTTATGTCATGTATTGTGAATTATTTTGGTCTAAGATAAACACAGAAGTTCAAACTTGGCTATTTTGTTCTAATAGTTCTTCGGGTGAATGGAGAGGAGGATCTATTTGTGTGCTGTGTAGGCTATAGTCATGGTTACAGCACCAAGTTCAAGCCAAAGTCTGAACCCAACAGGCTGCACCTACAAGTCATGAGTCAGAAATGTTGTTGTCTTAATTTGTATGTTTTTGTATTCCACTTCAAAATCATAGCAACATAATAACAGCTTGCACTTATCTGCAGCAAAATGCACAAATTGGTCCAAAGGCCTCAGGGCAAATAAACTAGCTACAACAAGATCATCTTTTTTTTTTGTATAATTTCCCTTTAACTTCATTTTCATGATCTGACATATCATATATCAGTATGACTTACGTATTAAGTATGGTCACACACTATTTGTATAATGCACGTGGTGGTTTCACAGATAAACAAAATATTAGTGAAGGGGAAAATCAACAAATTTTAAGCATCCTTTTTATGCATCATTGTAACCCACTTCGTTTACGTAACATAGCTCTTGCTATTCAAAGGATTAAAGGAAACATTTCTTAGTGCAGCATGTAACAGTTAATTTAATGATTTGCTTAGTCAAAGTTGTTTTGTCTGATTGCATAGAGTGTATACATTCAGCTATGCATGTACGCTTCATCAGTGAGTTTCCAATACTGTCAGTGCCGCAGGTCTTTGATCCCACTCTGCCCACCCTGAATACAAAAACAGAGTGTGACCTGGTGGTTTCTGTGGGCTTGTGGTAACCTTTAAAATCAAGCCTCCTCTGCCCATATCATTTTGTGTCTTCTATATTTGGCTCATCTGTCCGACAGATGTGAACTCGCTGTTTTGATTAACCAACAGAGCTGAACACTGTAAAAGGACAGGCATTTGCTCAAAGCCTCTTATATTGGCTCTTCTGTGCCAGTTGTAACATTAAGGGTCATTAAACATTTTAGCCCCACAGCCAGACTGTATATATATAGATACCTGCAACACAGATTCTCAACACAGCCCAACAGGGTTATACTTTACACTGGAGCTGTTAATACTGGGGGGGAGCAAATGTAGGCTATTGTATGGCCACATTGGGTTTGACTTTTCTTTTCCTTTAAACAAGCAACTACAAATTGTGATTTTTGGTTTCTGCAACTGTTTATTTAAGCATCTCTACTTGCCATACCTCCTCACAAAGAACTTGTCAATACAACATAAAAAATGTAGCACCTGTCATCACTGTATAAACACAAAGCACTACTATGAAATAATATTTTTGCAGCAGGAATCATAAACAATAAATTAAAGTTATATAAAATGCTATACATCACTGGAGCATTTTCTATTTATTTATTTACTTTTTTTTTTTTTTTTTGCTGTTTCACCTTTGAAGCCATACATGTAGCCTATAGTTTTCTTTCCTGGCAAATACCTTTCAAGTATTTTGTAATACTTATATTTTGTAATACTTATATCCTTTCAAGTATTTTGTAATACTTGAAAGGATATAAATTTAGCGTTTTGCATTATGTTAAAAATGCATTTTTATTTCAGACCACTGTGCGCTGTTTACTCACATCTGTACCACGTGGCCCCTTGTCAACGCACTTCCTTAGCAACGTATATCTGAACCAGGAAGTAGTTCCCTAAGCTACAGCTAAGTGCTTGTGCAGCAAAACCATGGATCTATAAAAATGACAGTGAAGTTCTTCTGTTTCAGAGTTAGAGCTTCTAACGATGAGGATGAGCCGTAGACACGAACCGGAATGAAGCTGCTGATGCCTTTAAATAGTTGAGGGTCGGTCGATGTAAGTTGTGGTTGTTTTTTTGCTCAGATTGCGAGCTCCTGGCTAACAAGCTAACATCTGACTGCTATCTTGGCATGCAATAACTTTAATTTACGTTTCACAATGAGTAATAGCCACTTCCAATTCTCCTAAACGTTTAATATTTCTGTCTGTTTCTGTCTGTACTGATTTTTTTTTAGCAAATTTTGTATTGATCGTAATGAATTGTAGGCTACAATATGAGTAGCCTAAATAAAACGTGTAATAAAACTATTGTTATTGTTTATAAGATAGTGAATGTAGATTTAAGAATCCATACATGCATTAGTCCTAAACACGCACTGACACACATTTTATAAGAGGTTATTAACAAAACATTATATGACTGCTTATAGGAATGGTATAGTACAGTAGAACAAGTTTCATAATGAATATTGAATAGAATAGAATAGAATAGAGTAGAATGCCTTTTATTGTCACTATTCATATGTACAATCTACATCTCACTTAAGTGCAGACATTTAAGTAGGATATTTACAACACAGCAGGGTATTTAAAGCACAGTATATGTGTTGTTTTGAATAGTTTTGAATAATAAATTATGCATATTAAGAATCAATGTGTTATTTTTTACAGGGCAATACATCTTCCCTGGCACTCTAGGATGGGCCATGATAGGCTTTTCAAGTAATGTGGGGGTTATGGCAACTCTAACAAACTCTGAAGAACAGCAGCCACCCTTTGTTTTGTCCAATTCATGGCCCCAAACCCAGGACTCAAAAAAGAAGTGGAAAGGTTTAGGTGGATTTGTTTTGGTTCATGCAGGTAAGTGAGGCTGGCTTACTAACAAAATAAGTATTGCACAAGTAATTTTAGTATACTTGATATATAAAGCATTTTAAGAAGAGGCTTTATGCTTTTAGGAGCAGGATATCATTCAGAATCTAAAGCCAAGGAATACAAGCATGTGTGCAAAAGAGCCTGTCAGAAGGTCAGCCCTACATACTACTTTGTCTTTAACATTAAAACTTAAGCCATGGAAGTTATGTCTTTGTGATATTGTTTAAAAATACATCATGTCTGTTTTTCAGGCTGTTGACCAGCTCAAATCTGGTGCCCTGGCTGTGGAAGCTGTTGCTGCAGCTTTGGTTGAACTTGAGGTTGTTGTTTTTTTGTATTTGTACCAATTATTTAATTCTGCTGATAAAATATAATGATACACACAACATCTGTTGCATGGATTTATTTAATAACTTTGGGTAACACCCTGTCAGTTAGTTTATTGCATCCTTTTACTGTTTTGTGTTCAGTTGAATGATGTCAGTTTATATCTCCTCAGGGTTAGGAATGGTTCTGGTGAATGTTAAAGCATAAAAACAGATTGGCAAAAAACCTTATTAAACACTAACATAGAATTTAATCTTCAATGTATTTTATACAGTGTTAACTGCAGTAGAATCTTACTCAAGACAAAATACTGATTTTATTTTCTGCAGGATTCCCCCTTTACTAATGCAGGCATGGGTTCTAACCTGAATTTATCCGGGGAAATTGAATGCGATGCTAGTATCATGGATGGGAAGTCTCTGCATTATGGTGCTGTCGGCGCGATTAGTGGTGAGTATTCACGTTCAGACAACATAAATGTGTAAGTGCATTTTGTGGAGATATAGCCCTTGTTCAGATGACAATACATTACCACATATAATCTATCCTTTTACATAGCTCAAATTTGAATGTTTATTTTAGTATGATTTGGACCTAATAATGTAATTCTGTCACTAAAATCTAAATTGTAACTGTGTCCTCAGGTATCAAAAACCCCATCTTAGTTGCCAATCGCTTATTAACTGAGGCACAGAAAGGGAAGCTCTCCGCTGGCAGAATCCCTCCCTGGTAATTATGACTGTTTAAATCCTTATGGTAACATAGAACAGGGATTTCAATCGGCTCTGTTAGTTTTTTAGTGGGACAAGGAGCACAAGACTGGGCTGTTTGCCATGGAATACTGCCTTGTCCTTCAGAGAAAATGACCACCAGTGAGTAGACACACACACACACACGCAAACACACACACACTGCACAACTTTTATTAGGTACACTCAGTCCCTAATAAACCTCAGAGATTTAACAAAGATATAAACATAAATTGTGGTGTGATTTTAAACATATGAGTTTCACATGGGTGTCAGTCTGAATGTCTGGGGCAATAAATAATTATTCAATTAGATTTTTCCTGAATTACATACAAAATATTACATACAAAATACAAAATATTAACATTAAACTCATGTAAAAATATTTGGAATACTGTTGTAGTTTGGTCAGGTAATGACATCAGGTGACACAAATTATACTTATTAAAAATGTCCGCTTCACTTTTTACTGTCTGCAATGCTGTATTCCTACCCAAAAGTACTGTTTGAAATATTTGTGCTTTGTTATTTACTTATCTTTATTTAGAAGCCCTGTATCAACAATACCATAAAAACACTGGTTGTGAAGCTAAAATGTCTTATGTTACATGCAGAGTTCAGTTTGTCTGCCTATAAGAGGAACAAGCGGAAGATGGAGCTGGCAGAGAAAATGGACATGGGGCATAATCAGGCCAAGAGGAGACGACAATCAAGCGGAAACGTGAGTGATGATGTTTTAAAATGATGCAGATTACAGTGTCCTGGTTAAAAGGCCCTCTGACAGCCTGCAACTAAGACATCAAGATATGTTCTGCCAGTTATGATCTCACATTCTTCAAGGGTCATTAAGGGAAAATGCTATTGCAGGTTGCTTAGATAGTTTCCAAGAAATGATTCAAGCGTTGACAAGAGTTGGTGTTAGGTTTCAGTGCCCTTAACAGCACATATGTGAAGGCCGCAACGCTAAGTTAGAAGCAGCTGAAAGCTAGCGCAATTTGTTCTCAGCTCACTAGAGCCAGAAAGCTACTACTTAGCTGAATAAGATAACATTGATTTTATGAATGCTTGTGCAATCTTAGATCTTGGAGTCAAATTATCATTGTTTTTATATTGTAGATTTGAATGATTATTTATTATTAGCACGTGATATATTTTGTACATCTGTTTATAATCCTTTATATTACATTACTTTTACATTTTTCTTACGTATTGACAGTATTGGAGTATTATGCAATGAGTGTAGTTCAGTCTCACCTCCTTCATTCTATTCCAAAGTTTACTCCACTGAACCCATTCTTGTCTTCACAACACAACTCCTTAAGACTTGCCGGTTTAACTTAAGCTTAAGTGTAGCAAGTCTGTTTCTAATCTCAATACAAATAGACCTTGTTCTGCCTCTGTCTTGTGCCAAGCCATAAAATGTTCATTCTTGTGGAGTAATATAGACACCTGTCTCAAGGATTAGTATTGTTATGGGCACTTTTAGAGACCCTCAAATTTAAGCTTTTGTCTTTAATATAGATATACAGTTAGGATGTTGATAAGAAATGACAAGAGGTTATTGGCGCAGTTTGAAAAGGCTGGCTCTGTTTCTTCTTGGCTTCAAACGCTGGAGACAAAACTGATTTGGGGAGAAGGAACAAATGAAAGAGACTGTTGCTGTTTTTGCTCTGCCTTATTAGTCCAGTTTTAGTGATGCTCTCTGTGCGGCTCTCATCATTTATCACTATGACATGTAGCATATGTAGTCTGAAGAAGTCTTTTCTTTGGCAGCCTGAGTCATGACATGAAACTGGTGGCTTCCAAAATAAACTGTAATCAGGGAAAGAAACCAAATTATTAAAATGAATTATAATAGTGTAATGCGTTTTTTGTCAACCCATTTGATATATGATTTTGTACTGCATATTTTCCAGGTTAATATTACAGATCAAATCAGCAAATGTAAAGGCATTGTTGATAAATGTTTTTCTTTCTGGGTACAGGTTATACTGTACTTGTTTTATACTATACTTGTTGCGGCACGGTGACTGAGTGGCTAGCACTCACGCCTCACAGCAAGAAGGTTCCGGGTTAGATCCCCGGGTTGCCCAGGCCTTTCTGTTCCAGCCTAAGCAGTAAGATCATGAGGATGGGTCCCCGGGTACCTTCATGTGCTGCCCACTGCTCCTGAAAAAGGATGGGTCAAATGCAGAGGACAAATTTCCCTACAGCGATAATAAAGGATAATAAAATAAAATAAATAAATAAATACATTTGCCTAATTTGTTCACTTAATTTGATTTTAGAAGTTATAAAAATAATTACTGTGGCAGGAAAATGGAGCCGGGTGCCTTGACACAGTGGGAGCTGTAGTTGTGGATCTTGAAGGTAATGTTGCAGCAGCAGTGTCCAGTGGAGGCCTCGCCATGAAACATCCAGGCAGAGTTGGACAGGTATAGTTTTCAATAATTTTTCTAGCTCCTGCTTCATATACATAGCACATATACTTAACATGCTACTACAATAGTTTACCAGAGTTAACACAAAATGAGTTATTTTGTGTTTCTTATATAAATATTAAATGTAATTTAAAATGCAGCACCAGTGTTTGATATACTGACAGAAAAAGTTTGTTCAAATACTTTTAATCTTTCACTCCTCAGGCAGCTCATTATGGATGTGGGTGCTGGGCTGAAAATGCCAACGACATGATTTCCTATTCTACAGCAGTGAGCACTTCAGGTAAATAATACAATTTTTTTAAATCATATTTTTGCTTTATTTTCATTCTCAATCAACCCAAAACTGACAAAACATACAATATCCGCCTTGTAAATGTGATTAAATCCGTATTGTCCTAGTTCTCTCTACATGTAAATGATTTGATTATTAAACAGGGCTGTGTTATGATTAGTTTTTTGCTTATTATAAATTAGGACAGTAAATAAAGCCTCTTCTTCCACAGTGCCCAGTGTTTACTCCTGGCTTTAGCTCTAGTGAAGACAAGTTTCAGAAATGGATATTTAATGTGTATTGTTTTGCGTCAGTGAGCGGCGCTTCAAAAGGCCAGATAATACTTTCCGATGACCTCCATGCACTCCTGTCGACTGATTCCCTTCTGTCATTTCCTCATCTGATTGAGTCATCATACTCTGCTCTTTGGTGCTCAGCTGCACGCCAGGTGTCATGCGGCCCTCCTTGGATTAGCAACATAGTTTGACACTTGATACTGGAGGGTGAATCCAAGGAACTATAGTATTGTGCTTTGGACTGAGTGTGATAGTAGGTGTAGAGATATGTCTTTGAAATTTGAAGAAAGGCACTGAATTCCTTTTTATTTATTTGTATTTATTTATTTACTAGGGACAATGCATATTAATGAACAGTTCTAACAGTTGCAGTGTAAATATGATTACAGCAAAGAGGCTAGTTGTGTCTCAGCACAGAAGGCAGTTATAAAACATTACAAAAAGACCTCATATTGAACATTAAAAGTCCAGAATTAAGTGCTCACAGACTTGGTTTTCCCTTATCCATAGTTTAAGGTGCAGTCTGAGAGTGGACAGTGGACTTTTTCTTATTGTCAGTGAAAGGATATTCCAGTATTTATTCCCTTTGACAGAAGGCACAGTCCAAATGTCTATCAGTCTGTATCAGTCCCTTCGGGCTATGGCTCTGCTGCCCATCCCACTTTTGTATATTGTTACATCCAGTTGTGAAGGCTGTGCTGTTTTGAGAATACAGTAAAGTTTAATATGCCAAATTTACTTCAACTACAATTTAAGTTGCATCTTTGCTTTTAGATGCGTGAAGAGTCCCTCAGTCGTCCAGGTAGAATCCATGATAAAAGGAGAAATTCAATTTGTCAACTGGACAAAGTTTGTTTGGTCGAAAACGTTTCGCCGCTCATCCGAGAGGCTTCGTCAGCTCTGGTTCTCATGCTGGTTAGACCCTGTTTATATCTAGCTGCAGGGAGGAGCTACCTACACTGAAAAAAGCTCTGAAACTATCCCAGCTACTCTGTCTCTTTTGTTTCACGAATTCCTCTGGCGTCCAGTATTAGCATATCTATAAGCCCTAGGAGGCGCTCACTACACTGAAATAGCTCTGAAACTATCAACTAATCTGTCTCTTTGTATTTCAAATTTCTCTGGCGTCCATTTTTCGTCTCCCTATTCAAGACAAACGACCCTCTCCACCCCTCTGCAATGGCTTGTCTGTCCTAATGTTTCTTTGTCTGTTTTTGACTTGGTTTGAGAATCGAATTATAGATGGGAGACAAGTTGTGTCTAACTCCCCCATTTCTGTTTAACGACAGATTCTCTTTTTTGACAAAAATAGCCTCTTTAACTCCCCTCTCAAACCAGTTCTTTTCCCTGGCTAAGATCTGAACCTCACTGTCCTCAAATGAATGGCCCGCGGCTTCTAGGTGAAGATGTACGGCAGATGACGGTCCACTCTGGCACGCCCGCCTGTGTTGGTGTACCAACACAGGCGGGCGTCCTCTTGTGAAGTGGCTGCTTGGTTTCTCCAATATAGCGCTCACTGCAGTCTTCACTACACTGAATGGAGTAGACCACATTGCTTTGTTTGTGGCTCGGTGTTTTGTCCGAGCCACAAAAGAGACAGTAGCTGGGATAGTTTCAGAGCTTTTTTCAGTGTAGGTAGCTCCTCCCTGCAGCTAGATATAAACAGGGTCTAACCAGCATGAGAACCAGAGCTGACGAAGCCTCTCGGATGAGTGGCGAAACGTTTTCGACCAAACAAACTTTGTCCAGTTGACAAATTGAATTTCTCCTTTTATCATCTTTGCTTTTATATTCTAAGGCTAAATGTCCATGGTTTCCAGCTGTCTTAGTTATGATTACTAAATAATAATGAATACTAAAACATACACCTCTTTCTTTACATACTGTACAATGCGTGATACAGTGAATATGGTCACGTTTTTTTGACTCCACTCTGAAGTCCGTATAGTGGGCGTTACTTAAAACTACCATCTTAAACACAGCCAGTTGCAGTTTGGTCTCTTGTGGGTGTGATCAAAAGCAGTGCACAAAATGAGAAGTGCAAGAGGCCAGAGTACCAGGCCACCTACTCACTCCAACCAGTACTCATTTACTACTATTAAAGACTACTGTATTTTTTTACTGCATTGTGTGGCTTGGCTTATATTAAAATGTATGCAAAAACTTTGAGCAAGGACCATTAACTATTCAGGGAAGTGAAGTTGACAAAACACCTCAACTTTAGTCACCCCCACTGACAATGAGACAGTATCACCCAAGGCACTGTCTGCTTAGCCTCTGAACTCACACAGACACAGACTTTAACAAAGCCTGCTTATTTTTAGAGACAGTCTTTTCTAAAACTTAAACACAAAAAAGAATTTAAGACAGATCTGTATGGCATTGAAAGACTATATTATATTTGGCTCCACTTGAAGATGTGAAGACATGTGTGTGGAACATCGCTTCTGGGCAATATTTAAACCCTTTTGAAGTGGATGTGTAGTCTAATGCATTACAGTGCAGATGGGCTGATTCAGTCTGACATTCTGGGTCATAATGTGTATCAAGGGCATTTTGAAGCCAGCATTTATGTCATCACCAGTAATCAGTGTAACATAGGATCTTATGGCTTTATAGTGAGTAGCTATTAGATGTAAACAAATATCAGACATGCTCTGATGGCATTTACTGCTGCCATTATACTGTAGCCCTATCTATTTAGATCTTAAAGGTCCTATATTATGCAAAATTGACTCTTGCCATATTAGAATGTTGTTACCTCCTCAGAAACAATACCTGGAATTGTGTTGTTTCATTCACACATGCTTAACATACAAACCCTATATATTAACGCAGAGTGCTTCTCTCAAATTGAAAACACTCTGCACTGCGTTTTTAAACTCCATAAACCTTCACTAGAATCATTTGCATAATTTCAGCCCAGCCTCTTCTGACCAAAAGGGTCACTGAAACATGTATGAATGAAACAAAACATAACTCCAGGTACAGCATGTCCTTGATCAGCATTAACATTATAACATAGATCAGCATAGTGTCATAGGCCCGTTAAATGTGTTGTCAGATTTTTACTTTCTTAAAACCATAAAAAACAGAACTACTTCCTGTTAACCTGTTTGGAGTATTTATTATTTGCACTGCTTTTAGATTTTGTCTTGGATAGTTTTTGTATTGTCCTTATATTGTATTTTGTACACTGTCTTTTTTGGACTGCTTGGCCAGGGAGAAACAGAATTTCGATTCACTGCATGTCGAACACATATGGGAGAATTGACAATAAAGTTGACTTTGACTTTGATTTTGACTTTGGAGTGGTCCAAATGTACTCCTTGCCTTACCTTATGAAATCAGAGCATACTAAATACTCATTTTGGTGAGTTTATGAGCACATTTGACAACTTTGACAACTCAGGGGTCAGAGAGGAGTTTTACTGTTACAGTAAAGATAACGACAACTTACATGCTAATTGCACACTTCCTGATACTTACACAGTGCAGTTTGGGTCAAATACATGGCGGTACTTAATAGTTTTGAGAGCTTTTGTCAACTACTTGTCTTTAGTCAACCAAGAATTTCTACAGCCCTACAAATTAGTGCATAATGTTACTGAACTTTAAAAGGTACACAACAAAGATATTTTTATTATTACCTACTTTATTCCATTCTTGCCTGCATGCACTTTTCTTTCTTGTTTATCAAACTGTCCTGGAGCTACTGTGGCAAGTAAATTTCAGTGAAGTCTTATCTTATCTTATCTTAAATGTGCACCCTCTATTATTGTCATCTAGCAACCTTTTCCATTAGGGAAGTGACAAAAAACGCTCACAGATCACTCTATATTTTTGGGACTAACATATTGAATTCCTGTCTCCTATGCCCAAATGTTTGTGATTTGTCCTTTTTTTTCCACCAAAGAGACAGAAAAATTAAAAATCAATATAACTTAATGTAATAACTATCAGTGATATAAATGGGCAATGTTTAGTAAATTTAATTTTTTTAAAAACTTAATGAAATATACAACATTTTCAGTTTAATATTTCTGAGTTCAAAGTCTATGTCAATATTATTTGTCATTCCTTCGCCCCGGGAGATGTGGCGTGGATGTTTAGCCTGCACATTTTTTCAGCCTATAATGTCTTCCTATATTGTGGCTGTGCTTTGATGTGCTCCTCACAACGGGACCAAGTGCATAATGTGTGTTCCAGTGCAACACCTGTTTTTAATTTCCCAACATGAAAGGCATTCCCATCAGTCGCTACAGAACAACAATCATTTTTATTCTGACACACGGAGCACTGTACGCTGCTCACCCTCTTGTGTCAGCCTCTTTTCCGCCTCAGCCCTTTAACTACAGCCACCCTTTCATTGAGGATGTTTATTAGTAATGTACAGCTCATGTGGGCCGTTTGTTTCATGCACCTTGACAGCTCCCATCCGGTTTACACTGTGCTGTGGCGAGTGACGAAGCAGCCAACAAATGTCACAGTTGTTCCTCCCAAACTGCCAGCTAAACAATGGCTAATTGCAATTTTTCTGACAAATATTGTTGTGATAATGATGTCACTTTTTTTCCTTTTTTTTCCTCTAAAGACTCAAGTACACATTTTCAAAGTCAAGTCAAAGTCAGCTTTATTGTCAATTCTGCCATATGTGTTCGACATACAGTGAATCGAAATTTCTGGCCAAGCAGTGCAAAAAGACAGTGTACAAAATACAGTATAAAGACAATACAAAAACTATCAAAGATGAAATCTAAAAGCACTGCAAAGAATAAATAAATACCTATTTACAGATGTCCAAAAATGTGCAGTGTACATCAAAATGTGCAATGGAAGATGCAGCAGTGAAATGTGCAGTAAAATGTGCAATAGAATGTGCATTGAAAATAAAGATAAAAATAAATGTGCAACAGTAGTTCTTAGTTAGTAGTTACTTTTTTTTCTTTTAACATGTAAATGAGGAATAACATTTTAGACAAGATTGAAGTAGGACATTGGAAATGCTAAACTAATACAAAAATGACATGCTTTTCTGAAAGTTCTTAGAGCTCTTAAGAGTTTTAGCAGTTTTTATGATATGACCAAATGGAGAAAGTATATTTTGTCATTGTGTAAGACTTATATATTTCAGGGAAATGCAGATGTGAGACTTTGTAGTTGTGGCCATTCATATTGTACTTTTGATTCAGTCGCAGTAATTTGTGCAGCCCTATATTGCACCCTGATTATGCAGGGTGATGATGAATAGGTAATTCGTGTGAATATAAGCTATTTTGATGAAGTTTCCCACCTACACCTATTGGCAAGCTTCTCTAAGCCTCCGCGTGAGTGACAGGTGGATTTAAGATGAAGTGACTTTATTGATCTCACACTGGAGAAATTCTTCTCTGCATTTTAACCCATCCTATATATATATACATATATTAGGAGCAGTGGGCAGCACACACATTAGGGCGCCCGGGGACCATCTCCATGATCTTCTTGCTTCGGCCTGGTCAGGACCCAAGCTGGAGGTACCTATGGTGCATGTTTTGGGTTGATGGGGGAAACCGGAGTGCCCGGAGAAAACCCATCCAGACACGGGGAGAAACATGCAAACTCCACACAGAAAGGCCAAGGCCTTAACCGATCACAGTGAAGTTCAAACTCTCCGAAGCAGCAATATGAATACAACAATACTATGTACATGAATTGCGATCACATTGAAATCATGACCTAGGCTATTCTAGTATGAAATTTCTGGCCTATTACCCGCCCCTACCATAACTTCTTTCATCACTCACACTTGTGAATGACAGAGCAGCCAACAAATGTTAAAGCCTTCACCCCCACTGTCAGCTATCACACACACCGTCACACTAAACCTCTTTTTACATGCGCTTTTATTGAATTACTGCCTGCTTTGCCGCTGGTGTGACTGAGCGGCAATGACTTCCAATTCCCCAAGTGCTTTATAGTAAACAAAGTACAAAAGCCTAAGTACCTGGCCAAAAGCTCTGCTCTCGTTTAACAAGAACGTGAAATTACTGCAGGCATCTGGTCTCCACGGCAACTGCCTTGCATTTGAGTTTTGTTGTAGTTACCTGACATTTTATGGGGCCCTCATTCATGTTTACAGAAACAACACGGCCATTTTCTGGTGTCTTTATGGGCTTACGGAGAAGCCGGGCCAGATGTGTTTGTGATCACTCCTGGAATTGTCAGTTCTCCTTTGTGCACAACACCCCATGTTGCCTTTTACACATTTTATATCAACATTCTTTATGCAAACAGGCAGGGTTTGTTCAGGCACACTGAAAGGGTTAGAAAAGTAAGGTTCTCAAGCCACTGTTTAAATACAATCTTTCTCAGTTTGTGGGTCATTTATGGCCTTGAATTATATCTCACAGTCCTGTCAATGGTGTTGTTTTTCAATGCACTGTATTACTTTACTAATCTGGAATGGTCACCTTTACCTTCATATTGATATTTAGCTGGCAAAGTACAATTATTAATATACTATAATGTAATTGTGCTGATTGAGTGACGGTCATTGGATTAAATTTTGATGTGTGTATATATATATATATATATATATATATATATAAGTGATATTATATTAAAATGCTTTCTTCAATTACCAAGTAACTACTGTTTTGGTTATTAAGTTTTCTATTTGAAACTTTCTTTGCTTTGAAGAGTAAAGGTTGAAGTATTGATTTCTGTTTCAAATCCCCACACCAGCTGGAAAGTGCAGAAAACAGGAACACGCTTTGTGCTGCAACAGTTACCCTTGAGCAAGGCGATTGTGTGGAGCTTTGTCTTCAGAACGGCATACAAGTATAAAAGTGTGTTACATATCTACTGCAAATGCACAGCTTTTGTAAGATTTTCCATGATCTGATTTATAATAAGATAATAACTGCAGCAAGCATCAAAGGATCGCCAATAATCATTACGTGCCCACAATGACCTCTGAAATCTTTAATGTGTGATTACTGCCATATTATTCTGATATATGTGAAACATATTTTCTATTCAAGTGAAATCTGGAGGCTCTTGGAATGCTCAGACTTGCCAAACACAAATCTGGAGCCATACCAAAAAAGATTAGTTTTCCTCATTTATGGACTTAACGTCTTAAAGTTGATTTGAAATTCAGCAGTTGTTTTTTTTTAATCCGAATTTAAGAATATCTTTGCTTTAGGTAACATTGTGCACCATTCATTTGTTAAAAAGATACCAACTAACCATAGAGTGTATGACAAAAAATATTGCAAATATTTCATGGTGACTTGCTTGTACACTTAACTTGCAAATTAAGCTTGAAACACAATTGTCTATTGTTGTCTTGTATGTCTAGAATTCCCTTTTGTCTTTGTCCTTTGCCAGGCTGTGGGGAGCATCTAATTCGCACCATGCTGGCCCGGGAATGCTCCTCTGCCATGCAGTCCGAAGATGCCCACCAAGCGCTGCTGGAAGCTATGCAAAACAAATTCATCAGTGAGTCACTCATTTGCAGTCTTTTCCATGTACACAAAACTTAGTCAGCCAAGAATGTGTTTGTGAGTGTGCTGTGTGATACATGGGGAAATTACACCAGCAGACATTTGGAGCATGGGAAGGGAAGGAATTAAAGTAACAAGTGGAAAGTAAAGTCATACATGAAATCTGTTGGTTTATTTGGTCATGAAATGTTCCAGACACTATAGTAAACTGTGTTTTGTTATTTTTACATGTTTTGTTGCACATAGACAAAAGTGTCTTTAAAATAATCCAGTGAGTTGTGTAATTAACATCAAAATATACATTTCAGATTAGTTGACCTATTATGCAAAATTGACTTTTTAGAGCCTTTCACCAGGTCGTAATTGTTTCCCCTTCTCATTTACTCTCTCAAAGTTGTATTTAGAGTGATTTGTGCATGTTTGAGTAATCTTTACACTCCTGTATTCAAGGTGTCATAGCCCCAATGTACCGCCCTTTTCACAAGCACGTGAAAAGGGCTTGTGAAAAGGACATGTACTTGTGAGCTCCCATTGGGCACCACAGTTTTCTAATATGGATGTCAGCAGACTTTTTTTTATTTTTTATTAAACAATTTTAGATCAATATTGGGATTTAAAAGGTACAAATTATTACATAATGATCCAGGGGTGTCATAGAGTCTAACTGTATATAACAGATACATGCAGAATATGTTTCTTTAAGAAATCTTTCCAGCCATAATCCTGTGGTCTTTTCTGACAATATTAGTATTTCTAAAGAAAAAAACACACCTAAATTCCGGATTATGTGTGTTTCTCCATCCATCCATTTTCTTCCATTACCCGGGGCTGGGTCGCGGGGGCAATGGTCTAAGCAGGGACTCCCAGACTTCCTTCACCCCAAACACTTCCTTCAGCTCCTCCAGGGGGACCCCAAGGCGTTCCCAGGCCAGCCGAGAGAATAGTCCCTCCAGCGTGTCCTGGGTCTTCCCCTGGGCCTCCTCCCGAGAGAGGCGTCCAGGAGGCATCCGGAACAGATGCTCGAGCCACCTCAGCTGACTCCTCTCGACGTGGAGGAGCAGCGGCTCTACTCCAAGCTCCTCCTGTGTGACTGAGCTCCTCACTCTATCTCTAAGTGAGCGCCCAGCCACTCTGCGGAGGAAACTCATTTCAGCCGCTTGTATCCGCGATCTTGCCTTTCGGTCATTACCCAGAGCTCATGACCATAGGTGAGGGGAGGAATGTAGACTGACCGGTAAATTGAGAGCTTCGCATTTTGGCTCAGCTCCCTCTTCACCATAACAGTCTGGTACAGCAACCGCACCACAGCCAGCGCTACACCGATCCACCTGTCAGTCTCACGCTCCATCCTCCCCTCACTCGTGAACAAGACTCCGAGATACTTGAACTCCTCCGATTGAGGCAACTCTCCACCCACCCGGAGAGGGCAAGCCACCTTTTTCCGGTCGAGAACCATGGCCTCAGATTTGGAAGAGCTGATCCTCATCCCAGCCACTTCACACTCGGCTGCAAACAGCCCCAATGCACGCTGGAGGTCCTGGTCTGATGAAGCCATCAGGACAACATCATCTGCAAACAGCAGAGATGAGATCCTGTGGTCCCCAAACCGTATCCCGTCCGGCCCCTGACTGTGCCTAGAAATTCTGTCCATAAATATAATGAACAGAAGCATTTCTACAACAATAATATTATATTTCATGTTTACCAAGTAGCATTGAGAAACTGAAAAGAAAAGCAATTTTCTTACACTGGGTCCTATTTCAACACTAAAATTACTAAAAGACAAACTTTCAATTTCAGATTTTTACATTTTTCTTGTGGTCACTTTGAGACACTTTTAACTGTGAATGACCACTGCACACATAACAGAGCAACATGTGGTGTACAGGGCCTCTCTCTGGCCTCCTTTAGAAGTCTGCACCAGTTTTTTTACATGGCCATATGTAACAGCGAGACGTTTGGCTATGCTGGATAAAGTCAATTTGAACTTAATTCTTCTGATGTCTCCTTTCAAGACACACGTTAAACAAAGTTAAACAAAGACCATAAATCCTGCAGCAGTGAGTGTCTGCGAGTCTGTGATCTCCACTGGTCTTATATGGAATAGTGAAGAGGTCATCATGTGTGGTAATACAAATGTACTGACAGAAATATTAAGGTGCCTCCTAGCTAAATATTTAAAAGGCAGTGTGTTTCTATCATATGTTTCTGTCATGTAAATTGCCCACTCTTTAGATGCACAATTTTTGTCTCAAATGTATTTAAAATATCTCATTGTTTTCTTAAGACTACTTTTATAAAGTGAAGGAATTATTATGATCTAGAACAAAGATCATTGTCAGTTATGGGGGCCGTATAAATAATGCCATACAAGCAATACATGACTTGAAATACAAAATGGTCCTGGTTTTCTTTAATTCAGTGTTTTGTCTTAGGTAAAAATATTTTTAAGCCAGACCTTGCTATGTTTTACTGGCCACAGCCATCACAGACAGTGCCAGTCTAATTATATTTGTGTATATCACACCTCATTCAAATTCACCACTCTAGGGTTTATTGAAAGTGCAGTTCATTAAAAAGATTTAACTCATTGAAATAGAGACACCAGTTCATGAAATTGTCATTCAAATGATCTTTGCTGAGCACTTTTCTCATAAAAATATGTCTGCGTTATGTCTGTGCTTGTATACTTTTATGCCTGGTTGGATGGGCATTTCTGAATAGAGAATCTATGATGTTTTGTGTGTGCAGGCTCACCCTTCCTGGCCAGTGAGGACCGGGTGTTGGGTGGAGTGATCGTCCTGCGGTGTTGCAGATGTGTGGAAACGCAGCCATCTCAAAACATTCAGGGTTTACTGGGTACGACAGCAAATAGTACATGATTCTACAGTCCTACATGTTCTATGGAAAAGTTTTTACAGTGGAGCAAAACTAGAATAATTTCTTCAGCAGTACATGAAATTTGGGGAAATGTGAAGCTTTTTCATAAAACTACTTGCAAAAATAGTGCATGAAACAGAAAATATTACTTAAAACTATCTATAGAATCATGTCTAGTCCAATATAATTAAAAGTATAATTCTGCCTGCCATTAAGATCATAGCTGAATCATAAATATATTTTATTGCTTTCATTCATTTTCTGACTACATTGGTGGATAATGACCCATGACACTGTGGGGCACCATATAGATTAGAAATGCTTAATTGCAATAGATAACTTGTCATAAAATTGTCAAAAATAGTCACATTTACTCCTTCAAGTCTTAACCTAGCTCTAAACAACAGGCTTTTCCTGACAGGGGATTGGCTGTAGACCTCTCAATTGAAAACCTTAATACTTAATATTCATCTG
Source organism: Paratrypauchen microcephalus (assembly GCA_036785185.1). Lineage (NCBI taxonomy): Eukaryota > Metazoa > Chordata > Actinopteri > Gobiiformes > Gobiidae > Paratrypauchen > Paratrypauchen microcephalus. Next base: position 9,479,612 of record JAVJIX010000001.1, on the reverse strand, counting down.
TAGATATTTGGTCCTAGGGGGGCAGTATTTTGTGGTTTGCCTGGCGGGTGGTCTACTTTTAACCTACACAATCAGGCTCTGGTTTCGCACCCTTCATCTCAGATTTAGGCCGAGACCTCCCACTTTGGACTAAACCCCTAATCTCTGGACACTGCCCGCTGATTGTAACCAGGGATTCAGTTTCTCTACCTGCAGATCCGAAGAATGCTCTAAAGCTGCCATCCAGGAATTTGACCTGTCTTACATTTTGGTCCAACCACATCCTCTCGTGCCTGCTTCGCTGATGACAATATTATGCGCTTTCATTCATCTTCTTTCACTTCTGGTTATGGGTCATTGGTAATAGAGCCCATCCTAGCTAGTATGTTTGTGAGAGAGTATGGACCATGACAGTGACTGCTAGTTGAAAATGTAAACTGACACATAAGAAGTCTAACCAGCCTCTCAAACGCATTCAGCAGAACAATGTAGGGTCAACAATGCATCTTAAAATTAACATATATTATTATTTAATGGCAGTGGATTCCAGAATTATATAAAATTAGGATAGCCATAGCAATTTAAAACTAAATATTAGATCATTTGACTAATGAAAAGTCCTCAAAATGCATGGATTTCTAACTTTCTGTTTTGTTTTTACAGTGGAGTTCCTTTGGAGTCACACCACAGAGAGCATGTGTGTTGGATACATGTCAGCCCAAGACAGCAAAGCGAAGGTATGACAACCGCAAATATACTGGTCTAAACTCTGAAAATATAATTTCACTGATATAAAAAGATTACAATACTTTTAGGAAGTGTTTGTAGTCCGTCACATACAGGAGGTGGACGCCTACACATTCATGGTTGAAATATGAAGCATGTAATTTCTTGCTTCTATAACCGTGCTGTGACTTCACGTTTGTGTCTGTTTCTCGTAGCCAGTACAAGCTCACTGACAATATGGTGGAATGTTCAGCTGTTACCATGGAGACACAATATACACATTAACAAACACTGACAAAAGGTTTGATGGTGTCTGAAAACTCAAGAAAAAATACAACATTTATTTAAACAACACATTTTCAGGATCCTGTTTTAGATGTTTTGTTGTCAACAAAAAACACATTTTATTTGAGAAGCTTTTGTAGTTCCAACTACTAATAGAGCTTCTGACATAGTAGTGCCTCCAGTTAGCATCATACCCCCAGGGAATGTTGATGACATCAGCTACTAAGAATGATATCCACTGCTGCAGAATTGTGATGTAGTTAGTAGCATACTGCAAAAAAGCTTGTCCAAAATTGAATATATAAACACTTAAATCTATCAGAAAATGACTTAAAAGTAGTGAAATTATCTGTCCATGCAGCAAGATCATTTTACTTGACAAGTTATCTTAAAATAAACTACCTCTACACTAGAATTAAGCAGTTTCTGAACTAGTAAATAGATAATAAATCTGAAAACAAGATTAATAACCTGATAGGAGTTTTAAAATCTTGGCGAGATCAGAGAATTTGCAGTGCATCCAATAGCTAATGAATAATATGAAACTTTACGTGGACTTCAGACTAAAAGTATAAGTACAAACAAACGTTTGTCAAACTTGTTCTTTCTCTTCTCTCTGAGCCCTCACCTCCTTGTCTGAAATTTTCCTGGATCACAAACTTAATGTTGAAAGCACATAGAAAAGCTATCTATATGATTTTCTATTTTAGATTAAATAAATGGGTAGCCTAACTTCCCAGTGTTGACACCATGAGCCGAAAATACTTGATGACCATAATTAAGACTGTGGCAGGTGTTAATTATTTCAAATCAAATTTACAGTGGATTTTCTGAAGTGTGTAGTTGCCCTTTTCATATTACAGTACATTATGTCCTTTGCCTCTGAGTTGCATAAAGAGAGTCCACTGTTGTCCAAGCTGCTTCAGATTTCAAAGCTTTAGTCTGTCCCGCCTCTCTGCTCACCTGTCTCTCTCTTCCTCTTTCTCTCACTCCCTCGCTCTCTTCCCCACTCTCTCCATCCATGGCCTTATTCCCTTGTCTGTCTGGCCCTTCCCTATGCTTGGTTTGGGTAACATTTACGAGGAGTCATTCACATTGGGGATATCAGTATCAATCTGCATATTTGTCAGATGTGCTGTGTACAGGAATGTGCCAAGTTCTCCTCTCTTTTTTCACACTTGTGCCAAACCCAAAAGATGAACACACAGGTCGGACGGAGTATTCAGACTTGGCTGTAGTTAAAGTTTGAGTTCCCTTTTATCTCTAGCTAATGTCTTCAACATGAAATTACAAAAGTGGCTGCATCCAGTATATTTTGTGATTGTGCTCATGGCACTCTCGGGATATCAACACATATTATTCTTAAAGGTCCCATGGCATGAAATTTTTACTTTCTGAGGTTTTTGAACGTTAATGTGAGCTCCTCTACCCTGTTTAGGGCCCCCCCATGGCTAAAAGTTGCGAAATGTGTAAACTGAGCATTTGCGATCCTTTTCTGCGTTTGAAAAAAACACAGCTCAAACAGGCGATTCTGAACAAGGAAACTTTCTGACGTCACATCGAAAATGCCGTTCCACCCCCCCATCTGTGTTTCCACACTGTCTCTGTAAATCACGCCCAGAGAGTTTGGACTGCGAAGGAGCTACGCAATGCGAAATGCGTTTTTTTGTTTGCCTGGAGGCACGTGTGAGTGTTTCTAGGCTCGGAAGTCCTTTATCCGACCCTCTGGACCTCTGAAACAGCAGTGGTTTAATTTTATTTTCTGTGAAAATTTGTTTTTTTTTCATTGAAACGGCTCTCCTTTCTTCCTTCGCGCATAAAACGCGGAAGTGGGAGACAGCGCAGAGCGCAGCGCTAATCCAGGAAACAGCGGTGCATTTGCCCCCCCCACCCGCTGCTCTAACCTATCTGTGTCCTTCTCATTTGCATTCAAGCAACAACGCCCATAATGAGGTGTTCAGAGAGATATTTTTTTACCATGTCTGTGGTATGTGTCTTTCTCATGCTCTGAGTGTTGATTTTGAAGAAGGATTCATTTACAGTATTAGGGAACCATTAAGGCACCATATAAAAGCATCAAGAAGTACCATGTCATGGGATCTTTAAATAAAGTCTTAGGAATTTCTCTCTCTGGTTATATTTCATTTTAAATGTCAGCTTGGTTTAAAGGTGCACTATATAACTTCTCTGGTGTTGGGGATCTGTCACATACTTGTCTCCAAGTAATTATGAGATGTAACTGTTTTGCCTGGAATGTTCCACAGAATGGCATTAAAGTGATCTATCTTGCAATTATACAATTCCAGATTGTGGCAAAAGGAGAAATTCAATTTGTCAACTGGAAAAAGTTTATTTGGTCGAATACATTTTGCAGCTCATCCAAGCTGCTTCTTCAGTTCTGGTCAGACGCTGGTGGACACTGCCTGCTCTGCAGGGAGAAACTAACTACAATGAAGTTACTTTGAAACTACCACACCTACTTGTTTTCATTTTCTGTTAGTTAGGTAAGCCTATTCAATATGCAGTGGGAGTGGAGTGTGGGGTCTTGTTTGCAGAGCCATTCAGCAGACCCTCCAGGAATTCGCGATGTTGCGATTTGCAACTTCAACGCAACTTCAGCCAATCCCTGTGAATTCAGGGCGGTGTTGTAATTTTGACCAATCACCGCATATTTCCCGCAATTTTTACTAATTTCGACCAATCATCGGCGACATATTGAACGCCGACCAACTTCCTTCTGCCTTACTTCCGTGTGACGAAACGAAACTGCGGCCGTGTCCCAGTTCCCAGAGGGCACAGGTCGGAGCGCGGCCCGAAGGGGGCTCAGACTGCAGTCGAGGCGGTGCACACTTGCTCAGCCCGACTGCAGTCCGCGGACCGCTTAACGACTGCGGTCTTCGGACCGCGTGTTAACTGCGCATGGGACAAAAAAGAAGTGGGACAGCAGTCGTCGCGCCGGTGTACTGTCGAAATGCACTTCGGGCCACGCTCCGAGCCGCACGCTCTGGGAATTGGGACACGGCTTCTAATGGCAAAGAAACATGTCTGCGGCCAGCCATTTGCCCACAAAAATTTACAGAAAAAGACCGGGCGAAACAGTTCCCCTCCTAGTAGTAATTTATTTTCGATGTTGGTAAGGTTGTTTTAGGACCATATCTGTGATCTCTGTGTCCTTGTATTATTATTTGTCAGTAATAACTCAGTATTCAAAATATTACTCAATTTTAATTACAAAAAGGGAAAATCGCAACTATTTATCGCAACTTTCACTTCCTCCCGCAACAAAATCGCAACAAAAACCTTAAAAGCACCACAACTTTCATCACAACGTTTTGGAAAAGCTCACGCAAATTCAGGCATTTTAGCCCGCAACAATCACAAAAAATGCCCGCGAAATCCTGGGGGGTCTGATTCAGGCCCATAATGGGTGTTTTGGCATAATGGCTGTTATTCGACCAAATAAACTTTTGTCCAGTTGACAAATTGAATTTCTCCTTTTGCCATGGATTCTACCTGGACGACTGAAGGATTCTACACACAATCCCAGATTGTAAAAATGTGCATTGTTACTGTGAGTGGGGACACTCTCCACACATCCACCTGTAACTGGTTTGATGGTGCCGCCCACTTGTCTCCGTGGAGATGTATAATGCCATACTGTGAAATATTTCAAGCAAAATGATAACATCTTCTTTGACTTTTCAGACATGCAGCTAGCATACCCTCCACCAGAAAAGTTCCTTAGTGCAGCTTTAAGGTTAATATATTTGCAGCTATTTTTTTTCACTTCAGACACTTCCAGAAGTAGTAATTATAGCAAGTTTATGGACTCAGACCCTAACATTTTTTTTAATATTGTCTCTGTAAATTTCTTCAAACATAAAGTAATATCTGGTCATTGCGTTCCATCTGTAGTGTAATTGGCCTGTTTGAATCTGCACTTAATGAAATTACAGTATATGGCATCTTGGCTCCATGACTTCCATTACAGAGAATGAAAACTGTTGAAGCGCATTAAGTCATAGCTGCTGTCCGTTAGCGGGATACCTCGGGGAGCGGCTCTTGATCTCGGGGGACACAGTATCCACTTCCTCCTGGTGACACAGTGATATTGGAGACTGGAGCTTAGGGCACAGCTGCTCGGCCAACCCTTACACCACTGAAACTCCAGTGCCCGGGCAGCGCTCCTACAGCCCTCACGGCAACCTCGCTCATCTGACATACAAGTTTCATTTAGTTCTGCGATGCCACAAAACAAAGTCTGTGTTTTTCCTCCAGTCTGGTTCAGTTACAGACACTTGTGGCCTTTTTTAGACTTTAAACTTGGCTTTAGCTTCTGTTGGCTTTGTTTGTTGCGTCTTTGTTTAGAAGCTGCTCAACCACAGACAGATGGTCATGGCATTAGACTACCTGCATCTGCTGTATGTATGAAACAGTTAAAATACAATGTCTCAAACTGACATTTCTGTGTTAACCAGTTTGGCAACTTTGTCATATTTTACCATAAAGTAAGGTATATTCTAAATTCATCCTCCGCATTTGATCCATGCTTCAGTGCCACTGGGGTGAACTATCAGGAGAAATGCAGCTTTAGCAAACCCCGACTGACCATCTCCAGATCTAGACCTACCAGTACTTTTTTCCTACTTTTGCTTGTGAATTTTTGGTTGAAGGGGGGAAACTGGACCGCACAGACCACCCCCATGTTGCCCTCGAGCTGAACCTGGGTCCTACTTCTTGCTACCCACTCAACCACCATACCATCATGCAAACATTAAATCCTTAAATGATCTCATTACCTAAGAAGAATATGAATTATTTAACAATAATTATTCATACCGATTAGCTATAGGGATTTTGACTTTAGCATAATTATGCCTGTTTGTTGTGCTGTATTTGCCTACACCCTATTTCTAAAGCAACATTAATCAACCATACTTTATTTTAGGATGACGGGTTAACACTGTATTATATTTTTAGTTCAATAAAAGTCTATTTGAGTCTCACTTTGCCCAACTGGTGTGTGAGTTCTGGGATACACCTGCCGAGAGTATCATCTTCTTAAGGCCCTTCATTTTAAATCTGCCCACATTAAAGTATACAGCTGCTACTCCATACACATTCCTCCCATTCTTATAGCTTCTCAGCGGGCATTGCTAACTGTCTAGTCGCAGTGAATCCTGGCCTTTTGTGATAAGAACATGAAAGCGCTGCGACATAGAGGTATTCAGGACACAGGCCAAGCTCTGTTTTAACTGTAGCTAATTCACATCCACTTTATTTTATGCTTTGTGTCTTTGACAGTTTAACATATTCAGAGTTAACATGGCGACGAGTCCAAACTGTGTTGCAACTCGGAGGCAGAAACAGCACTGGCAGCTTCTCACCTCTTGTTCTCTTCAATCAGCATTCGTTTCTTGGAAAGTTGAATCATGTGTCCTAATCTTTCTGACATGACGCTATAAAATGGCCATAAAACAATGAGAGAGCATCTGGTTTCAGTCAAACATCTCACCTGTATTTGCTCTGTATCTGCCGTCATGACATCCAGCCTCGATTGAGACATCGTTTTTATTGTTTAGATTATTGTACAGATGAAAGACAAAACGCAGGGTCCATGGTCCATGATTGTTGTGAGAAGAAACAGAAAGAAAGAAAGAAGGTAGCAAGGTTCCGGGTTTGACTTAGGCTCAGGCCTTTCTGTGTGGAGTTTGCATGTTTCTCTGGTTTCCAACCCAAAATATGCACATAGATAATATTCTCTAGCTAAAGTAACCAAGCAGTAGATCAAGCTTAGCTCATGATCTGGAGCTGGGTCCCTGTCACACTCAGGTAACAGGTTGCTGCAGCAGGAGGGGTCAAATTGAGAGGACACATTTTCTTGTTGCAATTTTAGTTATTCTCAATAACTGGCACCATGAGTCATGACCAAACAACAGTGAAATCCTTATATTCTTACTTTCACATTGTCGTATAGAACACCATTGCTCTAGTGTGTAGGTTATAAATATAGATTCAATTGAAAAGATACATTTTTTTTGCTTGTGAAATTGTCACCATTATTTTTTCTTTAGTCAACATCATTTTGTTTTGACCTGGTTAACACATGATTATTGATTAATCATAATTTAGACCTCTCAATAGCAACACCTTGGTAGAGCCCTCTTCTCTCCTCCTGGACATCATTACCACTATAAAGAAAAACAAAAAAAACATATGGCATGCAACTCAGGCCCTGTGGTCGTTGTCTGCTTTGTGTATTATCCAAAAATGTCTTTTATTATGGTACGTTTTGCTTTTTATTACGCATCTTTCATGGGGAATAAATAGCATATGATTGTCTTTGTTGCATTGAGTTGAAGAATGCAAAAGCCACAATAGAAAACAGTGGGGTAGTCATACTGCTATATTTATCATAAGGCTCTTTTCTATGGTGTTAATGTGGGGCTCTTTTGCTCCTTGTTTCACTCAAGAATGTTGTTTTTCTCCGTCCAATGATTGTTTTTCACATTTGTGCCCAGACTTACATGTAAATCTGACATGTGGTTGCATTGAGTAAGAAAGCTGGCACACGCTAGAGTTTGGAAAATACATAAACGCCCCAGCCACGTTTTCTCATTACTTTCCACAATACATAATTAATTAATTCAGTGGTTTAATTTAGTTTCAAGCAGTTTAGTTTAATTAATTTGTAAGTACCAATTAAATAATTACTTTTAGCAGGGAGCAAGGCCAAGTTATTTAATCCATCTGTCACCCACGGTGTTAAGCACTTGCTACAGAAAGAAAGCATATTTTTATACATATTGGTGGTTTTCAGATGGAGCTAGTTTTCCCTATTAATTACATTGTACTTTGACATGAAATATCCAAAAGTTAAATACACAATTGTTGAACTTGGACCTGATCATTTTTATAATACAACAGTTAATTTTAGCTGCCTCCGTACTGTGCTGAATACAGCTCTGGAAAAAAAATAAGAGACCACTGCAAAATTATATAAAGTTTTTCTGATTTTACTATAATAATGACAAAAAAGATGCATCTTTTAAGACCTCAAACAATGCAAATAAATAAGATCAAATTCATTTTAAAACAACATAATACTAATGTTTACACTTAAGAAGAGTTCAGAAATCAATATTTGGTGCAATAAGCCTTATTTTTAAACACAGCTTTCATGCGTCTTGGCATGCTCTCCACAAGTCTTTCACATTGTTCTTGGGTGACTTTATTCCACTGCTGGTGCAAGAACTGAAGTAGCTCAGCTTTGTGTTTGTATTGGAATTCAACAGACGCTGGAATGGAATGGCTGTAATACATGTAGAGATGCTGATTTCAGAAAAAAATGCAGTGGTCTCTTTTTTTTTTTCCAGAGCTGTATTACTGGCCTATAGAATGCAATGTGGTGTCATCTGAAACTCTTGCCTGACAGTGTCATCCCTGCAGTTCCTTGTATATGACATACACAGGAAATGTCGCCTAATCAAAACGGAACAAATTGTAGAACTGCGCGATTAAGCCAAAAAATTATATTATGATTATTTGGCTCATAACTGAGATCATGATTATTTCAAATGATTACTTGTATACAGAAAAAAACAACAAATTTTACTTGTGTTTTTGTGAAATAAAATGGTTTGTCTATATTACTATTGTATTTATATGTTCCAGTCGGGAAAACCCAACGCAGTCATCACGTGTTTTATATGTTAAATAGAAGTATGCTCCGATATACTTGTCAGGATTTTCCTCTGTATCAAAGTCATACAACATTATGGTCAAAGTTTACATGTTTAAGCTGGTAAGCATTTAGAGTGACCACTGCAGTACTGTTTCTCTCTGACATGTCGACATCAAAAGCTGGAGATTTAGCATGTCACCATTAGCCAATTATGACTTTGGGACAGACCTTCACTTGAACAGTTTAAAGCCGCCCTGTCCCACAAGATGAAGGGGCAAAGATGAACTCAGATGGGGGTACCAGAGGCATAATGGCCCCTTGAGAGTGCTACCATGTGTGAGTGCCCCGTCTGGATGCTGTCTAATTCAGTGACAGATGCCCCGGAGCTGCCAGGGTCAAAGTCCAGGCTCCAAAACTACCACAAGAAATGATCGCTGTGAGGCTGGACCAGTGATGTCAACTACACTGTACAAGTTGAGCCTTAGGGGTGTTGAGATTATTTGGTTAATCAATTATCATGATAGTTAAGGTCACAATTAAATCAGTATGTACAAAAAATAATGAACAGAAAATGAGTTCACTTCAATCTACTCAAAAAATAAATAAGTAAACCATGTTAAAGCCTCAGTATATAACTTTTTATCAAAAAAATAGAAGTTTAGTAAAAGTGTTTTGGTTTTTCCCCATTTTGGTTGTCTCTATTTCACAGAAAAATATTGAAAAACATGTGTCCTTACTCATCTGGACACATGTGTTTTTGCATCTCTAAATACTGACTCCTATTTGGCCTGTAATAGTTGTCGTGCTTGATTTCTTAAAAATGTTTGGCATAAAACGAATCCAAAATTTCTGGTTCCGTGGAATCATGCTGGTGACATGCCTCCTCCAGAAAGTTACATAGTCTTGTGTTAAGCGTAAATTCCAGTCATTTCAACTCCGAGATATGTCTGTTTTGCCGTGTAAATCCAGCGATGTGGTCAGTAGCAGGGTACAAGCAGGAGCAGTGTTGGTTTCATGGATGAGAGGATGACAAGTGTTACTGGCACAGAGAGAGCAGGTCACCTTTGATCCTTCAGCTCCAGTCTTGTGCCCTCACAGCTGTGTTTGCTCCTCTCAGACACTGCACGGCCTGTCCACTTTCTCTGCCTCATCAGTCTCCTTCAGCAGCTCTGACACGGACCCCCGCCCCCCAAACCTGGCTCCAAAATACTCACTGAATGTAGTTGGCTGCGAAATATTGAGAGAATACTGCTGTTTTGGGGGGCTGATGCATGAAGTGGTTCACTGACATAATAATTATTCTTATAAATGTATAAAATAAATGTATAAAATTGATACAGTATCATCATTTCTTGCTTCGCTCTTTCTAATATGATTTAGTTTTTCCTAATTTTGTTGTAACTATTAATGTTTTGTCCTCTCTCATACATTAAATGATTATTTATGATTATTAATTAAACTCTTATTTTTAAGTGCTCATACTTTGACAATTTATAGCTACTCCACCCACCTCTGGTGGTAAATGACACTGACACTGCTGCTTAAATAACACTGACACTGCTGCTTAAATGACACTGACACTACTGCTTAAATTACACTTAAATGACACTGACACTGCTGCTTAAATGACACTTAAAGGACACTGACACTGCTGCTTAAATGACACTTAAAGGACACTGACACTGCTGCTTAAATGACACTTAAAGGACACTGACACTGCTGCTTGAATGACACTTAAAGGACACTGACACTGCTGCTTGAATGACACTTAAAGGACACTGACACTGCTGCTTAAATGACACTGACACTGCTGCTTAAATGACACAATTTGAGTTTTATTACGCTACATGTTGTGTGTTTTACCTATTTGTATTATATACAAGTTTACTGTACTTTTGCTACAGGTATATGTGATGTTTTAGTCATGGTGTTTATTGTCTTGTTTAAGATAAGATAAGATAAGATAATCCTTTATTTGTCCCACAATGGGGAAATTGCAGTGTCACAACGCAAGGTTCAGAAACAGTTGGAAAATTTGAGCATGCATCAAAATTAAGATAAATAATAATAATAAGTATGTACAATCAACTAAAAAAACACAACACTGTAAGGTTAAAAGGCACAGGAACGCTGCACAATAAATGTCTGATTCTGAGCAGTGAACAAACAGCAGTTAAACTCCAGTAGAGTAATATATAATATCACTACAATAAAGTGACTCAGATGATTGTGTACAGTGCAGTGATGGGCAGTGGTTGTTAAATAAGTAGAAGGTAAAGTGACTTTAAATAATATTGCACATTGTAATTATTACTATGGAGATGACACATGGTTGCTATGGAGATGAACATGACTAGCATTGATCATTGTACAGTCTGACAGCAGCAGGAAGGAAAGATCTGCGAAATCTCTAACACAGCGAGGGTGAATCAGTCTGTCACCGATGCTGCTCTCCAGAGCCGACAGAGCGTCCTGCAGGGGGTGACACTCATGGTCCAGCATAGACATGAGTTTAGCCAGGACCCTCTTGTCCCCCACCTGCTGCACCGAGTCCAGAGGACAGCCCAGGACTGAGCTGGACTTCCTGATGACCTGTTCACTGTGGGCCTAGGGGGCGCTGCAATTTCAATCCTGTGTGTACAACCTGTACATATGTTTTTTGACAATAAAGCTGAATTTTGAACTTTGAACTTAAAGTTGTTTTATCAGTTAGTCGAACTATCAGTCTAGCCATTTATTTTGTCTGAGAAAATCTGAAAGATTCTTTATACAAACGAATGCCACATTGATCTCTACCACACATTTTACATTGTCACTTTTGATATCAACTTCTTTAATAGGACTTAACCGCATTTTGCACTACCTGACCAGAGAGAAACGAAATTTCGATTCACTGTATGTTGAACACATATGGCAGAATTGACAATAAAGCTGACTTTGATCTTTGATCTTTGATTTAAACCATGTTGTAAATGTCATACTTTTTCATGGAACGTGTCATGTCCTTTATGCTTGCAGACGCACATATCCCGGTTGCCTCCTGGGACTGTCCCCGGTCAGTCTCTCGCCATCGAAGGGGGCGTCTGTCGGCTCATGAACTCCTCAGACTGACCCACAACTGCCCTGGTCTACACCTTGGTCTAAATCCTGGTCCTCACCCTGGTCTACTGGGCTCCCACAGCAATACTCTTATTCACTTACTTCCCCCCAAACCCTACTCCCTCCCCCCTTTAACGTTCCACTACCACCACTTTAGTGAAGCCACACATAATGAGCTTTAGCTATTACAACAGGTGCCCGGAAAGAAGGGATGTTTGCTTACTTACTTACTTAACTTTGTAGTGCACTTAAAGAACTTCATTGTGTTCCAGCATGTGACTCTATGCCATTTCCCTTCCTCTCCCAAAAGCTTTTCTTGGGACACCTGGATGAGACTTGATGCTCCATATTTTACTCTTACTTAAACCCCGTTAGTGGCATTTTGTGTTTGTACATAAGCTATTATTATTTAGGAAAGCAGGGTAATCTGTGAAGTTCATTTATAAGAGTGATTTGGTTTTGAAATTGTTTATTTATCTGGTTGCTACACCATACTGAATGCTTGCTTGCCCAATGTGAAGGGAAATTATGCATACTCGCCATATTACTTTCTCACTTTACATATATTAAAGTATATTGTTTGTCAGATTGTAACAGAATTGTGATTGTTCAGTTTATCATAGATCATAGACTTTGCCTTTCTCAAATTGTTTTTATTGTAACTTTCTTTCGCATGCATATATCTACAATAAGCCAGATTTACAGTAAGCTATGCATATATGGAGTGATTTGTAGTGCTCAGGTAGCAGCTGCCAATCTTTGACTGTTAATATCACCTGAATTTGTTATCAATTTTGTATAGTCACACTTTAAAAAGTTTTTACAAAATGTTATGTTTCGAAAGCCCATGTGATGGTGCTGGTAAATTTTACTTGAACGGTGTGATGGTGAAATCGATTATAGTGGTTTGACTAAGCTACTCTAGAGCTTGAACTTGAAATTACAGCTAATATAACTATAAGCTATTGTAACTGCACAGCTCTTAACAGTGCCCACAAGGTCAATAAAGCCTGTCTTGTTACAGTTTCGGTCAAGATTGTAATCTTTGTTTAATCCAGTATTTCTTCTTTGATTCCCAGTAATGTAAAACCACTGTATGTTTTACTATTTCCAGAGCATTTTGTGAAAACCCATACAGGCTGCATATGTATAGACTTCTCTGTGACTGCCAACATCATAGTGCCTGAAAATTACATGTTGAATGCAAGAGAAAGAAAGCTGAGAAACCTTTTAGGCTGGGAGTCTGTCTACTCCCAGCCTAAAAAGTGTATGACTACCTTTACCTACTGCGTTTGAACCATGTGAAATAATAAAAATAAAATGGTCTGCTAGTGTGTGACTACAATGGGCCATCAGGCATAAGCACTGACACAAATGAGATCAATAAAAATGTCTCCATGGAACGAGCATGTAGCAGATCCCTGACATTTTCCACAGTACAGTATTAGTATTGCATTAGACTTGCCTATTTTGCACATTGCACATACATTCTTTTTGTGAGCGGTGTCACCTCTCCAGGTCTGACCTATAACCTGCCCTGGTGGCACTGCTTGCTCATCCATTTAATGCCATGTTATGAAACATTTCAGGCAAAACAATAGCATCACCTCAGTCAAGCAATGGCCCTGCATTACACAAAATTGACTGTTTTGAGCTTTAAGCCATATTATAATCCTGTTACGGCACGGTAGCTGAGTGGCTAGCGCTCTTGCTTCACAGCAAGAAGGTTCCGGGTTCGATCCCCGGGTTGCCCAGGCCTTTCTGTGTGTGTTCTGTGTGGAGTTTGCATGCATGGTCTGGGTTCAATCCCCGGGTCGCCCAAGCCTTTCTGTGTGGAGTTTGCATGTTCTCCCCGTGTTTGGGTGGGTTTCCTCCGGGCACTCCGGTTTCCCCCACCAACCCAAAACATGCTCCATAGGTACCTCCAGCTTAGGTCCTGACCAAGCCGAAGCAAGAAGATCATGGAGATGGTCCCCGGGCGCCCTAATGTGTGCTGCCCACTGCTCCTAATATACTGTATATATATATATATATATATATATAGGATGGGTTAAAATGCAGAGAAGAATTTCTCCAGTGTGAGATCAATAAAGTCACTTCTTCTTATCAAAAATAAACCTGGTGTTATGTTTTCATTCACACATTTGAGTAACCCTTTATTATTTGTCTGTATCTCTAAAGCTCAAAAGATCATGCTCTGTGGACTTAACCCTTTTCCTTTTGTTCAGTAGAAAATTCAAATGATTAGAGTGAAGGTGCGTGGAGATTAAAAACATAGTGGAGCACGTCTTGTATTACCAAATTACATCACAAGGTGGAACAGTGTGTTGTCTGTTTGAGAGAAGAACTCTGCCTACATATGCAAGGTGTGTGTGTTAAACGTGTGAATCAAACAAAACACAACTCCAGGTCTGTTTGTGATGAGAAAACAACATAATAAAAGCTATTTTTCATAGATGAAAAATAGCCTAATATAATTCCTTTAAAGGGACAGTGTGTAGGATTCGTGGCGCATAGGTGGTTAGTAGCTATTCCACTTCCTCTTTTGGCTATGGCAGACCTCGAGGGTCACCCGGGCGCGCCGTAGCGCGTGCCCGCGCCGCTGTATACATAAAACGCGGTCCCCCGTTCACTTTTTTTTTTCTTTTCGCATGAAAACACACAATCCCGATCATGATTCATGACAATCTACACATCAAATGAAACCTTACAGTCTCCTCTTTTTGACTATGCAATTCATTTCCCTGCAAAACAATCACTCCCCGAGCACATGGGGCTTTTATACAGAAAAGCACAAAACGAGGTTTGTTAGCTTACCTTTGAAGGCTCTGCACAGGTCAAACTCTGTATTTCACCATAAACTTGGTCTCAATCTGTCCATAAGGATCCAGCGAATAAAATCCAGTAAAACAATTTAGTCCAAAATACGTGTTATATCCATTACGATGTGTGATACAGCAGCATGCTTGTTTACACGAGGCTCCCCCCTTCCCCCCTCCCCTTCCCCTTCTCTCCTTCGCTCCTCTGCTCCCACATGCAGCGCGGCTGAGCAGCTGTTAGCAGGAGCCTCGGCGAAAGATGAGCCCAAATGTCCTTCTGCGGCTCTCGTATTCAAAATGGCTGCCTCTATATGGGGAAGATCCCCCTTTTATGTGACTATATCTAAGTCCAAAAGAATACTTTGATTTCATGATGGAAGTGAAAAGGCTTGGAAAACAATGTATTTTTGAATGGGTATCTTCAATTTCAGTAATTAACGGGTAAAAATCTTACACACTGTCCCTTTAACAGCAGGCTTGGAGATGGACTGTGTCTCACTTTGGTTTGTCTTTCAGGTGTAAAATGTCCCGTCTGTCGTGACATCGCTCAGGCCCAATGCGGTTGACAGCTGTGACGGGCCGGCCGGCAGAGGGGCTTGTGTAATGAGACAGGGGGCTGTACTTGTGTTTGTTTTGGCTGCTCGTGACCCTGGCTTGATCTTGAGGCTCCATCTTAACGGGATACGCCTGTTACCTCCTCGCCCTGCACCCACCCCACTCCACACCATTAGCTTGATTATAAGCTATTACAGCTAGTCCCCTTCTTTTCATCAATCTGTGTTGCTGGGAGACCCTTCAGCACTGTTTTAAAGACCTTTTCCGACATCCAACCTTTCTTTTTTGTTCCTCTCTGTCTCTCTCACACACATGTCTCTCTCCCCTCTCTGGCTCTTCTACCTCTCTTTCTCCCCCTCATCCTCCCTTATTGTTTTTTTACACCCTTATTGTATCTTTCTCTCTCTACCTTGCTTTCTCTCATCTTTTTCTTGTTTTCTACTCTCAATTTCTTCCCCTTTTCTACCCCTCTCTCTCTTTCTCTTTGACCTGTCTCCATCTCTGCTCCTCCTTTTTTTACTCTCTATCTCTTCCCTCACCCCCCTGTCTCTTTCTCCCTCTCTCCCTCTTATTCTCTCTACCTTCCTCTCTCCATTTCTTCTACTCTTTTTGTACTATCTCTCTATCTCTCCTCACTCTCTCACACTCACTCAACCACCCTCTTCTCTCTCTCTCTCCTCCTTTCTCCCCTCTCTAGCTCTTCTACCTCTTTCTCCCTCTCATCCTCCCTTATTGTTTTCACGCCCTCTTTCTTTTACTCATCTACTATGTATCTCTCTCTTTTTCTCTCTACCTTGCTTTCATCTTTTTCTTGTTTTCTACTATCAATTTCTTCCCCTTTTCTACCCCTCTCTTTCTCTTTGACCTATCTATCCTCCTCTCCCTCACTCTCACACTCACTCAATCACCCTCTTCTCTCTCCTCTCTTCTCTTCTCTCCCTTGTTTTCTACTCTCTAATTTCTCCCCCCTCTTTCTCTTTGACGTATCTCCATCTCTGCTCCTCTTTTTCTATTCTCTCTTCCCCCACCTCCTCTCTCTCCCTCTCATTCTCTCCACCTTCCTCTCTCCATTTCTTCTACTCTTTTTGTACTATCTCTCTCTCTCCTCCTCCTCTCCTCTCCCTCGCTCTCTCTCTCACTCACTCAATCCCTCTCTTCTCTCTCTCCTCTCCTCTCTTCTCTCCCTTCGCTTTGAAAACAGATCCCAGGTCTTTAAAAAGTGGATGGGACTCCTGAACCATTCAAGGTGTATCCAATGCCCCGCGCTCAGCAAGCCTCTTAAATGCAAAACAGACGGCGCAGCAAATAAAGATCAAAGCCGGTGCTAGCCTCTCCTGCCCGACCCGCTGTCCACACATGCCAACCGCCCCTCCTTGCCCCCTTTCTACCCCCTCTTCCCCCTGTCCACCCTCCCTCTCGCTCTGCTGTCATAGTCCTCAACTCAGGGCCACCAAACCCCCCGTGACACTGTTACAGCTCTCAATGTCAGTGTTTATGAGCCAGGCACACAGGGTTAAAACTGGAGCGTGTTTGTGGATCTCATTGTCACATAAAGGCAGCAGTGACCCTGGGGATAAGCTACAGGCTAAAACTTCTGTTGGCCAGACTTGAAGCCATTTTCTATTTAGCTCGTAGTTATTCTTTACTAAGTTGTCATATTGTCTTGGAGTGATTTATGGCAATGCAGTGCTTTGATTTGAGATAAAAGAGAGTCCGGAGCATTCGGATTCGAGAATGGTATGTCTAAATTTGACATACATCAGCTTTTAATATGCAGATAAAATTCTACAGACTCAACCACCTGCCATGGTGTAATGCCAAGTGCTGTGCGGTGGTTCATCAGTTTGATAACGCTTTACAGTCATGATTACTGTTAATAATTCATAGCATTTATATAGCGCCTTTCATGACACCCAAAGCGCTATACAGTTCATTGTTCATTCACTCCACACTTGGTGGTAAGCTACTTTTTGTAGCCACAGCTGCCCTGGGGCAGACTGATGGAAGCGAGGCTGCTAATCTGCGCCATCGGCTCCTCCGACCACCTTCACCCCAGACAATACACTTTTCTCCATCTCCCGAACCGGTTCCCCTCAGTTGGACTTCTGACCCCTACCCTCCTCCGCTGTTCCCTCTGGACCCTGTCATCTGGACTCTCCCTGGACACTGCATCGCCCTTGTTTTCCCCCAGACCCCCTTTCTTTACCTGGGATAATCCCTTTGGACCTCTTCACTCCCCCTGTTTTTCTTTCTCGGCCCCCCCTTGTATTTCCCCCAGGTACCTGTTTGGCCCGGCCCACCCCCTTCAAGTCCCTTAGCCCTTGTACCCAGTAGTGTTTGTTCCCGTGCCCACATCCCTCAATGTGTCTTCTGAGTACTTTGCGAATGTTATTATGGTTTTAAAACATGTAACTTTAATTATAAGAGATAAAAAAATAAAAATAAAAAAACTCCACTTTCATACTAGGCAATGTGGGTGAAGTGTCTTGCCTAAGGACACAATGACAGTTTTTGCGACTGGATGAATTCCCAGCGGTCTCCCTTCCAAGTACTAGCCAGGCCCTGCCTTGCTTAGCTTCTGAGATCTGACGAGATCAGACTTTGACAAGCCGGTGTGGCCGGTATGTTCTCCTCTATCCAGGCTTGAGACTGTCACAAAGACTACACTGGCTAATTAAAGTTTAAACAAAATATAAAATGTGTTTAGACTGAGAAATTGTTGCATTCTTCTTGCACTATGTAACTTCTCTGGAATGCCACTTCACTGCCGCTTTTTGTCTTCTTGGTTATTGCTTTACATGGAATGTTCCAGAGTATGACATTAAGCCAAATGTATCTGTCTTGCATCTATTCCATTACTGCTGAGAAGTGCATTGAAATATGTGCATTCTTACTGAAAGAAGGATGCCTTAAACAGATCTGACTTATAACTTGGCCCTCTTGCATGACCTACCACTTCTATGCTATGCCATAACATCTCCATGGAGACAATCGGGTGGGAGGCTCTCCATCAGAAAAGTTACATAGTTCACCTTTAAGGCAGTCATAAAAGAAATATTGCATTTATCTTGACATACAGACATAAGATAAAATGTTTCATACCCAACTCCTCAAATGTACTTAGCTCCAGTCTGTCCAGTGCAGAGGTTAATTAAGGCCCTCTCAGATGCTCCACAGCTACTTGACCTGTTTGTTTAGCTGTACACCCGACCGTATGTTTAAGCCCCTCACTCTTTCCTCACATGCCTCTTTTCAAAAACTGCATTTATTGTAACTCTGACCTGTAACTAGGCCTGGTGGATTCGCCACCTTGTCTCCTTCGAGATAGATATGTTTAATGGCATACTGTAGAAGATTTCAGGAAAAAAGAAAACATCTCCATGGAGTCAAGCATGTGACGGACCTTTCACCAAAAAGTTACATAGTTCAGCTTTAAATTACATACAATAAAACTACTCTAAGCTACATTTTGTTTTAGTCACTCATCAATCTAAGTACCACACCTATTCTGCAATATCACATTTTGGGTTAAGGTCAACTATTCCAGATTAAAAGCGTAAAGAGCAAGGCTTTTAATTAGGTTTGCCAGAGCAGTTAGAGCCCTGTGGTACTGTGGTGCAGACACTTCCTGGATTGTGCAACACCACCCATAATGTTACACATGGCAGCAGCAGCAACTGAGAAGAAAGTGAAGAAAGTGGAGTTAAAAATTGCTTTCCCACAAACGCCGCCGCTTCACAACTAAACTGACGCCTGATTGTTGTCACACACCATTTAAAACTGCAAGTGTTTACCATTGGGAGCGTTTCGTAAGGTCCAGCAGGGGTGAAGTGCTTGTACAATTTGTTTTCATGTTACAGAGTTGGCAGATGTATACGATGTAGGTCTGCGCTATAATGATGTATAGATTATGGACATAATCACATATATAAATCATTCAGTGAAAAATGTGTGTGTTTTCCTTTTCATTTTCCACCTAGAATCAGACATGTGTACAAAGAAAAAACATGTGTTGAGCTTATTATTACATTATTGAAGGTGCACTGTAACTTTTCTGCTGGAAGGTCTACCAAGTCTGCTGTTGTTGCATTGCTTGGAATCTTCCACACTGGCATTTAACTTATCTCTCTTGAATGTACACAAGTGATCATAATAATATGTAAAACGTTCTTAGCATTAGTCCAGTTATTTACCTTTATAAATAGTAAAACCTTACAACGCTTTTGTGTGACTGAATCTGTCAGACCGGTGATTAAAGTACATAGTAAGAGTTAGATATTATTTCCTTCTTCTAACTAAAATAGAGGCAAAATACCAACAATCATATCTTGGCGATGCTTAATGAGCCGTTTGAGATCCTTGATGATACACCACTAATTTGGAGCTGCGGACGCTTTAAAACATACCAGTCCGGGAAATAGTAACACAAAAGGCCCTATCATGGTTAACGCTAACTTCAATTATACTTATAGTCTTATAGTCTTTTCTATTTACTTCATGACACTTTCTAAAAAAGGTTTTAAATAAACTGTACTTGTGCAAATATCATTGCTTTCCACATATTCTCAAACTTCTCACACAACTACTTTTATTTGAACTACTCATTAGAACAAACATTTGCACCAGCATCTCCAACCGCCACCAATTAGTTGTATTTATGGTACATCACAATATTATACCTATTGTTTACCTATAGCAGGGGTGTCAGGGGTCAAAACCGGCCCTCTGACCAATTTTGTTGGCCCCCAGGGATCCTGCTGAATTGGCCCAAATGATCATAGAGCCATTGAGCAATACTTTTTACTTCAAATTCCAATATCTCAATCAGTGCAACCTCAATAACAACTCACGGCATTCTGATACAGACCTAAAATTTGCGTTCTAGGACTTTTAAAGGCGTTGTGGCTCCGTCAAACTCGTATAAAATGCATCTATCTGAAAGTCTCACTGTACTCACCAGCTGTCTACGGCCCTCCACTATGAATATGTTTGTATATGCGGCCCTGAGTGGAAAAAGTTTGGACACTCCTCACCTATAGTTTAGCATGGGGCTAGAAGCAGGTCAGATTCTATGGGAGAATGCTGTTTAACTGTCAAATTTCAGATTTGTTGACCTGGTTTATAGTTAATACCTCTTAATTGCTGCGCCTATCAATGTGAAACAAATGTGAAAGTTTTTTTTTTTTTTTTCATAATAGTGTGGATGTGGTGTCAGTATTCAACCCCCAAAGAACCAAACCATAATATGTGTCGCATTTGTGTAGCCAATCTCAAATAGATTCTAACAAAGTTCAAGATTTATGGATCATAAATGTGGATACATATTTCAAAAACAGTTAGTTTCCCAAACAGTTTTATAGCTCCCTGTCCTCCATCTTAAATTAACGGCAAATTGTAGACTGAACGCAACCTAATAGCTACCTGCAAAACACAGTCATAGAGTTGGTTCATCCAGGGTGAAAACTGACAGTAGAACCACCAACCTTCCAGTTATAAAGCAACCGCTCCAAAATAATCCTTATTTTCTGTCTAATACCTATGTTCTTTTGGTTTGGCACTGGACCATAGAACAGGGAGTGGAAGAGTTATAGCTCAGTGGAGACACGTGGGGCCTGTCTGCGGAGGAGCTATCGGAGCAGGGGGGAGGAAGGCCTAATGTTTTTAAATGAAGATGAACACCTCCCTTTGATCTGCCTTTGGCCTCTTCTCTCAGATAAAAAACAGCACCACTTACAGTAATCTCAGCCTCCAGACAATCCTCTACGCAGGGCAGGACTTAAAAAAGGAATACGTGAACAGTTTTTGTGTAAAGTTCTTTTTTTTTTTTTACTTCAGTGCATTGGTAAATGGATAAATAAGGAACAACTTTCACACTCTTCTGTATCTGTATGTAGACCATATGTAGAGGTGGGTAGAAGTAATTGGTGTATCAAGAACATTTCAAGGATATTTAATCAAGTCACCTTTTAATTACACTGATCTACACATTTTTGGACTTGATCTGCTTCTGAGATAAAAGTGGCTAAATCTCATTTATACTGATAAGATGAACTGAAAATCAATTGATAACTGTGCTGGTTAGCTAATGTATTCAAGATATTTAATGATATTGTTTCAAAATCGCATCTGTTTATAAAATAGATTTAGGCATTTTTGCTTAAAAATATTTATATTTTGAAAATATTTAACTTGCACTTCTTTATCCGTGAAGAAATAGACAAGAAATATCTTAAGACATCAGGTGCACACAATTTCGAGGCATCTCTCTTACGTGAAATAAAAAAATATTTGATGTTAAAACTCTAGCCATATTAAAATGAATGTATGTGAATGTGCAGACAGGCTTTCAGATAGAACTGGTTGTTTGTAGACACGCTGTACCTCCTGATAAACTACAGTTTTTTGCCTTATTTTGCATAAATTTCCTATTTTGACCCAATACTATATCTTGGAAACTATAGCCAGTCAACATTTCTGACTTACTTTTTCGTTATTAGTGACCTAAACCAAAAAAAATTATTATATTTTATCAAGTCACCTTTTAATTCCAAGCATTATACCTTTACTCCTATTTGAGTACAGGATAACAGTATGCTTCAGTAAAAGTTTTAGTTAAATTTGATTACTCTTCCTACTATGAAGTCTGCAGCTACAAGCTTTTGTGTGACAGTATTTCTTCTATTAATTATATATTATAAAATTTCTTGGCTGCCATTCTGCTCCGATGGCTTTAAAAATGATACCCTGTAGCCTTCACTTTGATTGTTGAAGATCATCAGACTAGACCATGTAATCTCATACTGTACGTCAAAGCTCTCTTCATTATAAATATGTGATTTGGTGTGCGTAATTGTAGTTGCAAATAAAAGGGATCGCTGTGATGCATGTGGAGGAATCTTCAGTTTAACAGTGAAGAGCCTGAAGTGTATGGGACATGCTTGGGCCTGCCGTACCATGTCAACCCGGACATCTTTTACCATAGACAAGACAGGAATGAGTCTTGTATGAATGGCGTTCTGTGTGTGACAATGACTGCAGCACTCAGCATAGAGCCAGTGGTCAGAGAGAGAGAGAGGGAGAAATGGGAGAAATGGTCCAGACTACAGCGGGCGAGTATGTGAAATTACCCAGGAATGTGAGGAGACATGCCAAAGACAGAAGAATTTGAGTCGCATTCACAAGCAACCTTAGCCTCCTCTGTGCTGAAGGAATACCCCAATCCCATCAAAAGGCCGGCCATGAAAGCTGCGCGGTGATGGTACTAATGGAAGTCTTGTGCGCTGGCTTAAGTCTGCTGCAGGAGGTTATAACCCCAAAGATAAGGTGGTTTTTCTGCCTCTCAAATCAATGTCCTCTGACAGTGGCTGCCAGATCTCAGGCTTTGTTCACTGTGGTGTCAGAAGAAAACCAAGTTATGATCAAGTGACAGGGTCAAACTGCATGAGAAGAATACACTTATTAGGACAATTATAATGGGTGAAAAAATAGACATTCAAGCATTCCAGTGTTGGTTCAAGTACAAATAATTCATATTTGGAGTTCAGTTCATAAACAGATATTGTTTTTTAGTATAGTTAGTTTTTAGTTTTTAACAGTATATTTGGGGTGATTTTCTTAAAGGTGCACTATGTAATTTTTTGGTTGGGGGTCTATCACCTGCTTGTTTCTATGGATATGTCATTGCTCTGCCTGGAATGTTCCACAGTATGACATTAAACAGCTTTAGCTTACATTTATTAAATTACTGGTGGTTTTGTAGCACAAAAATTACCTTGAAAAACAAGTATTTTGACTGAGCTGAGTTACCTCTCCACAGAACTGACCTGTAACTTGCTCTGGTTTGGTCTCCATGAAGATAGAAAGTTTAATGCCATACTGTGATACATTCCAGACAATTAATAACATCTCCATGGAGAAAAGCATTTGATGGAACTTCTACCAGAAAAGTTCCACAATTCAACTTTAAGAAGGGACGGGATATTTGGGATATTTTATTGCACTAAAGGACTTTTTTTTCACTTGACAGTTGCAATCCTCTTTGCAAACTCTTCAGTTGTAATGTTATCAGGGCTCTGTATTCTAGATGGTGCCTTAGTCAACCTCTAGTCTCAACTCTTTTATTGGGATTATAAGGATAATATACTCAATAGCAAAAAGGAAAGCACCAGTTAAGGGGAGTTTTAAAGTGACTTTACAGTTTAGTTTGCCTTTTAGTAGTAGTTCTCTGTATTCATAGTTGTTCTTGCGCAAGATCCTTATAATTTTGAGAATTTTATCTCGCACCACGAGACTCTGTTGATTCATCTGCCCTGTTGTGTGGCTTAGTGGTAAATCTGCAGCCCATATGTAGTTCTGAACATTGATCGATTGCTGTGTTGTCCCGTTGAACACATGGGGTAAAAATGTGTAAACAAAAAGAAATTGCAGAATTAAAACTACAACATTCCTTAGTAGTTATAATTACTTTCCACTCATACACAATGTAACCTACATGTTTACGATTACAACTGAACCACTGCCAAATCATAAACCAATTGCTTTTTAACAATTTATTTATAGATTTGTATCTTAAATTCTTTCCGTACAACTGCATTATTCACACATTCTCTTCGCTCTGTTTAGCTTTGGCGCTAACTTGAGGAGAACCAAATTAAATCAAGTTAGCATTAGCCACAAGTAACTCCAAAACAACAGTCATCAACACAAGAGTCATACACAGCTATGACATAAAAATAAATACTTTACAAAAATAATGCAATGCTTTTTACAAAGAGGAGTGATGATCGGACTTGAAAAATTATTGGCAACAAATCTATATAAACATACTCAAAGTTTGTATATTAACAGTCAAAATGAGAATATTTTCGTACCCTGTCCTGTGTCCTCGACCCAAAAATGTATTTCACAAAGATTGTTATAACACTCACATTCAGCTAGTAACAGTGGTTCTCGAACTATGGTGCGCAGGCTTCATCTATTAGTTTTCAGAAGTCTTTTCCTGGTTTTTGACAGTACCATGTTTTGTCCTTATATAGTAATGCATTTTTCTGGTGATCCCTGTTTTATCCCTGGGTTTAAACTCAGGTCAGTCCTGATTTAGGGTCATTTTAGACAGTTAAAGCGGAACTCAGCAACTTCCTTCACTTTGGAGGTCAGTTAGTAGAGCATTCACCCCCTGATTCAAGGGTTGGAGGTTTGATCCCTGCACCCACCAGTTTATTCAGCTGTTGTGTCCTTAGGCAAGACACTTGAGTGAATGGGTGAGCTTTGAATTCTTAATAGAGGTAGAAAAGCGCATATCAATATAATTTTTTCTAAAACTTTTGCTAGATTCTTTTACAGGATGTGTTTATTTCTTAATAGGTAAAAAAGTTGCAGAGTTCTGCTTTAAATGGTCCCTATAAAGCTATGATGGTGTATGATGTAAAAGGATAAGGAACAAACAAACATGGCCAGTATACATTCCTAGAACAATAATTTCCCTTTTTTCAAAGTCCCTTTATCACAATAGCTGCAAATAGTACACAATATGTCATTCATATCTCCATTTTATACATTTAAAAACATTGTCCAAAATGTTCATTATGAGTTCATGTAAAAAGTTATTAAAATCTAGCCTCTAAACGTGTGCTGTCCCATGTTTAAAGTCTAAAATTCCCTGGCTTCTTCAAACTGTTTGTAGTAGTCCTCATCTTGTGGATTTTCTGGACACTTCTGCCCGTTGTTTGGTGGTCTTGCTTGGTTATATCTACTCCAATCTCCCTTACAAATGATCCATGGCAGGATGTCCACCTTATAGTGCAGGTCTGCTGAAAACTCAATACTGATGAGGTTAGGAGTCCCTGCCCCTTTACCACGAGTGATTAGCTTCATATTATCGTCATAGCAGCAGTGTTGAGCAGCCAAAGTGGTGGACTCTAGCGTCAACATGGACCTAATGCAGTAGCGGGCGGTGGGTTTGTAGATTTCGAGTTTTTCCTTGGGCCCGCTAGCGTCTTTCCACCGAAAGTCTTTTCTGGTGGGGGGGTCGTGGACATCGGCCGTGCTGTAGGCCACCTCTGTGGGGTAGGAGCAGGGGCAGCTGGGCAGGTCGTTGGCCACTTTGGTCATGTATTTCTTCAGAAAGTCGCTCTTGCAGTTCATCCAGCGCTCACAGCTGTCAGTGTCTGAAAGAAAGAACAGTTACTTCTCTGAGTATTTACAAAGCAAAGTTTGAAGTTTGCATTTTAGTTACAGGTTGTGGATAGTTAGGGTATAGTTATGAAAAAAATGTCTAAATATTCTTACTTCTTTTTATTTCTGTTATAGAGGGACAATATGCTAATATGCAACTTGATGGCCGGTGCATGTGAGTGAAAAAACATGAATTATGGATGTCTGAGA
Source organism: Paratrypauchen microcephalus (assembly GCA_036785185.1). Taxonomy (NCBI): domain Eukaryota; kingdom Metazoa; phylum Chordata; class Actinopteri; order Gobiiformes; family Gobiidae; genus Paratrypauchen; species Paratrypauchen microcephalus. The sequence goes on along the minus strand of JAVJIX010000001.1, from coordinate 9,454,082 downwards.
AATGAAGCGAAGAGGAGTGGAGGAGAGGACAAGGACTGAAAGAGTGAAAGTTGTGAGGGAGATTGGGGCACCATTTACCAAATGCTTCTAGTACCAAAGACAATTCCAGTGTCTACAGGTAGTACACTAAAGCAGGTTAAGACATAAATCTATCAGGCTACACTTACACTGCCAATAGAACATAAAACTCAAGGATACTTAAATGTAACCCTGATTCTTTGAGAAAATGCGTAGGATTGGGTGAGGGGAATGACTGATTGAGAATGATTCGGATTTTTGTGTGTGAGCTTGCATTAGGGTGAGCTGGATTCTTTGGGCCTGATCTACAATTGACTTTACAATGAAAAACTGTCGCCCCTCTCTCTGTTATTGCTGCTGTGAGCCTCGTCATTTTGGTCTTAAAATGTTTGTATTAACCCTCTCTACATGATCCTGGTGTTTTGTTTCACAGTATTGTCCATAAATAAATTTCTATTCCTAATATGGAACTCGGCTCCACATTGGCCCCTATAACCGCTAGCATCGTGAGCTTCATTTGATTAGAGCCGAAAACTATGGTTGACATCACACTACCTTAGCCCACCTCTTTATACAGTCTATGGTCACATCTTTATATAGCTCTTTTCCACCATCAAGGCACCCAAAGCGCTTTACAACAAGGAACCACTCACCCATTCACACACCAGTGTACGCAGACACTAGGGGCGAGGTGGGTTAAGAACCGCCAACCTTTGGATCAGTGGACAAACGATCTACCAACTGAGCTACTGCCATCCAGACTCCCATACAAGTCTTTGGGCAGTGGGAAGAGAGGAAAGTAATACAAGGACTAGAAAAGTTCAAACACTTTGCTATGCTTTACTAATGAAGCAATTAACATGCTTGCATCATGACCCTAATGGCAACAGCCTTTAGTGACTGTCAAACCTAATATTGCTTGCTAAAATTTTTAACATACAACAAAGCTCACAGTGTACAAAGTGAAAATGTGGACTTTGAGATATTACTTTTTGCTGTCAATGGTTAGACTGAGCACAGTGGAGCTGGACGCGTTGGCTTGTGCCAGACCGAGCCATTTCTCTTGTACATTTCCATCTCTGTAGCGTAATGGAGAGCAGACCAGGCAGGAGGAATGCTAAATGTGTTCAGAAAGCACCAAGGCCAGATGGATGGAGTGCCTTTGACAGAGCAGGCACATGTGAATGAGGAATCATGTGGAGAGACAGACAGACACTTACCAACTCCAAAGAGCTCTGTGGCATTGAAATCATCTGTCCCTGCCAGCAGACTCACTTCAGTAGCGGCCGTCTTGAAAGCGTCCTCAATACCTTCGGACACATGAAGGCACATACAAAGATGGTGAGAAGGATGAAAGAATCTTGCATCGACACACAAAGAGACGTTAGATTTTCCCCAGACTGGCCATCTTGAATCTACTACTAACTATTGGTCTGGTCTAGATATGACTTTGATCTAAACTCCAGTAGCCTAGCACCTGTCCTGTGTTAGATAAAAATAAATTGTATGAAAGAAGCAATGCATGATCACATACATAGATAACTGTAAGATTGCACATTGCATATTGTGTATCATTTGACTTTTAAACACATTTATGAACCCTGGATGACCATGAATATAAGAGTATTAACTGGGGTAATAGGGATTTAACCATCAGCCTTGCGGTTAGAGGGCAAGAGTATACCTTCTGAGCTTACGCCATCCTCTAAGTGCATACATATTAACAGGCTTGTAGTGAATAACTGATATGGGACAGATAGAAATACTATTCTATACTAAAATTATGTTTTGGTGTGAATGGATAAATGAAGTTCATGAGGTATTTTCAATAATATTAAAGATGAGGTCCAGGATTTGCAATGTTTTCTTGTAAATATTCTTGCACATATTTTTTTTAGAGTTAATACAAGAATTCTGACTCCTTCCTCAATAAAGCGTTTAACGGCACATTGTAGGGTCCATGGGTTTCAGAATGACAGGACTCCTGCCACAAAGCAGACCTGGGCAAACTGTTCCACAAAGGGCCAGTGTGGCTGCAGGTTTTCTTTCCAACCAAGCAGCAGAACACCAGACTTGACTCATTTAATCAACTTATCTCAGTCTTCAGACAGTTTGCCCAGGTCTGCTCTTAACAGTTAAGCATGACAAATTAATTTGGAAATGATTGGAAATGATTTCAATGGATGTTTAGCAGTCTACTAAATATTTAAAGGAGAATTAACGCTTTTTACTATCTGAGCCTTATTTCGGTAATAAAACAAGTTGTTTTACTCACCCATAGCACTTTGGTGTCATTTGGAGCATTTCCGGAGATGTTTTAGATTAGCGATATCCGTAACGTGAGTTCTCGGGGGCATATATTTGCGGTCTCCAAATAGCACAAACTTTAGCACTTTTCAAATCATAGAAGCTCAATGTCTTAGTCTACACTTTCGTTTGAGTCAAAAGTGGCCTGTAATCTGAGATTTATCCATAATTTACAGCTTTGCGTTTCATGTTTGTGTCCCGAGAGCTGAGAGCGAAATAAGCTGTGACTCCGCAAATGCGCACTACTCGAAACTATGGATAAATCTCGGATTACAGGCCACTTTTGACTCAAACGAAAATTTATACTAAGACATTGAGCTTCTATGATTTGAAAAGTGCTAAAGTTTGTGTTATTTGGAGACCGCAAACATGTGCCCCGAGAACTCACATTACAGAGATCGCAAATCTAAAACATCTCCAGAAGTGCTCCATATGACACCAAAATGCTATGGGTGAGTAAAACAACTTGTTTTATTACCGAAATAAGGCTCAGATTGTAAAAAACGTTAATTCTCCTTTAAATGACTAATACATTTGAGCCCATAATGCCATGGATTTGTTTTTAAAAACTAATGAATACAATGTTATTGCAATATATCAAACCTGGGCAAACTGTTTCACAAAGGGCCAGTGTGGCTGCAGGTTTTTGTTCCAACCAACCAAGAGCACACCTTCAACTGTCTGAAGACTGAGATCAGTTGATTAAATGAGTCAAGTCTGGTGTGCTGCTGCTTGGTTGGAAAGAAAACCTGCAGCCACACCGGCCATTTGTGGAACAGTTTGCCCAGGTCTGCCATCGAGTGTAGAGTTTAAGTTGAAATCCATGAGCAGAATCTGAAATCAAACAGCGAAAGTTCCTCACCTGGACAGTTGGGCATGTCACAGGTCCTGGACTCCGTCGCCGTGCAGGCGTATCCACACGACCGCGTCCTCTTCTGGTTCCCATTGCCACAGGTGACGCTGCAGCTGGACCAGCCACTCCAGTCGCCCTCTCCGTCCATGTAGTCTGAGCGTAGGGAGACAAAGACACAGATGCTGACCTCTAGCTAATGATATGTGGTTGGCTTACTGTATGTTGCTTGGGTTTTGACGCTTGCCCTTATGCAGGTTTAGACTTAGAGTTAGACAAACTTTATTAATCCACAAAGGAAATTGTTTTATGCTGAGGTAAGGCTGCTAATGATGATTGTAACATTCATTATGTTGCATTCACCTTTTCCAATTAATACTTTTATGAGGAAGCATTAACATAACCCAGATGATAATTATATAGGCCTAGCTTGTAATTAGGTATTTTTACTAGTTTAGGAATAACTTAATGGGGAATCTCAATAAAACAGTTACATAATGGAGGTTACTGAGGTTAAACTTGTCATAACTGCTAAAATCAAGATTCAGATTCAGTTTTAACCCATGCAAGACATTTTTCTTATGCGAACTTGAAGGTGATAATGGAAAAAAAAAAACACTCTGCTTGGCATACTGGAATTGGAAACTGCTTCATCCATGGTTCAGTGTTTGGAAATCCTCTTTAGCTCCAATTATTACTAAGCGGATCACTATAATGGGCATACATGGAAACAGTTAGCTTAGACTTGAACCACATCACTGCGCCGATGCCGTACTAACGCACGTCGCTAACAGACGTCGCTAACACATCTTGAAAGCAGCTCTCCATCAATGAGCTGAATTAATGTGGGCATGTTGGGATGGAAGTGTTTCTGGCCTTGCTCCAAACAGTTCCTATACGCACCCCCTCACCATCTGCCCCTCATTATGGGTATTTTGTATGAATGCAGCCCTGATAGGCATATAGTTCCTGTTCCTGTCTCCTAATAAGGCTTGAGAAGAGTTGGCGGTAGTTTGACGTCTGCTCTGACAGAACTGACAAAAGCTTTCCTCTCTATCTGCACTGTGCAATGCTAAGTTATTATTACTGTAATTATTATTATTGTAATTATTACTGTAATTACTGTGCAATAGCTTCAGTTATTTATACTTTCATCTAACTAAAAAAAACAAAAAACAAAATAAACATACTGCTCTGGAAAGAAATAAGAGACCACTGCATTTTTTTCTGAAATCAGCATCTCTACATGTATTACAGCCATTCCATTCCAGCGTCTGTTGAATTCCAACACAAACACAAAGCTGAGCTACTTCAGTTCTTGCACCAGGAGTGGAATAAAGTCACCCAAGAACAATGTGAAAGACTTGTGGAGAGCATGCCAAGACACATGAAAGCTGTGGTTAAAAATAAGGGTTATTGCACCAAATATGTATGTATTTCTGAACTCTCCTTAAGTGTAAACATTAGTATTATGTTGTTTTAAAATGAATTTGATCTTGTTTCTTTGCATTGTTTGAGGTCTGGAATTTTGTTTGTATTTTGTTATTTTGACCACTTGTCATTTTCTGCAAATAAATGCTCTAAACAATATTTTTTTAAAATTTGGAATATGGGTGAAATGTCAGTAGTTTATAGACTCAAACAAAAATGTTCCTTTTGCCCAAACACATACCTATGAGAAGTAAAATCAGAAAAACTGATTCAGAAAACCTTGTCTCTTATTTTTTTCCAGAGCTGTAAATAAAAAGTAAAAAACAAACTTACTTACTTATTTGACAGGTAATCATTTACAGTTAGACTTAGAAGATGTTTTGAAAAAATGTCATTCCTGTGAGTAAACCATTCATTTAATTAAGTTAAAATGTTTGTAATCAATTCAGTGTGACACAATTTCTGATCTATGTTCCTCATCAGCGTTATGTTTTGTTTCATTCGCACATGTTTAACACGCAAACCCTGCATATTAAGGCTGTGTTCTTTTCTCAAACTGAAAACACTCCACCTTGTGATGTCATGCCGTAATACAGGAAGAGTTCCACTGAATTGCCAGCCTCTACTGAACAAAAGTTAAAAGTTAGCTGAGTTAGTAACTTGAAAACTACCGACACATTACATCATACAGTAAGTTGGAACAGAGCATTTTGAGCTTTGGAGATGTAGACATTCTAATCTGCTGTGTTTACATTCATGTTGTATCATGTCTATCCATTAACATGAGATAACAACATTATAACTCGGCTTAAAGCTCACAAGACTTAATATAGGACGTAATATAGGACCTTTAAACAAATGGCATATTATATACCTAATCATATACATAGTTGCGCTTATAGCTACCAAAAGTTGAATAGGCTGCAACCACATATTTCTTTTTGAGTTATTATTTCAATTTCTGCCCTTTACTTCTACTTCTTAGTACAGCACATCTACTTGCTTACATTCTTGGCTCCTCTAACCATGTGTCTGGCAATAGATTTCCTTAATGATAGACGACCCACACTGCTTGTCCTCAATTACGACCATTTAGTTCAAAACCATGACCCTAATGGTGATAAAATAGCCCCTTGTCCATTGGAGTGGTATAAAATGAAGTGCGAAAGAGCTGACCGCAGCGATAAGCCCGAAACGTTAAACATCGGGCTATGGTTTGCATTCAAAATATTATAAAATGACTTCTCAAACCACTGCATACAAGTGGATAAAGTGTCATTTTCCACAGCGCGTGCATTCCTGTTGAACCATGTTGGTTTGGGCATGCTCCGACACGGATACTGTACGTCTGGTGTGAGGGAATTCATGCGTAGCTGATTTATCTTTTGGGTAACTGTTGTGAGCGGTGGGGCAGATGAACGCAGCTTGTAGCCACTGTTCCCTCTGGTTTAACTTTGATGTTGTGATGCGTTTTAACTGTGTCACGTAGCCGCTCGGTGCCACATTGGAATCCGGCTCATAAAAGAGTGTTAAAGGCTTCAATCAGAGCTCTGCTGGGACCACTGCAGTTATGATGGTGACAGCTTAAATCAACAAATTGCAAAATTACAGATTCCCCATCAAACTATGGACATCTGTAGACCAGTGTAAAAAGGCCGATTATCCACTGTTCTCATCTTCTTTTCCAAAATAATAACATATTTACTTTAAAGGGCCCATATTATAATGTTTCCTTGTCAAAAAACATACCTGGAGTTGTGTTTTGTTTCATTCACACATGTTTAACACACAAACCCCGCATATTTAAACTGAGTTCTTCTCTCAAACAGAAAACACACCTTGTGATGTCATGTGGTAATACAGGAAGTGCTCCATTGTGTTTTTAAACTCCTTACCTTCACTAGTATCATTTGGATTATTTCAGCACATCTCTGTAAAGGTCAAAGGTAGCAGTTAACTTGAAAACCACCACTGCATGACATCACGAGGTGGAACTGAGTATTTTGAGCTTTGGAAATGTACACAGACTAATAATGCAGGATTACTCAACATGTGTGAATGTAACAAAACACAACTCCAGGTATTGGAGGTTTTGATGAGGTAATACCATTATAACATGGCTAAAAGAATACATTTTGTGTATATAGGACCTTTAATTTAACTTATTCCCACTGGAGTTTTTCCCTTTCCTGTGAACAGTGTTTAATCTGCTTGTCTGTAATTGACCGATGAGTGTTTCATTGTTTGATTTTCTAACATTCTGTTGGTTAAATCAACAATTTGTAAAGCCCTATGAGGGAACTGCTGTTGTGATTTTTGGTCCCACAAAAATAAATTGAATTTGTTAGTATTTTTATATACTTTTTGTCACATTTGCTGTTTTGTGGTGTAGTAGCTCTGTGATTGGTATGTTTGACCAAATAAACTTTTGTCCAGTTGACAAATTGAATTTCTTCTTTTGCATTTGTGATTGGTATGTAGATACTGTAGCTGGACTTCTAACAGAGTATCCTTGATCTAAACGAGACCAATCCCTCCTCTAGTTGGTCAAAACCAGTTTCATCTCTGTCAAAGCATTTTAGTATTGAGGTTAGATTTGCTTCGACGTATTGTTTTGTCAAAATGAATAGTTTCAGTGAATGAATGCTACGTTTTCCACGAAAAACAAGTGGGAAGATTGGTTAGTGCAGTTTACATGCTGTGTCACCGCAGAAAATATTTGGCTCTCTAAATAGCAGTAGTCTTTGAGGCCTTTATATGACTAAACTACAATGAAACCAGATCTAACAAAATTAATATACTATGACTAATCCAGAACCAGAGCTAACCCTTAACTACCCCATGACTAAAGATTTAACTAGCTTAGATCAGTACTGCTTAGATGACTACCATTAGGGGAAAATACACCACAGTTTCAGAAGCCCTTATTATTATTATTATTATTATTATTGCATCCATTTCCTCTCACCATATTCACTCTGAGTTTTGCCTCCTCCAGTGCCCCCTCTCCTGTCCCAGTCAGGAGGTGGTCTAAGGAAGTTGCTGTCTTCGTTCTTGGCTCTGTGCTCATCTGTCTGGTGGGTGCCTGAGGAGGGGGACGAATGGGGCCACCAGTTCCTCCAGTTTGGTGAAGCCCAGTTTGGTTTGGTCTCTTTATGGAGGCCTTTCTCTTGTTCATGTCCTTCCAATCCATCCACAACTTCTATTGTTACCTGCATGGGAACAAAAAAACCCCAACACAACCTCATTAATGAAGCTAATGTGAAAAGCAAACATTAAGGTTATAGATGCATAACTTTTCTGATGCTCGTCTCCATGGAGAAATCATTCATTTGAAATTGCTTTCCACAGTATGATATGGAGCTTTTCTAGCATTTCTTATAACATGCATTAATCGCCGCGCCACAGATCTGTTCTCTAACTTCACCTGACACCATCACAGGGAAATTCCAGACAATTTCACTTCATTTATTTATTCATTTCGAGCAGGTCAACACAAGGAAATAAATACATGTAACCAATATACAGTCAAATACATTCACTTTTTTGCTCGAAAAGGAGTGGGAAGAGGAAAACTTATGGAATCCCACCATGTCTTCCAAAACATAACTTAAATTATTGATTTAGCTTCCATGTCAGTTCAGACAATGCAATGACATCTCCATGGAGACAAGCAGTTGGCAGACTCCCACCGGAAAAGTTACATAATGCAATCTTACCTGGAGTTGCGGTTTGTTTCATTCATACATGTTTGAGTAATCCTTTATTATTAGTCTGTCAACATCTCCAACGCTCAAAAGTGTTTTTAGTTTGAGAGAAGAACTCAACTTAAATATGAAGGGTTCGTGTGTTAAACATGTGTGAATGAAAAAACTCAACTCCAGGCATGTTTATGATGAGGAAACAACATTATAACAGATCAGAAAATAGTGTAATACAGGTCCTTTAAAGGGACAGTGTGTAAGATTTTTACCCGTTAATTACTGAAATTGAAGATACCCATTCAAAAATACATTGTTTTCCAAGCCTTTTCACTTCCATCATGAAATCAAAGTATTCTTTTGGACTTAGATATAGTCACATAAAAGGGGGATCTTCCCCATGCAGAGGCAGCCATTTTGAATACGAGAGCCGCAGAAGGACATTTGGGCTCCGCCTTCGCCTTCGGCAAGGCTCGTGGTTTTGGGTAAACAACGCAAGCATGCTGCCGGATCAGACTTGTAATGGATCTAACACGTGTTTTGGACTAAATTGTTTTACTGGATTTTATTCACTGGATCCTTACGGACAAATTGAGAGCAAGTTTATGGTGAAATACAGAGTTTGACCTGTGCAAAGCATTCTAAGGTAAGCTAACCTCGTTTTGTGCTTTTCCGTATAAAACCCCCATGTGCTCGGGGAGTGATTGTTTTGCAGGGAAATGAATTGCATAGTCAAAAATAGGAGACTGTAAGGTTTCATTTGATGTGTAGAGTGTCATGGTACATGATCGGGAATGTGTGTTTTCATGAGAAAAGAAAAAAAATAAAAATAACCGGGACCGCGTTTTATTTATACAGTAGTGGCGCGCGGCTCATGCCCGGGTGACCCTCGAGATCTGCCGTAGCTAAAACAGAAAGTGCAATAGCACCATCCACCTATGCGCCACGAATCCTACACACTGGGGCTTTAAGGTTAACTTCATCGATCCCCAGAGAGAGATTTATAGTTAAGTTGTGGATTTATTTTTCATTCACTTCATTAAAGTTATGCAAGATCACTGATTGCGTAATTTTGCAGATTTTCAACAAACTACACTTTCAAATAAATACTTTCTGCTACGTCATGTCATTCGAGAACTTTAGCATCCAAATTTTAATATCTGATGCAACACTTCCAATCAGGTGATGCAAACCCCAGCTGCGGTGTCACTATCTGATCCTCCCCAACTCGTCCTGCTCTTTCTTACTCTCTCTGCCGTTCGCTCCAACACATGTGCCTCCCAGATGAGAGGGACCACCGCCGCCCCTGCACCCTGCCCCTCAGCCACCCTCTCTCCACCTAAACACAGAGTTCAAAGGGCTACTCGCCTCCTCCAGACCATGAAAGCCAGATGAATCCTGGGATCAAAGACGCCCCCACCCCACCCCGCCCTGTCCCTCCGCCGCCTCACGCCCCTGCTCGATTGGTTACCCGGCTCTCTTCCCACATCTTGAGGCCTTGAGATGGCTAATAGACTTTGTTCGTGCTGGGATTTAGTGGTGATGCCTTCAGATATGGTAAGGAGACCCCCTTCGCCGGATTAGACATCGGAATGATTTAAACACATCTGTGCAGCGCAGGCAGCATTAACATAAGCACAAGTGTTAGTCAGTGCCTTTCAAATGTCATTATGATGGACGCCGGGACCCCTCTGTATAATATGAGACAGAGGAAGAAGAGGGGTGCGAGGGTGTAACAGTGTGGACCAACCATCCTATTCCTATTTCCTGTCTTTACCTTTCTTTGCATCGTACAGAGTTGAAATTAGAGTTAAAAAACATACCCAGATACTAATCAAAACTACATACTCGTTTGAAAAACAGTGTGCGTCCTGCTAATGAAACTACGGCACATCGCATCAGGTTTGAGAAGTTCTTGTGTACAGTTTTGTGTCATATTTTCGTATATTTATGGAGAATTGTTGTTGAGCATGGGTGACGTAGGCTTGTAGGCTGAGCGTCGCACAGAATCTTATGACTAACCGTAAGGAGGGTTCGAATAGTGCCCGGGAGAGATTGGTAAAATACTCAAAAGTGAATGGATGACATGTAAAACCACTTCAGGCATGTTTTTGAATAAATAAATAAAAAAGAAGCATAATAACATTGGATAAGAACACTGGAGTTTGCATGAATAGATGTGGAATGGTATTGACCTGTATCAGAACTAGTATAAAACCTCATGTTAACACTATTTCTGCCTAATAATCTAATATTTAGTATCAAAATCGAGTTGGAAAATGATGCAGCTTCTCTACCAGGGCCTATAACCAATCATATCCATTCATTTCTAAAAGCAGCATATGCATCGGGTTGATATTGTTTAGGTTAAAATAATCTTACTTTTGTATCTGCTCCTCTACCACATCTGTTATTGGACAGAAGATTTACCTGTATGTTTGGATTCTGTCCATTGATGTCAGCCTTGGAGAGGTCAGGGAAGTTGTGGAGGTCCAAGAGGAATGCCCCGGGAGTCTCTCTGTGCAGGCTGCTGCCAGTGCCTTGTGCCCAGGGCAGAGAGGCAGGACGAGGGGCCAGCCGGTGTCCTGGACCAGATCTCCGCTGTTCCGACTCCAGCTGACCAGAAGAGCTCCGTTTTGTATTAATATTGTTCTGTTAGGAAATCAAAGTAAGACATTATGAGCTAGATGGAAAAATGTAATAATGTAATGTAATAATAAGTCCAGTTAGTATTTGCCAGTTAACTTTTAATTTAAAAGACAGAACATGAAGAACAATTGTGCTCTTGCTTTTCAACTTTCAAGGCACTCAAAGTGTTTTACATCAAGGAACCATTCACCCATTCCCAATTCATATACCAGTGTATACAGACACTGGAGGCGAGATAGGTTAAGTGTCTTGCCAAAGGATACAACAACAGCATTCATCTGTGGGAGCTGGAATCACACTGCCACCTGTTGGTTAGTGGATCAGCTCAACCAATGATGTCTTGTGGAGAAAAACTCCCTCACACCAACTGAGCTACTGTCGCCCCTTTTTGGGACAACTGACAACGTCTTGGTGTCTTGATTTGCCCAAGGACACAACAACTATATGCAACATGGGTGAGAACTGAACCTCTTTGTTACGTCCCCTGCAATGTACAGTAAGGCAGTAATGTGGACATCGTTGTTTATGCAGCACAGCATTATATTTGATGAGTGAGCTACTGCATCCAAATAATTTCCCTTGTGGATCAATAAAGTTTGTCTAAGTCTAAGTCTACGACTGCGTCCCCTTTCTCTGTCTTACCCCTTCGTCTTACCCCTACCCCTTGGTTTTGTGCGTTCATGTTAGGGCAAGGGGTGTCCCGATTCTAATTTTGATCAAGGGCTAAGGCCACGGCTACATACCCCTTGAAACGAAGTAAGCTCTCGACCAGACTTAGAACGAAGGGGTACGCCTACAAGCTCAGGCAGGTTTTGGGATCAGGATGGCAGCGTCACATCGACCAGCCAAGGAGTCTCATAAATGTATTTTCAGCAGTTGTAATTATCGATTAACAGTTTAACATGGTTTACAATTATGACGCTTATGTTCTATGTTACTTTTAGTGAACTGTTGTTGCGGTTTTAATTGTAGTGATGTCTGTTTAGCCGACGATATCGTTTTCATCGAACTTTCATGTATAAACAAGCTATTTTTTTTGTCAAGCTGAGGTACCCGAGAATCCTTGACATTTGTTTACGTTTGCGTCAATTGTTGTCGCCTCTGTAGACGTAGCAGCCAGGTAGAGGCAAGGGATGATGATGCAAACGGTAATCAAGTTGTGTCCCATTTCTCAGGGGAACATTCATACCAATAGCCCTCTCAGCTCGGTATCGAGGGGCAAGAAAAAGACGTAGATAAATGGGTAGGGGAAGGGGTAAGACAGAGTAATGGGACGCAGCCAAAGTCTAAGTCTAATAGCACCCACAGGTCTGTATCTGACCCTGTGGGCTCAACCTCAAACACAGATAGAAAAGTGGAACAAACTTCATACTTGGGGCGCCTGTCTGCACGCACCAGAATACAACTGAGTGTAGCCTGTACTTAAGCCAATGTCACAGCTAGACAATGTATTTTCCATTTTTAACTGACAGCGTACTGCTCTTGCTCTATATAGCTCGTATGGGGCAGCATGGTAAAAAATAAACATAGGAGACCAATGCTTTTCTAGCACTTGTCCAGAAACCAAAACATAACATTACAAAATAATTACTCCTGCTTTTCTTGTAGTTGGGAACACATTTGGTCTGCTGATGGGGTTGTAAGTACAAATGTCCCAAATGGAGAGCTATATGACATATGTCTCATGTCAAATGTATGCGTAGAAGAAACAATTACATCTCAAACGAACAGACAGGCAAATAGTCAGCAATCTTGTGTTCTGGGGTGGCAGCAGAGAGATCAAACATAGTCATCCATCACAGCTCTGTTTTGGTTTCCATGTCTGGTTTGTGCTCCTCGTGTTTGTGTGGGGAGCAGAGGCTCAGGGGATGGCAGCAGGACAAGAGGCTGCGGTGCCTGCGGTGCCACTACAGCCCTCAGTAGAGCGCTTTTGAGGAACATTTAGAATAACAATTGTATACTTATTGCAGCTACTTCTTTTTGTACTTTATTATTTTGAGACAACAATTTAACAATTTATTATAATTCCAACATGCCTATATGTTCAATTGTAAAACATTAGATTACAGCTTAGTTTTGTAAATTAATTTTGGGAATCAGCTATACTGTTTTTTGTTTTGTTTTTAATTATTATTATTATTTGGACCTTAATCACAACTGTTCATGATCTGCAAATTGGTTGGTTTTGTCTTATCAATAACAAATAGCAGGGTCTTTTGATATTAGTTAATATTAGATTTCTTTTTCCTGTATAAGTCAAAGTCAAAGTGTACTTTATTGTCAATTCACTATGTAACAGACATTACACAGAGGACTGAAATTGCATTTCACCTGACACCAAATGTGCAATTTAAACTAAAAACAACAATAAATATACACAAGACATACAGATAAACATACGCTTCAACAAGAAGGAAAGTTTGAGGTAGAATGAAATGTGCAATATGTAAGGTGCAATAAGTGAAGGTGCAATTTGTAAAGTGCACGAGTGCAAGCAGCATGGACATCAGTGTGTGTAAGATTGTTTTTGGATGTCAAAAAGAGTTTATACAAGTATTAACTCTACACCACATTTACTAGCAGGGGATTGGCTCATTAGAAGGACCCAAACTCATCACAGACAATTCGAGAAATAACAGAATCTTGCTCTATCTATGTCCACTATGTCTCTACAAACACACTACTATGTTTTTAGTGCACTACAAACCTTGATACAGGAAAATGTACAATATAAAACTACACTTCTGCCACAGATTAGATGAGGGCCAAACCAGAAGAACCACTAACTCCTCCTATTTTGATTTTTAGTGCACTACTGGAATCAGACAGCTCCAAAGTGACCGTTCAATCTGGGCCTAAGAATTCAAAACATCTTCACAACGCACGTCTTAATGGTAGCTACTGCTATAATTGCACTCATTATACAATTGCCTGTAATTTGGAGGGGAAGATAGTTCTTGTGTGTGTTGCCTCCAGCCATCAAATGAAAAGAGGGAGTACTTATCCTTTATTATAATCGTTATAGAAAATCATCAAAGTTGGGGTTCAATTTTTAAAGTTCATTTGACAATTAAAATGAGGTTAGCCTAAAATGGTTATGGAGATAGGAGGATTATGAATAGCAGACCAAAGCTTTAGCCCACGCATTAGTTATTGACCCATTATGAGAACATCACAGGGTTTTCTCTGGGTTTATCCTGAGCACTTGGGCTTCAAGATGGCTGCCTGATAACCCTGCCTTTCAAGTTCACAGCTTTAGAAGTCACTGTAAAGCCACTCCGCCAAGGGACACTCAAAAACACAATAAACTCCCCAAAGAGTTAATCACAGTATTCAACCCACACCTATAGCAAAAATAATAGGAATCTATTTTTATCTCTCTTTATCGTCTTGAGGACCACACAAGCAGCTTTGATACTATTCAGTTTTATAATTCTGATTGAACACAGAGCCAGAAAACACTTAACAAGTCCACACTTCACGGCCGCTGAAAAGAAATCCTTTTTACGCTGCAAAATATGTTCTGAATGCAAGCCATCTTATGCAAACACTACTTGTAACCACAGACACAAAAATACAGTCTTCCCCAAAGTACATGTCAATTAAAGATACACTATGTAAGTTTTCTGGTGCTGGTCTCTCAAAATATGTATTATTGTTTTACCTGGAATCTGTTGAGGTGGTAAAAAAAATCCATTGAAAGACATGCATTCCTACTATATAGGGTTCACCTTTCCACAGATCTGACCTGTATATTGTCACCCGCTTGTCTCCACAGGAGGGTACCTACCCTCACCTATGGTCATGAGCTCTGGGTAATGACCGAAAGGACAAGATCGCGGATACAAGCAGCCGAAATGAGTTTCCTCTGCAGAGTGGCTGGGCGCACCCTTAGAGATAGAGTAAGGAGCTCAGTCACACGGGAGGAGCTCGGAGTAGAGCCGCTGCTTCTTCACGTCGAGAGGAGCCACCTGAGGTGGCTCGGGCATCTGTTCCGGATGACTCCGGTACGCCTCCCTTGGGAGGTGTTCCGGGCATGTCCCACCGGGAGGAGGTCCCGGGGAAGACCCAGGACACGCTGGAGGGACTATGTCTCCCGGCTGCCCTGGGAATGCCTTGGGGTCTCCCTGGAGGAGCTGGAGGAAGTGTCCGGGGTGAGGGAAGTCTGGGAGTCCCTGCTTAGACTATTGCCCCTGCGACCCAGCCCCGGATAAGCGGAAGAAAATGGATGGATGGATTGTCTCCACAGTGATGGAGAGGTTTAATACCATTCTGTATGACATTTAGACGTGGACTTAGACTTAGACAAACTTTATTGATCCACAGGGGAAATTGTTTTTATTTGTTTTATGGCAAAGCAGTAAGTATAATAATAATATCTCCTTGAAGACAAACAGGTGACGGACCCTCCACCTGAAAGGTTTCACACCTTAGACTTGCCAAACATTAATCTCAGTAAGTCTAATCGCTCTTACAATATGAACTGGAAGTTGGGTTATGCTGCTCTGACAGAAAAGTGTTTTATTTTGAAGATGAATTTGAAAAAGTGAATGTACTAAAATGCAATGCAGTATGTTTATGTCTATCCTGACTATATGCTGATGTTCTCCTGACAGGTGTGCAGTTATATTCCAAAGCTTTCATTTTCCAATTTCCGACTCAGTGAAATTCTCCAAACATTTCTATGATACACTTTGCTCTAGGACATGTGCATGATAGGGTTTTTCAGGTCAACTATACACACAAAATGTGAAGGAAGTTTCACTTTAAAACTCATGAAGGATACCACTGAAAAGTATGAACTGATTTGAGAAATAAGCTGAAGGATAAGTCAGATCCAATCACCAATCCAACATTTGCAATAATGAAGCAGCAAAACCATCAACCCCCTCAGCCTCTTCTTCACCACTACCAGTATCTAGAAGATTTGGCCAAAGTTCAATAAACTATTCATTGCACATTGAACATTCTTTCACATCTGTTTAAGTTTCTCTCAGTTGAAAAATGCATTGCACAATACTAATGATTTACCCCACGATGGTCGCCACAGAAACCTCAGATGAACACATTGACTGTCATGTTATTTCTACCTCTCTATGGATCTTTTTGAGAGAATCTGTGCTCCTGCTGTGTGGAGACTGACAGTTTTAAAAAGCAGAATCAGCAGTGCTCCTCTTTGAAGGCGGCCTGATTTACAGTCCCTCTGTGTCACGTGAGTGCCCTCATCAGGGAGCGAGCTTTAATTTGGAGATCAAAAGTGACACACCATTGCTCAGTTGATGTGGGGCCTCCCAGGATGTCACCCCCATCGCACAGAGGCTGAATGAGCAGAGCACTGTGTGCGCCCCCGCCCCTCCCTGTCCGGCCTGTGTCCTGTGTCTTCTCGCTCCCTTGTTTCACTTTGTGCGCGCTGCTTAAAGGGGCATGACTCCAGACTGAATTGGGACCCACTCAGGGGTCCTTCCCCGGGGAGGCTGCAGGAAATGAAGGCAGTGCACATTGTGCCAGATGCTTTTCAGTGCTGCACTTGTGAAGGTGCGAACCAAAACTATCTGTCCTGCTCACACGCCTCATCCTGTGTCTTCCCCACATGTTTATTTATATGACAAACTCTGCACATTGAAGCGCCAGTCAACCCCATCACTGTAACCTAATAGGGAACAATAATATATATTCCTATATAATAGAAAATAATGGGTGTGATATCACTATCTAAAGACCTTTACACTTTGTTTTTCAAAATGCACATTTTATTGCAGACAGCAGAAAAAAAATAATTTCAGTGCAACCAGAGAAGCACTGATCAAGCCTTTTCACTTCTGATACTGATTTCAATACTTTGGCTTTAACCCTTTAAAGCCAAAGTATTGAGTGCAGTAATCACTGCACTCCTATTATTATTATTTGCCTGTTCACTTGTAAGTGGCGATGTGAACAGGCTAATAATAATAATAGTAGTGATAGGAATCGAGAGAAAATAGCACCAAGCGATTATGACTTCTGACTTTTTCATGGGAAACTGTTTTGAGACGCAAATATATAACTTTTTGGACAAATATTGTTTTGAGAAGAAAAACAAGCTTTATTAACTGTCCTGGCTAACTTGCCGGACCTACTTTCGTCAGCTCCAGAACCGGACAGAAACTCGGCTCACAGGACACTGTCAGGGGTAAGTCAGTGTTAATGCACGACACTGCTGAAGGGGATGCCATACAGATTCACATCAAAAAAACCAAACTATCCCTTTAAGTACAGTATCTTGTGATACCTGATATGAACCTGATATCACATTTCACATTTCTGTACAACGCAAATAACACTACAAAATGTGGAATGTAACTATATACTTCAACTAACTACAGAGAACTTTTGTACACATAAAAGTTCAATCATTATGAGGCAGTTTGTGCCAGCATCAGCCAGTAAATAGTCCTTTTCTTCTTTATTGGTGCAAACACAAATTTTTGTTTTCATTGTGAACTATCACTATATGAACCTGTACCTATAGCAATATCAATAGCACAGTAAACTATATACTTTGTCTTAATCTTAAAATTAATAATGATAACACAACACATCATTATTTTATAATAAATGTAGTGGTAATACAGTAGCCTAGCATTAGATATCATTACATCCCTGTGGTCATGTTTGTACTTGTAAATATACACCAGGACACTGGACAGGTGTGCCTCTGTGGGTATATTCAGAGCAGGATAACGTGCTCCGAATATGGTCCTGCTACAGGTGCAGAGAGTCGCTTCATCCTGTCATTTGTGCCACACTCAATAGCATTTTAAATATGACACTTTGAGCCAACAATTCTCCAACAATACACCCCCTGGGCCGTGACAAGCCCTGGTGAAAGATGACATCACCGTCTTCTGTAGCAAACCAGTCAAGCATATCCGCACATAGTCAGAGCATTCAGGAGCAAGAAGCTATTCAGGCCCTGTCTCTACATGGGGCGATGCATCAGCAGCCAGTATCCCAGTGTAAGTGTTCAATAGCATGTGTGTGTGTGTGTGTATTATTTTACATTGTTTGGTCAAGAGGGACTCCCTTCTTATTGTGCATGTCCTGTTCAGTGTTGGCAGAGGGACAAATATTTAATAAATTCCTGGAATATTTCCTCAGCTTTGCATGGCCCACTATCTATCTGAACACAGGCCTGCTGTTATAGTGATACACTTTCGGGGGGGCATGGCTGCATGTCTGGGGTAAGCCATTAAATGTTTTCAATGTTCATATTAACATAATAGGGAACAAGGCAAGTGCTACAACCACATTTGAATCTCTAAAGCAATAATCACATTAGGAAAATAATTTCTTGAGATTGACTGGGAATGTCGGTAATAATTACTCAGTCAACCAGTTGTGTTGTATAGAAAAAAAGCTTCAGTGAGTTGTCCTCCAGACAAGGTTTATCGGATAAAGAACAATTACATTGTCACACAAGGTTATAGATTTATGTTTTTTTTAAATTTACTAAAACCCAAATAATTGGTATAATGACATTGAATTTATTGGACTATATCTGGTAGAGTAAACTGAATGAGTATGACTCTTGCTTGCTACATTTACCCAAACTCAAGTCAGAAAAAGGTTGATATGGTGACTTTGACTTAACTTTACACCACTTTTCCCTGTGGGATTCCTGTGCCTTACATACATAGTCTTCAGTGATGCAGCTCAAATTCTTTTCATTCATTCTTGTCAGAGTCTAATAAAGTCCAGTGGAAAGTTCTAATTCCAGAGAGCATGAAAAACCATTTATCATTATGGCATGAAAAAGAGCCACCAAAGTGTTTCTACAGCAGCTAAATATACATCTAAAGCAGCAAAAGAACACCCTTTAAAAGACTGATCCCAGAGCTGTGATTCTAACCCTGTGGATTTGGAGCTGGAGCCCCCTCTGTGGATGTTCAAATAGACAGTTAACTATTAGGACTCTGTCACGTGGGCCTCTTCATTTATAGCAGTCCTCATGAGCATTAGACATTTATAGCCAATGTCTAATGCTCATGGGGACTTTTGGAGCCTGTATGAAAGAAAAAAGGAACAGCAATAGTGCCCTATGGGACTAAATTGTAAGACTGCATAGTGATAGTTCAAATGATCCGAAACTTAGGCCAAAAGCTGAGTCAGGACTAAAAATGCAAATAGTGAGCACAGACTTTAATTGAAAGCTGACACTCTCCTGTAGCCTCTGCTCTGAGTGATGCTCGCGGAGGCTCGGCTCAGGGGACTCGGCTCTGACCCTCGTCTCATCGACTGAACGCTTGGCTGACAGTGATGAGCACATGATGACAGAGAAGCGCCTGCAGCGCACATTTAATCCCAACAATAGGGAGGTGTGTCTGGGCTCGGGCTGATCTCTGACCTGCCTCTCTGCTCCATCCTCCGCTGACGGACGGGCGAACTGACAGACACTCTGTCTCCAGGGATGAGCAGTCAATGAGCACCACGGTGCACGCATGACAACGCACAGCTCAAGGAACAGAGCCTTCGTTTTACCCCAAAGACTTTTTGAAACAAACTATGCCCCACAGAAGTACTGACACTCACCTCTGTCAGAGCTGCGTCCTGGTCCAGGCTCGTGACGTTCGCCTGTGGCAGCGGGCTGCTCCTGAGCACCGTGATGTGCAGCGTGAGCAGAAGAAGTCCCAAGAGGAGCAACAGTTCTGCCGCCAAACGCACCATCCTTTTGACGCGCCCGCTCTTCGGAGCCTGCTCTGTGACCTGCGAGACTCCCACTCCTCCTCCTCCTCCTCCCGGTGCAGAGACTCCAATCTCCGGATCCGCCGGGGACGAGGAGCCGCAACACCACTTGGGAGCCACCTCGGGATCAGGAATGCAAATATCGAAGGGAAAATGATCGAAGAGTGTTTTTTCTAAATCTGGCTAGATCCAGGTTCCTCTTTGAACAGTGTAAACAGGCACTCTTCCTATCATTAAATCGTCACTAAAGTTTCATTTATGCAAGATGAAAGCTGAATAAACAGATATGGCACTGCTGGACGGACGCACAGCGCTTCACTTCACGCTTTAGCCGCGCGTAAAACTTGGTGCCGTGCTTCTCCTTGTAGTCCCCGCCACATTCTCACTCTGAAGTCTTCCTCAAGTCCACTTTACGACGTTTTCTCTCCTCATTCTGCGCCACGCACCTCAGACTTGTGTCAAAAGTTAAACTTCCCTTGGAGAGGCTCCTCACAGTAGATTGTTTCATGCGCAAATCTTGTCCATTGTTATTTTTCCAAAGTCCATTGAAAACATGTCTAAGACGGTGTGTAGCCTTCTCGTTGGTGAACTCAAGTCAAACCAAATCCCAAGTAGAACCCACTGAGACACACGCTGTTCCTGTTGTGCGCTTTAGAGGTGGTTTTATACCACACGCCCCTGCGCGCGCTCCCTCCCCCTCGTTAACTCTTTCGCCCTCGAAGCGTCCCACTCACGCCAAATCCGGACACACTAAAGTTCCAGTCCCGCGTGCTCACGGTCGAGTGACGCTGAAAGTGACGCTCCAAGCCAAACGCCAAATTACGCACAGGATTCTTGGGAAAATATTTAGAATTCTACAGAGGAAGTGCTGTTATATTGAACCCGTTTTGCAGTCCTTAAGTAACCCTGGTGGTCCCCGGAGGCGCAATGGCACAGGCGCGTCCAGAGCGGAGGTAGAAGTCCCTCTGTGTTCCTGTATACACAACAGCGCCGGCTCACGTTTCAGTGTTTGTGTGCGAGTTAAAGGCGCTGTAACACTTCACTTAAGCAAGACAAACGGTGACTGTAACGTGATTAAGCCTTTTATTGTGCTCTTCAAAAGACTCATTGTGTCAAGTCAAGAAGAGAGTCACTTTAAGAGATCCACGCCACTCCAAAGTTTACACAGAAACACACTGCGCAGGTAAGGCCTCGTGACGTGAGTGTATGCTTGTAATACGGGACCTATACTGTACATGCAGCTCTGGGAAAAAAAAAAAAAAAGAGACCACTGCAAAATGACCCGCTTTTCTGATTTTACTACTTACAGGTATGTGTAGAGGGAAAATGAACATTTTTGTTTGAGTCTATAAACTAATGACAACATTTCCCCCAAATTCCAAATAAAAATATTATCGTTTAGAGCATTTATTTGCAGAAAATGACAAATGGTCAAAATATCAAAAAAGATACATGTTTTCAGACTTCAAACAATGCAAAGAAACAAGATCAAATTCATTTCAAAATAATATAATACACATTTTTACACTTAAGAAGAGTTCAGAAATCAATATTTGGTGCAATAACCCTTATTTTGAATCACAGGTTCCAGTCTTTCACATTGTTCTTGGGTGACTTTATTCCACTCCTGGTGCAAGAACTGAAGTAGCTCAGCTTTGTGTTTGTGTTGGAATTCAACAGACGCTGGAATGGAATGGCTGTAATACATGTAGAGATGCTGATTTCAGGAAAAAAATGCAGTGGTCTCTTATGTTTTTCCAGAGCTGTATATACCTGTGCTAATAAAACGGGTTGTAACACATCCACTTCCCCCGAATAAACAACAAAAATAATGCTTTGAGACACATTATCCCATAAAGAAAATAATAAAAGTAGATTACTCTTTAGATTAACATGCATGGTGGGGGTCAAGTGGAGTGATAACCGCGTTATGGCAGCCACATCCTAAAGAGTCTGGCCCAGGGCAGCTGTAGCTATAGAAGTTATTTACCACAAGGATCATCTTCATAATTTAGCACTGAAAATGATTAATATTACAATGATAATGTCACTTATTCTTTGTGATTGCTGTCCTGATAATACTGCCTCTCTTGTGTTACAGTCCCCGTCTTTAGCCCACACTGTGCAGAGCTGTCATAACCATGCAAATCTGTCCTTTGTCTGCTTCACTTCAAAAATCCCTTTGCACAGAATCAAACAATCTTTTCTGTAAATGGAAAACAGAAAGCCGCGAGAATGGCTTGCCTGCTTTGGATACAGTGGTGCACATCAAAGGTCTTAGCAGAGAGGATCCCCTTCAGAATAGCTGCTACATGCCATTCCAATAAGTGCAGCACATTTGGATCTGTAGTTCAAAAGAGGCTGGTGCGGCCAGGTCTCCGGGGCCTCTCCACCGGTAGTCTGGCTGCACAGATGTTTCGAATGCCAGCCCTTTGCAGCATTTGCCACTTGTGCTGAGGCGGAGGGCAGCTGGAAGTGAACCAGGCAGCTCTGGTTCGAGACATGTGCTCCCCACCTTGTCATCCAGTCAGAGTTTATTACACACACACTTAAGGGCATATTGATGTGTTTAGGAAGGACTGCAGTTACCTTTACTACGGGAGGTTTGAAGGTTTTCAGAGGCAGGTAGAATACATTTCTGAGTCTCCTTCTGTTATATATTAACTGTTATTATATGATGTTTTCAGCAATATATATTTAGAGATATACAGCTCTGGAAAAAATAAGTGACCACTGTATATTTTCTGAAATCAGCATCTCTACATGTATTACAGCCATTCCATTCCAGCGTCTGTTGAATTCCAACACAAACACAAAGCTGAGCCACTTCAGTTCTTGTACCGGTGGAATAAAGTCATCCAAGAACAATGTGAAAGACTTGTGGAGAGCATGCCAAGACGCATGAAAGCTGTGATTAAAAATAAGGGTTATTGCACCAAATATTGATTTCTGAACTCTTCTTAAGTGTAAACATTAGTATTATGTTGTTTTAAAATGAATTTGATCTTTTTTATTTGCATTGTTTGAGGTCTGAAAACATGTATCTTTTTTGTTATTTTGACAATTTGTCATTTCCTACAAATAAATTCTCTAAATGATAATGGAATTGATAATTGGAATTTGGGGGAAATGTTGTCAGTAGTTTATAGACTCAAACAAAAATGTTCCTTTGGCCCAAACACATACTTATAACTAGTATAATCAGAAAAACTGATAATTTTGCAGTGGTCTCTTTTTTTTTTTTCCAGAGCTGTATATTTATACACTGAGATTTACTTCTTCATTTAAAGGGATAGTTTTGTCTGATTATGAATGTAATTTTTCCTTGAGCAGTTGAAGTAACAAGCACCATTTTTTGTCAAGCTGGTCCAGCACAAATCTATGAGGTTTGGTGTTTCTAGTTAATTTTTTATATATAAATGAAGTTTTTTTTTTTTCTTCTCACAGTTGTGTTAAGACAAAAATATTTCTTCGATGGTTTTATCAAAGCTTAAAGAAATAGCTCATTTAGTGTGTTAGTAAGAAATGGTTAAACATAGTCAAAGAGCTCAATAAAATGAACATATTTTTGATATACAATAAAGCCTTGGTGGAGGTTTGCTGCGTCCTGTACTTCTTGTTGCAATGTACTTTTTCTTTCATTTCCCCTTTGACAACAGTGTAAAAAATCCTCTTTGTATCCTAAGTCCAAAGGAGCTCAAAGATGACCCAAATGAATCCCAGACTCTCTCAGGACGTCAGCGTACCTCACACCAGATCCAAGGCCACCTTCTCGCTCCTCGTCCAAATCTTTCTGGAACACGACACGGGATGACATCACAGAGCGGTGTGGATTAGAGTCCTGTATTGTTGCTGGAGATAGGAGCCAGATGTGAGTATTTATTTACAGATCAAAGATGTGATCCCTTATAGAGCGTACAGCTGATATGGGTCCCCTTTCTTCATATTCTGGCCTCTATTTCATATTGTACAAGCACAATCCACAAATTGGAGTGTTTAACATGTTTCTCATAACAGAATGGAAAACTGTTCTATGAGCAAATTGAATCAAATATGAAGATAAAAGATAAAAGAAAAAAATGTCTACCACAAAAACATTATGCCTTAACAGTACAAATTTCTTAATTTAACCAGAAGAATACTGGAGGAGCAAAAATTCTAAATCATACAGACAGACATACCATCCCTAAAGCCTAAATGAGTATTATTTCAGTCCATGTAGTCTAAAAAAAAAAAAAACAGACTTGACACATAATTGACATGCCACCTGCTTGATGTTTTATCAAAGTATATTAGAGCAATAATCACACCTCTAATGAGTCTATTGTCAAAAACAATGTTTATAGACATAGGTGAATAGTTTCTTCTTTTTATTCACATTATTCAAACTTTGTAGAAAACTGTTAAAAATGGTCAACACCAAAATGATTCCTTAAAATGATTCCTTATATTTTTCATACAAATGAAAACACGCAAACATGGCAACGTGTGGATAGCTAACAAGTGCAGACTGGGTCCTATCTGTAAAACGCATTTATTATCTACGTTTTATCCTTCCTGTATTAATCAAATCATTACCTCATACCACCAGAATTAGGAGTTGAGCGCTAATTCTGCTGGCTCAGGTGCCTGTATACCCAGAATGTTTATCTTCACAACTCTGTGTCTGTAAGGAAGACAATAAGTCTTTAAAAGATCGACAATTAAGACTAAACCACAAAACATGCCACAATCCATTTTCCAATCTTTTGTTCACATTAAATAGTTTGTGATTGAAGAAATAGTGGCAAGTTATAGTTAGTCATTTTATATGGTGATGAATGGGAGGGGGGGGTCAATGTAGGAGGACAGATTACATAAAATAATCAAGTTTTAAATTAATTTCCGCTTAAAAATATTAACAAAGATATTTACATTTTGTCACATTTTAATCAGTCTTTACATTATTTTGCTTTTGGTAATATCTCGCCACTCTTAACCTGTATTAACCTTAACCATATGTGTAATGTATAGATCCTTACTTTTTCATAAAATGTAATTTGTAACAATATCGAAAACTGTTTTAGTTTTGTACAAATAACTTACAGTGACTGAGTTATTACATTTGTTCCCTTAAAGGAGAATTACCGTTTTTTACAATCTGAGCCTTATTCCGGTAATAAAACAAGTTGTTTTACTCACCCATAGCACTTTGGTGTCACATGGAGCACTTCCGGAGATGTTTTAGATTAGCGATATCCATAACGCGAGTTCTCGGGGCATGTAATATATGCCCCGAGCGGTCTCCAAATAACACAAACTTTAGCACTTTTCAAATCATAGAAGCTCAATGCCTTAGCCTACACTTTAGTTTGAGTCAAAAGAGGCCTGTAATCCGAGATTTAGCCATAATTTACAGCTTTGTGTTTCATGTTTGGGTCCCTAGAGCTGAGAGCGAAATAAGATGTGACTCCTCACATGCGCACTGGCGTCCTCATCTACTCGAAACTATGGATAAATCTCGGATTACAGGCCACTTTTGACTCAAACGAAAGTGTAGACTAAGACATTGAGCTTCTATGATTTGAAAAGTGCTAAAGTGTGTGTTATTTGGAGACCAGAAACATGTACCCCGAGAACCCGCGTTATGGATATCGCAAATCTAAAACATCTCCGGAAGCGCTCCATATGACACCAAAGTGCTATGGATGAGTAAAACAACTTGTTTTATTACCGAAATAAAATCAGATTGTAAAAAACGTTAATTCTCCTTTAAATGTAATTAAAAGTAATTATTAAAAGCTGTTTTTACAAAACATGGGAAAATCGGATGAAAAACTGTGCGTACATTTGAAATTTGCAACTGTACAAATATATATATAAAAATAAACTCCCTGCTTTGCATGTAGAGATACAATTTTCAGTTGCCTCGCAGTGCCTCACAGATACAGCTGCCACAGACAGGGCGAACGCGGCTGTTTGTGCACTCTTTGGTTTGACACAGTGGTGCGAAGGTCAAAGGTCGCGCCTCAGCCGTCGATCTCGAAGTCTGTCTCGTTGTAGAGGTCGTGCTGCGGGGCATATCTCCTCCGTGAGAACTTCAGACAGAGCAGGTCTCCAACTTCATTCAGATGGTGCAGCACCTGGACGCAGGCAAAGACACATTGGAACAGGAAATAATGTGTTTTGAAATACAAGGTGATAGCTTCTTTGAACCTGACATAATATCAAAAATAATATCAATACTAAATAAATAATAAGTGTCCACCGCCCACTTGTTTCTCTGGAGATGTTATTGCTTTGCTTAGAATGTTCCTATGACATTAAACGTATCACTCTTGCATTTATTTACTAATAGGTGTTTTTATTGCTCCAAACACTTTCAGAAACATGAATCTTACAGTGATTGGGCTTGCCTTTCCAGATATCTGAACTGTAACTTGGCCAGTTGGCGTCACCTGCTTTTTTCCATGGAAATACATTTCATTCTATACTGTGGAACACTCCAGGTGAAGGCAAAAGGAGAAACGTACTCGACCAAATAAACTTTTTGTCCACTTGACAAATTCTCCTTTTGCCATGGATTCCACCTGGACGACTGAGGGACTCTACACACATTCCAGGCAAAGCAATAACAACTCCATGTTGACAATAAACATGAATCCAAGTGCAGTACTTTCTTTTAAATAGACTTCCAGCTCTATTGAACTATGAGTCCATACCTGGTCCAGCATGTCTCTGGTGTGGGCCGCAGACACACAGAAGCGAGCGCGGGCCTCAGTGAGGGTAGTTGCAGGGAACCCCACCACCACCACCCCGATCTTCCTCTCCAACATCTCCCGAGCGAAGGCACTGAAACAACACAAAACAGGTACAACAGGTTTATACTCAGGGGGGCAAAGAGTAGTCGAAATAAGGCGTGTGGTGAAGCCAGGAAATGCCAGGGACAATTTCTTAAACTATAAAGATGTGACACTATTTAATTGTTTTGAATTTGGGTTCTTATAAAGTGTAATTTGTAAGACTTATATAATGCTTATTTGCATCTGACCTCCTAGTCTTCTTAGTACAAGAAGGAGACTACAAGAACACGTATTTACAGTGAATGCAGTACATGGTGAAGTGCTACTATTTGCCTAGGATTCCTTCCTTTTAAAAATGCATTATATGGAACTTATTTTGCAAATACCTATCACAAAAAATAGAATAATATAATTTAAAAAATGAGATTTGTTTTGGAATCATGTGCCACAATCATAGACTGTATAAAGAAGTAGTCTAAGGGAGTGTGAGGTCACCCATAGCGTTCGGTTCCAGTCAAATAAAACTCACAGGGTTAGCAATAATAGAGGCAAATTTGAAGCCAAGTTCTATGTCAGGAATAGGAGTTTATTTATGGACAAAATAGAAAATAGAGCAAATTTATACACACATTTTAAGACTCACAGCAGTTACAGAGATAGGGGTGACACATTTTTGAACGCAAAGTCAATTGGAGCCAGAGTCAGTGGAGCCGGAAGCGTTCCCATGCTCATTTCCTATTTGGAATACGGCAGCAGGTTAGCTATGTCCATTTATATATACAGCCTATGGTCACAATAGTGGTAATAGTGTTAAATGGATTTAAGAATTCTACATGAAGAATCTTTTCTGCTATGAGTTACAAGGTCACCACCAAAATCTCCAAAATATCTAAATGACCCTTTCAAAACAAATATCTCGTAATCATCCTCATTACTTTACAAAAATACATACTTTTTGAAAGGGGTGGCCGCAGTGACGTTCCCAATGACCTACACAACTCCCAGCCAAACCACCTAACAGTCTTCATTTTGGACAAATATTTTTATCAAAACCCTCAAATTGCATTTAATAGTGATGTAGTGAATGGTAGCAGTGCTCAGAGGAAGTAGTAGCCATAAAGTAGTTTTGTGGTGCAAATTATTTGGCTAGCACATTCAGATTTATAGCGTTGTTTTTACATCCTCTTTATCACTAACAACTCTCTATTGCGACTTCTGATAGCTCCAATTACTGGTTTGCTTTGACATTTTACAGGCACTAGAGACGACATGTTTGTAAAATATATTTGATTATACCTGAGCGTTAAACAGGCTGGTGTTTACATGAGCTGAGCCTAAGTAGTTACAGACACCCCACATGTGAAAAAACAATTCATGGAAAGTTTGGGTGAGAAAATGGCAGCCATCCATATCACTTTAATAACACTCGCTCCACTGGACCGAAATCGCTTGTGACAAACAGGGAAGGTGTTGTAATCGTTGCAATGTGTTTTTAAAGTGTTTTAAAAGTTCTTGTAGTGGTCATAGATGGGTGGTGCCTGTTTCTTTGGCTATTATGGATATGGATGTTTCTTTTACTGTTATGGATACAACTGTTCTTGTGTGTTCTTTTATTTTTTGAGTAATACTGTTTTGAGAGTCTTTTTGGATATAACACTTAAAATGATATACAGTGCCGTGAAAAAGTATTTGCCCCCTTCCTGATTTCTGTGTTTTTTGCATATTTATCACTCAAAACATTGTCAGATCATCAAACCAATTTTAATATCACACAGAAACAACCCAAGGAAAGACAAAATTCAGTTTTTGAATGATGATTCCATTTATTAGTGCACAAAAAAAATCTAAACCTATCTGGCCCTATGTGAAAAAGTAATTGCCCCCCCTTGTTAAATCACAAACTAACTGTGACTAACCACAGTTTTGAGAAAACTTAGTTCAGTTCTACATGCCACACCCACACCTGATTGTCACCACCTGTGTTGAATCAAGAAATCACTTAAATAGTTCCTGTCAAACAAAGTGAAGTTGGCTACAACATCTCAAGAACAAACACATCATGCCACGATCCAAAGAAATTCAAGAACAAATGAGAAAAAAAGTGATAGAAGTCTATAATTCAGGAAAAGGTTACAAAGCCATTCCCAAAGCTCTGGGGCTCCAGCGAACCACTGTCAGAGCCATTATTCAAAAATGGAGGAAACTGGGAACAGTTGCAACCCTTCCCAGGAGTGGTCGACCAACTAAGATTACTCCAAGAGTGCGACGACGGCTCATTCAGGAAGTCACAAAAGAACCTAGACGCACATCGAAAGAACTACAGGCCTCGTTGGCCTCAGTTAAGGTCAGTGTTCATGACTCCACCATTAGAAAAACACTGGCCAAAAATGGCATCCATGGAAGAGTTCCCAGGAGAAAACCACTGCTTTCACAAAAGAACACAAAGGCTCGTCTCACCTTTGCCAAAAAGCACCTTGATGACCCTCAAGACTTTTGGAGAAACATTTTGTGGACCGATGAGTCTAAAATTGAACTTTTTGGAAGGTCTGCAGCCCGTTTCATCTGGCGTAAAAATGGCACAGCATTTGATAAAAAGAACATGGTGCCCACAGTAAAGCATGGTGGTGGCAGTGTGATGGTCTGGGCCTGCTTTGCTGCCTCAGGACCAGGACAACTTGCTGTGATTGACGGAAAAATGAATTCTGCTGTTTACCAGAAGATCCTGAAGGAGAATGTCCGGCCATCAGTTCGTGCCCTCAAACTCAAGCGCTCTTGGATCATGCAACAGGACAATGATCCAAAACACACCAGCAAGTCCACCTCTGAATGGCTCAAAGAAAACAAAATTAAGGTTTTGGAGTGGCCAAGTCAAAGTCCGGATTTAAATCCGATTGAGATGCTGTGGTGTGACCTTAAACGGGCAGTTCATACAAGAAAACCCTCCAATATGGCAGAATTGAAACAATTCTGCATAGAAGAGTGGGCCAAAATCCCTCCCCAGCGGTGTGAAAGACTCATCACCAATTATCGCAAACGTTTGGTTACAGTTATTGCTGTCAAAGGAGGCTCAACTGGCTATTAGATTAAGGGGGCAATTACTTTTTCACATAGGGCCAGATAGGTTTAGATTTTTTTTGTGCACTAATAAATGGAATCATCATTCAAAAACTGAATTTTGTCTTTCCTTGGGTTGTTTCTGTGTGATATTAAAATTGGTTTGATGATCTGACAATGTTTTGAGTGATAAATATGCAAAAAACACAGAAATCAGGAAGGGGGCAAATACTTTTTCACGGCACTGTATGTAGACATTTCATATTTACTATTTCATAAACCTTTTATAGTTCACAGATGATCAGAAAGACATGCCTGTGGATTTTATGGCTAATACCAATTTGAAATATGCCCTCAATATAAGGGTGAACTGCAGTTGTAAAAGCTGAGCCCATAGAAGATGTACCAGACTGTTGTGTGCTACCGTATTGTTGAAGTTGGTGATATCAGGTGAAAGGTAAGCATGAAGTAACAAAAAAATAATGTTATTTAATTAGAACAGCACAAATGAAAATATGGCAAGATTGTGGAGGGGTTTGTACTGTGTGTATGTATACATTGTGACTTCTTTAAGAGATGCTTTTACAGTGTGAGTACCTCTTTATAAACAATGCTTTTTCTTAGTTTCTTTAGAATTCAAAGTCTATTTGATCTAACAACTCTGCTGGCAGCCACATAGAATTGGCCATGGCTGAAGAAGTCTCCTACACTGCTAGGAGAAAGGAGAGAGCAGATAAAACTGGAGCTATGAAGCACTATTGTGTGTTTTTTCCCCCTAGCAACATGAAACATGGCAATACACACACCTGTACCATTAGGATAACACTCCAAGATTGAGATCTGTTGGATGAGAGGTTCGAGAGTTATGCATGGAACAGACAAACAGGAGGAGACACAGACTGAGATCCTTACATTAATAGATAAGATAGGAACACGTGTTACAGGTATACCTGCGCTACCTTGGTGTCGAAAGCTTTGTCAGAAATGTAGTTCTTTTTGTGTTTCTGATGCTCTGTTTTACACGTTAATCCAATATTTATTCCAATTACTCTGTACTGCCATATTTATTTATGAGGCATTTATATTCTACATGAATAATAATACCTTTATGTACTCTAACCTTGCTCCGCTCACTTCTGAGTTTAAATCTAAAAGCATGTAGTACCTGTAGTAGTGAGGCTGTTTCGGTTAGTACTTACGCCACTTTGCCGGGCATGTAGAGCAGGATGGGGACCACAGGTGAGTCATCGTTTCCATAGATGATGAAGCCCATCTCCTTGAGTCTGGCTCTGAAGTACCTGGTGTTTTCTGCCAGTTGGCGCACACGTCTCATCCCTGTAATTCAACCAGGACATTATGGGCAGAGGGAAGAGGTGAGAAAAATAAATGATTCTGGGAATATGCAGAATTTGAATATAAAGTATATGATCTATAATTATAATAACAAAAAATACAGAACAGAAAAGCCAAGTGTAAAAAGTTATATTTCTGTTAATTTTATGGACCATTTATGACTTGTGCAAGACTTGAACCTCAACCAAGGCATTTACAGGCACATTTTAGCCCTGGTGCATTGTTAAAACTTCATCTGAATACTGTTATTGAGCCAATGGAAAAAAAAAATATTTAGATTTTCATTTTTTATCCCCAGATCCACTATTTCTGGTTAAAGGGAGTATTTACACTGTTCCCATCTGTCAGTATAAGCAAATGACCAGTGGATTTTTGGAAAGCTGTCTTATTGCACTACCCCCATCTGGGCCATCCTTTCACCATAAACTTACTCATGATTACAACTCAGCTGTAGCAGCAGATGGCTCATTTTCTTTGCTCTTGTAATAGCATACATTCAAATGACGCTAAACAATTTGCAGACAGGATAAAATATATGTTAAAAACAACAAGGCGCAAGCCGATATTTAAAGCTTAAAGGCACTAAGTAGCTTTTATGTAAGAGGGTCCATTACCTGCTTGTCTCCATGAAGATGTTATTGCTTTGCTTGGAATGTTCCACAGTACAGCTTTAAACTGCTCTCTTGCTTTTGTTCAAGTACAGGTCCTTTGCTGATCAAAATTAAATGGAATTTAATTTGTGAGACTTTTTGTTGATGTTCAGAGGGTCAAAATCGCGATCGTTGTGGTGAAAAAAGGAAATAAATTAATTAATAAAAATAGAAAAAAATAAATTAATAATAATAATAATAATAATAATAATAATAATAATAATAATAATAATAATAGTAACTTTAATAGTCTAGTGGAATCAACTGCTTGTCTTCATGGAGCTGGATAAGTTTGATTTGATACTGTGGAACATTATTGGCAAAGTATTAACATTTCCATCAGGACAACCTCTACTAGAAACGTTATATAGGGCTCTTTAAAATTCGTAGAAGAATTAGAACTCAATTCTGCACAACCAGGCTTCCTAACTGTGTTTCTCAGCTGCATTTGGCATGGCCCAGTCTTGGAACACTGCTCTGTTTCCCATTCATTACCTGCGAACAGATTGGCAGAGTTTTCAAAGGGGCATAAGAGAGCACTTTAAATCCCCTTTTCTCAGCACAAGGGGATAAAAAAAAAACATAACATTTTCAAGCATCTGCCAAAAAGCGCAGGGCCCATTTTGTAAACGGTTCCTTTCTGCGGTGATAGAGGGCGTGCGGGTCAAAAAGCTGTTGCCAGACACTGGAATTGTATGCGTAGGTGAGAATGCGTAGATGCTCCTGTCTGTCAGAGCTTTTTTCTCTTTAGCCACCAGTTCACTTTTGAGTGTGAAATTCAACATAGGGGCAACTAGGGAAAGACCGCAGAAAAGCAAAACAATCTTTATAGGCCTGTCACAATAACAACATTTGAAGTGTGATATATTGCTGAAGAAATATAGTTGATAAATGATAATATTATAATAACTATATCATGTCACTGAAACAATTACCCTAAAGAAGGACTCCCCCAAGAACAATTCTAAATGTACAATATTATTACAAAACATGAGCTGCAATAAGTACATAGCAGAATGAAAAACGTTAGTAGTTTGTATCAATAATAAGTAAAAAAAGTCACTTATTTGATGCTTATACTAGTAGTAAAAGTAGTAATAGTGCTATAGTAATTATTGTAACAGGCCTAAATCTGCACGTTCTGCTGGTGTTATCATAGGTATGGGAAGTTATGTTTTGAAAGCCCGTATTTGCGGTGTTCCCCTCTCGATAAGACAGGTCAAGACTGATTTCTCCGTAACAGCGATTTAATGAGGCTACGTCAGACTCTAAGCATGTGTGGTGCGGAGCCAGATGAGAAAGTTACTCATCTCGTCTTTAAACGGTAATTTCCATCAACCATAACATATCGGAGTGTACATGCTGTAGTCATTACCCACTTATCCGCAGTAGATATGTTCACTACTTTCTCAGGAAATCACACACATTTTGACAGTGACAAACTATCTTCTCATATAATGTAAATATTAGCCAATGCTATTATGTATAGTACTGCTTGGTAGAAATTCCTTTTCCTCTATTACGTCTTTAAGCATGATTTGTGCACCCAAATATTGCCTCCACGCTACAATACATCATTTAAATTACACTGCGTTACCTCAAAAGTCCCTGTGAGGTGTTTTAAAAAGCACTTAGAGAGTGTTCACTTTGACAAACATAACATCAAATCATTAAAATGTGTAGTCTCAATGTCACCTCTTACGTCTTATAGAAAAATGGAAAAGGAACGAAGCCTGAGTCTACCCATTCCACAGCCGCATATGCATACATCATATAAATCATGTTTGCAGTTACTTGTGGATGTTTTTCAGGCTGGAGACTGACAAATACAGTACACTGCATAGTCCATTTTAACTGCATTGTCTCAGAACATGGTGGCTGCATTCATTTGCACAAATAAGATCAAACTGGGGCTAAACTGGGACTAAACAAGTGTGACCGCAGCCGTACAGGTTTCCATGGGTTTAAGAATGATGTGACTGTTGCCATAACAATTAACATTTAAAAACAAATATCAATTATCGCGATGAGCCACGATGATCTTCATCTTAATAAAACATACGTAATGAATAAAAAAACGGCCAACTCTCTTTCAACAAGTGCATGAACATCTTTGGTAGGTCCCGGTGTTGAGTCGTCCTTTTGTCCGATGTCATTAGAGCAGAGACTTCTCAGAGGTAGAGCTTTCCTCAACAGCCACACATGAGAGCGATTTCCTCCATGTTTGGGTCCCGTGTCCCCTCCTCTCTTTCTCTCTGTAATTGTTCCCACATTTTCAGTCCTACAGCTGTTTGTCTTCCCCCGCAGGTTTAGTACTTACCTCTATGTTAACATTAGAGCCGTTTGACTGATCTGGTTTGCTATTGTTTCCATAAAAGTTATAGCGAGGTGTAAAATGTTTCATAAGCTGGGATAATATTATTGGCAGTGCAAAGGACATAAGGTTTGATGGCCGTGTAGTGAGTGAGGCTGGGGATTAGAGGTGACTTTTACAGGAAGTGTTGAAGGGATACTAACCTTCATTGGTCCCGTCTTTTCCCATAATGCACTTCATGGCCCGGATAACCTGCTCGGTGACAGGAGGAGACATGGCGGTGGCATAGACGGCACTGTGGGAATGTCTGCGCAGGTAGTCCACAAGCACCTGTGAAGAAAATGACAATATGTTGGTTTTCAGTTGTTCCGTTTTAATTTATACAGTGCAATATTACATGATATTTTGCTTATATATTTACATTTTTATTGAATATAACTACTTTCTAAAATGCACCCCAGTTTATTATTTTGATTATTGTGTTGGTTTCGTTGCAGTTGGTGGCAAATCCAAGTTTTCTTATTGTATTTGTATCTTTGTACAAGTTCTTGACCCATTCATAATCAATATAGTTTTTCCCCTTTTAAATTTCTTTTCAAATTGATATTTACTTTTTTATATTTTAACTTATTAACTATCAACCCCTACTATACCTACATACCTAACAAGCTAATATTGTAAAATAGCACCTACTGGTTTTAGATTTGGGCCTTTTAACCCTTTTAGGTTAGAGATTGTCGGGGTAAACATAGTAGTCTCTATTATTAGTTAGAAATAAGGCACTTACACATGTATCCATTTCATTTCTAACTGTGACATGTAGATTTCTGACTGACCACTAGAGAGAGCTCATGCACAATCCTCACCTGAGAGTTAATTAAATGCCCTGATATCTCTGGCTTTGTGACTGCATCTGGTTAAAGCTTTGGCCCATCTCCTGCTCTTCACTGCAGAGAGGCCAGCCTTTTAATATGAAAGGGAATTGATGCTGAAATGAGCCAGAATCTGGACTGTCAGGCTCATAAATTCCAGCGGTGAAGTAAAACGACAGTAGTGGTTATCTGAAGTGGACAGCTATTTTACATATCACACTGTGGGGACTGAAATCTGAATACATGATGAGGAGGGGACCTGCCTCTCTTATGGGGACAAAAAACAGGTCCTCATGAAGTAAACAATATCATGATTAAAAGGTACACCATGTAACATGTTTGGTAAATCATCCACCACTTGCTGGCCTCCATGGAACATCCCAAAGTAAGCCACCAGACCAAGTTACAGGTCAGATCTGTGGAGTGTGAAGTATTCTGAAGAGACACCAATACTCCAATCCCATACTTCAATAACATTGGTCTACAAATTTTTGGACTCGATCTGCTTCGAAGATAAAAGTGGCTAAATCTCATTTATATTGATAAGATGAACTGAAAATCAATTGATAACTGTCCTGGTTAGCTAATGTATTCAAGATATGTAATGATATAATAATAACATATATATTATATTGATATATGTTAAAACTCTAGACATATTAAAATGAATGTATTGGACTGTGCAGACAGGCTTTCAGATAGAACTGGTTGCTTGTAGACACAGTGTACCTTCTGATAAACTACAATTTTTGCATTATTTTGCATAAATTTCCTATTTTGACCCAATACTATATCTTGGAAACTATAGCCAATCAGCACTTCTGACTTACTTTTTCTTTTTTAGTGACCTAAACCAAGAAAAAATTCACTACTTTTGTTCCGGAAGCATTTCGCTTTCGACCAGTGTAATTCAAGCTAGAGAAGTTTAATGCCAAAGTGTGAAACATTACGGGTAAAACAGTGACATAAAGGCAAGCAGTTGGTGGACCATCCATTAGAAAATTTACTTAGTGCACCTATAAATTCAGATATAGCTTAAGGTTAAGGTTTAGGTTAAGATTTAGGTTAAGATTTGGCAAGTAGTATGGTTGAGGTTAGGATCAGTCTCCAGGAAATGAATGTACGTCAATGCGATGTCCCCAAGAAGCATGGAAACGCAACAAAAGCGCTTGTCTGTGCGTGTGTGTGTGTGTGGTTGTGATGTGCTCCTCAGTGGATATGTGGTGGCCTGGCGGGTGTGACGTGATGACACGTACCCTGGCCACGACTTCCACTCTACCATCTGTCCCTGCTGAGCGGTAACTGTGGCTGAAGGGATTTCGAGGCAAATTCTCAAACATAGGACAAGAACCCAGAAACAACCTGACATCTGTTTTCATTTAGGGTAAAGGATCTACTCCTCTTTGGAGCGCCGCAGGAGTTTTGGTGCGACCAAGATAAACCGGTTAAGAGAATATGTCCGAAATGTGTCTAATGTCTTGAGGTTGGGGTAGTTGGGATGTATTGACAGCTAAGTGTTTCCTTTGCTTTATAGCGCTGGCCGCAGTCGGATGTAGCAGAACATGTCCAGTGTGCCACATTGCCGGGAGCGCAGCCAAAAACACACACTCACACGCTCCTCTTCCCCAGCAGATGTATTTAATAAGCTAATTTAAATGTCCTCCTTCCTTTTTGAATTGGGTGAGTGTGCACAGCTTCATACAGACTTGAAGTGAATTAGAAGGAGCTTGAAGTGTATTTATTGGGCTATTTATTTTTGGTACTCCCATAAAACAGCTATAACATGACTGTTTTCCAGAACACATCTGCACAGCCTTTTGTCGGTCAACCCGATACCACTTAGTGTCGGATTTGAGGGATTTCACCACAACAACAAATACGTAAATTCTAAAGGGCTCTCTCTCACTCTTATGCTGCCTGCTTCTTCCTCAAGTTTACTACAGCCAGCTGTCACACCAGGCCCAGCGTTGGTACTTCAAACATTATCATGCTTGTTAAAGGGCATCCTGTTAAATCTGAAGCGCAGTTCCGACGCCTGCCACAAGAAGGGGCTGGACCTTTGCCAACTTTACCTTCTTATTACAGCAAAGTGGGGCTGAGCAACATAAGGCCACGGCAGGAAGTGCTCCTCACTGAATACTTAACTCAAACAACATGGCCATTTCCTATGATGCTTTTTAATCAAGTGCAACAACTGGTGTGGTTATGTACTAAAGTGTACTTTTTAATGGAGTAAAGAGAAATTACAAAGACGCCGAGTCACAACCTCGGAAACATTTGTTGGACACATGACAAATAGGGTGTGACAGAGTGGTACTAGTTAAGACACAAACAACTGTAGCTGCTCTGGAGCCAAATGTGTGACAGGTTTCTATAAATGACAAACAACCACTTAAGGTTATTCTCAATAAACACTGACTGAACCCACAAGTGGTCAAGATCAAAGTTTAGCCATATCAATATAATGAATGCATTTGATTTACATAGCATATTCATTGAACGGATGCTATATATAGCGTCTTTGAACAATCAAGACAATTCACACTGCAGTATTAATTCACTCTCCACACTTGGTAGTGGTGACCATAGCCACAGCTGCCCTGCACTGACTGACAGTGTATAAGAAAGGTTTTAAGCTTGCTGTGCAAAAAGAAAACAAACATGCCCCAAAATGTTAAAATTCTACAAATTATGATGAATCTCAGTTTCAATCCTACAGTGACTGGATCAGTTTTAGTGCTTAAACTCTCATGCTCATTGTTGAGAACTGAACTGGCAGATGACAGTGTACGTAAAGCAGGGCTAATCCATTGGAGTCGGCTTTGCTGTTTGGTGCAAAAGAAAAATTTTCCTGACTCAACTTTCTCTTGCTAATTTCCACAACTAATGTAAAAAGAAAAAGAAAAGAACTGTCAAATCTTCTGTAAATTACTTTGACAGAAGGCTCTGATACTAATGCTACTGATTACTAAAAGGAAGCACGAAGTAACTACTGTGTACCCCTGCAGCCAGTTGTAAAATGAAATGTATTAAGATCTAATCAGTTTAACAAAGCCAGAACAGATACATATCCTCAGAGAAGGGCAAAAACAATTTATGGCTGTCAGAAGCTTTTGTTGCTACAGAAATAACGGCAGTTAGTATAAAAGCATAGAGAAATGTTTTTGTTTTGTTT
The DNA here is from genome assembly GCA_036785185.1 of Paratrypauchen microcephalus. Classification (NCBI taxonomy): domain Eukaryota; kingdom Metazoa; phylum Chordata; class Actinopteri; order Gobiiformes; family Gobiidae; genus Paratrypauchen; species Paratrypauchen microcephalus. The sequence goes on along the minus strand of JAVJIX010000001.1, from coordinate 9,416,205 downwards.
TGTTCAGGACATTAATATTTGAGAACAGGCTACAATATGAACTGTTAAATTAATACACACATTGTGCAGATGTTTGCTTAAAATTATGTTTTTAACATTAGGCCCCTACAGAATATTTTGTTGTGTTGGCACAGGACTTGTAAATTCAATGCTGGGGATGGTTTAAAGGTACCATTACGGTGCTATTGGTACCAAAAAAAAAAGATGGCACATTTTGCCTGGTGGATCCTGGTAGAGCTACTGTATGTAGTAATCTGCTACACAATTTCACCACACATACACACAGCACAGCAGCATTTAATTAAAATTATGAACATTGCAGTTCTGTTTTGTCATTCTATATAATTAATACAGCAACAGGTACCAGTACCAAAAAACAAGTATCATTCATTACTGGTCCCCCCAAAATGTAAAGACACCCAGTCATTTGTAAATTAAATTACACTTTGCTGTGAACTTAAAATGTGTAGTTTTGATTAAAAAAAATATGAATCTGGCTACCCAACCTCTCATGTTTCTGTTTAACCTTTAGTTGAGTTTTTCTTTAATCTATCCCTAAGCACTTTTATATTACTGCTGCCAGAGACTGCAGCTCAGGTCATTTTAAATTGACTTTTTATGGAAGCTTTAGAGGCGAGGTGTGGGACCTTTTTTCCTGCAATGTATCCTCCGGCTGCTCCAAAGCTCTTGGTGAAAGTGCCCATCATGATGTCCACGTCTGCAGTGTTTACATTGAAGAGTTCAGTGACACCTCTACCCGTCGGCCCCACTGCCCCAATACTGTGTGCCTCGTCCAGATACAGGTACGCTCTGTACTTCTTCTTTAGGGCGATGATCTCCGGGAGGCGCACCACCGAGCCCTCCATGCTGGAGAACAGACACAGAAAAAGAACATTATTGACAGAAGAAGAACACATTTAGCATGTACAAACACAGGACCAGCAGTCATTTTACACGCAGAATTCATGAGGGTATGTTTTTGCTCCCACCGGTGTTAATTTTGACACTAATTCATAATCAGTAATGACAAAAACTAACTACTAATAGAAAACAGTACACAAAATAACAGATGGGGGAGTGAAGAATAGATACATGTTCCTAATTATTTTAATGTGAAAAGGTACACATTTTTGTGCAGGTGGTAAAAAGCCCATGAAGCTATATAAAAATGTGATCTTTTACCATTTAATAATCACATTTGGAATGAAAAAATAGATAAAATAAAAAAAATACTAATCTAAATTGTCATATATGCTAAATGTTACATAAGTAGATAGAGACAAGTAGACAAGTAGCATGACATTTGACTAAAACTAAAATAAACAAAAAACAATAATGATAAAAACTCAAACTAAAATGTGTTATCTGAATGAGCACAGACTCCCTCAGCCCCATCCTTCCCTCCCTCCAAATGCGTCCCTTTTAAGGATACAAACAGACTCATGAGCCAGTAGCACAGGCTGGGGAGTTGAGCAATCCCAGACCCACCATGTCCCAAGACGTCTGCAGCCCAAACGATACAAGGCAGAGTTTCACTGGGACCTGTGTGGACATCAAAGCAGACCCAGGATAGAACCGAAGCATGCTTACTCTTTATCCAGCCTTTTGATGTTTGCAGGGCCAGAGAGGGAGCTTTGGTTCTTCCAGGGCTCTACGGTGGCCACATGTCTCTAATGCCTGCCATTATTGCCTGATAAAGCCACTTTAATGGTGTGCAATTAAGCTGTCTCTCAGATGACCAGAACTGGTGTGGAACTAATCATTACATTAATGCTCCCTGATGGCTGTCTGCAGGCTTTTATTCATTTGATGCAGGGAAATAAAACAGTTTGGTCAAGTCTACAGTTGAATGATTCTGTCATAACCTTATGACGTGTAGTACTGAAGTGTTAATAGTTGAAATTAGTGGTGGGCAGTACTGATAAAAGAGAATATTTTGATACTTTTTTGGAGTACCCTGATATTTAGACCATATTATGCCAATCCATGAGAAATATAATAAAACATGTTAGATGAGGTTACAGTATGATAAATGTACAAAACATAACATAACTTTTTGAAACATTCAGCTTATCTTGCAGCATTTTTATTTTAACTGACATACTCAATGAACAAATAGTTTTTTAACAATGATTTAGGCATAGCAAATATGTAATTATGGGGTAGGTTTAGGTTTAAGAGTTTTGCAAATAGTATAAAATAGTTACTAAGCCTGAATCCTTCTTAATAAACAATTTCTTATTTCTGAATTAAGTCTTTGTTCATGTTTTCTTATGGCTAAATATGTTTTATGTTTATTATAATGTAAGTGTGACTAAATTGCATATCTTTAAAACAACATTCACAATATTATTACCTATACTATTATACTTATATATTAATATCTGCTCACCTTTATGCAGGAATATAAAACAGTTTGTTAAGCGCTACAGCTCTGTATAAGTAACTCTGATCTCATGACTTCTAAACTGTGGATAGCTGAAATGGAAGTGGCCACGTTGAGCACTTTGAGCAGGGGGTGTATCCTAGTCAATCTCTGTGGCTCCATTTGGCCTTGATTTGGAGCTAATGAGCAGATGGAGCAGGTCACTGTGACTCCAGAGCTCTCGCTAACGTGACACACACATGATACCTTTCCCTTCAATGCTCTCATCATACAGGACCTGCCTATTAGCCACATGCGCTATTATCAAACGGCAGAGAGGGAAGCACTGAAACGGAGCCCATTAAGAAACCCTGCTAAATGCGGGCTGCAGGTTTGCTCAGGTTACAAATGATGATGTTTCCCTGGGCAGTGGACACATAAAGTCACTAGAGCTGTAGTAGTATAGTAGAGAAGTAGCGGTCCACAAAAATACTCAAAGAAAAGTAAAAAAAAAAAAAAAAAGGCAATTGAAGACAAAACCTTAAATAAAGCGGTGTTCAAAGTTTATATCACAAAAATGAAAAATATATAAACAAATATATTACTCAAGTAGGAGTAAAAGCAGGGTCAGAAAATGGCTCTGGCAGTGTGTTAGGCTAGCCTGGTAATAGCTACATTGGTGTGATATAATGAACACTGACCTGTAGATGCCTTCCACCATGATAAGGATCTTCTTCCAAGGTCTGTGGGTCCGAGGTTGCCCTGAACAAATTGCCTCTCTAAGCATCTTCTCCAAACTGTGCATGTCTGAAACACACAAGGCAACACGGTATAAAACATGGATTAATAGAGTCTGTACTTAAAAAATCAAGTTATATTTTGATGATTGTGATCATTATCTGGACTATACAGATTATAAAGACATTCAGTCAAAAGAAGAATAAACAACTTCTGATTTGGCATATATTTTATATATGTATGTATTTGAAATAAATGCAAATGTTAATCAATTGGCATCCATAATATACTTTATTTCATATTATCATTTATTTTAAAAGTCTCAATGTATAACAGAAATAATCCTTTGACTAGTCGACTAATCGAATAGTCACTGAATGTCTGACTAGTACTACTTGATAACTAAAATAATTGTTAGTTGTAGCCCTAACCAAAATGAAAAACATACTAAACTAAATAATCTTTTGTCAGGATTGTGGTAGTATGTCTACATTAGGCTAACAGCCCAGAACACAGAACAGTAATTATTTGGGCAGGTCATGTCTCAGAGTACAACCTTATCAGCCTGATACACCTTTCACAAACTCAGAATAGGAAATTCCAAAGCTACCTATGGACACACATTATGCTATGGAACTATTAGATGAAGTCAATATTTGTGTGAAATGTTGGGATAACGTTTTTTTTAATTGAGTTGTGATAAAAACGTTTTACAATATGTTACAATGTTACAGTATGTTACAATATATCACCAACCAGCAGATGGCAGCGTTGATTAGCTTCATACAGGAAAATGAATTACTCAATCTGACTGCAATCAAAGCATTAAGCTGTCAACACAGAAAATCTCCCACAGATGACTGATAGAAGAAACCACAACAGAGACAACAGGTCTAACAACAGGCAGCAGATAAAAGCTGATAATTAATCTCTTCTAAGGATGAATTATCTATTGCAGAAGGGAATTACTGAAAGTTGACTTATGTTTGTAACTGTGACTTACTTATGTTTAGTTGACTTACTATTAACTGGTAGAAAATATGATTAAAAAATAAAAGTCTATTAATGAGATGTTTTTTGTTTTTTGGGGATAGAAAAGACAGGACAAACACATTCCCTTCTCTATAGTACAATTCAAATTTGTAATGACGCTGTGATCCACATAAAAAGAATATGTCTCTTCATGAAACAAGAGCTTGTACTTGTGTATAATCCGCCCATGTTTCATTGATTCTACATCCACTAATGTATCCCTCTTAGTCAATATTTGCTCTCTGTGCTGGCTGTACAGTGCTGTGTGTGCGGTTGGGAGAGGGAGGGGTCAGTGCAGGTGCCTCAGGGCTCTCAGTCTCTCAGGCCTGTGGGAGCTGCTTGGAGGACCCTTAACCGAATGAGCTTGTACCTGTCGGGAGACATTTGCTGCCAGAGGACTGCCTCATTTGTCCTGCTCCCAAAAGAGCACAGGCTCCTTCCAGGCACTCTGAATGCTAACCAGTAACTAAGGCTTAGCCATCTCCCTTTGTTATTTGCGGACAGTATCAGTGCTGTAACAGTGCTGTAACATAGCAGTGAAGCCCGGTTTTGCTGCTGTGCGGCAGATGGAGACAACAAAGTCGTGACTGTAAATTGAACCCACTTCATTAAAGTTTCTAGATTTGCTGCTCTAAAAACAGAATGTTAACTAGGTCTTTCCTGAGGCAAATCCTGCTCCACACACAAACACTAGAAGATCTGCACAACAGTGATGACTGAGAGTCCAAGTTTGAACCAGGAAAATACTTTTGTTCAATTTACAGTGGTTTAAAAAACAATGGCTCAGCAGATGTATTATTATAATAAAAGGCAAAACACAAACAAACAAAGTATGTTAGAGGAGAGATAAAAGCAGACTCACTATTGTGTTTGAACACCCAGATGGTTGCTCCAGACAGTCTGGCACCTAATATGAGGGATGTGTGGTTCAACTCATCGCTCAGGATCAGACAGCCCTGAAATCATAAACACATCACTTTTCACACTCTCAGTCAAATGTGTGCACTGTTATGTATATGATATACATTAAAAAGTATGGCAGAGCCTGTTCAATGTAATTCCATCACATTAGAGGAAATATAATTTGTCCAATTACTCTCAGTAACTTCTCTCAATTCTCACAGATTTGCGCCATTGTATGTCACATAGAGTTAGTAAATAAATGGTCCAAAATCTATTTATTATGTCTAGTAAGTATTGCACTTATATTATATGTGGGAACATTTTGTATGCAAATTTATTCAGTAAGGGAAATTTCACTTACATTACCATATTTTTCAGTGAAGCTCTAATCGTTTGACTGTCTTTGTGAGTTGACCCTGTCTCAGTGACAAATCCCTGTCTCCCCCTCCAGCTGCAGCAGCTGTCACTCTTATTTGCCTTTGACTGTAGCGGTGGTGCCTGGACACCACACATCCCTGTGGGCCGGGCTGGCAGGGTGCTTGACCCTGGTTTCTGGAGGTTGTCTTTGGGCTCTGCTGCCGCCTGTGGGGTCTGCACCCCTCTATCTGCATAAGGCACCCTAGTGTCACCCCTGAACAGAGGACCACCCTCACTCTCATGTCTGGTCTAATCAGAGACATTCATGCTGCGTGTTGCCCTTAGTAACCAGCGGTGGTCTGTGAGTCAGAGTGGAGTGTCTACAGGCCAAAGTATGGATAATCATGCCCTCGAGAGCAGCTCCTCTTGCCTATAGCCCTGTACAGTGGACGCCCAGAGCCCTGCTCCTTTACTCTAAAGTGTCATTATAAGTTTAATCAATGGGGGTGGGGCCATAGTTGTTCACAGCTGGATATTAGTTGACTTGTTTTGAAGAAGAAGAAGAAGTGACTTTATTGATCTCACACTGGAGAAATTCTTCTCTGCATTTTAACCCATCCTATATATATATACATATATTAGGAGCAGTGGGCAGCACACACATTAGGGTGCCCGGGGACCATCTCCATGATCTTCTTGCTTCGGTTTGGTCAGGACCTAAGCCTAACCTAACCTAACCTATGGTGCATGTTTTGGGTTGATGGGGGAACCCATCCAGACACGGGGAGAAACATGCAAACTCCACACAGAAAGGCCCAGGCGACCCAGGGATCGAACCCAGGCCATGCATGCAAACTCCACACAGAACACACACAGAAAGGCCTGGGCGACCCGGGGATCGAACCCGGAACCTTCTTGCTGTGAAGCGCTAACCACTCAGCTACCGTGCCGCCAGGACGTTTTTATTGGTTTAGGGCAAACACACAAATTGACTTAGCACTAATTATAAATTAGCAATGTTGCAAAACAGTTTCTATCTGAAGAAGATAGTTTACACTTCTGTTATGTGTGCTGTTTGTTGTGTTGAGGCATGTACCTTCCCTACAAGTGCAGGGATGTTCATTGAGTTTGTGGCAAACCCCATTCCAAAGGTCATGGAGGACTCCACTCCAAGGAAATTGGCCACCAGTTGCTCCAGCTCCTGGTGCAGACTCAGGTTTGCTGCAACATAGTAATCAGAAAAGGCATTTAATTGAAAAAACACTCTATTCCTCTGGGTTTATGGGCAGTCCCCAGGCTTTCTATCTCTTTGTCTGTGCCACCAAGACACATTGTGTGCCAGCCACTCTACACACAGGACAGGTCAACACCATACACTTCAGCTTACCACTATTATGTTACTGTATGTCTGGAAAAAGTGTCATCAAAATGCATTATTTTTATTTATTTGTCTTCTATTTATTTGTCTATTCTATTATTGCTATTGTAGTGTACTGTCCCGTGGCATCAGGAAAGCCAAACACAAATACACACAGAAAATAACCGGACACTTTAGAGACAGCAGGGACACACGGAGTCTGTGGCAGGGCATCCAGAACATCACGGACTACAAACCCTCGCCACAGACCTGTGACAACAACATCACCCTGCTAAATGACCTCAACAGCTTCTTTGCACGGTTTGAGGCAGGAAATGACACCCGGCCCCAAAAAACTCCACCACCTCCCCACGACCAGCCCCTGTGTGTGTCTGCAGCCAGCGTGAAGAGAACACTCTCCAGGATCAACACCCGCAAGGCTGCAGGCCCAGACAACATCCCTAGTCGTGTGTTGAAAGACTGTGCAGAGGAGCTCAAGGATGTCCTCACAGACATCTTTAATGCTTCTCTGAGCCAGGCTGTCGTTCCCTCCTGCTTCAAAACCACTACCATCGTTCCCGTGCCAAAGAAGCCCACTCCGGCCACTTTTAATGACTATCGCCCTGTTGCACTGACCCCCATCATCATGAAGTGCTTTGAACGGCTAGTCATGGCACACATCAAATCCACAGCGTCAGCGTCCTGACCAGCTGCATCACTGTGTGGTACGGGAGCTGCACTGAACAGAACAGGAAAACCCTGCAGCGCATAGTGAATGCAGCTGGGAGGATCGCTGGTGTCTCTCTCCCCTCCCTCCTAGACATTTTTAACACCTGGCTCACCCGCAGAGCGTCCAGCATTGTGGGTGACCCGAGCCACCCCTCACACAGCCTCCTGCCCTCGGGGAGAAGGTACCGGAGTCTCCGGGCCCACTCCACCAGACTGTCAAACAGCTTCATCCACCAGGCTGTCAGGAGGCTGAACTCTCACCTGAACTCTCACCTTACCCGTCTCCCACCCCCCACCCCCCATATTGGCATAACCTGTATTCCATAAAAAGACATATCACTCTAGACACTTTAAAAAACTGCTGCTAAGGACTACTGTTGCACTGTTGCACATTTACATTTACTACTGGAATTTTACTACTGTTGTTTACTCCTGTTATTGCACTAGAATTACTTTTATTTTACATTTATTTTATCTTAACTTCAATGCACATTCTATTGCACATTACCATTTCACTGCTGTATCTTCCATTGCACATTTTTGATGCACACTGCACACTTTGGAAATCTGTATATAGGTATTTATTTATTATGTTGCACTGCTTTAAGATTTTAGATCTTAGACTTTAGTTTAACTTTAGATCTCTGTCTTAGATAGTTTTTGTTGTGTTTTGTCTTCATATTGTATCTTGTACAGTGTCTTTTTGCACTACCTGGCCAGAGAGAAACGAAATTTCGATTCACTGTATGTTGAACACATATGGCAGAATTGACAATAAAGCTGACTTTGATCTACTGACGTACCAAACCAAATTTTAACCAGCATGCCAGTCTGCAAATTTGCTAAGAAAACATAAACAAAATAAAATTCATGACCTTAAAATAAAATTACAATTGTTATAAGCCAAATTGCACAGGGTGAGACAGCCAAGTATGATCCACTCCTGCTGCAAACAAGGAAAAAAAGGCAAAAGGGCTCTTATGCCCTTTAACATAATCAGTGACCACAGAGATTAGATGTGGCGGATCAAACAGGTCAAATCTTTCAGAACTCAGCAGAAAATGAGCCTTGAGTGACGCCTGTGAAACTACAGAGCTGCGAGCCTGCTGTGTCTTTCATTACTTTATATCTGACCAAGTTCAATCAATGCACACATTTCCTCCACTACACACAGTCCTGGTGCCACCAACAGCTTTTTTAATCAAACGCATTGGCATTTCTCTTTATGGAACATTTCACTAGATGTGGTGTTGTAGGCTAATGATAACCTGACTTCAGTACTGATGTACCGATCATAAGCTACAGTCCCAGTCCACCTGTGATGAAAAAGATACAAATATGTATTCATATGTACCCTAGATAGGGACGGACAGCATATCGGTATCAGTGATATCGGAGAGTTTTCCAACATATTGGTATTGGACCAATATTGAATTGATATTATGTAAGGTACACTTCATTGTGCCCGTAAGTACATTTGTCGTCCGCATTTGACCCCTTTTTGACTATCTTACCTGGAGGATTGTACCGACTGTATGGTTAATGCCATTATTGTCATCTTAAATAACTTTCACACAGACAATCTAATAGCCTTCTTTTGCATCATAAGATAAAAAGCACTTTTGGCTTTAGTGAAGAATAAATAACATCAATCACATGTTTGCTCACAGCATTCTTGAAATAGGAATATGGCATCTATAAAAATCATAATCAATTAATCACTCAGTAGTATTAGTAATCAGACTGTCATTATACCCACACCTTTTATTGCAGGTAGTCATAATAACTGCTACTGTACATCACAGCTGCTCAGGCTGATTGGGGGGGAACCTTGACTGAATATTTAACAAGATGTTAATTATTACTTTGACTAGCCTGGAGTGAGGTTTTAGTGAGGACGTCGCTTGTGTCACTGCAGTACTGCCTATTCACAATCCTCATAAACCACTGTTTGTGCTGTGGCTTCATTCAGAAAAACACTGCAAATGATTAGTTGTAACTATGCACGTTTGTAATAATGATCATGTTCGTGTTCAAAACTAAACATACATTTGTCCTATTGATTTTGTAGTGACATCAAGCTGTGGGTGTTCTACATGTGTCTCTATGGTGGAATTTTCAGCAGTTATCATGGATACGCAATACACACATTAGCAAACACTGTCAAAAAGGTTTAAAGGGATAGTGCGTTTTTTTTATGTATCTGTATGGGTTCCCTTCTAAAAGTTACGTGTGTTGACACCGGCTTACCTCTGACAGTCTCAGCTGATCCCGGTTCGGCTCGCTTTCTCAAGCCCACGTAGGGAGGTCCGGTAGCTTCTCTGGAACATTAAATAAAGCTTGTTTTTCTTCTCAGAACAAAGCATTTGTCCAAAAGGTGATATATTTGCGTCCCAAACAGTTGTCAACGAAACAGACAGCAGCGAATTTAGCGATCGCATATTGTGTCTGCTGACTCGTATCACGGCGCTCACGTTAGCGTATCAGCCTGTTCACTTGTAAACTTCCCCTTGCGGCGGACCGCATCTGCCGTACACTTCCGCTAAAGGTGAACAGGCTGATACGCTAACGTGAGCGCCGTGATACGAGTCAGCAGACACAATACGTGAGCGCTAAGTTCGCTGCTGGATGTTTCGTTGACAACTGTTTGGGATGCAAATATATCACCTTTCGGACAAATGTTTTGTTTTGAGAAGAAAAACAAGCTTTATTTAATGTTCCAGAGAAACTACCGGACCTCCCTACGTGGGCTTGAGAAAGCGAGCCGAACCGGGATCAGCTGAGACTGTCAGAGGTAAGCCGGTGTCAACACACATAACTTTTAGAAGGAAACCCATACAGATTAACATAAAAAAAAACAACAACAAAAAACGCACTATCCCTTTAAGACTCAAGAAAAAACAACAACAAAATTAATTTAAGCATCACAACTTCAGCAGCCTGGGATCAAGACAAGCATTCATGGTCCTGTTTAGGTCTGATTTTCAACAACAACAACAAAAAAGGTGAGAAAGACTGGGAAACTGTTAGCTAGATTGTGTAATTTTTTGTAATTTTATGTGTGAAAAACTTAACAGCAAAATCATCTCACCTATTCCTGCAGTTCCAACTAAGTAATTTCTTTTGTGTTAAAATAAAGCTCAGATTAAAGAGTTTCTAACAGAGCAGTGCCTCAGTTAGCATCACACCCCCAGGGAATTTTGATTATATCAGTTGCAAATTATCGTTATACCATATAACCATCTCCAATTCTCCATGTTCAAAGTCACTTTACAATTCCCATAGTCGTTAATAATTCATGGGTAAATAGTGTAATATATTATCTTTGATTAATTGTAGAAAACAATGGTTAATTATTTATTATTTACTGTATATGTGGCACAAAGTCTGTCTATTCGCAGGGAGTGTTTTCTGTGCCCTTTGCCTCAATATTCATGACTCAACGCACAAAAAGCATCATAAAACTACATAAAGTCAGATAAGTCAACTTGGTTTCCATTGCAGTTTAATGTCATTGAATTTAAATGCATTCATTTGTGGCAGGGATAGACTATATGGGAGTATTGAATGAAACTGTGATATAATTCAAAGACTTACCTCTAAACACAACAAAACTTAAAAGCTGTGTAACTCAAAATTGTAGTATAAAAAATAAAACCATGACTGGATTGACAGTAACTAACAGGTCCATTGTTTTTAGGCATATTTAAAAAAGGACTCCACATATACAGTGGACATAGGCAGTGATGATCATAACAGTGTCACTAGTGTCTTTGTGCTGTACTAAATGATGCCTAATAAGACCTCATGGGATCAGAGCTTGTTATTCTTTCACCCATTCAGTGAGCCAGCTAAAACGTGGACCACAAAGGCAGTTACAAATATCCAGAAAGAAAACTAAACATATGAATAAATCAGATAGATGAATAATAAATACTATGGAGAACACTGACAAACATCGGCATGTAACTAATGATCACAAGTCCAGCGCTTTCGGCTTTGTTTTCAACAGTTCAGATTATGCAACCGTGTGCGGCCGCTGCTTTGAGCCATTTTGTCAGCTCGTCTTCAATGAGTTTGCCCTGTGCCCATCCACAGCGCAGCACGCCACTGTCACAAGAGCCATCAAAGAAAATTGGAGCGCTCTTCTGGACTGAAAATGCATGACTTATTACAAAGCAACTGCTGCCAAGTAACAGTATTGGTGTGGAAGAACAAACAGTAGCTATGATACTGGAATATTTCGAATGCTGGTAGTTAAGCAATTAAGACACGTAATATGTAGTGGTGTCAAAAAGTCAATACCCAGGGCTGATTTGGAAAAAATATCAAATTGTGATTTTTCTGACAAGCATTGTGATTTGTTTTATAGGATTCTGTTCAAAATTCACATTTTAAAGGCTTCCAGAAAAATGGACAAAAAACCGAAATATTAACTGACAAACAGTAAGATAACTTGTGGTACTTTGCAAATTACAGCCTTTACTAACTGCGTCCATTTAAATTACAATTTTGATTTGATTACGGTTCACTGTGCAGCCCTAATCCAGATACTAATCAATACTAAACTACTCAATTCAACATCAATATACATGAGGACAAATAATGACCTTTCCTGAATATGGCCTTTATCAGAAAAATATAAGACCAAATGGTAATATTAAAGAAAGTACTATTATATGCATTGTTTTATTTATTGTATTTCTATTATGGTGGTAGTATCCAAATCTGTATCTTTGTTTGAGATTGAAACACAATTGTAAAATATTTTTTAAAAATGGGAATGACTATTTAAAAACCGACCTATAAAGACAAAATTGTTTGGTGATTTTGGAAAAACGTGAGCAGATTCTTAAAAATAACTGGGACTAATATTGGACAAGATTACACGTGTAATTCCGACTCCGTCCACAATATGCGTGATGTGATCTTGAGAGAGTTTGATGGATTAAAAAGAACAAATGAAACAAAACTAAACTACATGTTTTTGAGGAGGGACCTATTTTGTACGTATTAACCCGCAAAAAAAGCAGTTTATGCTAGTAGGCAATTAGGTAATTAGGTAGCCTTGACTCTAGTCCATTGGAAATTCATAATCATCTTCAGAAGTCACATTTCCATAACTAATGCCAAATAACCATTGGTCTAAAACTTCACTAGCTAGTTGGTTAATCTTTAATCAAAACATGTGAGCTTATATAATTGTATTCTTTGTAATCTCCTTGCAATCTCAGGGTGTGATTATATTTATTCTCCTTTAGCACTAGCGCAGTAAGAGACACTTAAAACCATCAGAGGCAGTGAGTTCAGAGGGTAAGGGTCCATTCAAATTTAATCTGAAGCGCACTCTAATCCTCGCTTTTCTAACATTTCCATTGCGTGTATTCTTCTTGCATCTTGTTTAATGCCTGTGTATTTCGTGATCGAACATTTCTCTTCCCTCATGCTGACCACTATATAATGATATCATCTTATACCCAAATGGTACATAATTTAACAAAGGTTGAATTATTCATCATGCACTGCACCAACGGACAGATACTGTAATTAAACTTTTGAGGAGCGTAATATCTAAAACAGATAAATGGGAGATGGGGCTTTATATCCAGTTTGATGTTGAAGCTATTATTATTTTAAATTAAATCAAATCAGAGACTTTTTCAGCAATCTGAGCTCTTTAAAGTACAGCAACCAAAGATGGCCATCAACCTGACACTTTTGACTGAGGGCGTCACGTTTATTGATAATCGTCATTATTCAGGTCACAATATCGTGGGGACTGACCTATTATAATTGTGACCATTATAAATTAACCTCATTGGTTTAGCTTAACTTGTTTTTTTGTATTTCCCTCCTTTATCTCTTGTATTTATAGTCAATGGTGGAGTTCTACTTCATTATTTAGTGTTTTTTAGACCAGGTTAATGTTATGGGAATACATTGTTATTGATTTGTCCTGCTTTAATTAAGATTTGGTTAAGATTCTGTTTCAAAACAATATCACTACTTCTTTTGTCCTGACTTTGGATGAAACTTTACAGCAGTTTCAAGAGTCAGTGCGGTAGATTATTTCCACTGAACCCTAACCATAAAACCATACCTATTTCCTGTCTTGTACTGCACACTCCAACACCATACTGCTGTGTCCTGTATGCTACCGTCTTCAGGAAATCCACATTGTTCTCTGCAAAACCGAGGTAGTTATATGAACCCATGTTGATCACGTTCGGTATGGTCCTCCCTGTAAACCTGTGCAGATATAAACAAGCAAAAGTCAATTCGAATATTCGCAGTAATATACAATATTGCAGTAAATTACACAAAATGAAAAGTAATCAACATTCAATTAAGTGTAATTGCTTGCTATAAATCTGGTATTTCATTTGTGGAATTCATTCTGAGGAAATGTGACAGTGTTTGATTTCATGCATGCTTTAGCTGCTATTTTTATTACCAGAAGCGAGTGGAAAATAAAATGTTTACGACAAGATTTAGTCATGTTTGAGAGGAGCCTTCAAAACGTAGATGTGATTTTAGAGATTGAAAAATGCTGACACGGAATATACTGTACGCCAGATGTCTTTTCAGGATAAGGAAATTATGTTCAGGTAGGTTACCCACGTTCGTAAGAGAATTTTGAAAGAAGTAGTTGGTTTCTTTAAAGAAAATCTGACCTACTTTTGCTCACAGCTTGGGAAAAAAAGTCAAAAACCCATCTTCATCCTTTAGTGATTCACCTCACTTCACAGCATATAACCTGAGTGTCCTATTTCTCACCTTACCTGGCGCATTAAACAGTCTACAACCCCTTGATGTTTCACTTTCACTTCATTTTAGATTTTTATTTATGTCACTTATGGGGTAATAATTCTGTTATACCTGAAAGTCCAGTTGTAGTCGTCAGACACTCTCTCCATGAGGTCAAATACAGGTCCTGGCAGGCTGCATATTGGACGGTTCCAGTTGTCTCGTACCCTCATGTACAGATTACGAGTGTAGAAATTTTCAAAGTCTTGATATAGAGGTACAAATTCCTGTCAAAAAAAACAAAAAAAAAGTAAGTCACAGTTCAACAATAAATTCAACAAAAAATAAATAAAAAAGCCTGCATTAATCACAACACAACAATCACAACAATCCCATCAATATTCTAATTTGATGTTTAAAATGTACACTGTGAATATTAAAAATAAAACAAATCTATTGCACAAGAAATTAAAATTAAAAACGTAACATATTTTTTTTACGTAATCACCCAGTCCTAATTCACGACACACAATGTTTTTAAGAGGATACTTGTCTGTTTGCATGTGCACAACAAACCCAAATGGTAAGCCCACACATGTGAAATTATAACCAACTGTTTCCTTAACAGAATTACTTTTGGTGCTGTATTCTCTAAGGAACTATGAAAATGTCTTTAGAGCATTTTAGCGTTTAATATGTGCTAATGGCAGTGTAAAGATTTCTGTGTTTCAGCTTGATCTACAATACAAAAAATATATATCTACATCTGCTGAGATTTAATTAGAGTATTGAGCACATCTCACAACTCTGGGGGGTCCTGTCTCACCTGTGGCAGAATAAGGAGGAGAGAGGCATAGACAGAGAATAAAAGCAAAAAAAACCCCAAAAAACTGAGCATAACTACCAGGAAAAAACAAAATATGTTGACACCCAGGGGCATGCATCTGCTTCTGTTTAAAATGTCAAAAGTGCAAGTGCCTACAAGGAGTCTGAGTGAGTCCATTTTGTACTTACCTTCTGCTCGGGTCTCTCCTGGGCAAGGTGGCACTTCTCCAAACCCACAGCCCTGAGGAAGTCTCTGAAGTAGCCGAAAAGGGTAACCAAGCCGAAGCCCAAGTAAGTCATGATAGCCACGTACATGGGCGCCTGCTCAAATGCCTCATGTTTGGGCTGCCTGGAGGCGACGCCATTCTCTGGGACATTTTTCTGTATGAAAGTAGCACAGCCTGTAGTCTTATATTGCACAGGGGGAATGGAAACAATGATATTTCAATAAAAGTGGGCAGATTTAATGTGAAGAGAAGAAATTATCTATAGCTAACTAATTAGCTGAAAATGTTAAAATATTAGTAAGAAATGTATACCTTTTTCTGTTTTCTTTTGGGGATCACAGTGCAGTTAGAGTCTAAAGAATATTGTGTTCTAAACAAACAGAAAGCCTACCTTACAACATACTTCAAAACTTTGTATCAGACCCTATAAGAGTTTCTGAATATCACAGATGTATTGTTTTTAGTGTTAGTTTCTTTTTACAGTCGGGCTTATTAAGCAATAGAAGTATGTTTTGTTAGTTGTTCTGCAATTTAAGGCCCATATCTGTTGTGAAACAGTATTTACTCTGGACAAGAATATGATACAAGCTGATTCAATTTCAGTACGTAACTGGTGCTTGAGCTTGTGGTTGGAATGAGCAATGAGAAAAACCAATAATTAATACATTTAATATTTAAACAGGGCAATCCTTTTCCCAAAACAAAGTTTTACAGGATTATCAAGGGCATCTTTTAATGAATGCTTCATTGTTTAACTTATAAGTGCACCTGCAAGTAACTTTTCTGATGGAAGGCCTGCTATGTGCTTGTCTCTATAGAGATAAGGTAACTGACTTACCTGAAATGTTCCACAGTATGGCAACACTAAGACAAGTTACAGATCAGATCTGCAGTGAGGAGACTGCATTCCCATAAAGAATATGCTCTCCAAGGTCATTGTTGACATTAAAACACCTGTAGGCTTATTGAACTATTGTGAGATAGATTTAATGCCATACCTTAGAACATCTCCACCAAAGCAACATCTCCATGAAGACAAACACGTGGCAGACCCTTCAAAAGCTAAACACTGCACATTTAAGACTAGTCAGTTACTTTTATACTTTTGTAAAGTTTTTTTTTTTTTCTGACCAAGGCACTGCTAGTTCCCATAAATCTAAAACAGTAGTCTATTTCACTTCCACTTTCGCATAATCCTGCTTTAGCTGAGATGCTTTTCTGTGCTCTTAAACTCTTGAATCTACTGCCACACTCAAATATTTCCACTAAGCTCATTTTTACAATTAAGTTTATTGTCTAATCCAGTGTTTCCCAACCTTTTTTGTCTTGTGTACCCCCTGAGCATTTTTGTCATACCTCGACTTGTGGGATGGGGCACTCATACATGTTGACAATTCTCCAAAAGTACAACAAAGTACAAAGTGAAACAACGGATTATTAAATGAAAATAATTTTATTTCATCTCCTTAATTTGAAAATTTAATCCTCAGACATTTTCTTTTTTCTTTAACTCAAATTAGAATTTAAAAATTCAAAAAAATCTCCCCCTGCACCTGGCAGCGACACTGCTGAGTACCCCCTGCAATGTGCTCGCGTACCCCTTGGGGTATTTGTACCCCTGGTTGGGAAACACTGGTCTAATCCATAAAACATCATCACATTAGTTTAGCTTTATCCTGCTATCTTAAATGGTTAAACCAACTTGTTTTTCACGTTTATTATCCACACACATCTAGATCTTGATTGCATCCATCAGGAAACTGCACAGTAGTAGTACTTTGCAAATGTACAACAGCCCAAAATTGTAAAACTTAGGCTACTATTTCAGTAGCAAGCCACAAAATTAACATTAGCTTAGCATTTTAATCTCCGGTTAAATGAATGAAGCTATAGCATTAACGGTAAGGTTAGCTGTTAATCCAAATTCTGTTCATGTTTACATTTCTTTATTACTATTTCATTACAATCCGTAGCTTGTTGTTCGGTGTCAATGACAAGCTTCAGGTTTACACTAAATTACATTTTTAACACCAGAAAGTTTGACATTTGTGCAAACATATGAAAATACCGGTAGTTCATGTTGCACTGCTGACAACATCGGTGCGCGCGTCCTCCAGTCACACCCAGCTGTCCAGAGACGTACCTGGATCTTTTTGAGGTATCCTTTTACTTTAACATCTTCGCTTTTGGGAGTTTTCTGCTTTGAATGCTGCTTCAGAATCCCGTTGGCAGCCGTCCTGGCCATACTCCAGAAGGTGCGTGTGTCTGCCCGGTGTGTTTGACAGCACGCTGCTAATTCGTCGTTCTGGACTCACGTTACAGACTTTGGTTATAGGTGACTTCCTCCTTTGGCTCAGTGCGCGGAGCCTCTAAGTGTCGCTGTTTTTTTATTTTTTTTATTTTTATTTTTTTATAATTATTATTATTACACTGGTCTACTAGCAAAATGGAACAAAAGTAGTGATTTTTTCTTGATTTAGGTCACTAAAAAAGAAAAAGCCAGAAGTGCTGATTGGCTATAGTATTAGGTCAAAATAGGAAATTTGTGCAAAACAAGGCAAAAACTGTAGTTTATCAGAAGGTACAGTGTGTCTACAAGCAACCAGTTTTATTTGAAAGCCTGTCTGCACATTCCAATACATTCATTTTAATATGTCTAGAGTTTTAACAGAAAATATTTTTTGATTTCACATAAGAGAGATTCCTCGAAATTGTGTGCACCTCATGTCTTAAGATATTTCTTGTTTATTTCTTGGTGCATAAAGAAGTGCAAGTTAAATATTTTCAAAATATAAATGTTATTTTTAAGCAAAAATTCCTAAATCTATTGTATAAACAGATACGATTTTGATGTAAAACAATATCATTCAATATCTTGAATACATTAGCTAACCAGCACAGTTATCAATTGATTTTCAGTTCATCTTATCAGTATAAATGAGATTTAGCCACTTTGATCTCGAAAGCAGATCGAGTCCAAAAATTTGTAGACCAGTGTTATTATTATTTCAAATATACAATGTAATATACAATGGTATGAAGAATAACAATGCTTGAGGCTTAAGAGTTCATATTCATATAGGGCTCAGTATGTGCCCTTTCTGCATTATACAAATATATAGAAATTATCAATAGGCTACATTTACAATTTATATTTCAAATTCCATGTTTTCATGGCTTTTGGATTTGTGCAATACTTTAGAGAATTTATATAGGACGACAAGAGGGACTGAAATACAACAAATTTGGGTTTCTGGCTAGAAAATTTACAGATTCAAGATTGTTTATTTGTCATATGCAGGATTAACACAAGGTCAACAATGCAATTAAATGATCAGAAGAACCTGTTCACACATAAAGATAGTCAAGAAGTACTAATAGCATGCATTAAAAATACAAGGAAAAAAGTAAACAATATAATAAAAAATATGTAATAAAATATAATAAAATACAAAGGTACAGGTAGGATTAAATATGGTGTAAGTAGAGCAATGGATATGACATTTTGATAAGATGAGGAGCAAGTTCAACACATACAGGAATACCTTTCTCAAAGACACCAAAAAAGTACATGTTTTACATTCAATTGTAGGTTTGTATCAAGCTTTCTATAAACAAGCAGAAATATGTCATTCCACTGCTTGGAACTCACCCACATCAGACACTTCCCCAAACACGCTCCACTATAGCGCTGTTTGTTTAAAGATACAATAGGCAACTTTTTCTGGTGGAGTGTCTGTTACCTGTTTGTCCCCATGTAGTCGAAATGTTAATACAAAATCAATCTCATGGAAAAAAGCAGTTCACTTATTCAAGTCACAGCCTGGTCAGTTCTGTTCAGAGGCACAACATTTTCAAGGTATTTTTAAGCAACAAAACAAAACAAAACCCACCAGCAAAGTTAGTGCACCTTTACTAGAAGATGGGATACAATACTTTGTAGTTTGTTTTAATTTTTTATTAGATTTTTTATTTGATATTGTATTTTATATTTTATTACTTATTTTTCTGTTTTATTCTGATTTGTACATATACATTTATTATTATTTTTTTATTTTTATAATTATGTCTCATTTGACACCAGTCTATTGCTATCTTTTTTGCTATTCCATCTATCTCTGTTATCCATCTCTGTTATATATTATATTTAATAACCCAAACAATTTCCCTTGTGGATCAGTAAAGTTTGTCTAAGTAGTTAGTTAGGTTAGTATTTAAAGTGTCTAATTAATTAAATGTTATGCTAATGTTTCTTTTTCAAATAGCACACTTAAAGGTGACAAGAGGAATGTCAGTTATTTTAATTGCAAAAAATAATGCTGAAGACAATGAATGTACGTAAAAGGTGAGTGTATTCAGACAGAAGTCGAGCCTGTAATGATACTGTTTACATCCCCTACAGCTACTGTTGCATTGTGTGCAGACCCAATAAGCTAAGCTGGTTTTAGAGCACTAAAGGAGGCTATGTGCCACTCCTTGACTCTGCTGGTTAGTTTCTTATAGATGATTTACTTGTTGTAGCTGTAATTAAACAGGCCACTTGCCGCACTATTCAAAATAATGGCACCCTTGTAAACTTTATGCAGACAGACAGAGGACAATGCAGTCTTCCCTGTTGCATTGTTGAAATGTTCCCCACAAGGAGAAAGACAAAGATTTTCTTTTTCTGTAAAAGGTCAACACCTACTCAGTGTGTTGTGGTACAGTCTCCGGAAGTGCAGAGTGTCATTTAGTGCAGTCAAGAAGTAAAAGAGAACAAATAAACGTAAACTTGATAGCTCAGAATTGTGTAAAAGATAAGATACAACTTGTTGCTGTGTTGTGTCTATACTGTCTTTGATGCCAGCCTCATGTTGCTTCTGCATAATTTTAGTATGAGAGGCTGCTACTATAGAAATTGACTATTTAAAACAAAATAGGGCCTATTGTTTATTATAGTCTTTATTATATCTTTTGAATGGAAAATACTCTTCAAGATGTTGCATAATGACAGGTGTGTGGAAGCCTAGAATAGATTCACATTTTTAATATAGTGCTTCTTGTAAATCCATTGTTATTACTTTGAGACAATGACTCTAGTCAAGACTGCATTCAACCCTTCACTCATTTGTTTACGTATCTTCATAAATGACAACTAGAGTGTGCTAAAAAAAAAAATCCAGTTTCAAATTGCCTTTGGTCATGAGACACACATGCATGAGCAGAGTTGTCAGCGGAGGTGATAATGTTATTATGAAGCCTCAGAGAGGAATGCAGGAGCTTGTCTGGACTCTTCACATTGGGAAACCCTGGTTTTGACAGAACATGCCCTCCTCCCAGTTTATTTGGAATTGGACAAGGTTCAGTCTTAGCTCAGCAGAAAGAAACACATCATCCATTCTGGTGTTGTCACATATACACACAAAACATGTCTCTCTTGCTGTCCTGGATTGATTCGTCCACCTTTTTGACAAACTTCATTTCACCATTTCATTTTATGCCTCTCCCAGTTCACCGCTTTCACAAACAAAGCTGTCTATTTTTGACACATGTCTCCTGTTTGTAGTCTTTCTATATAAATTGCCTTGCTGTTTTCAATGCATTGTGTGTGAGATTCTGGCTGCAGACACAGAGGCCTTGTGGGATGGGGCATGTCAGCTAGCATCACTCCCCAAACTGTCTGCATGTTATATTTTAACTGATGAAACCAGGTATTTTGTAATAACTCAAGATGCTTATCAGAGGCAGAAAAGTGGGACCCAGACTGTCACGTACATGAACAAAGACCTGTAAAGTGAGAAATAGTATTGGGAGTTGAAAGAATGGATTCAGAGAGACAGTGACATATCCTGCTTCTAGATTAGATGAGTGAATAGTGGCCAGTACGAGACAGTCTTAATATATCAGGTAAAGCTATCCACATCTCTTGTCTGGTCGAGGCAGTGTAAGAGATTTGATGGCTCCCTGTCTTCAATGGATTGCTTTCTGTCAGTGGGACCACATCTAACCTATATCTGCCAGAACTCATAGTCTAGATAGAAAAAAAGCACTGTTCATCTGGTCATCTGGACTTCCTTAATGTTTCCGTGGTAATTAATTGATTTAATTGAAAATAGTTTATATTTTTCATATTTTGTGAGGAATATTTTAGCAAAAAATCCAATCGTTACTTTCCTGATAGATAATAGAACAGCACTTCTTATGTAACTCAAGTTCTAACATTTGAAATTCTATGTCTGAAAGAGAAATAAATCAATTTTTTTAGAGCTATAAAATATACCAATGGAAGTAATAAATTATACATTAAGCAATTTAAATCCCTGCACTGAATGTATAAATAAAGAAGATATATATCTTAAATCATCAGTCACTAATGCACCATGTTTATACAGTATATCAAGGTGCTTGGGTGTCAAGGAAACAACAACAGCACTTCCACTTATCTGACCTATACAAACTGATGATAATGTTTACAAGAAACACACCAATAGTTTTTCCTTCTCTGAGCAATTCATTTTCATGCTTTTCCTCACACTGCTAAACATTGGCATCAAAAAGCTCTCTTTGATTTCCACTGATCTAATTTGCTTTTACCTTTTAACATATTTCCCTTTTAAAGATGTGGAAATTGTTATGAAGCATGCATGAAAGGCTCCTCTACCTTGAATGCAGATGAATGGACGAGCAGTACACGATAGTAGGATACACTGAGCCCGGGGGGACAGGCTTTTATTTCTATACATCTTTCAAGTCAACAGCATGTAACACAATCTTTGCTGAAGCAGGAAACATGCCAACATACTGTACACTTCAAGTTATTACATGTTAATAAACGTTCATTAATGACAGGTTCTTGTATCCTTATAATACCCACTCGTTAATGTCCACTCTAAAGATGTCTGTCCCCCTTGTGGAAGCAAAGAAAACAACATATCTAACTCAAATATCCCACTAATCTGTAATTGTGTTGTTATAATAAAGGCAATATGTAGTGAATAAATAAAGTACATACAGCTCTGGATTTTTTTTTTTTTCTGAAATCAGCATCTCTACATGTATTACAGCCATTCCATTCCAGAGTCTGTTGAATTCCAACACAAACACAAAGCTGAGCTACTTGCACCAGGAGTGGAATAAAGTCACCCAAGAACAACGTGAAAGACTTGTGGAGAGCATGCCAAGACGCATGAAAGCTGTGATTAAAAATAAGGGTTATTGCACCAAATATTGATTTCTGAACTCTTCTTAAGTGTAAACATTAGTATTAGGTTGTTTTAAAATTAATTTGATCTTGTTTCTTTGCATTGTTTGAGGTCAGAAAACATGTATCTTTTTTGTTATTTTGGACCATTTGTCATTTTCTGCAAATGCTCTAAATGATAATATTTTTATTTGGAATGTAGGGGAAATGTCAGTAGTTTATAGACTCAAACGAAAATTTTCCTTTTGCCCAAACATATACCTTTAAGTAAAATCAGAAAAACTGATAATTTTGCAGTGGTCTCTTTTTTTTTCCAGAGCTGTGTGAGAAAATGTTTTAGTATAGGGGTTGGGTTGCTACCCTAACCTGAAAATACCTTGCATCCCCGATAAGATGAGGAAGAAGGGAAGTAAGGATCAATAGCAAAAGAAAAACAAAAAAATATGTTGCTTCATTACAGGTAATGTTGATGGTTTGATTCCGGCTCTTACCAGTGCATATACTATTATTCGGTCCTTGGGCAAGACCCTTCACCTACCCTGCTTATGCATGATTGTGGTATGAGTGAATGATTGATGGTGGTTGGAGTGGCCAATGGTGCAAATTGGCAGCCACCTTTCTGCCAGTCTACCCCAGGGCAGCTGTGAATGAGTAAGCCCATATACAGTATAAGGCATGGCATTTTAAAATGTCTGAAAAACATTTGTGTAGTTTTATGGCATAGAAATAATTACTTTTTTGTGTTATTATGTAAGGAATGTAATTACCACCCACCTCTGACCATGTAATTTTCATTGTTTACAAAATGATCTTGGCCTATTTGATGGAAAATCTTCATTATAACAGAAAGTGGTCTTCGCGGACATGTTTGTGTTTGCTGACTATATTACTGTGCGCACATAGGCCTCATTTAAGTTTTAAGTGCTTATGGATGAAGTTGTGTCATGCTGTGCAGTTGGAGGCCAGTCCTTTTGCAGTGCTATATTTAAACTTCCCCTGGGGTGCCATTAAATCATGTAATTTCTTCGTCAGGCCGAGCTGACCTAATTTTAATACCCACATCAGGCAGCATTAGGGAGAAAAAACATTAAAAGAAGAATATTGAATTTTGTATCTGCAGCGCTGTCTTTGCATTTACATTTCACACTCTTTTCTCTTTTGAGTACATTTTTATCTTGTGCAAACAACATCCGCTGAATGTGCTCAGTTTTCAATTTGGTAAAGATGCCACGTACTGCTCCAGTCTGCTGCCACATGGGAGAGTTGAAAGGCTTGTCTATGTATAGTTTAGCAATGTGTTGAATCCATTTGGACCACCTAGAGGGAATACAGAACACAAGGATGCCCCATTGTATTGCCTTGGATAAAAATAGGCATTGCATATCATAAATTGGTCATAAAAATAATTGTGTATCCAGCGTTATTTTCAGAGCAAGATAAAATGTAAATCAAAAATAAAAACAGTGAAGACTCAAAAGACAAAAATTTTAAAGCTAGGACAAAAACTCAATTAGAGTCAAACTTAAAAATAGGTCACTCCTCAACCATAGCATCTCCTAGCACGATTCTCCATCCTCTCATCCCTATTTTGATTGCTGGTGAGTTTTTTCCACTCTGCCATTAAGTGCCATTATTAACTGAGGTTGCGATGCACCCTTTTGCACCCCTGTAGATCTAGGCCTGGCTCAGATATGAAACTTGTGGTTTGACTTGGGTAGGTCACATGGTAACCAGCCTGGCATGTAGTCCAGTACTTTTGTCTATGTTGAAGATATAGAAGGGCAGTCCCAGAGCATGTATCTAGGAGCTAGGTGAACCGCCTGGTCAAGTGGTGAAACAACAGCCTCTCCCTGAACGTGGAGAAGACAAAGGAGATTGTCATAGACTGCAGGAGAGCACACACACAGCATGCCCCCCTCACCATTAACGGGGCTGCTGTGGAGAGAGTAAGCAGCACCAAGTTCCTGGATGTGCACATCTTTGAGGACCTCTCCTGGTCAAAGAACACTGCATCACTGGCCAGTAAAGCCCAACTTTGACTCTACTTCCTCCACAAGCTGAAGAGAGCCAGAGCCCCAGCTCCCATCATGCACACCTTCTACACAGGCACCATAGAGAGCATCCTCACCAGCTGCATCACTGTGCGGTATGGCACCTGCACCGTGTCCTGGTGGAAAAAGCTACACCGAGTAGTGTGAGCAGCTGAGAGAATAGTGGGTGTCTCTCCCCTCCCCGCAGGACATCTACCGCACCCGCCTCACCCGCAAAACCCTCTGTGATCCCACCCACTCATCCAACTGCCTCTTCAGTCTGCTGCTATCAGGAAGGAGATTGAGGAACCTCAGGGCAAAGACCAAAGCTGTCAGGATGCTGAACTCTCTCCCTGCCCGGCCCACCCTCCCCAATGACACTGCTGCTTAAAGGACACTTAAAGGACACTGACACTACTGCTTAAATGACACAATTTGAGCTTTATTACGCCACACATTGTGTTTTACCTATTTGTATCATATACAAGTTTACTCTACTTTTGCTACAGGTATATGTGATGTTTTAGTCATGGTGTTTATTGTCTTGTTTATCAGATGTTTTATGTTCACTGTGGGCCTAGGGAGCGCTGCAATTTCAAATCCTGTTTATGCAACCTGTACATATGGTTTTTGACTATAAAGCTGACTTTGAACTTTGATCTCTTGTGTTTTTACATTTCCAGCATAATTTCTGCTAATGTATGGAGCACTTTATAATCCAAATCTGCCTCAGACTTTGATACCATGCCTGATTAATCCCATATTAATGCTATAATGATTGCTAATCTAGAATTTACATAACAATGATAAGCCTTCCCTGACTGCTGGTGCTAGTGCAGAGGTAGCACTCCTAACCTTGAGTGGGAGTTGATCCAGCACGATGAAGATTCTCTGTTTTCCTGTGAAGATATGGGCACACGCAGGGAAAGACTCCAGTCTCCAAGACAGATATTTATAGAGGGAGTGGGAGAAAGAACGATTGTGGTTTGAAAGGTTAGAGAGAGCGAGCTGCAGAATGACAGCGCAGGGGAATGACAGAGTTGTTGGTGCAAACAGGGAACTGCTGGAGAATAAGGATGAAGGAGAAGAGTTTTTGGAAATGGAGGAAATATTACCAGAGGCCTATGTCAATGTTGATGAATATGTGTATACAGCCATCAGGCAAAACATTATGACCACCTGCTTATTATTTCTGATCATATGTGTTCTGACCATCTTAATGCTTAAACATCTGTTCACCACTGGTCCTTCCACTGGACAATTTTGATAAGGCATAATACCTATGTAAATGATACAGAGACACATTTTGTTTAGAGTAAAATTCATAACTAATACATGTAGCCTATTTTGGCATATTTATTTATGTGGGACATTAGGGGAACTAAAGCTGGACTAGATCATGACTAGAACATATCAGAAGAGGACAAGAACACAGCCTAGGTTTTCACTCAGGGGCCACTCATGTTTGGCAACAGGGGCCCTAAAACTGCATTTTGGTAACAGTCTTCTAAGTAAAAGTAGTAAAGTACTTTGTGTGTGTAAAGTGTAAATATTAGGAATCTGTATCTGCAAAAGGTGGCTTGCCCCCTCCGGGTGGGTGGAGAATCCCTGCCTCAAGTATCTCGGGGCCTTGTTAACGAGTGAGGGGAGGATGGAGCATGAGATTCACAGGCCGATTGGTGCAGCATCGGCAGTGATGTGGTCACTGTACTGGACCGTTGTGGTGAAGAGGGAGCTGAGCCAAAAGGTAAAGCTCTCAATTTACTGGTCAATCTACATTCCTACCATCATCTATGGTCGTGAGCTTTGGGTAATGACCGAAAGAACAAGGTCGCGGATACAAGCGGGTGAAATGAGCTTCCTCCGCAGAGTGTCTGGGCGCACCCTTAGAGATAGGGTGAGGAGCTCAGTCACACGTCAAGAGGATCAGCTGAGGTGGCTCGGGCATCTGTTCCAGCTGCCTCTTGGACGCCTCCCTCGGGAGGTGTTCAGGGCATGTCCCACCGGAAGGAGGCCCCGGGGAAGACCCAGGACACGCTGGAGGATCTATTTCTCCTGGCTGGCCTGAGAATGCCTCGGGGTTCCCTTAACTTAAGTAACAAAATTGAATACTTCTTCCACAATTGCCTGTAGATGAGAAAAAACAACCCACAAAAACTGCAGTGTTGAAACGCTCGTACCCCTCGTTACACTATAACCATTTCTGAAGAACAACATTTTAATTTGCTGCAACATCCGACCATCCAAAGCCTTAAATCTGTTAAACTGGCTTAATTGTGATCAGTTCATTGACATGCTCTTTTGGCTTTTCCCTTGTTGCATCAGGCGGATATTGCAAATAACTGACACTGGGTTTCGCCACAACATTTTAATGAGGCAGATCCTGTTTCCACCACCATACGCTTTGTGATGTTTAGCACACCAGCAGAATAGAATAGGTATATCCCAGTTTATTAGCCTGGAAAGGAAATTAGTTTTACCAAAGCATTATTAATCTTTCTCATAAAATATGTAGTCTTAATATTCCCATGGTGGAATAATTATGTCGTTAACAGGCTCTAAACTTGTAAATTACCTCTTTGGAAACAACATTCAAGCTCTATTCTTCGGGCTTTAACTGCTATTTGTTCCACACACAGGAATCCATTGGCCTTCTGACATCAAGCTGCCTGCCTTCTGCCTCTTCTCCCCTTCAGCTGTAATCACCGTTTCCTATCTGCTGGGATTGTCCTGACCGGGCCATAGTAAGAGTCGCCACTAAATCTTGTGGATGTTGACTGTTGGACATTGAGATAGGTATAGCCACAGAAAACAGGGCCCCCTCAAAGCGGAGACTAGTCTGTGCTGGGTGATGTATGATCCCATGAACCCATGCCTCCTACGCTGGCTTGGACAGAAGACGTCACATTGCGCAAACATGCCTGCAGAGGATAGATGCGTGATTGTGGAGTTTAAAATATTGGCCAGAAAGAAATGTTGTCTCCTAGATACATGGGCCATAGGATAGATAGTAATGCTTTCAGTTATTTTGATGGAATAGGAAAGAAAAACAAGGCTCAGCTGTCAATAAAATGGGAAGTATTTTGAAGAGTGGATCACAGAATGTCGTAAGCAGGTTGCTATGTGCAGAGACATGATGTAAACATTGTGTAAACATGGTAAAGGTTGTCCAGACCCAAGATACAAGAACCATACAGAAAATACCTGACAGCAAAACCGGAAACTGGAATCATTGTTTTGTGCAGTGACAGATTAGACACCTTATCTCCCAGAAGAGGGTTGTGGGTTCAGTTCTTGGCATGTCCTCTGTAATCTCTCCATCTCCCTGGGTAGTCCTTGTCTATGTTGGATACTAGTCTCAAACCCTATCCATGGGTTTTAAAAAGATGTGAAATTGGAGCCGTTGCCATAGCAATTGGCAATTTAAAATTCTTATAAAGAGCTATTTTCTGATCTACAGTGGAGGAAATAAGTATTTGATCGCTTGCTGATTTTGTAGTATTGCCCACTGACAAAGAAATGAATACAGTGGTACCTCACCTTACGAAATTAATTCGTTCCAGAAGTGGTTTCGTAACTTGAAAAATTCGTAAGTTGAGTAGCTATTTCAATGGAAAAAGCCTGATCCGTTCCAAGGTTGTTTTTTTTAAAATAGTGTAACATTTTTTTTTATAGTGTAACGTTGTGTTCTGCGTCCTGACGGGCTAAGAGACTAGACCAGGACTAAAAGAACATGGAATAAACCAGGTCTGGCCAGAACTAAACCTGTTTTGGACCTGTTATTATTATAACATGGCAGTGCCGTTGGATGAGAGCGTTGCTCGTGTCTGTGCTCCTTGCGTGTTCCGCACTAGAGCTAAGAGGCCGAGAATGAGGCTCTTTCAGCGGGAATAAGAGCGGGGCGGGGCGGGCTCTGCTTCTATCTGACCTCCAGAGCCGGGGCGCCGACACTGTGAGCTAACAGGCCGTATGGACGTCGCTTTTTGATCGGCTCTTCCTATCATTGTGAAGCAGAATTCACCAAGCGTTGGATTGTTCACTCACTAAGGCAGTGCTTCTCAAATAGTGGGGTGGGCCCCCCTGGGGGGGCGCGGTGTGATGCCAGGGGGGGCACGTGTGACCCTGGGAAACATGCTTTTTTGCCATATTGTACTAGAACAAAAGTGTAATTGCACATCAACAACAGTAGTTGGCAGTAGCGCTCTCGTTGTCGCTCTGGGGCAGGGTTCGTCGACCTTAAATACGCGATATACGCACAGAACAGACTTGCCATCAGCAGAACATCCTCTGTCACAGAAAAAACACGTTATATTCCACTGAGCTTTGAGTTTATGCAAATGGACCATGTGGTTTTTAAGTTTCGTTTCTGTAAAACGTAAACAAATGTGCACAAAGCTGCATTAAAAGCACATTAATATTTGAGTCCTCAGTGCAAAAAAAGAGTGCAGTGTTTGTTGGAAGTTTCTTTCTTTTTTTGTTTTTAATGTTAATAAAAGGATACATTGTTATGCAGAGGTGTACTAATAATTTTCTAGACAAATAATACCATTAATAGTCGTGCGCAGGGAGGGGGGCGTGAAATGTTTTCTTCTTCCTAGGGGGGGCGTCATAGAAAATAATTGAGAAGCACTGCACTAAGGGAACGTGAGCTGGGTTTAGACCGTTGTGAGACAGGTGAGTTTTACCATACTGATCATGTGTTGTTGTGTCTCCCCTCGCACGTTCGGCGCTATATTGAGCCGTGTCCACCCCACGCTTCACTATCAACACATTCCATTGAAAATCTATGAAAGTTCGAGTGTTCAAACGAGAGAGAAATGCGAGAGAAACTCCAGTCTGAGAAAAGCGTATAATGTGTGTGGTGAGGCATTTACAGCCCTAAAACATGTAGAACAATTGCAAAATACAGTACAAAGTTGTCCTACCTCGTGGACCTCTCCCACCGCGGGCCACCTCTGGAACCTAACCCTGTGTGTGTTGATAAAGTGTATTTACGTTTCGGGGCGTGCATCTGCATTAATTGAATTTTTGAGATTTGTTGTTTTTAAAGTGCTTTATAAATAAAGTTGGATTGGATTGGATTGGATTGGAGATTTCGCGTTTCGTAACTTGAAATTTCATTCGTATCTAGAGACCAAAATTTGACGTGAAGGCGTTTCGTAACTTGAAATTTTTGTTTGTTGGGTCATTCGTAAGGTGAGGTACCACTGTAGTTTGTAATTTTAATGGTAGGTTGATTTTAACACTGAAAAATAAAATTGAAAGAAAATCCAGAAAATAACTTGCAGCACAGAGGTCAGTTTCTTGTAGTTGATGACCAGGTTTGCACACATATCAGAAATAATTTTGGTTATTGTGTTATAGCGTTTATTTTAAAAATATATATATTATTTATAGAATGGATCTTTATATTGATTGAGTCCACCAGTGCAAAACCAAACTTAGCCTACCACTGTACGTAGCTGTAAAACAATGGTTAAGTACCCTAATAGATGCCCCGGAGCATTGCTTTGTCCAGTGTACGTTTATGAGAGAGAGACTCTCTGGACTGGTCCACCACGCAATCAAATCTGCATTAGTCTAAGTGAAAGAGAAATAAAGGGAGCAAGACGGAGAGATTGCTGAAGGGGCTTTTTCACAACCTGTTTAGTTGAAGCTCAGTTATTATGAGGGTATCAATCCCCATTACGACGGGCACTGTTCCACTCATTTACAGCACACAGACAGGGCCCAAATGGGAATATCACAGCTACTGTATTTAAAAGTCACATTCAATATTTGTTATTCTTTCCTGCTACAGCTAGACAAGAATGTTAATAAGCCTTATAAGCCATGCAGAGCCCCACCGCTTGTCACCGCACTGCAGCTTTTCATGCCGGCTTTGGGAGAGGCAATGCTCTCTGAATGCCTGACACTGGGGCTCTCTAAGTTATTTAAAATGCAGTGGTGATAGAGAACTAGCCAAGTGCTAACTTTTAAACATTTTCCAATTTTAAAATTCAAATTCAGTAGCATAAGGCAACTTTCAGCTATCTCTCAAGTTCCATCTGTGTTTAACATGACTTTAGAATCAAAACTTCAAACTGCGAAACATGATTACAATTTTAAATGACATATTCTTTTAACAATTATTGTAAAAGGTCTACCTCTATTGGGGGTCTTAAAATGACATTGAGAGCTAATGTCAAATGGCTTGTTTTCACTGGATCAGACTGGGGCGTTCTGAAAGTGTTCCCACTGTCTAGTGAATCGTACTGGCTCATATAAGTGATCCAAAGTGGGTCACCCTGGGCACTGCCTTCCAAAGTGGTCTGACTCTGTTCATCTCCTGGGCTAAGCACCATGGTGAGTATGTATAGAGATAGTTGCTTGGTAATGCAAAATCATGTAACTGTGGAAACTTTCTCAATACGTTTATCAATAAGTTTATCATAAAAACTAAGAATAGCATATTTTACATAATGTAGAAAGTTTATTTACATGTATTCTATATGTTCTCGTATGCAATTGGTGACTGCATCACAGATGATATTTGCTCCAGAGTAGCAGTAGTAGCAGCAGCAGCAGTAGTACAATGTACTTGAAGCAGTCTTTGAGGTTTCTGGACCTTTAAGTGCATCCACAGTTCACTTTATTCTGAGAGTCCAGTGAAGAATGGGTCGATACGGGAAACTCCCAAAGCAAAGAGGAAAGTTAATGGTTCGCTTTCACCCCATGAGAGAGAATCAATAAAGCAAACGGATGCATTTAACACAGTATTTCTCAAATGTCAGACATGCTATTTTAAAAGGCACATTTGTTATTATAATATGATTGCGCCATGGCTCTAAGGGAAGTTTATGTGTTTCCATATAAAGAATGTGTTATATTGAGCGCAAAGTGGCTACAAATCAAATCAGTTCCAAATAGTTATATTATTTGGTGAAGCAAGCTTATAGTCCAATATGTTCACACAATCAAGGCAAAATATGCATTCTTTTACTGTTGTCAATGGGGCTTTAGTCCTGATTAAATCCTGGATTAGACCTGGTTTATACTTGGACATTCAGTCATACCTGGCACTGACATGATACAAAAGAGGACACCTGATCTTTCTACTGACGTCATGCGCATGTTGTGAAAAGTGACGTAGTCTGATAGTCCCTCTATAGCTTGATAAATTAGCTTGCTAATCAATATTGGTCTATACAGTGTCCTCACAGACCCTTGGTGGATGGAGATTGGTAAAAAAAAAAAAAAGAACACTGAAAATTGTAAATACTAGTTCCTCAGCCCTAAAAATTGCATTATATCATATCACACTTGTTATTTTTTCTGTTTTGGATGCCATTTTGACAACTTTTGACCATTCAAAAGGACTACAGTATGTTGCTTTAATTAATAAATGCTATGGCAACAGACTCAAATCTTCAGCACTACTTCTGATTTTGAGCTTTGTTTATTTTTATTATTCATAATCAGGCTTGGGGACTAACGGAATACATGGAACAGCGTTACGTAAAAGGATACAAAAAAAAGGGAACTGTATTCCCCTACAGTTACAAGGAAAGAAGACGTACTCAGATTACAGGTACATTTAGTGAAAATGGGGATTATTTAGCAGGATTACAATTTGAAAGCATTTTCCATCCATCCATCCATTTTCTTCCGCTTATCCGGAGCCGGGTCGCGGGGGCAACAGTCTAAGCAGGGACTCCCAGACTTCCTTCACCCCGGACACTTCCTCCAGCTCCTCCGGGGGGACCCCAAGGCGTTCCCAGGCCAGCCGGGAGACATAGTCCCTCCAGCGGGTCCTGGGTCTTCCCCGGGGCCTCCTTCCGGTGGGACATGCCCGAAGCACCTCCCGAGGGAGGCGACTAGGAGGCATCCGGAACAGATGCCCGAGCCACCTCAGCTGGCTCCTCTCAATGTGGAGAAGCAGCGGCTCTACTCCGAGCCCCTCCCGTGTGACCGAGCTCCTCACCCTATCTCTAAGGGTGCGCCCAGCCACTCTGCGAAGGAAACTCATTTCA
Organism: Paratrypauchen microcephalus; assembly: GCA_036785185.1. Taxonomy (NCBI): domain Eukaryota; kingdom Metazoa; phylum Chordata; class Actinopteri; order Gobiiformes; family Gobiidae; genus Paratrypauchen; species Paratrypauchen microcephalus. The sequence goes on along the minus strand of JAVJIX010000001.1, from coordinate 9,383,703 downwards.
GCCGCTTGTATCCGCGATCTTGTCCTTTCGGTCATTACCCAAAGCTCATGACCATAGGTGAGGGTAGGAATGTAGATTGACCGGTAAATTGAGAGCTTCGCCTTTTGGCTCAGCTCCCTCTTCACCACAACGGTCCGGTACAACGACCGCATCACTGCCGACCCGCACCAATCCGCCTGTCAATCTCACGCTCCATCCTCCCCTCACTCCTGAACAAGACCCCGAGATACTTGAACTCCTCCACTTGAGGCAAGCATTTTATGTTATTTATTTTTTTCATTTAAAGCTGGAGATGGAGGGAAAACAGAACAAACTGTCGTACAGACATTCTTAATTTTAATATTATGGTTCTTGGATTACGTTACTGAATTTTAAGGGGTAACAATAATAACTGTACCAGAATACATTTCTAAAGTAACCCTCCCAGCCCTGTTCATAATTGATGTTTGCTGACTTTCTAATGCAAGTTTCTCAAATAATATCTTAAATAAAACGAAGTGAAAATAAAAAGGAACTCATAAAATATAAATAATATGACCCATCCTGCATTGTCTTGTACTCATCAAATTAATACAATAAAATCCTTACAGATGATGACAGTGTTGGTCATGTTGACGTGCCCTCACCTTTGATTTGTTGCTTTACTGCCAACAGAGATGTGTAGGGTGGTGGCAGCTGGCTGTGACTCTTGATTAGACAGGCCTATGAATGGAGAGAGAGAGGATGGACGGGAGGAAGAGGAGGAGGGGTTGTGATGATGGGCATGTGTCAACCCAGCTTTAAGAGTAAACGTTAAAGGGGACAGGGGTGGCTTGCTAATTGGGACGAGATGTAAAAGTCCCTGTCAGTCATCATCAGCTTCACTAATATGTTTGGAGGCAAAGGCTGCAGAGGGAGCACCACACATTAGTCACTTGAGTAAGGAGGAGCAATGAATTCTAATACTAAGTACTTAAAAATATGCATACATTGAGTAAGGTGTATTTAGTATCTCACATGTAGATAACAGCAATACATGCTATATGTGTTCAACATACAGTGAAACAGTCGAAATTTCGTTTCTCTCTGTCCAGGTAGTGCAAAAAGACAGTGTACAAAATACAATATAAAGACGAAACAATACAAAATCTAAGACAAAAAAATCTAAATCTAAAATCCATTCAATCATTCATCTTCTTCCGCTTTTCCATTTTCTGGGTCGCGGGGGCAGCAGTCCAAGCAGTGTTCTGCTGCCCAGAACACAATGCACGAGCCCCCATGAATCCTCCCGCAGGTGGTGGGTCCACAGGAGGACGGCTCACGTCACAACAGGCCTTGATGTATCTTCTGCCATGGGGGCTACCAGTGTTCACAGACACTGGGGGCAAGGTGGGGTTAAGTGTCTTGCCCAAGGACACAACGGCAGTGCTCATCTGTGGGAGCTGGCAACCCGTCAAGAGCAGGATTCAAACCGCCAATCCCTGGATCACGCTCTACCAACTGAGCTACTGCCGCCCCAAATCTAAAATCTAAAATCTAAAATCTAAAATCTAAAATCTAAAATCTAAAATCTAAAATCTGAAAGCAGTGCAAAAGAATAAATAATGTTTTTTTTTCCTCTGGCAGCACGGTGGCTAGCACTCATGCTTCACAGCAAGAAGGTTCGGGTTGCCCGGGCCTTTCTGTGTGGAGATTGCATGTTCTCCCCGTGTCTGGGTGGGTTTCCTCCGGGCACTCCGGTTTCCCCCACCAACCCAAACATGCGCCATAGGTAAAATCCTCCAGCTTAGGGCCTGACCAAGCCTAAATAACAAAACAAAATTATGGGGATGGTCCCCGGGTCAAATATAGAAACAACTTCTCCTGTGCGAGATCAATAAAGGTCAATCTTCTAATCCTTAACCACTGTAAGGCGCTTTGTGCTACAGTTTTGTATGAAAAGTGCTTTATAAATATTGTTTGTTTGATTGATTGAAAATGTGCAGTGTGCATCAAAATGTACAATGGAAGATACAGCAGTGAGATTGTAATGTGCAATAGAATGTGCATTGAAAGTAAAGATAAAAATAAATGTGCAACAGTAGTAATTCCAGTGCAATAACAGTAATAAACAACAGTACAACAGTAGTAGCTCCAGCTCTCCTCAGTTTGTGACGGAAATAGAGGCGCTTTTGAGCTCTCTTTGCCAGTGAGGCAGTGTTTGCTGTCCGCAGGACCTGAGCACTAGGAAGTGCAATCGCACAACGTAGACCTTAGACGCTCGTCCAATGGGAGCATCCATCCCGTCTATCCTTTCCGGCCAATCGCGGCTCAGGACCGTCTAGCGTTCTCCGCGGCGACTTGCGCCTCCGGCCAATCGGACGCGAGCTGGGCGGGGCCCCCCGTGCCGGGACCTGCGAAATGAGAAACCTCTCAGATAGCGTTTACCACGGAGAGGAGAGGACAAGAGGAGCGATTGATTCGACTGTTTAAGGTAAGACGCGTATTTTTGGTCTATTCTTATATATTCTGTCTCTTTGTATTTCAAATTTCTCTGGCTTGTCTGACAGACAAGCCATTGCAGAGGGGTGGAGAGGGTCGTTTTGTCTTGAATAGGGAGACGAAAGTGGACGCCAGAGAAATTTGAAATACAAAGAGACAGATTAGTTGATAGTTTCAGAGCTATTTCAGTGTAGTGAGCGCCTCCTAGGGCTTATAGATATGCTAATACTGGACGCCAGAGGAATTCGTAAAAACAAAAGAGACAGAGTAGCTGGGATAGTTTCAGAACCTTTTTTCAGTGTAGGTAGCTCCTCCCTGCAGCTAGATATAAACAGGGTCTAACCAGCATGCGAACCAGAGCTGACGAAGCCTCTCGGATGAGTGGCGAAACGTTTTCGACCAAACAAACTTTGTCCAGTTGACAAATTGAATTTCTCCTTTTATCATGGATTCTACCTGGACGACTGAGGGACTCTTCACGTGTCAATATCAATGTTGTTTTCCTATTCAAAAACATTTTCATTTTGCTTCATTTGTGGATTTTGAGTAATTTATACACTTACACTTTATTCTAACCAAAATTACACTAGATACTGGTGTCAAAAGTAGAAAACCACACATTTCATAATTTATGCCCTTTAAGCGATATGGTATCTAATATTCAAGATACATATTTGAACTGTTACAAAGCTTTCTGTTCTATCACAAGGTCAGACATTCTCAGAAAGCGGTTAACAGTGGAACAAATGAAAATGTCCTTCACCGTCATCACACTTTATATTATTGTTGCTCTGTAGATTTATCCTTGATCTGATTTAACTGTTTTAAATGTGGATTAGCTGTAACCAGAGCCCTGAATTTGAATTGAATTGTTTATTGGACTAATTCCTATGCCTTCTACATTCATGTGCTGTAGTAGATTTTTGGCTATAGTAGATTTTTACCTTTGACTGACTAGGGAAAAGTTAGAATTTCCTTGAAACTGAAAAATGTGTTACCAATAAAATACTGGTGGTTACAAGTTTAACACTTTTGTCAATGGATGCTATGACTGGGAGCGATAATGACTTCTCCAAGCCTTAGTTCTTCTTAATAGGGAACCGGCTGCACAAAGACAAAGCACATTCACAATAAAAACATATTTCTTATTCTCATGATTACATTTATCATCTTCCAACCATTGCACTGACACTTATTAGCATTATGAAATGTTTTAATGTAAGCAGCTACACATGACAAATAGAACAATAAACTACTGTATATGCCTCTGGGACAATTCTTTTCCCCCTTATTTACTTTAATCCAATCTTCTTTTGTTGCATAGAAGAATTACACTAATGACCTTCTACAGTTGGTTCATTTCAAAGTCCTTTGGGGGTCTGGACCAATTTGAAAAACAAATGGCGACATGTGGCATTCCCCAGTGCTATATTCACACCTTTGCATAGCTGTATTTTGAATAGCACTGGTGCAGTGTTCTGTGTTCATCTATATGGCTTATATTTAAATACCTTATTATGCATGACATAGTATGATTTGATGCCCATTTAATCATCATTCCTTTTTATTTCTAATTGTGTTATAAAGCTTCACCTAACCATTCCATTACCTTTCAATATTTCTTTCCTTGCAAACTACCAGTCTCCAGTAAGTGATCCTGTTACAGTGGTCAAATTGAGTGGCCCTTAAAACCTGTTTAAATCTCATTTGCCTAAACCTCTAACAGAGAAAATACCAGCCATAATGAGCCCTGCATTAGCATGAAGTGACACGCCTGTGCTCCTGTGTGCCGCAGGTGGGTAATTGGGCCAGGGCAGTGTGGTGGAGCCCCCTGTAGGTCTGTCCTTGTCGGGTGAAGGGTGTTCTGATGGGGGTGGGCTTATCAGTACACCGCACTCTCAGACACGTGGAGCACTTCACAATGAACCAATGAGACGGCTGTGCCCAGACACTTTTGTGCATGCCAAGATTCCAGCGTTATGAGTAATATGACAAAGGCAGTTATAACAATTAAATGATTACTGAAATAATTTATGTGTATTTATTTAAAAATAATAATTTAAAAATAATATCCATTTTGGGTAATAACTACACCTTAATTAACTTTCATAAGAGCTATTCAGGCTTAGTAACTGTTTAATTAATACCCTAATTCCTAATCTAAGCTTTATAGACTCTCAGTTTATTATTTTCTTCTTTTTTCAATATGAATTAGTACTTTATAAAGGTTTATTATAAAGTGTTACTAGATTGGGGATTTTTTTTTTTTTTTTTTTAAATCAAATACAGGCCTACTTTTTTCAGAATTTAAGTGCACTAAACTATTTTTTACTCAAATTTTGTTTTATTAAAATATATACATATAGCAAAGGCAATTTAGACTTTAGACTTATTTAGAATAATTAGTTGACAAATCAAAAAATAGTTGCAACTCCACAATTAAAATAATCATTGGTCACATTATTGCCCACTCCGGGCTGTTTGGGGGAGGGATCTGCAACACAACTATTTTGCTGTGATGACCCTTGATGATTGCCTGGGATCCAGAACACACACTTCTTCAATATTGCACAAAGATGGGAGTCACCCGTGAATCTCCCTGTTTTCAAATGGGTGTGATTGACAGGTGGATTAGTCAGGGACATGTATGGGCCGTCTGTATCGGAAAATATTAAGGGTGGGTGAGCTCCTTCGCTTCACATGTGACACTGAAACAATAATCTGACTGCATGATCAGATTTGGTCAAGCTTGAGATGCAACAAAGAGACCAGAGATCAGACTGGAGTTCAATTTGTATAAAAAATACACAAAGATATCAGTCATCAGGGAAGCTTGATGAAGGATCTTGCTAAAAAGAAATACATTTGCATCTCTTTGCCACATTTCATAATTAACAGAGCTGGGCAGCCGTACTTTTGTGCAACTTGCAGTATTGGATTTACAGTGTAAGTGTGTAAGTGTGTGGACATTGGGCACAGTTTTATTACAGTCTGTGAGGGGGCTCCTGGGGCCTGGCTGGTGTTAATTGAGGTGCAGAGTGATTTGTTTTGCTAGACCTTCCCACAGCCCTCTCCTGTCCATTTGAATTAAACGCAATGGGATCTCATTTTAATGGCTTCCGATGGCTTCCTGGGAGGTTTAAACAAGCCCCCTCTCTGATAATATAATGGTAATGCTAAAACACATATGCAAAGCAAGTAGGTATTATATCTGCAGTTTGGGAAATAAGTTAATTAATTAATTCTAAAGTGCATACTTATACAGCTGAGTCATGTCTGCACAAATAACAAGTTGGGAATAAAACTTGGACTTAAAGCTCAAGGCGCCGACTGCTGCAAATAAGACTTTTTGAGACCTGACCTTTTCACTTGTGCTTAATAAACTTCCAGCTTTCACAAAATAAGAGCAGCCCCTATTAAATGTAATATATTTTTGATAATTTTGGTCATCGATAGTCCTCAGAATGGCAACATAGTATAATAGGAAGCCGATACTCATGAATAAAACTATTGCTTTGATTATCCTCTAGTTTCACAGTTAATTTGCACTAATTATTCTTATCTAAAATCAGGAAAATATACAGAAATATTAGTGAGACCAAGACCAGTCCAAGACTTTTAAAGGTCGAGACCAAGACAAGACCGAGGTCATGGCCCTTCGAGACCAAGTAATTTTCTACATTTATTTGTATTTTACAGTTATTTTGGTATATCATTGTTTTTAAAAACCTATCTCCATTTTATCTGATAAATGGTAATTTGATCTCAAAATAAGCCAAGCAAACTGTACCTCACTTAAACACTCCCCTTTTTTGGACCCTCACACACAGTTTGAGAACCTCTTCTTCCACTGGCACTTTACAGAAAACGGCTTCAAAGTGAAGAATGGGTGGAATTTTTAAACCTGTTTTCCTAACTGGAGTTGCATTATCTTACTGGTTTTGCAACAATATTGAGCAGCCTCTGCACATTCATCATGACAAACACAGATGGATTGGATGCGCACTTTTATTAGGCAAACTTCAGCCACACGTAGGCCTGCTCTGTGCTGTAGGCCTGCTCTGTGCGGACACTGTGGCATATATTTAGATTTAGATTAGTTTTGTCTTGCCCTTCTAATTATCGCACATTGAGGAGGTGTGCCCTATACGCGGGGAGGAGCGAAAGCGTGAAAAGGCGAGAAGTGGCGCGCTGACGTGAGGCGGACGGACAGGTAGGATGTTTTAAGATGTTTAACCTGCCCAGTGATACACCCTGGTACACGAGTGGACATGCTGTTGCGGACAAGCCGTCCGCTGGGGGTGCGTGTGGTGACGTACCGTGCAGTGTCTGCGGGTTCCAGATGAGCGCACAGGCTGCAGAGAGACTCCCCGGCGCTACTGCACACTGGTACAAGTTTATTGTTGACATCAGCGGCCGTAATGAAATATGATGGCACTTGTCGGGTGTCAGACCTCGAGTCTGTGACAAGACAAAGTCCAAGCGCCTTCAAAAACAAGTCAAAACCAAGTCCAAATGTGGTTGATTCTGAGACGAGACCAAGACCGTAAAAAAAATGGTCTCGAAGCCGGTCTCGAGTACTGCGACACTAGGGAAAATATCAGGAATGTTGTTTTTAAGATATTAAAACATTGAGTATATTATATTATATTGTAAAAAGAACAGATTAAAAATAAAACTGAAAAAAGTGTCACTTCCAAATATGGTTATAAAATGAAATTTCTGCACTTTTGTGAATAATTTTATACAGTCATTTCATGTGTGAAATGTCCAGGGGCAGGGCCCACAGTCTTCTTGTCTTTATGGATAAGTTATTGCTTTGGTTGAACAGTTTCATTTAGCATTTAGCTTATTTCACATGTATTTAATTACACAATGGTACTATTCAAAAATACTATTGAAAACCCTCCTCCAGAAAAGTTGCATAGTGCACCTTTAAACTTCAATTAACACGTCTAAAGACATGTAATTTTGTATCAGATTTGGACATAATATCATCTGAATTTTGAGTAACCATCCATAATATATAAAAAACCTCCATTTGACCAAACTTAGCAGCAGCATTCATTTTCATTTTGGGAAATCATTATCTCAAATATGAACAAATGTAGTTTTATAACATACTTTTTTGTGTGTCTCCGTTGTCAGGAAATAGCACTGCCATGGATTCAAATATCACACCTCTGTTCTGTGCATTATTACAGAGCGAGTTACACGAGCAGATAGAAGCAGTTAATGAGCACTGTGAGAGCCATAAACACTTGGGCTGCAACAGAGAGCCTTATGTACAACCTCTGCAATCAAAAAGTTGGTGAAGAAAAGTGGTGAGTAAAACGTTGTAAACACTTGTAAAATAATATGATAGTGTAACTCTTTCTACTGGTATTTAAAGGGCCTATATTACGCTATTTGTATCTGTTATAATGTTGTTTCCTCATCACAAACATACCTGGAGCTGTGATTTATGTCATTCACACATGTTTAACACACATACAGCTCTAGAAAAAAAAAAGAGACCACTGCAAATTTGTCAGTTTTTCTGATTTTACTACTTATAGGTACGCGTTTGGGCAAAAGGAACATTTTTGTTTGAGTCTATAAACTACTGACAGCATTTCCCCCAAATCCAAATAAAAATATTATCGTTTAGAGCATTTATTTGCAGAAAATGACAAATGGTCAAAATAACAAAAAAGATACATGTTTTCAGACCTCAAACAATGCAAAGAAACAAGATCAAATTCATTTTAAAACAACATAATACTAATGTTTACACTTAAGAAGAGTTCAGAAATCAATATTTGGTGCAATAACCCTTATTTTTAATCACAGCTTTCATGCTCTCCACAAGTCTTTCACATTGTTCTTGGGTGACTTTATTCCACTCCTGGTGCAAGAACTGAAGTAGCTCAGCTTTGTGTTTGTGTTGGAATACAACAGATGCGGGAATGGAATGGCTGTAATACATGCAGAGATGCTGATTTAAAAAAACAAAACAAAAAATGCAGTGGTCTCTTTTTTTTTTTTTTCCAGAGCTGTAGATCATGTCTCTCGAACAGAAAACACTCTGTGATGTCATCTGGTAATACAGGAAGTGCTCCACTGTGTTTTTAAACTCCATACACCTTCCAAAGAATCATCCGAATGAGCCCTGGAATTTCCAGTCTCTACTGAACAAAAGGTAACTTGAAACTACAATGTCATTATATCACAAGGTGGACAGAGCATTTTGAGTTTTAGAGATGTAAACAGGCAAATAATACAGGGTTTTGCAAATGTGTGTGAATGAAACAAAATGCAACTCCAGATCACAGATTATTGTTGCCCCTCTCTGTAACTGCAGCTGTGAGCCTCATCATTTTGGTCTTAAAAGATAAGATAAGATAAGATATGCCTTTATTAGTCCCACAGTGGGGAAATTCCAGTGTTGCAACGCACAGATCAAGAACAGCACGAAAAAGTAACATGCAACAGAACAATATAATAAATAAATAAATAATGGCCTAGGATAATTTAAAACTAGACCTAAAAATAGACTCTGGATTATAGTTGAATATTTGTAAGTGCAGATAAGTTGAATTAAATTGAGTTTAATTGAGTTAAAGTGTTCATATTAAGTTGCTCTTCATGGTGCTGTTTTTTTTTTTCTCCTCTGTTTTGTAGCATTTCTACCTGTTGTTGTGCAGTACCTAATTACAGTGCAATACCCTGTGGTGCAATACTTAACACAATGCTATAGCTTGTTGGCAACATTTAATACAGTACACTATGCTAAACTGAGTTCTGTGAAACATCTCCCTCTACAACGTACGTGTGTGTGTGTGTGTGTGTGTGTGCATTCTCGTCCATTTTAGAATGACCTGTTAGACATGGCATATATGGGCTTTTGGACTGAGATTATTTTTAAAGTCACATAGGTGCGAAAAAAATCGGATTTCGGTCACTTCAGGTTGCAGTGTGGACGTAGCCCGAGATATGTGGTCCTAAAACCGATACATATCCGATCTTTTGGCATGCGACTTCAGTCTGAACGGCCAGGTCAGGCATTCATCTGACCTGGGCGTGTTTCCTTCAGCGAGAGTGGTACTAGTAGGCGCTCACAAATGTACACAAACGTTCTTCTCGTCATGCGAAAATAGTATATGAACTCCGTGTCAGTGAAGCGGCGAAGCACGTAGCAATCCCACCTCTCTTGACTGCTACTCCGCACCAACACGTTCATTTCTACGGACGTTGCCGCCACTGCCCCACAAAACGCCATGGCCAAAAATCTTGTCCTTCTCGTTCTCCATCTCCTCCTTAAAACAAATAAGCTGTACATGTTTTGGCTCCGGTACGACAGCAACTTTAGGCTACTTCTGTAATCATTGAGCACGCTCACTGCATGTGACCTCGTCGTGTCCTCCAAGGTGCATGCGGGACACTTTCAGGGTGTTTAAAATTCACACTGGAGATCACATACAAGTCGCATTTAATTGGAAATATGAACGACCTCGCAAAAAAATCGGATTTCACCAAAAAATCGGAATTGAGCATTAAGCCCTGCAGTCTGAACGTAGCCATAGACACACATTTCTGGCGATCAACTGACACTCTGCCTGCGATCGACTGGTAGACCGCGATCGACTGGTTGGGCACCCCTGCTCTAGTGTGTGTATATATATATGAGTGTATGTGCCACCCCTACTGCAATATCTGAGCAAGATTTGCAATAACCTGGTAACTAATGTGTAGTACTAGCTGTAGGGCACTCCGGGTTTCCCCATCAACCCAAAACATGCACCATAGGTACCTCCAGCTTAGGTCCTGACCAAGCCGAAGCAAGAAGATGATGGAGATGGTCCACGGGCGCAGTAATGTACTGCCCACTGCTCCTGATAACAGGATGGGTTAAATGCAGAGAAGAATTTCTCCAGTGTGAGATCAATAAAGTTGCTTCTTCTTCTTTTTCTATTCTATATTTTGTCTGCTAGCATCGCAAACTTCATTTGAGTGGCTCCGAACGCTCTGGGTGACGTCACACTTGCTTAGTCCACTTTTTTATACAGTCTATCCTCCAGATATGTTTTTGAGGAGGTAACAATATTCTAACATGGCTTAAAGCTAACAAGAGTCAACTTTATGTAATATATGACCTTTAATGATGATGCATTAGTCTCTTATACTTAGAACTTTTCCAGTTGCGTTACAATTTTGAGTTTTATTCACTCATTCCAGATTCAGTGACTATAGCTAAAGCTGCCCCAGGGTAGACTGTCGGAACCAAAGCTGCCAATCTATGCCATCGGCCATCACCAATCACCTGCACACCACACAGACAAGGTGGGTGACGTGTCTTGCCTAAGGACACAACAGCAGTATGCATTAGACTAGAGCCACTGTGACACCTGATACAGGCTCTGCATTCAGCTGTTATCATCGCAAACCAGTCACACAGCTGGCATTTTGGCAGGTTGTACGCTAAGTCCCTTTGATTGAACAACCTATTGTGAGTGGACAGAGGAAGTCGGTGTGTGTAAATTTTCTCCTACATTCTTAAAGGTGCATTGTGTAACTTTTCTGATGGAGGGCCTGTCAAATGCTTTTCTGGAGATGTTATTGTGTTGTCTGGAATGTTTCACAGTACAATATTAAACCTTTTTATCTTCATTGAGATAAATCCAGACCAATTTACAGGTCAGATCTGTACAGAGGCAACCCCGCTCACAGTCAGAATGCATGTTTTTCTAGGTATTTCTGAGCTATAAAACCACCTGCAATTGACATTAAACAGCTCTACCTTACTTCATACTGTGGAACATTCCAGGCAGAGCAATGACATATCCATAGAAACAAGCAGGTGATGGACCCTCAACCTACCCCAACCTTACATAGTGCACCTTTAACAAACTATCTTGCAGTTGCACAAAACCCCGATCGAACGAACGATCCAGGATCCAATTTCAGCTCAAATAATACAAATTATTTTTTGTCCCTGACCATTCTGAAATATTCATACACCTATACACTCTTTGGTTTTGATCTATAAAGTAATTGTCAACATTAAGAGCCTGTTTACACGAGAACGCTTACGGGTAAAAATTACAAAATATTTTATCGGAAGTGCCTTTCATTTAGATGATGACGGCGTTTTGGGGGCTTAAAAATGCAAAAAACTGAAACCTCCCTCCAAAGTGGAAAACTTGAATATGCTCCGCTGTAGTGTTTTCGTCAACACTGCCCAAGATGCAAAACTGTGGTCAAATCTGTTGACGTTGCGTACGCGTTTACGTCACATATATGGGGGAGTAGTAACCTGGGAATTCCCAGGCTGTCTTTCGTTCGTTCCGATCTGAAAGACAGCCTGGCGACTATAGCAAGCGAGCTCTCCCGATTCTGGGAGCCAATCAGAGAGCGGGGAGGGGTGGCAAGACGGTGATGCGTACTACGTGACAAACGGAAGCTTGTAGTTTGAACTGACAACATGACATGATTGGCTATGGGCTACGTATACGCCAAATGATAGACATTCGTAATGCCCAATAAACAGCCTTTGGTGATTGTAAACCACACCTCCGGTACGAGATATTTCAAAGGTGGCTTCCAGACCATATATCACTTGTGATATGGTCAGGTGTAAACCAGGCAAGGGGAGTAGGATACTGCTCTATGAATGCGGTCCATATATCACTCCCAGTCCACACCTTGTTGCGCGTTCAATGCTTTGTAGTCTAACGTGGTCTGAAGCAATAGTTGAACTTCTTCGTCTGACCACACAAATTTTGTTTTGCTACCTGTAGCCATGTTTTGTTTTGCTTTTGGCAGCGCAGATGAGAAGAAGGAAGATTCTACACATGCGCGTGGACATAGTGATAATGTATCACAGTGCCACCTAGCCGCCTGGCCTGCATACCCAATCGAATTCCACACATTTTTGCGTCACCGTATGCACACAGATTTCCTCATCTAAACACGGAATAAAAAGTGAAGACACAACGCTACTTTTGCATCTTCTGTTTAGACCGTCATCATATAAATGTAGCCTAAGAGGAACAAACAGTAAATGATAAGCATTACTTCAAATCTCTATTCATACATAGAGTGGAAAACCCTCCCCATCTTGTAAGCGACTGGATCAGATCATCTGGCCTATATTTGGTGACAGCATCAATAAATACAGAGAACGAAGCCAACCAGGTGTGCTGTCAGTGGGGATATTGTATTTATTCATAAGGCATAGCTCTACTCAAATGCTGCGATCATTCTTGAGTGACCTTTCTGCATTGGTTCCACCACACTGGCTCACTGCAGTTCATGAATGTTTAATGCAACGGCAGCCTGTTTTGGGGGCTGCCAGCCTGGGTTTGCTGCATGACATGAACAAACTAACTCAAAGTCACTGGGAGGGACGGGTGGGTGCATGACTCCAGCCCTGACAAGTAAAACACCCTGCAGCCCTTTCAGAAAGTTCCAATTATTCACACAGGAACACGGAGTTAACAATGGCTATACTGAACATATGTATACTGTGCAACAGCCATAGAGTTCAGAATGATGAAAAATTGGGAAGGTTTCCATAGTAATTCATAATTCAAATTAAAGGGAGTATTTTGAACTTTTGGAGATGTAGACAGACTAATAATAAAGGGTTACACAAACATGTCTAAAAGAAACAGAAGACAACTCCAGGTATGTTTTGATGAGGTAACAACATCCTAACATTTATTACATCTTAAAGCTCACAAGAGTTCATTTTGCGTAATACAAGACCTTTTAAATATAAAACCAAAATATGACAGAAATCCATAAATACCTTTGCCACTAAGAAATTTCCCTTGTGGAACAATAAAACTTAAAATAAAAATCTAAATAAACACAGCAGAAGTACTCAAAATAAACTAGAACAAGTATTGTGTATTAACCTGTATCCATTCACATATTTCAGATAGCTGGTCTCTCATCATATCTCGAGAAAATGACACCTGCATTAACCTGTTTGTCTTCATAGTGGAGGCATGTCAAGTGTATTGTGTTGTTGTGTAGATGAGCCATTGTTAGAATATTGTTGTAGAAGGTTGCGAAAGAAATGGGGCAGAGGTTCATCTTGCACTTAAGTCATGTTATAATGCTGTTATCTCCTTATAAACATACCAGGAGTTGTATGAGTTTCATTGACACATGTTCAAGAAACCCATTATTTGCCTGTCTACATCCCCAAAGCTCAAAATGCTCTGTTCCACATTGTGATGTCATTTAGTGTCATAGGTTAACAGTGACCTTTCACCTTTTGTTCAGTAGAGACACACAATTCCTGGGCTGAAATCATCCAAATGATTCCAGTGAAGGTGTACGGAGTTTAAAAACACAGAGTTTTTTCTGTTTGATAGAAGAACTAAGCCTAATTATGTAGGGTTTGTGTGTTCAAAATGTGTGAATGAAACAAAGCACAACTCTGAGTATGTATTCCATGAGGAAACAACATTATAACAAATCAGAAAATATAGTAATATAGATGTAAAAATTCAATCTTCAGGAGCCTGTGACCAATACGTCCAGTTTAGGTTTTCGATTTTCAACAAAAAGGTGAGAGTGACTAATGCTAGCTTGTGACTGTAACTGCATTTGAGAGGGACATGTTTAATAGCACAAATCAGTTCACCCGTTATAGTTCAGCTAAGGCAGTTCTTTATGGTCAAACTCAGATTAAAGTCTAATAAAGCCTCAGACAGAGCAGAGCCTACAGTTAGCATCACACACCAGGGAATTTTGATGACATCATCTGGAAAGTATGAATACTTGTTTAAACTATCTGCTGCTAAACAGAGTAATGATAAGGAAGCACTGAAATGTCAAGGAAATCCATAAATACAAATGTTCATGTACAGAGTAACAATGATTAAAAAAATCTACATTGTCTAAACTCAACATACGTTTTAACTACATACAATTCCAGTTGTATATTTTCTGCCAAATTTAGTAAAACTCACATTAAAGCAGTTATTGTATGAAAATCCATAGGTGAGACTGTCATTATGCTGTCTGAATGGTTCTGTGCAGGAAGTTATGTTCACACATTAACCCACACAGGAAGAGGTCGCACTAAACAGCACCACCATCATAACCACCTGCTTCATAAAAGATGTGAAAACAGAGCTGCAATTAAATAAAACACTTCATAAGAAACCAGACCTGTTGCTTTATCCTCTGCTCCTGACATGAAATGACCTGAAAGCAAGTGACGCAGCTAGAAGAGATTTGTCGTGACTCTCACAACCACAAAATGGGAGGATAACTGGATTTCAAAACAGAAAGATAAGAAGGCAGTATCCCATTTGCATGAAAGTCTTATATTATATGTATACTGAATATCTTAAATATTATTATATTATATTTCAATGACAAAATATCAGCAATATTAAAACATATTAGCCTAATATATGCATTTTATATGTGGGTTACCATTAGGGGTGGGTATTGGCAAAGAAGTCACGATTCAATTCGAATCACGATTCATATGCCACGATGCAATGCTATCACGATGCATCACGATACTTGAATTATTGCGATGCATTGCAATATATTCGACATACTTCAGTGAAAATGTACCAAAAAAAAAGAGGATAACTTAAATATCAGTGGCTGTGTATCTGGGTAGTGTCTTCAATATGTCACGTTGTGACGTGAGCCACCTGTGGGAGGATTCTCCAGCTGAGGTCCTGACCAAGCCAAAGCAAGAAGATCATGGAGATGGTCCCCGGGTGCAGTAATGTGCTGCCCACTGCTCCTAATAACAGGATGGGTTAAATGCAGAGGACAAATTTGTCTCCCAAGGGAGACAATAAAAGGCTAATCTTAATCTTAATTGATACATAACTCTGAGCAACTCAATTCATAACTGAATTTATTGAATAAAAAAAAAAAACAAATAAACCAAACCAATAACAAAAAAAGTGCATAGGAACAAAACATTTGTATTTGTATTTATTTATTTGTAAAGGGACAGCACATATTAATGAACATTTAAAATGTAAATATGTAAAGATTATAGCCAGCGTGGCTAATTTCCATCTTCAGTCCCTCGGCAGGTTGATGTCAAATCAGGGACAGGGAAAAGTACAACAACAATCACACAAAGTACATAAAACCAGCACTCACTATACACACAATTCAGTCATTTCAAGTAAAGAGTCTCAGAGTTAAATCAATAACACCTCAGTATATTTCAATTTTGTTAAATATGGTTGCATGTTTGACTAGTGGACAGCCACTGTTTTACAGCTTTAGAAAATGCTGCCAGTGTTGGAAGCTCTCGTATGTGAGCAGGCATGATGTTCAAATATTTGCCATTTTGGAGGTAGCTACCATCATAACAAACAATACCCTTTCACAAAGAAAAAAGTGCATAGGATTTATAATAATAAAAAAAACCCTAATAATTAATTAATTAATTTATTTATTTATTTATTTATTAATAATTAATTAATTAATTATTAATTAATAAAAATCGATTTTTGGCATCAAGAATTGATGCAGTATATTGTGAAAGTTAGTATCGCGATGCATTATCATGACGATTATTTTGCACACCCCTAGTTACCATACGCTATGCTCCTTGAGTTGTTGGTAACTATCCATCGCATTCGTCTGCATAATACCTAATGCTTTATTTTACCAAGAGAAAATAAATATGTCATGTACCCCAACAAAATAAACATGAACAAGGGTGCAGCCATTTTAAAGGTGCACTGTATGTTTCCGGGTGGAGGATCTGCCATCTGCTTGTGTCCATGGATATACTGTTTGTCGTGGTTATTCTACAGTATGGAAATAAACTTGGTAATCACAAAGGAGACAGGTTAATGGTCAGCTCTACTGAGAAGCAAGCCTGCACATGGTAAGAATTCATGTTTTAAGGTATTTTTGAGCTATAAAACACTTGTAAGTTGACAAAATTGAATTTCTCCTTTGCTATCTCCATGGAGTAAGTAAGTTTTTTATTTATATAGCACTTTTCACAGACATATGTCACAAAGACGCCTTACAGATCATTATTCATTCACCCCATACCCAGTGGTGGTAAACTATTACTGTAGTCACAGCTACCCTGGGGCAGCCTGACGAAAGAGCGAATGCCAATCTGCTCCATCAGTCCCTCCGACCACCACCAACACTCACACCACTTTCATATTAGACAATGTGGGTAATGTGCTTTGCCTAAGAACACAACAACAGTTTTTTGCGACTGGCGCCCCACTGTGGCACCTGATTTTCCCAGCAGTCTCCCACCCAAGTACTAACCAGGCCGAGCCCTGCTGAGCTTCTGAAATCTGACGAGATCAGGCTTAGACAAGCCGGTATGGCCACATGTAGACACATACATGTAGTTGCACACTGAACCATTAAAATAAATTAACTTAATATAAAAACACACAAAAAGGAAGGCCTATTTTGACTTCATCACTTGTTTGACAGTATACCCCAATTATTCTCTATGCAGGAGCCAGGCGTGATGGAATAGCAGTGAAGTGTATCAGAGTTTGGGAGAAGAGATGGTGAGGCCTTTGAACACCTAAAAATGTCTGTTGGAAACTTTAACTTGAGCCTAACTCACATTTTACTTTTCGGGTGGCATGACAAGATAAAACCTCCCGCTCCGGGCACAATGTGAAAAAGAGAGCAGTGGTGAGTCAGCTAACACAGAGACGCCATATGAATTTTATTTCAATAAAAGTCTATTTTAGAAAGGGTGACATATTCTGCTGGCTAACTCAGGACTGCTCCTATTTGATGAGTTATGGCAGATTACGTAATGGTGCTGTATATTTTAAGTATAAGAATAAGAAGCTGTTGACTTTTCCTGCATCTACAAAGTCCTGGCAACCTCAAAGAGATCCAGAAGTCAGTTGGTCACTCTAAAAGTGAACTATGCAAATACTGTAGCATAGAAGCATTTTTAAACGTTTAGATAGGTCTAAAAGCATTCTGACCTTGCTTAGGGTCATTTGTTAATTTTACATAAGGCTATTTTGGTAGCTTATTGCAGCTGCTGAGGTGGCAAGAAATATGCCGACAAAACCTCTGTTGCAATACCTCAACCAAAAAGAGCTGCTAAAAAATGATTCAAAGTGGGAGTGTTATAGTTTTATGGGGTATTAATTGTTAGTACTGAACTAGGAATAAACCAGGACTAAACTACGATACAAGCACCAGGACTGAACCAGGACTGATGTGTCCAGGAGTGACACAGATATTTGCAGATAGTAAAAAGAAGAAAAGAGCTCTCAAATAACATGCATGGATGACATCAAAACCTCTTCAGGCGTGTTTTTGATGAGGGAGCAACATCATAACATGGTAGAAAACTCCAAAACCTTGACTGCATAATAGCCCCTCTTTAAAAAATTTGGACTTGAATGGGTAATTGTCAACTCACTCTCCTCTCCACATTTGTTCAATCAGATCGATTCAGTCATATCATTGATCTTATATGACTCCTCCTTGATATCTCAAGTGTGGCACTTTTTGGAAAACAGACAATTTTAGTCCAAAAAAAAAAATCTCTTCAATCTGTTTTTGTAGAACATGAAGTCACAACTGTAATCACCTCACAGATTTAACCAACAGAAGGTAAGAAAACCAAACAGCAAAACAGTCATTTGGCAATGAAAGACAAGCAGATAAAAAATACGAACAGGAAACACACACATGGAAAAGTGACCTAGAGTGAACTTTAGTTCTGAACCAGGACTAAACCAGAACTGAACTAGAACTGAACCAGGAATAAACCAGGACTAAACCAGAACTAAACCATGACTGAAACAGGACTGAGTAGGACAAAACCAGGACTAAACCATGACTGAACAAGGACTGAACAAGGACTGAGTATAACTAAACCAGGACTAAACCAGAACTGAACTAGAACTGAACCAGGACTAAACCAGAACTGAACCAAGACTGAAACAGGACTGAGTAGGACAAAACCAGGACAGAACCATGACTGAACCAGGACTGAACTAGAACTGAACCAGAATTGAACCAGGACTAAACCAGAACTGAACAAAAACTGAACCAGGATTGAACCAGGACTAAATCAGATCTGAACCAAGACTGAACCAGGACTGAGTATAACTAAACCAGGACTAAACCAGAACTGAACTAGAACTGAACCAGGACTAAACCAGAACTGAACCAAGACTGAAACAGGACTAAACCAGGATTGAACCAGGAGTGTAGACATGTCCAACACTGATGCACTATACGAAATACATTTTAAAAAACTATAGTTCAGTTATAAATTACAATTATTTGTAAAGTCATAATAAATTATAATTATTTGTAAGGTCACATCTAATCCTCCAGTGGCTCTAAGTCGAGACAAGTATTGAACAACAATAAATGCAGCCTTGAATAAACTTAAAACAGAGTGCTTCTTTGCAGTATAATAAATTACATTCCAACATCTTTATTATTGAAGGAAATTGCTTCACTTACTCCTCATTCATCGGACCAATCCACCTGAGTGAGATTTGGACACCACCTTGAACCATCTCCTTAAATAACCAATGGCTCCAGACGCAGGAGGCAGTGGAGGGGGAAATAGGTGCCTGTTCTGCCCGGGTGGGGCTGGGGAATGAGGCGAGCGCTCTCATTGCTAATGCATCAGGTAAGAATCCATCACGACTTTATCCGTTTAATGCACGAAGCGGACATCTGCGCCACGGAACTAGTGTGCGCTGGCCTGTCTCTGCACCTCTGGACAGGCTAAGTGGAGGTTCTGCTTTAAGACCCCCCCATAACCGCCACAGGTCAGGAGGGTCCCGCTATAGCCCTAGATAAAAACATTAAACATGCATGAGGTGCCATTTGGACAGTAGATTCAACATTGTTTAGTGGTGGCAGTTTCCATTCTCTCCAGACACATAACAGTGTATCTGTGAATCTACAGCAGCTGGTGCACAAAGTCAGTGATATCAACAGACTCTCACAGAAAGGAGAATGCCATTCGTTTTTTCTTTGTTGTGCACCTGACCTTTGGAAATATCACACATTAAATATTTAATTATATATGAAGGATAGTAGTGGCGCTGATGAGAGGAGAGGGGCCCTGTGAGCACATGTAACAGGACACCGTAAGCTCAGTGGTGCTAATTAGGAGGCAACGTGGTTCGCAACTATCAACTATTCTCTGACAGAAAAGTATTACGTGCACCTTTGTGAAAATGAGAAATGCGACACTAATAACTGTGTTCAAATTAGAGCATGTTCTTGTGTAGTTTGGCTTTACAGTTCATATTAAACTGACTATTTGTTACATTGCTGACCTCTTGTGGATACAATTGTAGTTGTGCAAGAATTTCTAGTAGTCAGTGTGTAGTGACAAGAGTTTAGTGGTTTTTAGTAGTTTAGAGGTTCAAGTATTAACAGTAATGGCCGATTGTAGTGTAATTTCATGTTCCATTCCAAGATCTTTAAAGGGATAGTTTTTTTAATGTGAATCTGTATGGCATCCCCTTCAGCAGTGTCGTGCATTAACATTGACTTACCGCTGACAGTGTCCTCTGAGCCGAGTTTTGCCCCGATTCTTGAGCTAACGAAAGTAGTTCCGGCAAGTTAGCGGGGACATTTAATAAAGCTTGTTTTTCTTCTCAAAACAATATTTATCCAAAAAGTGATATATTTGCATCACAAACAGTTGTACACGAAAAATTCTGAAGTCGTAATCGCTTGGTGCTATTTTCTGTTGATTCGTATCACTGCACGCCTATTTCAATCAATCAATCAAATATTTATAAAGCGCTTTTCATACAAAATTGTAACACAATTACAAGCGCCTTACAGTGGTCAAGGATTAGAAGATTGACCTTTATTGATCTCGCACAGGAGAAGTTGTTTCTATATTTGACCCGGGGACCATCCCCATAATTTTGTTTTGTTATTTAGGCTTTGGTCAGGCCCTAAGCTGGTGGATTTTACCTATGGCGCATGTTTATTTGTATTATTAGCCTGTTCACTTGTATCGCCACTTACAAGTCCCTTTAAAGCCTTACTGTGTAACTTTTTTCCCCCCAACTTTATTTACTGAACATTTTCAGCATTAATAGACAGAGTGCATTGTACTGAATAGTAGCCTACTATTACAGCTGTGACAGTAATACAGGACACATCTGAACGGCATCCACCCCATCCCCCACCCACTGGCAGAACATCCTAAAATGTAAGAAAAAATAAATAAATAAAAAAATAAAAAAAATATAAAATAAAACATAATTAATAAATAAAAATACATTTTAAAAAATAGAATGAAATAAAGTACAACTTTTATTTGGTTAAAAATGTAGGCCTATTTAAAACATTTCAAATATTAATACTCGTTAGACTAGTCGACTAACTGAGCAATTGGAAAAAAACAAAAAAACAAACCAAAAAACTATTGTCACTATTAAAATAATCGTCCCTATAATTATAACTGCAAAGATGGCAGATGAACCCTTAAAACTCAACAAAGGCAAAGTAATTTTTTTTATGTTTACAGAATATACATATGAACTTTATTAATTAGATCTTACTATTAATAATTGAACATAGTTCAGGGACACACATACACGTAAGAGTGATGTGAAAGAAGGAAAGGAGCCCAAGAAGATGAAAGGTTACATGAGATAAGAAATAAAGAGAAAGAAAAGAGGGGAAGAGAGGAGGTTATTGTCTATAATATTTTAGTCGTCCTCCAGATCTTGAGGAAGGGTTGTAGAGTCAGTGTGAAGTAAAAAGGGGTCCCAGGTAGCATGGAATAGTTTAACAGAGCCTCTAAGTGAGAACCTCAGTTTTTCAAGGTTAAGACTGTAAAGCACTTCATGAACCCAGTGGACATGTGAAGGGGGATGTGGGAGTTTCTTACTGCGTAACTTTTAAGCTAAAATTGACTACATTAAAAGCATTTACATGTTTTATGTTTTTATTACTCTGAAAATGTAGAAAAAACATGCATCCTGTCATCATTTCCCACAATATGGCGTACTTATCTTTTTCCATGGGGAATGTTCTGAGGAATGAGTTTTAATTATTATGGAGGCGACTTTCCACCTTCAAAAAGTTACGTTGTTCCTTTAAAATCCAGCATTATAATTCAGAAATAGCAATGTCATTCTTCTGAATTTGCTGTTGCTAGGAAATGAAGTAAGCACTTGCATTGTACTTAGAATTAGGGCTGGGAATCACATGGTCTCTCACGATTCGATACAATAATTGATACATGGCTCATGATACGATATTATCACGATATGGAGATACACTGTACATGCAATAATCACTATATTGCACATGAGATTCTGCAATAGATCACTATACCTGCTTGCCAAAGCCTGATCCTGTCAAATTTCAGAAGCTAAGCAAGGCAGGGCCTGGTTAGTACTTGGATGGGAGACCACTGGGAATTCCAGGTGCCACAGTGGGGCGCCAGTTGCAAAAATTGTTGTTGTGTCCTTAGGCAAGACACTTTACCCACATTGCCTAGTATAAAAGTGGAGTGTGCGTGAGTGTTGGAGGTGGTCGGAGGGGCCGATGGCACAGATTGGCAGCCTCACTTCCGTCAGTCTGCCCCAGGGCAGCTGTGGCTACAGAAAGTAGCTTACCACCATCACCAAGTGTGGAGTGAATGAACAATGAACTGTAAAGCGCTTTGGGTGTCATGAAAGGCGCTATATAAATGCTATGAATTATTATTATTATTACTATTTTTAAGATTCAAATACATTGTAACAACAGTATTTCTTTGTTTAACCACTACTTGTCCAAAGTCAATATGGAATAAACCAGTTGGAAACATTAAAGCTGTGAATATGTCAAGTATATTGCATAAAGTTTCTCTGAACAAACATCAAGATTGATGATCACAAATTAATTTAGTAAAATATAAATAAAAAAAAGTTCTTGAGGATATATTGATACAGCAGCCCATGATAACAATACTGTACCACCAAATTTAGAATCATGATATATCGATATTTAGATATTTTAGCACACTGTAATGTAACGGAAAGAGGTCAGAAATCAAAATGACAATGTAAACAGAGGGATAAACACATAACATCTACATAATGTAAAATATATTTCAAAGAAGAGCAGTTTAAGCCATGTTTGAAATGCTAATATTGTCTTTCATGTGGAAATGTCAGAGAGGGACAGTCGGGAGCGGCTAAACATCTCAATTAGAGACATCCCAACATGCAAACAGCGCGTGAAATGAAAGGTGGCCACGGACTGATCTGCAGCATCAGGGAGAGGAAATCAGAGCCACAACCTCATTATGGGAAACCTCACCAAATTACACATGCAGATGCACAACACTTTCTGAATAATAATGTGTGTATAAAGCAGTTAGAGCCACAAGACCAAGCCTTATCACGGTGAGGTCAAAGGTCATGTTTGTTTGTGGAAGGAGACAAGGAAACTAGCGGTTAATGAAGCTGGTAATTGACGTTTTGAAGGATATTGTAGCCAAGCGAGTAGGGCTACATTTGGTTATGTTATGGCTTATTTTATTGTAATCTTTGTAGTTGTTATAAAATAATTTTCTCTGCACACAAGTTGTGGTACGTATTAGTATTAGTCCAATAGCTTATATATACAGTGGTACCTCACCTTACGTGAGTAGCTATTTCAATGGAAAAAGCCTGATTCGTTCCAAGGCCCCGATCCATCCATCCATCCATCCATTTTCTTCCTCTTATCCGGGGCCGGGTCGCGTGGGCAACAGTCTAAGCAGGGACTCCCAGACTTCCTTCACCCCGGACACTTCCTCCAGCTCCTCCGGGGGGACCCCAAGGCGTTCCCAGGCCAGCCGGGAGACATAGTCCCTCCAGCGGGTCCTGGGTCTTCCCCGGGGCCTCCTCCCGGTGGGACATGCCCAGAACACCTCCCGAGGGAGGCGTCCAGGAGGCATCCGGAACAGATGCCCGAGCCACCTCAGCTGGCTCCTCTCCACGTGGAGAAGCAGCGGCTCTACTCCGAGCGCCTCCCGCGTGACTGAGCTCCTCACCCTATCTCTAAGGGTGCACCCAGCCACTCTGCGGAGGAAACTCATTTCGGCCACTTGTATCCGCGATCTCGTCCTTTCGGTCATTACCCAAAGCTCATGACCATAGGTGAGGGTAGGAACGTAGACTGACCGGTAAATTGAGAGCTTCGCCTTTTGGCTCAGCTCCCTCTTCACCACAACGGTCCGGTACAACGGCCGCATCACTGCCGACGCTGCACCGATCCGCCTGTCAATCTCACGCTCCATCCTCCCCTCACTCCTGAACAAGACCCCGAGATACTTGAACTCCTCCACTTGAGGCAAGGACTCTCCACCCACCCAGAGAGGGCAAGCCACCTTTTTCCGGTCGAGAACCATGGCCTCGGATTTGGAGGAGCTGATCCTCATCCCAGCCGCTTCACACTCGGCTGTGAACCGCCCCAGTGCACATTGGAGGTCCCGGTTTGATGAAGCCATCAGGACAACATCATCTGCAAACAGCAGAGATGAGATCCTGTGGTTCCCAAACCGGATCCCCTCCGGCCCCTGACTGCGCCTAGAAATTCTGTCCATAAATATAATGACAATATAATGACGGTGACAAAGGGCAGCCCTGGCGGAGTCCAACATGCACCGGAAACAGGTCCGACTTACTACCGGCAATGCGAACACAGCTCCTGCTCCGGTCATACAGGGACCGAACAGCCCTTAACAAAGGGCCCCGAACCCCGTACTCCCAGAGCACCCCACGAGGGACACGGTCGAATCCCTTCTCCAGATCCACAAAGCACATGTGGACTGGACCCTCGAGCACCCGATGGAGAGTATAGAGCTGGTCCAGTGTTCCCCGACCGGGTCGAAAACCACACTGCTCCTCCTGAATCCGAGGTTCGACTATCGGTCGAATTCTCCTCTCCAGCACCCTGGAATAGACCTTACCGGAAAGGCTGAGGAGTGTGATTTCCCGATAGTTGGAACACACCCTCCGGTCCCCCTTCTTAAACAGAGGGACCACCACCCCGGTCTGCCGGTCCAGAGGTACTGTCCCCGACCGCCACGCGATGTTGCAGAGACAAGACAGCCCTACAACATCCAGCGACTTGAGATACTCAGGACGGATCTCATCCATCCCCGGGGCTTTGCCACCGAGGAGCTTTCCAACCACCTCAGTGACTTCAGCCAGGGTGATGAGTGAGTCCGACCCCGAGTCCCCAGCCTCTGCTTCCTCCTCGGAAGACGTGACGACGGGATTGAGGAGATCCTCAAAGTATTCCTTCCACCGTCCGACAACATCCCCAGTCGAGGTCAACAGCTCCCCACCCCCACTGTAAACAGTGTTTGTGAAGCACTGCTTCCCCCTCCTGAGGCGCCGGACGGTTTGCCAGAATTTCTTTGAGGCCGTCCGATAGTCCTCCTCCATGGCCTCTCTGAACTCCTCCCAACTCCGAGTTTTTGCCTCTGCCACCGCCCGGGCTGCAGCACGCTTGGCCCGCCGGTACCCGTCGGCTGCTTCCGGTGTCCCACGAGCCAACAAGGCCCGATAGGACTCCTTCTTCAGCCTGACGGCATCCCCTACTTCCGGTGTCCACCACCGGGTTCGGGGATTGCCGCCGCGACAGGCACCACAGACCTTACGACCACAGCTACGGACGGCCGCATCGACAATAGAGGCCGAGAACAGAGCCCATTCGGACTCTATGTCCCCAGCCTCCCCCGGAACCTGGGAGAAGCTCTCCCGGAGGTGTGAGTTGAAGGTGCCCCTGACAGAGGGCTCTGCCAGACGTTCCCAACAGACCTTCACTACGCGCTTGGGCCTGCCAGGTCTTTCCGGCTTCCTCCCCTGCCAGCGGACCCAACTCACCACCAGGTGGTGATCGGTTGACAGCTCTGCCCCTCTCTTCACCCAAGTGTCCAAGACACGCGGCTGGAGGTCAGATCACACGACAACAAAGTCGATCATCGACCTCTGTCCTAGGGTGTCCTGGTGCCACATGCACTGATGGACACCCTTGTGCTTGAACATGGTGTTCGTTATGGACAAACTGCGGCTAGCACAGAAGTCCAATAACAGAACACCACTCGGGTTCAGATCAGGGAGGCCGTTCCTCCCAATCACCCCTCTCCAGGTGTCACTGTCGTTGCCCACGTGGGCGTTGAAGTCCCCCAGGAGAACAGCGGAGTCCCTGGTCGGTGCACTGTCCAGTACCCCTCCCAGGCACTCCAAGAAGGCCGGGTACTCTGCACTGCTGTTCGGCCCGTAGGCCGACACAAAAGTGAGAGACCTGTCCCTGACCCGAAGGCGCAGGGACGCGACCCTCTCGTTCACCGGGGTGAACTCCAACACACAGCGGCTGAGCCGTGGGGCAATGAGCAGGCCCACACCGACCCGCCGCCGTTCCCCTCGGGCAACGCCAGAGAAATGGAGAGTCCAGCCCCCTTCAAGGAGTTGGGTTCCAGAGCCCAGGCTGTGCGTGGAGGTGAGGCCGACTATATCTAGTCGATAGCGCTCAACCTCCCGCACGAGCTCAGGCTCCTTTCCCCCCAGCGAGGTGACATTCCATGTCCCCAGAGCTAGTCTCCATGTCCGGAGATCTGGTCGCCGAGGCCCCTGCCTTCGGCTGCCGCCCAGATCTCTCTGCACCGGTCCCTTATGGATCATCCTGCGGGTGGTGGGTCCACGGGAGGACGGCCCAAGTCGCTCCTTCGGGCTGAGCCTGGCCGGGCCCCATGGGGAAAGGCCCGGCCACCAGCCGCTCGTTTGCGAGCTCCCACCCCAGGCCTGGCTCCAGGGTGGGGCCCCGGTGACGCCGATCCGGGGGACGTAACTGGCCTTGGTCTTGTATTCATCATAATGGGCTTTTGAACCGCTCTTGATCTGACCCGTCCCTCAGGACCTGTTTGCTTTGGGTGACCCTACCAGGGGCATAAAGCCCCCGACAACATAGCTCCCGGGATCATTCGGGCACTCAAACCCCTCCACCACGTTAAGGTGGCGGCTCAAGGAAGGGAGGCCCCGATCCAAAAAAAAAAAAAAGGCCCCAATCCAAGTTTTTTTTTTTTTAATAGTGTAACTTTTTTTATAGTGTAACAATGTGTTCTGTCCTGATTGGTTTCTCAGACTGGATTTAAACTTTTCTCACGTTTGTCTCTCTTTTAAACACTCAAACTTTCATAGATTTTCAACAAAACGTATCAATATTGAAGTGTGGGGGGAAGCGGGAGGGGGGAGAAAACTGCGCGGACACGTGTGGGCAGCATGACCCGGCGCAGAGCTGACAGCAGGACTAGACCAAGATCTAAACCTGGACTGGACCAGGACTAAACCAGGACTAAACCTGGACTAAACCTGGACTAGAGCAGGTGGATTAAAGCGCCGCGTGCGGGTCTATTTCCTGGTTTCTCACGAGTCACAGCTGAGGTGAGCAGAGAGGAGGAGACCGCAGGGAGGAGGGGACACGCAGTGTGAGCGCATGTGAGCACGGCTCCTCCTGGTTTAGTCCAGGTTTAGTCCTGGTTTAGTCCAGACCACCGCGGCTCCTCTAGACCTCCTCTAGACCTGGTCAGGTCTAGAGGAGGTCTAGACCACCGGCTCTTGCATGGCTCTCACTCACATGCGCTCAGACTGCCTCCTCGCTGCTCGCCTCAGCTGTGACTCGTGAGAAACCAGGAAATAGACCCGCACGCGGCACTTTAATCCACCTGCTCTAGTCCTGGTTTAGTCCTGGTTTAGTCCAGACCACCGCGGCTCCTCTAGACCTCCTCTAGACCTGGTCAGGTCTAGAGGAGGTCTAGACCACCGGCTCTTGCATGGCTCTCGCTCACATGCGCTCAGACTGCCTCCTCGCTGCTCGCCTCAGCTGTGACTCGTGAGAAACCAGGAAATAGACCCGCACGCGGCACTTTAATCCACCTGCTCTAGTCCTGGTTTAGTCCAGGTTTAGTCCAGGTTTAGTCCAGGTTTAGTCCTGGTTTAGTCCTGGTCCAGTCCAGGTTTAAATCTTGGTCTAGTCCTGCTGTCAGCCCCGCGCCGGGTCATGCTGCCCACACGTGTCCGCGCAGTCTTCTCCCCCCTCCCGCTTCCCCCCACACTTCAATATTGATACGTTTTGTTGAAAATCTATGAAAGTTTGAGTGTTTAAACAGAGACAAATGTGAGAAAAGTTTAAATCCAGTCTGAGAAAAGCGTATAATGTGTGTGACTGAGCGCGCATTATTTGAATTTTTGAGATTTCGCGTTTCGTAACTTGAAATTTCATTCGTATCTAGAGACAAAAATTTACCGTGAAGGCGTTTCGTAACTTGAAATTTTCGTTTGTTGGGTCATTCGTAAGGTGAGGTACCACTGTATATATATTTTTTAATACAGCTCTAGAAAAAAATAAAGAGACCACTGCAAAATTATGATTTTTTTTCAGATTTTACTACTCATAGGTATGTTTTTGGGCAAAAGGAACATTTTTGTTTGAGTCTGTAAACTACTGACAACATTTCCCCCAAATTCCAAATAAAAATACTGTCATTTAGAGCATTTATTTGCAGAAAATTACAAAATTTGTCATTTTCTGCTGAAAATAACATAAAAGATACATGTTTTCAGACCTCAAACAATGCAAAAAAACCAAGATCAAATTCATTTTAAAACAACATAATACTAAAGTTTACACTTAAGAAGAGTTCAGAAATCAATATTTGGTGCAGTAACCCTTACTTTTAATCACAGCTTTCATGCGTCTTGGCATGCTCACCACAAGTCTTTCACATTGATCTTGGGTGACTTTATTCCACTCCTGGTGCAAGAACTGAAGTAGCTCAGCTTTGTGTTTGTGTTGGAATTCAACAGACGCTGGAATGGAATGGCTGTAATACATGTAGAGATGCTGATTTCAGAAAAAAATTGAGTGGTCTCTTATTTTTTTCCCCCAGAACTGTAATGTGCCATGTGATGAAGTAGAACACATCTTCCTTTTTTTGCAGGAAAACAATGACTTAAAATGAAAGTGCTGTGGGTTTTCTGTATGTATGTTCTGTCTTATGGTGGAATGTAGGAAGAGGTGACACAATGCACAATGACGCAAACATTCGCAAAAACAGCCAAAAAAGTTTTAAGATTCACTGAAAACTCAAGAAAAAATACAAAAATAAAATAAAAAGTACACAACACATTTTCAGGAGCCTGTGATCAGAGTTCTTGGTCCTGTTTAGGTGTTTGATTTTCAGCAAAAAAAGTGAGAGTGACTGATTAAAAAACTGCTGTCTGAAATGTTATGTGCGAGAGTGAGAGACTTTAACAACATGAATCAGCTCACCTATTGTAGTTCCAGCTAAGTCAATTCTTTATAGTCAGACTGTGTTAAAACAAAACTCAGATTAAAGTCTAATAAAACCTCAGACGGAGCAGAGCCTACAGTTAGTATATTATCCATATAAATGCATATCTAATGTAAACAGTACATGATGTAAATCCAATAAACAAACACACGTCTGCGATCATTTTGACTGCATTAAAGAAGTTTGTGACAGGGAAACTAATGGTTAAATAAAACTGGCAATGAGCTTTTGTTCAAATAAAGTGGTTTAAGTCAATAAAGCAGTCTCTCTGTTTCCGCACTATAGGACAATCTGAAGCCAGCTAAGCACTTTAACAAGAGTAAATGTGCGTCTTGGCATTCTCCACCTGCTCAGTTTAGTATGTGCACAGATAATTCTGTTCTTGTACTTTTTCTGCCTGCACTTTTATCGGAGGATCCAAAAACAACTTTGGTAAGTAGCTCATTTCCTAATGGCTTAAATAATGGCCCGAGTTTCTTTTAAACTGTTCTATTTATCTTTGGAGACATTGAGAAATTGCTTTGGTTTTTAATGAATAGGAAAATCTCATCACATGTATAAGAATGGGTTTATTTTTGCAACATGATTGTTGTCATTGGTTCCGCAAATGTATGAAACTATTGGAATGCTACAGTATATATCTCTAATACAGGTTTATATTCATAGCCCGTTTATTTGGCAATTTCATGATGTATACAGTACCACTTGTAATGTTGCATCCATTGAGCGATAAATTAAGATCTCAGAATCCTGGCAGAAACGAAAAATTTAAAAATGTAAAAATAAAATAATAGCATTTTATTTATTATAATCTGGCAATGGTATGAACTTTGTCTTAACATAAATACTTTTGTAGTCTTATTAAATTTATTTGTTTAGACACATATCTTTACCCTTTCCTCACTTTTTCATGATCACAATAATATTATGATCGTAGGCTACAGAGAGGAAGATACCGATGGTAGTAGTAACAGCTTGGTGTAAATCCTTGGTTAGCACAATATTAATGCTTGGGAGAATTAGCACCCCCACAGAGAGTGACCTAATTAGACATTGTGGGTACAAAGTGTGAAGGCCACACCACACGGAGTCATGTCACATTTGATGAAGGTGTTTGTGTGTGTGTCTCAGCCCTGAAACATTAGAGCCAAGCCTGGAATTAGGTTGGCCATCACATTTGGACTTAAAAAAGAGGATTATTTGACCTATATTATACAGAAGCATGTTATGTTATGTTATGTTATGTGTTAGTTTAATGTTATCACATAAATGGAATTTTGTGATCAGATTTAAACACATTTAGTTTTTGCTTTACTGCAGGTATATGGAAGATAATTAGTTCAGATTTTGAATTTTAAATCCTGATGAATTCCATACGTTGAATTTTTTAACCTAAAACACTAAAGGTTTCTATGTGTTTTTCTTAGTTTAAAGCAGTGCTTCTCAATTATTTTCTATGACGCCCCCCCTAGGAAGAAGAAAAAATTTCACGCCCCCCTCCCTGCGCACGACTATTAATAGTATTATTTGTCTAGAAAATTATTAGTACACCTCTGCATAACAATTTATCCTTTTATTAACATTAAAAACAAAAAAAGAAAGAAACTTCCAACAAACACTGCACTCTTTTTTTACACTGAGGACTCAAATATTAATGTGCTTTTAATGCAGCTTTGTGCACATTTGTTTACGTTTTACAGAAACGAAACTTAAAAACCACATGGTCCATTTGCATAAACTCAAAGCTCAGTGGAATATAATGTGTTTTTTCTGTGACAGAGGATGTTCTGCTGATGGCAAGTCTGTTCTGTGCGTATATCGCGTATTTAAGGTTGCCGAACCCTGCCCCAGAGCGACAACGAGAGCGCTACTGCCAACTACTGTTGTTGATGTGCAATTACACTTTCGTTCTAGTACAGTATGGCAAAAAAGCATGTTTCCCAGGGTCACACGCGCCCCCCCCTGGCATCACACCGCGCCCCCCCAGGGGGGCCCGCCCCACTATTTGAGAAGCACTGGTTTAAAGGGATAGTTTTTTTGATGTGAATCTGTATGGCATCCCCTTCAGCAGTGTTGTGCATTAACACTGACTTACCGCTGACAGTGCCCTGTGAGCCGAGTTTCTGCCTGGTTCTGGAACTAACAAAAGTAGGTCCGGCAAGTTAGCCAGGACAGTTAATAAAGCTTGTTTTTCTTCTCAAAACAATATTTGTCCAAAAAGTTATATATTTGCATCACAAAACAGTTGCCTTTTCACTTGTAAGTGGCGATGTTTACAAGTGAACAGGCTAATATTGTTTTGAGAAGAAAAACAAGCTTTATTAACTGTCCTGGCTAACTTGCCGGACCTACTTTCATCAGCACCAGAACCAGGCAGAAACTCGGCTCACAGGACACAGTCAGCGATAAGTCAGTGTTAATGCACGACACTGCTGAAGGGGATGCCATACAGATTCACATTAAAAAAAAACCCCGAACTACCCCTTTAAAAATATTCAACACATTATTATAATTATAACTTTATTTAACCAGGGAAATCCCATTGAATTTCAAAACCTCTTTTTCAAGGGATCCCTGGACAAGAGGCAGCAAAAAAGACAATTACAACCCAATTAAAATGACATACAAATTTGTTAAAACAGGCAGCAAAAAAGACTATTACAACCCAATTAAAATGACATATAAATTAATTAAAACAAATACAATTTATGGAGGCTGTCTACATATATTTTTCTAACCCTCAAATTTAATAGTCAAAATTCAGAGTTTAAAATTCTCAGTGGAAACCGCACGCCAGCTGCTTGTCTCTATGGATCTGATTTGTTTTGCCTAGAATGTCAGACAGTATGGCATTAAATAGAACTGTTTTGCATTTATTCAAAAACAGATGTTTCCTTTGTAAAAACAAAAACTATGCATTCCTACTGTGATCGGGGGACACCTCTATATCTGACTTGTATGTGCCCTGTTTGTGTTGTCTGTT
This sequence comes from Paratrypauchen microcephalus, assembly GCA_036785185.1. Classification (NCBI taxonomy): domain Eukaryota; kingdom Metazoa; phylum Chordata; class Actinopteri; order Gobiiformes; family Gobiidae; genus Paratrypauchen; species Paratrypauchen microcephalus. The sequence goes on along the minus strand of JAVJIX010000001.1, from coordinate 9,351,937 downwards.
TGTCTTCATGAAGAAAGATGAGTTTAACACCATAGCAATAACATCTCCAGAGACAAACAAGTACAAAAAGTTACATTCAAATTATCTTGCATCCCTATTGCATGTTATTCTGTTCCTAGTTCATTGGCCCACATGACACTAACAAGTCATAATTGTCGCTTTGTAATCCAGTATCATTCTTCATTCTGTTTGATAGTGCTTGTATGTGAGCCACCTGTCAAAGCTACAAAGTGCTTGCAGACATATTCACCCATCACCTGTCTCTCCACCGTCTCTCCTCCTATCTGCCTCTCGCTGACATGCAGAGTCCATGACACCTTCTCCCGGTGTTACGACCCACACTACCACATCCCAGTGCAGCTACAGCGACACACAAGGAGCAGAGCAGAGTCAGTTACAGGCTGGTTTCAGGGGATAATTATAAGTAGGTCAACGATTTTTAAAAAGATCCAAGAACAACAACAAACAGAAAAGGCTCAATATAGGCGAGAATGCAAACATAGACGGGTGTGGGAGTCGGCACATCTAGAAATGCTGTATTCCTCATTGGATTGAGAATGAGGTCAGGAAAATTGTCAACAGATTATGCTGTAAAAGGAAAAGACAATTTTTAACATGGATTTAAATATTGCTAATATGACCAGATTTATAGATAAGTGATTCCAACAGATAGAGCAGGCCACAAATGTGTCCCACCACGGAAGCTGAGGGCACATGTCGGCATTACAGATTCTCAGGAAATGTGTTTTTTGTGTTTTTTTTTTCCCCAAAATTTGTGATTTTCGTTTTTTTGCATAATGTATAGTTGAGATCATGAAGAAGCCTCTCCATGTTTCAGATAACAGCATTAGTGACGTTAAAAACATACATTTTTAATTTCAAAAATGCTTGTTAGGCAAGGAGGGCTGAAGAGACCAAATTTCGAGAAGGATTTTCTCGGATTTAGAAAATGTGGTATGGCTGCTTTCAAATAGAGACAACTTTTTTAAAAATATGATCAGATTTTCACGTGTAAGACATCATTGGAAAGCTTAGAACCTGTACTTTCAGAATCTGTGAATAACTCAAAACGCCTCCGAGACGACTTGCGGGCTCAGATTCCGTGGTGGGACACAAATGTGATTTTCTGGAAAATTTTAATATACAGCTCAGGAAAAAAAATAAGACACCAATGCTCTTTTTTTCTGAAATCAGCATCTCTACATGTATTATAGCTATTCCATTCCAGTGTCTGTTGAATTCCAACACAAACACAAAGCTGAGCTACTTCAGTTCTTGCACCAGGAGTGGAATAAAGTCACCCAAGAACAATGTGATAAACTTGTGGAGAGCATGCCAAGACGCATGAAAGCTGTGATTAAAAATAAGGGTTATTGCACCAAATATTGATTTCTGAAATTTTCTTAAGTGTAAACATTAGTATTATGTTGTTTTAAAATGAATTTGATCTTGTTTCTTTGCATTGTTTTTTGTTTGTTTTGTTTTGACAATTTATCATTTTCTGTCAGTAGTTTATAAACAAACACATACCTATAAGTAGTAAAATCAGAAAAACTAATAATTTTGCAGTGGTCTCTTATTTTTTTCCAGAGCTGTAGATGATTTCAGTTTTGTAATTTCACCAATCCAGATTGTGGTTTGATTCCTGCTGATGACATTGCAGGCCAGTGTTTTGTCCTTTAAATTTCATCCTTATGTTTTTTTTTTTTTTTCTTTCCTGGCGGCACGGTGGCTGAGTGGCTAGCACTCATGCTTCACAGCAAGAAGGTTCGGGTTGCCCGGGCCTTTCTGTGCGGAGACTGCATGTTCTCCCCGTGTCTGGGTGGGTTTCCTCTGGGTACTCCGGTTTCCCCCACCAACCTAAACATGCGCCATAGGTAAACTCCTCCAGCTTAGGGCCTGACCAAAGCCTAAATAACAAAACAAAATCATGGGGATGGTCCCCGGGTCAAATATAGAAACAACTTCTCCTGTGCAAGATCAAATAAGGTAAATCTTCTAATCCTTAACCACTGTAGGGCGCTTTGTGTTACAATTTTGTATGAAAAGCGCCTTATAAATATTGTTTGATTGATTGATTGAAATAGGATGATCAAAAAGAGCACCAATGTGATGGCAATTAATAATTCAAAACTCTATGATCTATTATTTGAAAACTCAAAATGTTGCTTATTCACAGGTTTTAGATTCCTTAAGATTGTTAGATTGAAGACTTTTCACTATTCAAAAAATAGGATATTTTGTTTTGAATTGTTAATTGTGATGGCAACTGTGCTAATTTTCCATCATTCTGAAATCTACGAATAAACAGGAATTTAATGCCCCTGAATGGTAGTTGCCTGTGTGAAGATGACGGCGGTCGGATATCTAAAGATGCTGATCACCAGTTGTAAGTCACTGATCTGTGTGTATCAGATTGCCTGATTTAATGCAAAACAATGGAAATCCATACAATGCCTGTATTCTGCTGCCTTCCACTGCTGTTTTTCCTGCACAATGCAGTAATGCTGATGTGTGGTTTCCTCAGCCTCCCAGTGGGACGAGTGAAGATACAGAGGATAAAGGGAGGAGGGGGAGGATACAGGCAACTTTACCTGTTTATACTGGAGATGAGAGCTTTACTTAACACTAATAATCACAGTTTATTTTCAAGAATGTTTTAGAGTTGAAGTCTGAGCCAATTTCTGAGTATAGTGCAGATTTTAATCACAGCATTGCAGTGGTTCTCAACCTGGTTCTCAACCTGGAAATCATTCCATGGGATGAGGACAATTCTAGTTTGCAAAATAGCTTCAAAAGGCTTTGCATAATTAAAATGCAGCAGTAAATGTAGATTATTCCTATTAATTATTCTATACAATTAATATATTTAGACATATGTTGCAAGCCCACTGTTGTTTTGAGATAGCCACTGTCACTTTCCATTGGCCCTTCAATTATTGTATTCTTTCCCATTTTCACTTAAGCTTTGATAGCAGGGAGCTCATTAAGAACATGAGCAAGCAGGAGTTAAAAACACACATGGATGACGTCACATACAAAACCTGCTTACTGTTATGATGTGACATGAAATGGCACCTGTACTGGCCTCTGGTATGCTTAAAGATCCCATGACATGGTACTTCTTGATGCTTTTATATGGCTCCTTAATGGTTCCCTAATACTGTAAATGAATCCTTCTTCAAAATCAACACTCAGTGCATGAGAAACAGAGATAAGCTGAGAAAGAGTATTTTTTCTCCCTCAGAACAGGTCATAATTTGCCTGGAAGAATCCATGACTCATCGCTGTACCAGCGAGTGAGTCTGGTAACGCTTGATCCACAGAATGCGCTGCGGTTGCGCATAGACAGACAGCTAAGTGAACCAATCAGAGATTGCGCCATCTTGATTCAAAACTGAGGCGGAACTTCCGCTGCCTAAGAGTGACATGGCGGGCAAAGGCGGGTGCACTGACGTCACCATCTTTGAACGAATCAGAATCGCGGAGTCGGTTTGGAACCGGAGGAGCGAGAGTGGATGGAGAGTGTCCAAATGGTATCGCGGTGTATAGGAAATACAGAGAGATATCATTTGGCTGGCCAGGTAAGGTCATAATGGGCGTTGTTGCTTGAATGCAAATGAGGAGAAAAGAGCTGGCCAATAGTAGAGGGTGGGGGCGTGGCCAAACGCTCCGCTCTGCTCTGAGCTGTCAGCTGATCCATTTCCTTGTTTTTGCACGGGGGGAGAGATTTGAAGCGTTCCATTGAAAAATAAACACATTTCCACATAAAATAAAATTAAACCACTGCTGTTCAAAGGTCCAGAGGCTCAGATAAAGGACTTCCGAGCCTAGAAACACTCTGACGTGCCTCCAGGCAAATAAAAAAAACGCATTTCGCAATGCCTAGCGCATTCGCAGTCCAAACTCTCTGGGCGTGATTTACAGAGACGCTGAGTTCAGTCAGACGGGGGTGGAACTGCATTTGCATTTCTTTTTTCGATCTGACATCAATAAGGTGCCTTGTTCAAAATCGCCCGTTTGAGCTCCGATTTTTTGTAATGCAGAAAAGGATCGCAAATGCTCAGTTTAGACATTTCACAACTTTTAACCATGGGGGGGGGGCCCTAAACAGGGTAGGGGAGCTCACATTAACGTTCAAAAACCTCAGAAAGTGAAAATTTCATGCCATGGGACCTTAAACAAGGCTTAAATTAAAGTCATAGTGCTGTCTTGCAGAGAAGTGCTAGGAAACTTAGCACAAACTCATTAAGACTGCTGATTTTACTGGAAGCTGCGCAGCCCACACAGAGGTGAGAATACGGGCAACATCATGTCCTCTGGGTGCTGTAGGGTACTGGATGAAAGCTAACATGGAGCCCAGGCTAATAAGATACTTCTATAGTGAATCGGCGTGAATAACTAAAGCTTTTCCTCTTACTCCTCTTCATCATGCAGCTAACAACTCTCCCATCATGGCATCTTACTCTTGGGCTTGGGGATTACATGTGCCGGGTTGTCGAAACCAGAGGCCTTATAGCTGATCTGACTGCACAATGATCTTACTCTCATCCCCCTGCAGCTCCATTCTCAGACGCTTCTTACTTCCAAATCAGCAAGCCCCGCAATGCCAGCGCAGGTCGGACATTGAGTCAATTTGTCAGCTTGTCCGAGTACATATGGGACCATGTGGGAGTTGACCCTCAGATTTACCGTGTGTTTGCTATACATGTATATGGAGTGACTAAGGAATTTAGACCAGAAACTGATTTTTCACCAGTTCTTCAGCTCTTCAGCACTGATATAGAAACTGATGTAAATAAAGCATTATTTCTTCTTCTTCTTCTTCTTCTTCTTCTTCTTCTTCTTCTATCATTTCCAGATATCAGGAAATACAAAACTGAAACAATATCAAAACTAGTGTCTATTATGGAGAAGTTTATGCCCCACCTGTTGATAAAATGCTGTACTGTTGAGTGGGCATGGCTTATCTTGCTGGACCATGTGTGTTTTCTTCTTGGATGAAAAATATACAAAAAATAGGATTATACAGCTCTGAAAAAAATAAGAGACCACTGCAAAATTATCAGTTTTTCTGATTTTACTACTTATAGGTATGTGTTTGGGCAAAAGGAACATTTTTGTTTGAGTCTATAAACTACTGATAACATTTCCCCCAAATTCCAAATAAAAATATTTTCGTTTAGAGCATTTATTTGCAGAAAATGACAAATGGTCAAAATAACAATAAAGATACATGTTTTCAGATCTCAAACAATGCAAAGAAACAACATCAAATTCATTTTAAAACAACACAATACTAATGTTTACACTTAAGAAGAGTTCAGAAATCAATATTTGGTGCAATAACCCTTATTTTTAATCACAGCTTTAATGCGTCTTGGCATGCTCTCCACAAGTCTTTCACATTGTTCTTGGGTGACTTTATTCCACTCCTGGTGCAAGAACTGAAGTAGCTCAGCTTTGTGTTTGTGTTGGAATTCAACAGACGCTGGAATGGAATGGCTGTAATACATGTAGGGATGCTGATTTCAGAAAAAAAATGCAGTGGTCTCTTATTTTATTCCAGAGCTGTATATGGAGTGACTAAGGAATTCAGACCAGAAACAGATTTTTCACCAGTTCGTCAGTTGTTCAGCACTGATATAGAAACTGATGTAAATACTGAATCATTTCCAGATATCAGGAAATAGAAAACTGAAACAATACCAAATTAGTGTCTACTATGGAGAAGTTTATGCCCCACCTGTAAATAAAATGCTGTACTGTTGAGTGGGCATGGCTCATCTTGCTGGACCATTACTTATGTGTGTTTTCTTATCTCATGAAAAATATACAAAAACTAGGATTATATATGCTATACATTTTTATTTACTTTAAGACGATGTAAACTTTCTACCACGTTATGGACTATGACAGAGTTTTCCAACTGGGGGGAGGACCACCTAGTGCAAAAATGTAAAAGTTAAATAGTGTAAATGCCACAGACTTGAAACTGGGTGTTGGATGGGGGTAACAAAACATGGGGTAATAAACATACTGTTTATTTGTATGAAATACAGGCTGGTTAGTATCCATTTTATCATGTGATGTAACTGAGGAGGCCTTGGTTTTTGGACTGGTGGAGCACGGCAAGCCTTGAGTACCAGGAAACAATGTTTGGAACCCCTGATCTATGAAATCATCAATCAAATAGCATAAAAACTTTACTGTGAATAGAAATGAATTCTTTTATATTTACTTAGCCTACAGAGCATAAAAGCTTCTGAACTAGAACTGACCCTTTAATCTTCAATAGACTGCATATTATATTCTCTCTAGTCAGTAGTCCACACACATATAAACAAACATTTATGTGTGAATTAAAGTGGCCCCTAGTTGTTCCTTACCCATTATCAGTGCTCCACGTTTGAATATTGCAGGAAAAGCTGACATATCAAAGCTCACCGCCACATCCACTTCCTCCTGCACCCCATGTCTTTGTGTGCTTTTGGGGTAGTATCGGGAGAAGTCAGGCATGACTAAAGACCTCAACACGTATTAAAAATGGATTCTCTATTTCTCACTTGGATGAGTTAAGTTATCCCTGTGCCGATGGGGAAAGAGCGATGGTTTGGCGGCCCATCACAGTGTAACAGGCAGGGAGGAAGCACACAAATGATTAGAATCCTGAGATGAGGAGCAGTGACTAAACCTGAGAAATGAACTTTAGAGTCAATTTTTAATTTAAAGCTATGAGCTAGGTCCCTTAACTTGATTCCACTTGTGGTAGCACAAATCTTAAATACCGATACTAAGTAAAAATATAAATAGTTGAATACATTTATTTAGGAGAATAGATTTTGATTTTTAGAATAGATTTTGACATTTGATTGTTGTAGTTTGTGTGCACTCATGTTATTTGGGCTAGAGTGGGCATGGATCATCAGGGAAGAGATGTTTTTGTAGTACTCATTGTTCATAGCTTAAAAATACATTTGATCTCATATAATTCAAGTAACTATGGGGGGCAGAAGTCTAAGCAGAGACTCCAGCCCCCTCCAAGGATAGCCAAGAGACAGTCCCAGCCTGTCCTGGGTTTTCCCCGCAGCTTCCTCTCTGTGGGACATGCCCGGAATACCTCCCCAGGGAAGTTTTCAGGAGACATCTGGAACAGATGCCCGAGCCACCTCAACTGACTCCTCACAATAAGAAGGAACAGCAGCTCTTCTCCGGGCTCATCACGTGTGACTGAGCTCTTCTCTCTATCTCTATGGGAGTGTTCAGACTCCCTGCCTCAAGTGGAGGAGTTCAAGTGTCTTGGAGTCTTGTTCAGAAGTTTTACGGTTAGGGTTAGGCTAAGCTTGCCTGGAAGAATCCATGACTCATCGCTGTACCAGCGAGTGAGTCTGGTAACGCTTGATCCACAGAATGCGCTGCGGTTGCGCGTAGACAGACAGCTAAGTGAACCAATCAGAGATTGCGCCATCTTGATTCAAAACTGAGGCGGAACTTCCGCTGCCTAAGAGTGACTTTGCGGGCAAAGGCGGGTGCACTGACGTCACCATCTTTGAACGAATCAGAATCGCGGAGTCCGTTTGGAACCGGAGGAGCGAGAGTGGATGGAGGGTGTCCAAATGGTATCGCGCTGTATAGGAAATACAGAGAGATATCATTTGGCTGGCCAGGTAAAGGCTAAGCAGCATTTTGTGAAAAAAAACCCCAAAAAACCCCCCAAAAAACCAAACAAACAAAAAAAACAAAAAACAAAAACATCTTATTAGGCAGTTAGGGATTCAAACCCAGAAGAAAGAACAATAACAGTCGACTGAGCATTGATGGTCCACTCCTGCCTCACTTTGACATCTGAAAAAGTTCTAAAGCTGCATGAATCAGACAATTCATGCATTTGAATACTAGCTATGTGACAAAGGATATCAAGCTAAAGGAAAACACTTCCTTCCTTCTTTTCCTTAAACAGAACAGACCCCTTACACCGCCCTTCACAATGTGCTCAGAAAGCTTTAAAAAGCTTAAACCTGTCCTGTTGAACTTCAACAACTCTTCACCCCTCAAGTTTTCCCTGAAGTATGCTGACAGAGAACAAGTTTACGACAAATAATGTACCCACTTAGTGGTGTAGTGTCTGTGCAAGCCTGTCTGAGGGTAGCAGGGGCTGGAGGCAGAGATGATGACACATACTCTGCTCCTGTCACTTTTAGACTGGTGCCAATTAGTGCCACCGACAGGGCACTAAATCACACTGAAGGATGGACTTGTCTTTAACTTCACTGCCACCTTCAAACTGACCTTCTCCATCTCCACTGCTCCATGCTCGGACAAGTCGGACTCTGAATATAATTGTGTTTCGATGTATGACTTCCTCAGGGCTGACTAATTAACAATTTAATTAGAGCTCAGAGCAAGACACAAGCCATGCCCCCCCCCCCCCCCCTCATGTATAAAACATAGTTTGCTTTGCTTTCTTCATATAATCATTAGATGAGTATATAAACTCATTTGGGGGATGATAATGAGTAATTAAATTCTTAGCAAAAAGTTTTTTAAAATGCAGCAGTGTGCAAAAAGTAAGTTGTACAATTCTGGTACCAAAGAGTACTGTCTCAAAAGGGTTAGTACTTGGTCAAGGGCAAAAAGATTTGTGGCTCTATGTAGCTTTTTAGATAACTTCACTTCCTAAAAGAACAACAATAGCACCTTGATAGCTATGCCTGCATGTTTCAGTTAGCATTGTAATATAGAAGTGCTATCTGACTTATTCTTCATTGTTAGTGAATACAGTAGACTATTTTGTATTGTTTCTTGTTTACCAAAAATTGGGTAAACTATTTTGGTAACATTGCGAAACTAGCCCATAACAGTGCTCTTATTTGACATATTATGGTCTAATTTTAGCCTGTGCACTGCAGAATTCCTCATGGAGCACTCCTCTCCCTGCAGCTCTGTGCTCCGTAGACTTGACCTGTTCATATACTGTACATTACTTCCTCTTTCTATTTAGCAGAGCCCTCTCCACCTGCAGTGGCTGTATTTCTCTGCAGTATCTGAGACCCCCATGACCTCCATACAGGGTGACGTGGGAACCAGGCGCTTTCTGTTGTTCCTGATTGGAAACCTGTGGAGAACAGTGAGCATGGTCAAGGCAATAAAACTCTTATGTGGTCCAAGGGCCAGCTATTCTCTGAAGGCAATTAGCACACAAGTACACTGCAAAGGGACAACACATAGCAGATGATATAGGGGACACGAGTTCTCATTTGTAAGAGGACAATGTACAACAGGGTTCACAAATTATATTTTCAACTACTGTATAGTAAGTATAGCTAGTTATAGTTATTTAAAAAAATATTACCTGTGTTCCCAGATACAAACATGTTGAAATCAAACTCTTACTTAACTTGTATTTGTATTTATTTATTTGTAAAGGGACAGCACATATTAATGAACATTTAAAATGTAAATATGTAAAGATTATAGCCAACGTGGCTAATTTCCATCTTCAGTCCCTCGGCAGGTTGATGTCAAATCAGGGACAGGGACAGGGACAGGTACAACAACAATCACACAAAGTACATAAAACCAGCACTCACTGTACACACAATTCAGTCATTTCAAGTAAAGAGTCTCAGAGTTAAATCAATAACACCTCAATATATTTTAATTTTGTTAAATATGGTTGCATGTTTGACTAGTGGACAGCCACTGTTTTACAGCTTTAGAAAATGCTGCCAGTGTTGGAAGCTCTCGTATGTGAGCAGGCAGTGTGTTCCATGTTTGACCTGCTCGATAAGCAAAAGAGGACTGTCCAAAAGCGCTTTTCCTTAACGGCACAGAGCAGTCACCTCTAGAACCGGCTCTTGTTGTGCGATTTGTATTTCTTTTCACAAACTCTTTTAAAGGAGGTGGAGCAAGATTATTAAAAACTTTGTAAACCAAAATTAATTGTAATCTTAATTTATTCTTAAGTACAAAAACATTGCCAAGTTGGTGTTGTCTTTGGTGTTTTGGTTCTCAAGATGATTATATAATCAGAAAGCTGAATTACCTTCACATGTGTTCCATTTATCTTGCCGGCTGGTTAGCTCAACTGGAAAGTCACTTGACTTTCACCTGGGTTCAAATCCCCCCCGGGAATGAGCAAGCCAGTGTGGGTCCTTGGGCAAGACCCTTCATGGTACTGCCCCCCGGGCGCCTGAAAGATGGGCTGCCCACTGCATCCTGAAAGGAAATGCAGAAGTGAATTTCTCCTGTATGTGAGATCAATAAAGTCTAAAATCTTAAATCTTAAAAAAATCTTCAGACAGGCCTTGTGTAACCAGGGTGTGACCAGGATGGGTAGAGCGGCTGGGTTGCAGTGAGTTACAAGTACACAGATGATGGAGGCAGGCTTAGCTTTGTCCACGTTTTCTTTGTTTTTTCAATTCCCAAAGTAAAGCACTCAAGAGTAAAGCGCTCAAGTGCAAAGTGCGGTGCAAAAAGGTGCGAGGAGGATTGGGAGCAGGAGGTTCTTCTCCAGCAGCAGAATACAGAATGGTAAAACGCAGTGCCTTATATACTGCTGGGTGAAACCACTAAAACTCCAGGGGATGTAAAAGTAACATTAGCAAGTTAAAAACCCTCCAATAAAATAACCATAACCAAATAAAACATATAAAACCCAAATACAAAAACCCTAAACCAAACACCTAATAAAATACAATGTGAATAAACCCAATTAAATACTAATGCTACATACATGTGCAATTTTTTATTATGTGCAAATTAGCATATCTCATAAGTGCTGTGTGCTATAAAGTGCAATGTAAATATATACAAAGTGCAAAATGAATAAAACTGCATGTGTGAATACTTATAGAGTAACGAACGGCTTGCTCGTTACACAGGTATAATGTCTCAAAATTCAACATTTTTATTGTGATTATCATAGAAAATGGCAGAGCATCAAACACTGCATAGTTTTGGTGTAAAGTGCAATACCTAAGGTGCATGACCCCATAAATAGTCCCACAAATAACCACAGTGTAAACATGAGCACAATAAAGACATTCAGTGAAGCACACGAGTCTCATATTTGGGTTCTATGTTCCAATGCTGAAATCCATGGTTTAATCCTAACATTGTTCTCTCTTATTTGGATCTGGAAGTTCAGAGCTTTCACAGGACTTTCACATTAAGACACTGGCAACCCAGGTTTAGTTATAATTGTAGTATGAGCGCAGGCTACATAACCTTCTTAAGTCAACAATACAATACTTCTATAGCAAATCATTTACATAGTGGTACACAATATTTTTTTCTATAGTTCACCTGACTGTATGGCAAAATGATTCACATTCACTGTCTTTTCCCATCACTGATTATGATCTATTTTAATTAGAACATGTGTCAATACTGTCTCATAACATATACAGTGTTCAGAATGCCAATATAGCCCCCTTCTCTCAGATATCTGTGAACCACAATCTCTAAGTGTTTCTGACGATGACTCCACATTGCTGGACCAGGTTCAGCTGCTTTGCCATCTGTTATCCTGCATCTGGGCTAAGTCTGAACTTACTAACTGCCTTCTTTAATACAATCTCTCTGTTTTAAATGGCCACCATGAACCTCTCTACTTTAAAGTAATAGAAAATACTATTACACAGTATATAACTTTTAATCCTCTACCATAAACAGTGGAGTGATTTATACGCCCTGTCGGCTGCAAGCTTGAAAGTGAATTGGCTGAACATCCACATTCGGAACACAGCATAGCTCTCTTGCACTAATGAACACTACAGATGTGTCAGTGAGGGAGGGGAGGAAGGAGGAGAGAAGGGGTAAGAGAGGGGGGAGAGTGGGCCCTGCCAACAGCAATGTAAACAGTAGCCAATTACCTGTCTGTGTGATGAGCCTTTACTGTAACTAAGAGCAAACACATGTGCAGCTAACGCATCTGCTGCAAGGACAAGCTCTGCACTCAGCACAATATGGGCTACAACATATGTGGTACAGTGTGACGGCAGTACAATAGGAACAATATTATTTGGTCCATCATTAATGGTTTCTTAAAGGGATATGCCACCCCCAGGTCAAATTTGGGCATCTAAAGACTAAAATCTGAGCATCTGAGACTAAAATAAGTGGTGGAAAGCGTTTTCCTGGTCACCCACCCATTGTCCGAGTCTGTCAGCACTGACCGCCGCGGTATCTGCAGCTCCTCCGCGTTAGACTGGAGTCTAACGTCGCCAGAGAAAGATTTCGGCCAAAAGGAATTAATTTGCTCGATGCTTTTCCCAATTACTTTCTGTGTAGTGCGCATTCATATCGAGTGCAAATAAATGTACAAATCAACACGGAGAGCTTGCCTTGGTCATTTTGGGTGGGAACTATTTTTCAGTGCGGAACAATAAAGCCGAAGCACGCAGCACGCTGACAGGGGAATCCCTGTTACGCACCAGGAAGGGAGTTCCCCTGTCCGCGTGGTGCGTGCTTCGTCTGTCTTTTTCCGCACTGAAAAATAGTTCCCACCCAAAATGACCAAGGCAAGTTCTCCATGTTGATTTGCACATTTATTTGCACTCGATATGAATGCACACTACACAGAAAGTAATTGGGAAAAGCATCGAGCAAATTAATTCAATTTGGCCGAAATCTTTCTCTGGCGCCGTTAGCCTCCAGTCTAACGCGGAGGAGCAGCAGCTCGCGCGGCGGTCAGTGCTAACAGACTCGGACAATGGCTGGGTGACCAGGAAAACGCTTTTCATCACTTGTTTTAGTCTCTGGACTGTGGGGAGATGCCCAAATTTGACCTGGGGTGGCATATCCCTTTAAAGATTTCTACAAAACTGGGTATTTTTGCAGCAGTCTACATTTATTCCAAACATTTTAAGTCATTCCTAGCATTCTTAATAAGCTCCTTGATGAATTTATAACCACGTTTCACATTTAAACATAATCAACAGCGCACCAGAGTGACTTCCTGGTTCGTAGATGATAAAATTGCTTTATAATTAGATGCACAGCAGTCTAATTTTACCCAGTAAGAACTGTTTTTACAATACAACGTAGCTGCACTGTTCTTTTTTTATTCACATTACAAAAAGGAAAGCCTGGGAAATGGTTAGCAATAAACACATTTTGGAAGATGCAATATCTGAATCAAACACCCCATGCCAATCTTGTAAATAGTTTGACACCATAAAACTTTTAATTGCAGTTTTCAAAATGCTGTTTTGAAACACATCATTCTGTTTACCCATGTACAAAACCGACAATTATCTCCACCTCTCTAAACAGATGCATAACAAATATTTTTATTTGACTTTTTTTTTTCTCCTGTTGTCCATTTTGTTAAATAGTAGCCAGCATCAAAAGGCTCTCTTATAAAATGTCAGGCAGTCAAGTGTGTGATTTTATCCAAATCTCTGAAAATTGGATATATATTGGGCTATTACACAAGTAGGTGGATGGTTTTCCCTCAGTTTCAAAATTCTCATCAATAAATGATTATAGATTCACTATTTTATGATAAAAGTTACATGATTCAGTCCTTCCCATGCTTTTAAGATGATCAGAGTTAAACCGGTGAGTCAGGGCAGAGGAGGGTGATCCATCTGGATATGTCTTTGAGCCTGAGGCAGTGGCCCATGTGAGGGCTGCCCTGTGCGGAGTACGAGCCCTGGATTTCACTGCTGCTCTTTATGTAACCACTGTTATATAATAGTGCTCAAGATGCTCCAAGTGTGCACATTTTAGAAGTGTGCTTTTACACTTGTCTCAACCTGGCTTACAGCTTGAGTTATGGCCCTTTATTTGGTACAGAAGACATTGTTTTCAGCAGAACTTGGACATTATTTTTCTGTCATCTTACAGCTGTCTGTTCTGTTTTAGGAACCAGACCATTTCTAATTTTTGGTTATTGAATATGTTCCCTCATTCTCTGAAACTCCCATATGATTCTATTTCAGATGGCAATCCCTGAAATTAACAAATCCATGTTAAATCCAGAGTACATTTCATTCTCCAATCTTAAACTGAGGCAGGTGTATTTTATTATATTTTATTACATATTTTTATTATATTGTTTACTTTTTTCCCTTGTATTTCATTGCATTGCATTGTTGACCTTGTGTTGATCCTGCATATAATAAACATAATAAAAAATAAATAATAAACAACCTTGAATCTTGAGGTTTATATTCAATTTATCTTACACATTTTACACATTATTCACATAATGCTGAATTATTGTTGATGAAGACAGTTTTTTCATTCACACAGTACGTCACGTGCCCCATGAGAGACAATAAGACTTTGGATCTGCTCTATTCAGACTGTAAAACTCCAATATATAGTCCAAACCTGCAATATTTTTCTATGCTCTCTTATTCACTTATTTTATTATTATTACTTATCTTGTCTGCATGCACTTTCTTGTTCAAACTTTCTTTGCACTAAACTGCCTGGAGCTAATGTGGCAATTGAATTTCTCCTATGTGAGATCAATAAAGTCTTATCTTATCTTTTCTTATCTTAGTTTAGTCTGTTCATGCATGGAACCATACAGTATATTAACTTATGTCCAGGATGTAGCTTATCCCCACACATATATGAATGAAGCAAAAATCTGTACTTATAAAGTAGCCAGTGAATATATTTTTCAGATTTCATTGCAGACTCGAAAATATGTGCCTCATCTTTTTGTGCACTCGCTGTCACTCTTCTAGAAAGCTATGCTTAGTTATAACATGATTTCTGCTTTTTATGCCTTTGCAAGCAGGACATCTCAGTATCAGCCCCCAGGTGAAGCTTTTATCTTGGTTTCTTTCTCAAAATAGGACTCATATCATATGTATAGCATAAATAAACATCGCATTGAGATCAAATGCAATCTGAAATAGATACGAAGATGCTTTTGCGCACACCATGCCTTCCTTCCATCTGTCTGCATCAGTGAGAGGCCTGTGTATAAGGAGGCAGTGCAGAACTCATTTAGAAGGTAATATACAGCGACATGTCTTGACTCATTATGCCATATTATAAAATAAAATATCTCTGTTAGCAATGCTTGGCTAACTCCATAATGGGATGCACATTCAGAGCAGTCTCCTAGCGATCACATTCACAAGTTAAAAATAGGGAATGTGACGCTTTTTATTAAGAGATATCGCTGATGCCGGCTTTTGAATTGAGTAAATAAGGAGCGTCCTTATCAGACTGAGCACAGCGCTTCCAGAGTCATCTTATTGAGTTCAGCGAGCCGTAAAAGTGGGATTCCTCACACAAAAGAAAAGTGGAGTCAGGATGCTGCTGCTGCCGAGGAGAACAGCTCAGGTCTGATACAATAACACTCAGAGGGATGGGTTTCCATGTGTCCACTGCTTCAACATGGACTAGAACTGACCCAGTATATGTTTATTCCCCTTCTAAAGTGCCATTAGCATGTCCTGGCATGGCAAAAACTGAATGTTTACTTTTACTTCTGTATCATTTATATTGTAGTTTTTATTGTTATATTTTGTGTTCGATAAATAATGTTAATTGTACAAAATGACTGATAAAGCAGAGGCCCCACTCAAAGCCAGAGATGACCTTGATAGCCAGAGATAGCTTGATAGTTTGAAGCATTAAATAAAGTTCAGTACATAAAGCTTTTAACTGATAAGAACATGGACCAAACCTGACACAAACAAGGATTAAAACAGAGTTATACCAGGCCCAATAAAAACTAGGTCCAAAAGGATTCTGAGGCTAAACCAGGACTTTATCAGGTCCTTACCAGGCCAAAAACCGATGTCTCATTCAATCTTTCTCCAATTTATAGTCAGAGTGTTCTACTAAACTTGATAATCAACTTTTCAAATTCAGTCAATGCTTTCATGGCCATCTATCTTTCTAAAGTTTTGGGGATGGTTAAAGGTGCACAATGTAACTTTTCTGGAGGAGGGTCCATTGCTTGCTTGTCTCCAAGGAAGTGGCTATTGTTTTGCCTAAAATGTTCCTCAGTATGGCATAAAACATATACAGATCTGGAAAAAAATAAGAGACCACTGCATTTTTTTTCTGAAATCAGCATCTCTACATGTATTACAGCCATTCCATTCCAGCGTCTGTTGAATTCCAACACAAACACAAAGCTGAGCTACTTCAGTTCTTGCACCAGGAGTGGAATAAAGTCACCCAAGAACAATGTGGAAGACTTGTGGAGAGCATGCCAAGACGCATGAAAGCTGTGATTAAAAATAAGGATTATTGCACCAAATATTGATTTCTGAACTTTTCTTAAGTGTAAACATTAGTGTTATGTTGTTTTAAAATGAAGTTGATCTTGTTTCTTTGCATTGTTTGAGGTCTGAAAAGATGCATCTTTTTTGTTATTTTGACCATTTGTCATTTTCTGCAAATAAATGTTCTAAACGATAATATTTTTATTTGGAATTTGGGAGAAATGTCAGTAGTTTATAGACTCAAAACAAAAAAAGTTCCTTTTGCCCAAACACATACCTGTAAGTAGTAAAATGAGAAAAACTGATAATTTTGCTGTATATCTCCATGGAGACAAACTACAGGTCAGATCTGTGGAAAAGCAGACCACTCACAGTAACAATGCATCTTCTTCAGGGTACTTTTGAACATTAAAACACCTCTAACTGAATACATATGGAATAGAATACAGTTAATGCCATACTGTGCAACACTCAAAGCAATAACATCTCCACGGACACAGCTCCACCTGAAAAGCTCCACCTTTAATATCCCACTGGACATGCCTCCCGAGGGTCAATTCCATTTCACTGTGGATTGCAGCTCTCCTGATACGATGATGCCGTATAATTTTTTGCTTTCCTCACGACATGAAAACAATTGTCTTGCGGGATTCCCATGGTCTTTGAATGCAGACCCACAAGCCGTCGCTGCCTTCTTAGTGCACGCAGCATGCCTAACTGTATTCTGCCTACACGGGACAAAAACCATGCCCATCCAAGCTTCCCTAGGGTTCAAATTAGTCACACCCATGTCTTGACGTGCCCTTAAGCCCTTCACTCTGACTACATAGGGTTATTGTGTGTCTCCAGTGGCTTATATTCACAGCTCACACACTGTAACAAGACTTGTGCTATCTTTGAAAATAACCTTGAGAAAGTAGGGCTGGAGGGGAGGCTTTTGGTACACTTGATTTGTCTCCTCTGTAATAGGGCTACATGATTTGGCCTCTCTGTGGCGGGATGGTGGGAGGGTTGGGAGGGGGCCTGTCACAGTGCTGGCTCCACTGCTGCTGAATAGTGCCCTCTAAAAAACTATTTGGGAAGCCAACAATGCATTTAATAGTTTTGGATTACGTAAGCACTTTGCTGAACAAAATGAAAATGTGTGGGAGATGATGAAATAGTACAAAGACACTTTTTACTGGATAAATGAGAATAGATGCGATGTTAGAATCTAAGTTTATAATCTGGTTTGGGGGTCACTAAGCACAGGAGTTTTAGTAATAGCCTCATGGGACTGTTTTTTAGCTGTGCATTCAGTGTTTAATGTCTGAGTAAATTTAGAAAGAAAACTTGCAGCATATTACCTACTACCTAGTATATGCTTGGGACAGTTGTAGCTCAGTTAGTATATAAGGCTTGCCCCCCACTCACTTAAAGGGTTGACAATTGACAGTGATGATTTTATTTTATTTTATTTTTTTACTCGCAACACCTGTCCCTGGAAGGGCTTTAAATTATTCACAAAAAATCAGTGAGGTTATTGGGAGAAAAACCTATAAATACAGTGAATTTGTCAAGAGAATCAAAATATCAGATATAATCTCTTTTTCACACTCACAATTTACACGTGGAGATATTGCTGCTGTTGCACAAGCCGGGACTCTGTCTGTACAGTCCGAAGATAGTCTTTATGTAAGCAGGTAAAGAATTTATCACTTTGGAGTTATCATCAAGCCAAGGAGTGCCACAAAACTGTGTGTGGAGTTTGCATGCATGGTCTGGGTTCGATCCCCGGGTCGCCCGGGCCTTTCTGTGTGGAGTTTGCATGTTTCTCCCCGTGTCTGGATGGGTTTCCTCCGGGCACTCCGGTTTCCCCCATCAACCCAAAACATGCACCATAGGTACCTCCAGCTTAGGTCCTGACCAAACCGAAGCAAGAAGATCATGGAGATGGTCCCCGGGCACCCTAATGTGTGCTGCCCACTGCTCCTAATATATATGTATATATACTGTATATAGGATGGGTTAAAATGCAGAGAAGAATTTCTCCAGTGTGAGATCAATAAAGTCACTTCTTCTTCTTCAAAACCAGGTAACATTTTGCTGAAAAAGTTCAGCCTCAAAGTAGAAAAAAACCTTGGCCTTTCTGATATGGGGTCCGCCACATGCATCTTTCCTTGTGAATGCTTCTGCTTTGCCTAAAATATTCCACAGTATGGCATTACACAGTCTGGCATTGCAGGTGACACCACAAGGTCAAGTGGCGTACAAGCAGATCTGAAAACTGTATTGTCCCTCTGTGGAATAGTATAGACAAAACCATGGAGATTCCACTAGAAAAGTTTCATAGTCCATGTTCTGTATTTTATGTTTCAGTTCATGAGTGGTCATGATAAAGCCTTATGTTGTGTGATAAGTTTTTTTTATGTTTTTATTCACACTCCCGCTTCATCCCTCATGTTCTCCTTCACACTGTTACTGTCCGTGTGAGACAATCATGAAATATTCACTGCAGCAGACTCCTGCTCAGAGGAGAGATGTGTCCCGTCCTGTCCCTGTATGCTGTAGCCTAAAAGGACTCTGTATTCACTTTGATCCTGTACTCAGAGCCATGGAAACATGATGGCTATTCTACTGTCTGTGCGTAATGGGAACCTGTAAAGATGTTGTAAAGTCTTGTCAGTTGTTTTACTTACACTGCTAAATACAAAAAACTACCAGTCATACAAATAAATAAGAAAATCCAGCAAAGCAAGTTCTTAATTTTCAACATTTATTCATTTGACTGGACATGATCCAGGGAGGTTTATGGTTCAATCCCCTACTTGTGCTGGGCAGTGGCTCAGAAGTTAGCGTGTTCATTTAGGAGGTTAGATTCCCGCTCGGGCCAAGATCTGTTGTTGTGTCAGAAAGGACAATGGTGCATATTAGCAGCCTTGTTTCTGTCAGTCTACCCCAGGGCAGCTGTAGCTACAACAGCTGCCTACCACTACTGAGTGTGAAGTGAATGAATAATAAGTACAGTGTAGCACGTATAGTATACTGTATACTGTATACTATATAGTGTGTTACATGTGTAAGGCATCATTATTATTGTCACTGTATGCTCTCTTTGGGGCAATACCTTATATGTTTATGTATTCGTTGTGTGAAACTGTGACTATTAAGCAATTGTCAAGGGTGCACTCCACCTAGGGCCCATACTGTCTCCTGTTACCTAATGAGACTAATTAGATGCTCTGTACAGTAGAAGTCCTTGAAAAGTTTTTTTTCCACCAGTATTTTTTGACTGTAACTACTTCTCTAGAAAGTTGCTTCTTAGCGCTTGTGTTCCTTTGGCTGTTGTCTGGCCTGTTCTGAGACCAGGGCCACAGTTTAGCTCCTCTATGAGTTCAGAGCCAGTTTCAAAAACAATGGAGGGTGAGTCCTTGGAGGACAGACAGTCCCTAGAGAGGTGACCAAAAATAGACTAATGAGATGCCTTGAACCTAGATTTAAGAGTCCTTTAAAACAAAACTGAACACCATATCCACTTTATTTCATCATTCCTCCAGTGTTATTGTTTGCAGTCTTTTATAGCCTCTTCAGTGATCAATAAAATAATCTGTCTGAAAAAGAAGAAAGGTATATTGTCTCCATATAGGCACCATTAAACTGTCTCTCTGTTGTGATTCCAACCATTTAGCTGCACGCTGCACTGTGACTCAAGTGACATATATATGACAGAAAATTGTATTTACTGTTTTCACTCTGATTGTTGTGACGAAGTGGCTTTTAAGAAATGACTACATGGACACACTTTTCAGCAGATGGCAAAACTTTGCAGAACACCATGTCCTTGCTTTCCCTTTATGCCCAGAAGCCTATCTCTATACTTATGCCCGACTGAGTGAATAAGTGGTCTGTATTGACATTGAAACAAAATGTCAATGGTGACAGAAACAAAACGCTTTGCATATTTGTGATGAGCGATCGGACACTTTGGCTGTAAGAGCAGTATTGAACCTGGCAACCCAGCACTCAGCGCACTAGAATTCAACACATGCTGTTAACAAATAGTCTGATCAATGCAGAGTTACACTTAGGCCTGCGACAAGGAAAAGACCATGACAAGTGCCCTGTGGCCCTCGTCTGAGCTAAAACAAAAGAATCCAATCCAATCCTTTTTAAAGCACACTGGCTGAAAAGTGTAGAGAACATGTTGATCTCTGAGGCAGGACTTTTAATTTGAGAAGCAGAAACCACAATGTTCTAATTCTCCTTTTGAATAACAGATTGATAAGTTCAATAGTTTCACAAATTTTCTTGTTTGATCGAAGCTTGACTTTAAATTTCATCCCAAATAAAAAAAATACAAAAAAGTGCACTGAAGATTGTTTCTCAGGCACTTAATTACTTGATGATTACTAACAAGCATGTATTTCCAACAAATACCTGGTCAATTTAAATGACTGAATGAATGAAGAATCAAAAGGCCCTATGTTCTAATCTACAGCTCTGGAAAAAATTAAGAGACCACTGCAAAATTATCAGTTTTTCTGATTTTACTACTTATAGGTATGTGTTTGGGCAAAAGGAACATTTTTGTTTGAGTCTATAAACTACTGACAACATTTCCCCCAAATTCCAAATAATTTGTTGTTATTGTTTAGAGCATTTATTTGCAGAAAATGACAAATGGTCAAAATAACAAAAAAGATACATGTTTTCAGACCTCAAACAATGCCAAGAAACAAGATCAAATTCATTTTAAAACAACATAATACTAATGTTTACACTTAAGAAGAATTCAGAAATCAATATTTGATGCAATTACCCTTATTTTTAATCACAGCTTTCATGCATTGTTCTTGGGTGACTTTATTCCACTCCTGGTGCAAGAACTGGAGTAGCTCAGCTTTGTGTTTGTGTTGGAATTCAACAGACGCTGGAATGGAATGGCTGTAATACATGTAGAGATGCTGATTTCAGAAAAAAATGCAGTGGTCTCTCTTTTTTTTTTTCCCCAGAGCTGTATATGTTATAATGTTCTCCCCTCATATACCCAGAGTTTTGTTTTGTTTCAGTGCTTGAAAACCTCAGTTTCATGACATTACAATGTGTAATGGAGCATTGTGAAAGAAACAAAACACAACTCCAGATATGTTTTTGAAGAGGTAATAACATGCTAATATAGCTCACAGGAGTCAATTTTGTGTAATATAGGACCTTTAAAAGCAG
Source organism: Paratrypauchen microcephalus (assembly GCA_036785185.1). Taxonomy (NCBI): domain Eukaryota; kingdom Metazoa; phylum Chordata; class Actinopteri; order Gobiiformes; family Gobiidae; genus Paratrypauchen; species Paratrypauchen microcephalus. Next base: position 9,330,527 of record JAVJIX010000001.1, on the reverse strand, counting down.
AAGTGAAAATTCCCCAATGTGGTTTTGAATAAGCTTACCCACTTTTATACATCAGGCTTGTAGTCATCATTGATCACCGTGGATATTGGAAAAAGTAATTTACTTTAACTAAAACATCTGTCCCACCAAGTTGATAAACAAAACTCTAACCACATACAAAACCAAAAATTCAATACTGTGGCTCTCTGAACAAACTTAATTACCTGGCCGTAATTTGCACTTGGACTAAGGAAGTGGTGACTTGATTCCTAACTCAAACTTTTCGATAATGCAAATCTGGCCATCCATACTTGTTTACCTTCACGTTAACAATGCTCTTCCTTGTTATTGGTTGCAGTGTTGTTCTTTCATCACCTGCTGCCCTCAGGTGAAAGTGAAAATCCTTAAAATGAGCCTATAGAACAAATTATCCTTTGTTCCCATAGTAATCACATTTAGAGAAGATTGGGTGCTGCTTAAGGCCAATCAAAAACATGGGCAATCAGAAATGAAAAGCCTATTACAATTTGGCCCTGATTTAAATGCTAAAGATTGGAAGGTTTAGTCATGTCGATCAGCAAGACTATTGGGAATGAGGCCAAACTGATTTTGGTAATTTTTATTGTTCACTGCATTGTATATTGAACTGCAAAGGGCACATGAACCATAAAAGAGTGGCTACAGCTGTATGGAGCTTGTTGTAAGTGAAGGAGAGTACACTATAAATGGACATGGCTAGATACACATTAGCTGTAGTGTAAATTATAGTGTTTTTCATTGTTACGAGTGAGAGGAGATGCAGCAGGTAACGAGGCTCCTACTGAGACTGGGGGTTGGCAATCAAAAATATCTCAGTGAATCATCCGCTCCGACACCTGTGAATGACCAACAGCCACTCCTCCAATCACTGTCCAGCCCCCATCTACTGCAATGTGTGGAAGTAGCATTCTTAAGATTTAAAAGGCTCCAAATAACTTATATATCATTATTTTGCCTCTTCATTATGTCTTCTTTATACTACTCTTTATATTACACTTTATATTACACTTACATTATGGGATATCAATTGCTAATATATAACATATTTAGATGACCATGTTACATTTTATTGTTTTGAAAATATATATTATATTTGCAGAAAACAGTGTATTAACTTCATAATTTCACTTTCGTTTTTAATGATCTGAATCTCCCCTCCCTTTGCTCCCCTCGTCACTCCTTCTTCAGAACGCTATCACATTACAACTGGCATGTGTTCTGCTACTGAAACTGCTGCACATCTCATCAAGTTTGTGAAGTTTATATAAATTATATGTTTGTATATTTATTGAGAATGATTGTGCAGGAGCATGGGTGACATAGGCTTGTGGGCTGAGCAGGGGGCAGAATCTTACAGCTAACCGTAAAAAGGGTTTGAATAGGAAAGCTCGCTAGATTACTCATACATGGATGACATTTAAAACCTCCTCAGGTATGTTTGTGATGAGGAACTTTATAAAATTGTAAAAATCTCTAAAAAGTTTATTTTATTCCTTTGAACTTTATGGAACAATGGACAAAGGTAATGAACCAAGACAGAAGATATCATTAAAAAATATGATATATGATATATGATATGAGATATGAATAAGTAAAAAAAGCAGCAGATACATATTAGAGGTGTAACAGTTAAGGTCAATCAGTACTCTCATTACTGCAGTAAGTACCAAAAGCGTTCCTCTCACTGGAGCAGAGTCTGTGTTGATCAAGGTCACGCTCCTCCTCAGACCCACGTTCCCGTCAGTATTGCAGGCTTCACTTGTGAAGTCACTGGCAGCAGTTTTCACTGGCAGATGCCTCCTGAGCTGATAGGGCACATGGCCGGGATGCGCTCTGAATAGTGGATCCTTTCACCCGGTGGTCAGCATTCTTTGTGCGTCCCTCGGAGCTAAACACTCTTCCTTTTTCAGGCTGACAGGAAGGATGTGTTGCACCTGCCTCTTTCAGCTCACCCCGAGTCTGTGCTAACCGTGGGTTTCCTCTCTTCTTTGGCACGTCCTCTCTATAGGGCTCTGAGCTGTGAGAACAGAGGACATCTCATTATTGTTGCTCTTTAGCAGATATGTTCTGGAGGAAGAGCCATGGTCTGCCCCATGATCCAGGCTCTGTTATGCTCAGCTTGAAGTGGGCAGCATTTCAGCACCACAGACCTCTCTGATGCAGGAGATTACACAGAATCCCTGCTTGGATTCAGAATGTCTGCCTTGTTTTAATGAAGCCCAATCAGATGAAGCACCCTGGCACCAGATCTCCCTTCAAGGATCATCTGATTATTTAATGGCTTCCTCTGAGACTAATATCTTGGCCTGATCCACTTAAGTCCTGCTTTTATCCACCTTTCCGATGCAGCACTTTAGACACAAACATTCAAATAAAAACAAACACACTGTAGTTTGAAGGGGCTGTAAGGGATTGTATAGATTGTTCTGGCCCTTATATTGATGTGATTACAGATTCACTGTAGCACTCTCGTCAGCTCTACAGAGGATCATTGACGATCCTACAGCATGGAGCCTGGTCTGGCTGTGTGGGGGTGGCGGGTTGGGGGGGGGGGGGGGGAGCAGATTAAAGCAGCTTTGTCTGCAGCGGGTAAGTGGATTATCAGCAGGTAGAGTGCTCCCCGCGTTTCCACGGCCAATTGTGTCAGCGCACTTCCTGTCCGGCCACAGAGAGGACCATCTGCCATTTACCTCTGATTAATGGAGCGGGCCTCACGTGGCTCAGGTCACGGACAACACCTGCTGCATCCTGATCACACTGTTGCTTTGTATTAGTACGACTCATCTCATCGTCACGACAACATCCACGTCCGGCAGTGAGAGTTCAGACAGACACCGGCATCTGTAAACACAAGGCCGATATCACAGCAGAGGAGAGTAAGAAGACAGATGATTGTATTCAAATATGAGTATCGTTTAAGATTTAAAAAGGTAGTGACCAACCAATAACTCAAGTAATGTATTATTTGTGTATGTGTATATATATATATATATATATATATATATATATATATATATATATATATATATATATATATATATATATATATATATATACACACACAAAAAAAAGGCATTAATAACTTGTCATTGTTTTTCTGATTGGAAAGAACCCAATTAAGCGTACATGCAGATTTGTGAGCTGGACACAATAATATTGCAAATAAGGCAGCCATCTTAAAAAAAGGCTCTCCCAGACTTTCTTCACCCCAGACACTTCCTCCAGCTCCTCTGGGGGGACCCCAAGGTGTTTCCAGGCCAGCCGAGAGACATAGTTCCTCCAGTGTGTCCTGGGTCTTCCCCGGGGCCTCCTCCTGGTGGGACATGCCCGGAACACCTCTTCAGGGAGGCGTCCAGGAGACATCTGGAACAGATGCCTGAGCCACCTCAGCTGCTCCTCTCGACGTGGAGGAGCAGCGGCTCTACTCCGAGCTCCTACCATGTGATTAAGCTCCTCACCCTATCTCTAAGGAAGTGCCCAGCCACTCTGTGGAGGAAACTCATTTCTGCTGCTTGTATCCGCAATCTTGTCCTTTCATTACCCAAAGCTCATGACCATAGGTGAGGGTAGGAACATAGATTGACAGTAAATTAAGAGCTTTGCCTTTTGGCTCAGCTCCCTCTTCACTATAATGGTCCGGTACAGTGACCACATCACTGCAGATGCTGCACCGATCGGCCTGTCAATCTCACACTCCATCCTCCCCTCACTCATGAACAAGACCCTGAGATACATGAACTCCTCCACTTGAGACAGGGACCTTTTTTCGGTCAAGAACCATTCAAGATTCAAGATTCAAGATTCTTTATTGTCATTATGCAAGCATAACGAAATTTTGATGGACTCCCGGCTACAGAAGTATAAAAATACAACACAATAAGCATAAAGATAAAAACTATCATAAATAGATTTTTTAAAAAGCATCATAAATACAGTTCCCATGGCCTTGGGTTTGGAGGAGCTGATCCTCCTGAAAATGTCATAAAAGAAAATCTGTTTGTTGTGGACAAATTACAGAGAGCTTATTTGTCATAGGGAACAATCAACAAACAAACAACAAAGTCTCATCTTTAGAAATGACTATTAAGACAGGTGGATCAAGGGTGGAAAGTCATTTTTTCCATAAGTATTAGTATACACTCATCTACCTCAAATTTGAGGTAATAACAAAGTTTTCAAATATTTTATTAGTTCATGTTCATGATTTGTTAAAGTAATAAAATAATGGCCATGCGAAGCACTGAGGTTAATGTGTTGATAGTAAAAATATCACTGATTCATGTATTTTGTTTAGTAAAACCTTAAAACCCTGATCACTGGTTTGCCCAGGGGAGGGGCTCATTCTCTCTCTTGAATTCATAGACAACTTCCTGTTCTACAAAACTGGAGGACCTGTGTTTTCTGGATGAACTGCTGTGAATCAGCATCACATAATACTTAAAGAGATTACTCATACTACATTTAATACTCATACTAATTTAAGTTTTTGATTGAATCCCAAATTGACATTCATGATGTTTAGTTGCTCCACAGATGGGAAGCTAATGGTACACTGAAATGGTAAACTGTAATTATGTATCAGTTATAGTCTAAGAGAAAAGGCAATTGAAATAGTTTAACACCCCAATAATCTGTTTGGTATATAACATGATCACGTATCACTCCAAAATGTTGCACAAGCTATTTAGTGTATAGGGAGCTCTATAGGTGCGCAAGCTCCTCTACAGCTGAGATTTGCTCAAGTCCAGGGATCTACTTGAGTTCTGGCAGGGTCTCAAGTCCTGGTAGGGTCTCGAGTCCAGGGATCTGCTTGAGTCCCAGGAGGGTCTTGAGTCCAGGGACCTGCTCGAGTCCTAGGAGGATCTCGAGTCCCGGGAGGGTCTTGAGTCCAGGGATCTGCTTGAGTCCAGGGATCAGCTCGAGTTCTGGGATTGTCTTGAGTCCTGGGAAGGTGTTGAGTCCAGGGATCTGCTAGAGTCCTGGGAGAGTCTTGAGTCCTGGAAGGGTCTCAAATCCAGGGATCTGCTCAAGTCCTGGGATCTGCTTGAGTCCTGGGAGGGTTTTGGATCCTGGAAGGGTGTCAAGTCCAGGGATCTGTTTGAGTCCTAGGAGGATCTTGAGTCCTGGAAGGGTCCAGGGGTCTGCTCAAGACCAGGGACATCATCAAGTGCTGGGATCTCCTCAGGTTCTGGGATCTCCTTGAATCTTTAGGCTCCTTAGGTTCAGGAGGGATGAGAGTGCAGATCTCTTCTACAATGAGGTCAGTGATGACCTCCAGCAGGTTGAGGCAGAAAGATTCCATAAGCTCCTCCACTTCATCCTGGAGAAACATTTGATGGATCCTCTTCATAATCTTCAGAACCATTTGGCAGGCCGAAGACAGTCCAAAAAGTTCACTCTCTGGAGCATGTTTCCCAGATCTTCAATGACACTATCCAGGACACGATGGGTCAGTCCAATAGTTGGGATGCCTAGCTCAGACAATGGCATACTGAACAAATCTGCATCAACTGGAAGCTGCCACAAGCTGTGGAAGATCTTTGGGAGAACCGCCAGTACCACATCCCTGGGCTGGAGTAGGCAGGGACAGTCCTCTGTCTGCTCAGACAAAAAGTCTGAAAACTCCTGAGCCTCTTGAGACTCAAAGTCAAATGAGCTGAACATTCATCTCAAACAGACATAGCTTATAAACAAATGACTAGTGCGTATTATGGCCTTATAAATTCTTTTCTAAGAAACCTTACTTTAAAGCAGTGCTTCTCAATTATTTTCTGTGACGCCCCCCCTAGGAAGAAGAAAAAATTTCACGCCCCCCTTCCTGCGCGCGACTTTAAATAGTATTATTTGTCTAGAAAATTGTTATTAGAACACCATTGTATCCTTTTATTAACATTATAAACAAAAAAAAGAAAGAAACTTACAACAAAGACTGCACTGAGGACTCAAATATTAATGTGTTTTTAATGCAGCTTTGCGCACATTTGTTTACGTTTTACAGAAATGAAACTTAAAACCACCTCATTTGCATAAGCTAAAAGCACTGAAAAAACGCTCTCTCCTTGTGCCACTGATGCGTCAGCTTCTGTCGGACTAAAGGACACGACTCAGTGGAATATACGTGTTTTTTCTGTGACAGAGGATGTTCTGTTAATGGTGAGACTGTGCGTAAATCGCATGTGAGAACGCCACTGCCAACTACTGTTGTTGATGTGCAATTACACTTAGTTCTAGTACAGTACAGCAAAAAAACATGTTTCCCAGGGTCATACACGCCCCCCCTGGCATCACGCCACGCCCCCCCAGGGGGCCCGCCCCACTATTTGAGAAGCACTGCTTTAAAGGATCGCCAAGTATACAAATAAAACCTAAACTAAACCAAAAAATGTAATGCAATGTCTACAATATTAGCACAAATCACAACATTTGAAGCTTTATAAGACCTCAAAATATCCGAGATATATATTTTAGTACATTATGAAATAGGTACTTTAATACAGCGGCACGGTGGCTGAGTGGCTAGCGCTCATGCTTCACAGCAAGAAGGTGATCATGGACATGGTCCCCGGGTGCAGTAATGTGCAGCCCACTGCTCCTAATAACAGGATGGGTTAAATGCAGAGAAGAATTTCTCCAGTGTGAGATCAATAAAGTCGCTTCTTCTTCTTCTTTTATGTAAGTAGATTTTTTCATGTGATACTTTAGCATTTTTTTTGTTCCAGTATCTGTACTTTTACTTACTTTACAAAATGTAGTACTTCTTCCACCGCTGCTGATTTATAAATACATAAATACAGGTTATATGATAATACATGAAATAATAGACCACAAAACAATAGCAGGAGTAGTATGGAGCAGGAGTAAATAAGTTTATACTTCCACCTGCTCCATTTTGAGCAAAAGGAACTGCAGAGACATGTGACATAAGTTTGTATTTGTTTGTATTTTAAGTTTGTATTTGTGAAATTTTGCTTAAATGGAACCTGCAAGTTGCTCAAATAAACAAACATAAACATTTCAATAGACTGATAAACTAATTTCAAACAGAATGTAATTTAATATTGTCAGTATAAATCTTCTGTCACCTATTGATTTTCTCACACTGGGAAGAGTTGCCAAAAGTTTTACACAAGTAAGAGAAAAGAATAGAAAAGATGAAGGGATGATGATGATTTACCATATCATGTCTCCACTCCTCTCACGCTCTTACCAGGCCAAAGCAGGCTCATTACGATCTGCAATATTCCTGGTGTCCGCTACATCTCTGAACAGACTGTAATATTTCCACTGGCATCAAACGAACAGATCTGTGCCAGCTCCTAACAGGATTGTGTGTCTTGGAGCATAAGCAAAACACTACACTACGTCTGCTCCGACAACAGGCTGAGTTTAAAGAACAAATATTGCATTTTACAAAGCATTTCAGCATCATAATATAACCCTGTGTGTCAGACTGCTGCTAATCAGACAGAGGCTTGCTGGGACGATGACGACTTTAATCGGACAGGTTTGGGGACAGAAAATAGATCTATACGAAGCGTTCAAAGAAGATGAATGCTTTGATGAGGAGAAAAACACGTCACTTTGTCAAGTGACCAGTTGAAAAAAAGGCAAGATCATATCATATATTAATGTTAAATATAGCACCTGATTTGGATGTGCACGGAAATAGGAGCTGAGAGATTAACAATCTCAAATTAAATTTTATTTAATAAACGTAAACAAAGTCAGTGCAGTCTTGAAAAGTAGAAAAAAAGGACAAGTTCAGTTCTAACCTGAATAGGTTGCGATTCAGTTTTCAGAGTTGAATGGTTATTACTGTTGTATTGATTTTTTTTATTGGTCTTGACTTGCTAACCACTGTAAGTGTTTGAATACGATGATGCACATCACAGACTTAGACTTAGACTTAGACAAACTTTATTGATTGTTGTTGTTGTTGGAAATTGTTTTGGGTAGCTCACTCATCAAATATAATATACGATATAATATACAATATAAAACAGAGGGTAAAAGGAAAAAAAAAAAAGAAAAACAGATGGAATAGCAACCAAAGAGCAATAGACCTGTGTCAGATGAGACACAATTATATACATAAGATAATGATAATAAAATGATATAATGATATAAAATATATAGTATTCAATGTTCTTTATTCAATGATCTTTATTAGTATTCAATGTTCTTTATTCTAAGACGTGAAAAAACAACTTGACAGGACATTACGGAATCTTTTACTCAAGGCAGTGATGCTTTAAAACAAGACAAAAACCTAACAAACAAAGCATGTTAATAAAGTCTAAATACAATTTTGCATTAACATCAATCATCATCAACAGAAGTGCATGTGTCCCTGATATGTCCCAGAAGACAAATTAACTGTTGCAATTATGCTTAAGTAAATATGCTAAAATTTAAATACTTTCATACTACTGTGAATGCCACTTGCAACTATTAATGTATGCTTCGTAGTAGTAGTAGTAATTGTAGTAATAGTAGTAGTAGTAGTACTAGTAGTAGTAGTACTAGTAGTAGTAGTGAAATTAAATTAAAAAGTAATTATTTTAAGTTGGCTGTTATTTTCTTGATCTACACCTTGATCCCTGTGTGTCTGATTCTACAAAGGCACATCCTCAGAAAGCCTCCTTATATCTGTGAATATATCTCAATCAAATAATTATTGAAACAGTGCCTCATCAATTCTCATGTGTTCAGTGAACATGCATCAGGACGTCTAATGCTGTTAGCTCCTCTGCTGTTTCCTCCAGACATGTAGGCCAGACAAATACAAATCCTGCCCAACACCATTATGTGAATGTGGAACATTTTTCACCCAGGCATTTTCGACGTAATCAGATTCTAAACCCAAAAATATCCACAATCTCTCTACCTGTCTTCTGATTGGTTTGTTTTACAGTGATAACGTTGAGTCGGAATTGGAGATAGTAACAAAAATAAACGTATATCTTTATCTATATTATAGTTAGATGTTGCTCGTAGCTAGAGCAGTGTAAATGGTTATATTTATATTGCACTTTTCTACCTTTAAGGCATTTTAAATGTCACAGAACCACTCACCCATTCACACACCTGTGTATGCAAACACTACAGGCGAGAGGAGTTAAGTGTCTTGCCCAAGAACACAATTACAGTACTCCTCTGTGGGAGCTGGGATCGAACTGCCAACCTTCCAATCAGAGAAAAAGTACTTTACCAGTGAGCTACTGCCGTCCTTTTTCTGTGTTTCTGGCTTTAAACCCCTTTCTTTTAAATAATTAATGGCCCAGCTGGTTATATGGTAAAGAATTAAATAATAAATAAATGTGATATGGTGTTCATGATAAATATTTGATGGTCTTTTCAAACTTGACAAGCTTCTTAATGCTAAACGTCGTTATGCATTCACACTTGTGGTGGGAGTCTTGCTCAAGAACATACGCACTGGCAAGGATTAAACCCACAACACTTGTTTGTGTCTAACCAGTGAATTACTATACATCTATGACTACTTAGACTTAGACTTAGACTTAGACAGACTTTATTGATCCACAAGGGAAATTGTTTTGGGTAGGGTAGATCACTCATCAAATATAATATATGATATACAACAGAGGGTAAAAAGAAAAAAAAAATAACTGGAATAGCAACCAAAGAGCAATAGACCAGTGTCAGATGAGACATAATTATATACATAAAAATAATGATAATAAATGTATATGTACAAATCAGATTTAAATAGAAAAGTTGTAATAAAATATAAAATGCAATATCAAATAAGATGTACAATACCAGCTATATACAGTACTGCTATATACTTATATACTTATAGGTAATGCTTTTGGTAATAGCGCATATGCTACCTCAATTTTCTTATTAATGGGAGTGGACCATTTCTAATTTACATAATTCTCTATGTATGAAAACACCAGTCTGCTGTCAGGCTTATCTGCAGATTAAATCTTGGTTCCATTAAGAATTGAGCGTATTCAGCACTAACGTGTGTCAGTGTCAACCTCCTAACAAAGACCGGTTTTGTTGTGGCTTTAGAGCTGTTGACCCTTTCATTTCATCCAGATCTGAACCCTGATATTCTCTATAGAAAGATCCACTTTCTCCTCTCTCTCTCATCCCCTCTCGCTACCTCTCTCTTCTTTCTGTCCTCTCTACCTCTCTTTTTATCTCTCCTTCAGACATCTCTCTCCTCTCTCCTTTCTTTCTTTTTATATCTCCTCTTCTCTCTCTCTCTTTGTCTCTCTCTATTACTCCCTGTGTATCTCTTCTCTTTATCTATAACTCTCTTTCTCCTCTCTCTCTCCCCTCTCTCTATCGCCCTCTCTGCTCTCTCCTACAGACATCTATCTCCTCTCTCCTTTCTTCCTTTTTATATCTCCTCTTTCCTCTTCTCTCTCTCCTTTTCATCTCTCTCTATTACTCCCTGTCTATCTCTTCTCTTTATCTATAACTCTCACTCTCCTCTCTCTCGCACATTCTCCCCTCTCTCTACCTCTCTCTTCTTTCTGTCATCTCTACCTCTCTTTCTATCTGTCCTTCAGACATCTCTCTCCTTTTCATCTGTCTCTATTATTCTCTATTTATCTCTACTGTCTGTCTTTCTACCTCCTTCTCTCTCCTCTCTCTCCCTTCCTCTCTTCCCCCTCTCTCTCCCACCTCAATATCTCTCTCCTTCAGACATCTCTCTCCTCTCGCCTTTCTTTCTTTTTATATCTCCTCTTCTCTCTCTCTCTACTTTTCATCTCTCTCTATTACTCCCTGTATATCTCTTCTCTTTATCTACTGTAGACCTCTCTCTCTCTCTCTCTCTCTCTCTCTCTCACATCCCCTCTCTCTCTACCTCTCTTCTTTCTGTCCTCTCTACCTCTCTTTCTATCTTTCCTTCAGACATCTCTCTCCTCTCCCCTTTCTTTTTATATCTCCTCTTCTCTCTCTCCTTTTCATCTCTCTCTATTACTCCCTGTGTATCTCTTCTCTTTATAACTCTCTCTCTCTCCCTCTCTCTCCTCTCTCTCTATCACCCTCTCTCTCTGCTCTCTCCTTCAGACATCTCTCTCCTCTCCCCTTTCTTTCTTTTTATATCTCCTCTTCTCTCTCTCTCTACTTTTCATCTCTCTCTATTACTCCCTGTATATCTCTTCTCTTTATCTACTGTAGACCTCTCTCTCTCTCTCTCTCTCTCTCTCTCACATCCCCTCTCTCTCTACCTCTCTTCTTTCTGTCCTCTCTACCTCTCTTTCTATCTTTCCTTCAGACATCTCTCTCCTCTCCCCTTTCTTTCTTTTTATATCTCCTCTTCTCTCTCTCTCCTTTTCATCTCTCTCTATTACTCCCTGTGTATCTCTTCTCTTTATAACTCTCTCCCCTCTCTCTCTCTCTCCTCTCTCTCTATCACCCTCTCTCTCTGCTCTCTCCTTCACACATCTATCTCCTCTCTCCTTTCTTCCTTTTTATATCTTCTCTTCATCTCCTCCTTTTCATCTCTCTATTACTCCCTGTCTATCTCTTCTCTTTATCTATAACCCCCTCTCTCTCCTCTCTCTATCCCCCTCTCTCTCTGCTCTCTCCTTCAGACATCTGTCTCCTCTTGTCTTTTTACCCTTTCCTCTTCATCTCTCTCTATTACTCTATGCCTATCTCTCCTCTCTACCCCTCTCTTTCCCTTTCCCTCTCTCTCTTTGTCCTCTTCTCTGGACTTATCTCATCAGACCGTCTGAACTAAATTATGTCAGAGTCCAGACAGAGAGCCCACGGGTGGCGTCCTCTGTGACACACGTGACTTTGGTGCTGATCGTATTTGTCATCGATGCATCTCATTTCATGCACGTCCATTGGTAAACTTGGTAAAGTGATTACAGTTTGATGCCTACTGCCACAGCCTGATAAATAAAACAGCGATTGGAAATGACTTAAGAAAATCATCAATACAGGTACAATCAGGCTATTTTTAGACAAACACAGGCATATTGTTATTGTGCATTTTGACTATATTACTAATGTCAGCAGCGTGGTGGCTACTGACAATTTACCCTTGGGCAAAACATGTGCTTTTGTATCTTGCATTTATTTCATTACATGTATACATACAGCTCTGGAAAAAAAAAAAAGAGACCACTGCATTTTTTTCTGAAATCAGCATCTCTACATGTATTACAGCCATATTCCATTCCAGCGTCTGTTGAATTCCAACACAAACACAAAGCTGAGCTACTTCAGTTCTTGGAGTGGAATAAAGTCACCCAAGAACAATGTGAAAGACTTGTGGAGAGCATGCCAAGACGCATGAAAGCTGTGATTAAAAATAAGGGTTATTGCACCAAATATTGATTTCTGAACTCTTCTTAAATGTAAACATTAGTATTATGTTCTTTTAAAATGAATTTGATCTTGTTTCTTTGCATTGCTTGAGGTCCGTAAACATGTATCTTTTTTGTTATTTTGGCCATTTGTCATTTTCTGCAAATAAATGCTCTAAACAATAATATTTGTATTTGGAATTTTGGGGGAAATGTTGTCAGTAGTTTATAGACTCAAACAAAAATGTTCCTTTTGCCCACATACCTATAAGTAGTGAAATCAGAAAAACTGATACTTTTGCACTGGTCATTTTTTTCCAGAGCTGTAGTGGATTGCTCAAAAATACCTTCAAAACATACACTATTAATGGGCTCACTCACCACGGATCTGATATGTAACTTGCCTGGTGGCGTCACATGCTTATATCCATGAAGACAGACAAATAAATTTAACACAATTCTGTGAAATATTCCAGGCTATAATAACATCTCCATGGCAACAAGCATGTGACAGACCCTTAAGCACCATTAAAAACATATATTTCAATTTACTTCAATTTACTGTTTGCAATTTATGTCTAACTCAGGGGTCTGAAACCTTTACCACTCAAAGAGCCATTTGGACCCATTTCACACAGTGAAGAAAACACAGGGAGCCACAAAACCCTTTTGAAATTTAAAATGAAATAACACTGCATAAACGTCTTTTTTTCCCTTTGTGCCATAGAATTACATTTTAAAAATGAATGAACTAAAATAAAATACATTTTAATTAATTAAATACAGTGGTTCCTCGCTATGTCGTGGTTCACTTTTTGTGGCCTTGGTGTTCCGTGGATTTTTTAATTCCAATTTTTCCAACGCGCATTTCTGCATCCTGATTGGCTAAGGCAGTGTTTCCCAACCAGGGGTACAATTACCCCTAGGGGTGCGCGAGCACACTGTAGGGGGTACTCGGCAGTGTTGCTGCCAGGCGTAGGGGGAGATTTTTTTGAATTTTTATATTCTAATTTGAGTAGATTTGAGTTAAAGAAAAGAGAGAAAATGCCTGAGAATTAAAATTTCAAATTAAGGAGATGAAAGAAAATGATTTTCATTTAATAATCCGTTGTGTCATGTTATCAACACGTATGAGTCAGGGGGTACTCGAGGATAACAAAAAGGCTCAGGGTGTACACAAGACAAAAAGGGTTGGGAAACACTGGGCTAAGGGACTGTAGACCTTTGCCGAATCGTCAGTCATTCTCCTCCGTGTCTCCTGTACAGAATGTGTTCAGTTTGCCAGATTTATATAAATGTTCGATCGCAGTGTGACTCTGAAGTGCTGTGTGTTTGCAAGTTTTCTCCCTGACAAAACCCGCCACAGTGAAGCGGTCATAAGAACTGTGAAATACACACGAAATACACTTTGGTTTCGTTCTCTAATACTGTGCTTTTTTGTTGAAAATCTATGAAAGTTTGAGTGTTTAAACAAGAGAGAAATGTGAGAAAACGTTAATTCCAGTCTGAGAAAAGTGTAGAATGTCTGTGGTGAAGCGTTAAAGCCTTAAAACATGGAGAATAATTGTAAAATATAAAGCTGACAACTTCGCAAATTTCGAAGTTGAGAATGGACAGTGAGGTTCAGATCTTAGCCAGGGAAAAGCCAGGGAAAATAACTGGTTTGAGAGGGGAGTTAAAGAGGCAATTTTTGTCAAAAAAGAGAATCCTTCTTTAAACAAAAATGGGGGAGTCAGACATAACTTGTCTCCCATTTATAATTCTATTATCAAACCAAAGTTAAAACAGAAAAAAGAAACAATAGGGCAGACAGGTCAGGGCCAGAGGTGTGGGGACGGTCATTAGGGTTGAACAGGTATGCTAAGCTAGACACCAGAGAAATTCGAAAAACAAAAGAGAGAATCGCAAAACAAATTAGTTGAGATAGTTTCAGAAGAATTCAGGGTAGTGAGCTCCTCCCTGCAGCTAGATATAAGCAGTGTCTAACCAGCACTCGAACCAGAACTGACGAAGCCTCTCGGATGAGCGGCGAAACGTTTTCGACCAAACAAACTTTGTCCAGTTGACAAATTGAATTTCTCCTTTTATCATGGATTCTACCTGGACGACTGAGGGATTCTTCATGCACAGTGTACAAAACATAATATAAAGACAATACAAAACTATCTAAGACAAAATCTAAATATATACATAAGATGATATGCATATTGTGATAAAATGACAATTCAGTTCAAAACCCATGGACATAAAGCGTTCCACATGCTCACACACTTGAATCAAATTTATACAACAGCTAAATGTTTCTTACTGATCTCTTCATTGTAAGATTTGTGTTTAGGCCTCAATATAATAATGTGACTTTGGCATCCAGTGAATTGAGTTCTTACAAACCAATTTATCTACACCTTGACATTAGCATTGCTAGCGTCTTGCGGCCTGCATCTGTCAGCGTGAGTGAAGTGAAAATAACGCGAGTGTGTGAGCGGCCGGCAGTGTCATCAATCAGAGGTAATCAGACAGGCCATGCATCATTTTGGGGGTCCCAGACAGAGGTGGAGAACTTACTTTGGGGAGTAGATTTTAAGATGCTTGTGTGAGTCAAAGTTGTCGTCATCTTTTTTATATCAATAGAAAACGTCTGGCACATAGCCGTGGGAGGAGGTAAAAGGAAGTAAATTTTGTTTGGGTGTAACTATTTTTCAAGATCTAGGCTAAATTTAAAGGTGCACAGGGGCAACAGTAGCTCAGTTGGTAGAATTTTTGTCCACTAATCCAAAGGTTTGTGGTTCGAATCCTGACATAAAAACATAATTGGTTGATGATGTTATCCACTGACCCACAGGTTGGTGGTGTGGTTCCAGTTTCCACAGATGAATATTGTTGGCTCCAGTGTCTGTGTACACTTCTGTGTGAATAGGTGAGTAGTTCATTGATGTAAAGGGCTTTGAGTGCCTCGAAGGTAGAAAAGCGCAATAAATTGTGACCATTTACAATTATTTAACTTTTTTTCCCACCTGCTTTTCCCATAAATATTTCGCAATATGGCTTTAAACTTATTTATCTTACCTTTATTCAATGTGCGTGTTTATTTCTTACTGTGAACACCTCTCCACACATATGACTTCACCTGTAACTTCACCTTACGGCGTTCCCTGTTTGTTTCCATGGTCACAGAGTTTTTCTTTTTAATGTCCTACTCAATATAGTTGTCAAAAAATCTGCCCTTTTAAATCATACGAGAGGGAACACAAGCTGAAGTCATTTTGTGTTGACAGTGTCCCAAAGCTGGAACAGTGGCCTCAGTTACCCCCATTTCTCCAATGAACATGTCAGCAATAACTGTTCCTGTAAACCTCAAACTCAACCAAAAAATGAGCACATTCCACGTTTGTCCACAAGGGGCTAACACTGTGACCCCCTACAGCTGTCTCCCTGATAACAAGTCCCCTTCATATTCATGTGACCTTTTCGTTTTGCCTCTTCATTCACCCGTCTTTCTTGCAGCGTTTTATCTCAGTTTCTACTATAAAAAAAATCTAATATGTCAGTGGTAAATTTTTATCTCTATTATAGTTCATTTTTGTATTATGGAGTTTGAAAATTACAATTTACGTTGTACAAACACTGTATTTATACTTTGCAGTGATATCATGGTTTCTCTATGCCATTTTGAGGAATTGAATTGTTAATTCTTATGTAATGGTCCAATTTTTTCATCTTTCAAAACATAAATGTAACAATACCCTGAATGCTTAAATAGGTATTAAAGGTATTGATTGATTGACCATTTACAGTTATTTAACTTTTTTTTCACCTGCTTTTCCCATGAATATTTCTCAATATGGCTTTAAACTTATTTATCTTACCTTTATTCAGTGTGCGTGTTTATTTCTTACTGTGAGCACCTCTCCACACATATGACCTCACCTGTAACTTCACCTTACGGCGTTCCCTGTTTGTTTCCATGGTGTCAGATAAGTTTAATGCCATATTCCAGAACATATACCGATAACATCTCCAAGGAGATGGCAAATCCTCCACCAGAAAGGTTGCACAGTGCACCTTTGAGGATAAAATGCTTCCACTGAAGTAATTGCCCAATTTGTCACTATATTGTCCTCTGTAGACAATCCCTTGACTGAAGATAAAATTTATTGTCTTACTGTATATTTAATTTAAAGCTCCATTGTGTAACCTTTAGCCAGAAAACTGAATTTTTTTTTGTTTTTTTTGTTTTTTGTATATCCTCCTGGGACCTGAAGGGAAAAAAAAAGTACCTATTATTTAATCAGAGCTGACGAAGCCTCGAACGTTTTCGACCAAACAAACTTTGTCCAGTTGACAAATTGAATTTCTCCTTTTATCATGGATTCTACCTGGACGACTGAGGGACTCTTCACGCATATTTGGAGGTAAATGAACACATTTCCATTTTATTTTTCATTTCATTTTATTTTTATTACTAATGTTGTAACATGTCCTCTGTAATGGACGTCGGGGACATTTTGGTGTTAAATCCACGTGAAGTTAACAACCTAACAAAAACATTTTTTTTTTTGATGACCAACATCTCTGACAAGCTTCTACAATCGCCTCACTTTTAATTTCTTATTTATTTTATTTTTTATATATATTATGTATTATTTTGTTTTAATTTATTTGAGTATTAATTTACATATTTATTTATTCTTTATGTATTATTTATTTATTTTTATTTATTTTTTTAATTTTAAAATTTTTTTGGGATTAAAAAAAAATATATATATTTTTTAAAGGTACAGCGTGTAGGATTTGTGGCGCATAGGTGGATGGTGGCTACTGCGCTTCCTGTTTTAGCTACGGCAGACCTCGGGGGTCACCCGGGCACGCCGTAACGCGGACAGCTCACGTACCCGCGCACGAACGCGTGAAGCGCACCCGGCGCTACTGTATACTGTAAATAAAACGCGGTCCCGTTCACTGTTTTTTTTTTCTTTTCGCATGAGAGCACACATTCCCGATCGTGTACCATGACAATCTACACATCAAATGAAACCTTACAGTCTCCTCTTTTTGACTATGCAATTCATTTCCCGGCACAACAATCACTCCCCGAGCACATGGGACTTTTATACGGAAAAGCACAAAACCAGGTTTGTTACTTTGCTTACCTTGAAGGCTCTGGACAGATCAAACTCAGTATTTCACCATAAGCTTGGTCTCAATCTGTCCATAAGGATCCAGCGAATAAAATCCAGTAAAACAATTTAGTCCAAAACACGTGTTAGATCCATTTCTACGTGTGATCCGGCAACATGCTTGTCGTTGTTTATCCAAACACGTACTATCTCGTTGTGTGAAAACCACGAGCCTTGCCGAAGGCGGAGCCCAAATGTCCTTCTGCGGCTCTCGTAATTAAAATGTCTGCCTCTATATCGGGAAGATCCCCCTTTTATGCAGGTATATCTAAGTCCAACAGAATACTTTGATTTCATGATGGAAGTGAAAATGCTTGGAAAACACTGTATTTTTGAATGGGTATCTTCAATTTCGGTAATTAACGGGTAAAAATCTTACACACTGTCCCTTTAATCATAGTGCAGCCACAAAATAGTCTCAAAACAGTTAAAAGATAGACTGGTTAACTCTATGTCTACTATAAAGGACACAAATGAATGGGCCGGGCCTCAGGAGGTTATCGCACTGTAAAATGTAAAACAAAAAAAAACAAAAAAACAAAAAAATCCATGGAATAAAGAAGGTGTGAATTTTCCCAATAGTAGGGTTTATCATGCTTACAATATAACAAATGTACTAATGGAACTAAAATAAGTACAATTTGTGTATTGAACTGTATAAATAGTATTGCATTTCACTGATACTGATGAAAATATCCAGTGTGCACATGGTCCCTCTCTTGGCAGTAACCCTGCATCTCCTCTTGTGCCCTCTATCTCCTGTCCACTGCCTCGGGCCAATTATTTCTATCTCGAAGCCAGCATGGCCGACTCAATGGGCCACCACCTGCTGTGCTTCCCCTGCCTCTGAGCACTGGGCCTCTGGTGTAACTAAAACGCCATAAAACCAACATTACATTAGCTTTTCTTCCTGATCACGCTGAAAAGGTGAACCACTAACATTGTGTGCATTTTATCCCCAAACCATCACAGAATTGGAGCTATATATAAAACCAGGGCTAATCCAAGGTGTTTTCTGTGAATGGTTATTTCTCCCTGGGTCAGAATTGAAACCAAAGTGATCCCGCTGTCCGTCAAATAGAGAGGTACTCACTCACCGCCATTGTTCGGCGATAGACGGCTTTTATCTCCTTCCTCTGAGCACAAAGTCTGCGCTGTGCTGCTGCTGCTGCTGGGACCTCGCCAGCTGAGGAAGTGAGCTGACGGTGACTCCAAAATACAAAATCACCCACTGACCCTTTTAATGGTTTCTAAATAGAATGGAGAATGTAGGAATTACAAAAAGCAGTGTACCTTCAGCAAATCGTAATTCATTTTCGATGGAGCAACAAATAATAGCCGATCAAATACATTCACTTACTGTATGGATGGTAAAAATGGTTTTGGTCACTGTTATCCAATTGTCTCTGATTGTAAATTAAAGTATGGTTAAAGGAGAAAAAGAGCACACTGTCTGAAATGACCTTCAAACTTGTGCGATAATCAGAATCAAGAAAAAAAAAAGAAAAGACATTGCCAGTCAACAAAATTCACAAACTATAAGCAAAATCAATCAAGCCTAAAAATAGTGAAATATAAAGTAAGGTATGCAAAAAAGGCATCTAACCATTAAATGGGGCCGCAGGTGCTCATTGGTAGAGTACTCACCCACCATCTGAAAGTTAGGAGTTCAATCCCAGCTGTGACCAGTGCTTACGGTTATGGTGTCCTTGGGCAAGACTCTTCACCAGTATTTCTTATGCTTTGTGTTATGAGTGCAAATGCAAGGACAACTGAAGACAATCAACTCATGGCGTGTTCACATGCATGACTCATCTAATAAATAACATTCTATTTGTATAACACATTTTCAGGACACGTACTTGTTCAGTAAATTGCAGTAATTTAGTTGCTTTTATGCGCAAAATAATTGAAAATCATTCTTTTCTCAAATTCGTGTACACATTTTACCTCTATTTACACAGTTACCTTATGTTGCCTTGATGGAAGTTGTATATAGCCTGCTTTCTTTTATTTTCTGAAGTTATGTCTCAAACTTGGCTAGGCTTTTTCCAAAAACACATTTTCTATAACTTGCTGCGCTGTGGGTTTTTAGTTTGAGGGATTACAGGCTATACCCAGTCTCTCAGATTTACACTGGCAGACCAATGTCCAACTGACCCTCCCAAATCTGCAATTTAGTGGGGTTCTTTACTGCCACAGCACACCCGGCGTCTGTCTCTCCGGATGGGACACTTTCGCTGGGCCCTCCCCTCCTCTCGACCGTGGTACTTGGCAATCCTATTACCCCTCAACAGCCACATGGAGGGGCGATAAGAGCAGACAGAGGGACAGAGCTCAGCCTCCTTTAGCTGCGCTGGGTGGCTTAACCATGGGAACAATGGTCCATATGGCAGCATGCTCATCGTTTCAGCAAAAGATGTGTAGGTTTTATTAAAGATAGACTTGCCAGAATTGCAGAAAAATAAGCAGAAATGCATGTGTTAAATATGTAACAAAAGGGAATATGGAGATAGGGGCTCAAAGAAGGCAAAGAAGCAGCACAGGAATAAAATTATTGCCATAGTGCAAACAAACAAACTGAAAAACATGGCTTACAAGAATATGAACGCACTTACGGTGAGAAATAGAAAGTCAGGTTTAGAAGGTGTGTTGTGGAAGCACTTTGGGAATACTAACGTGCCATTAAAGATTATACGAGAATTCATGAAAGTACAAATGAAAATGTGGCATTCAGAAACTTGCAGTATTTTAGGGATGAGCTAAAACTGTTTCTACCCATTCTGATTGATAATTAGGTGTGTTTTTTGTTCAATTTTTTTGGGTGATTCTCCAACTACAGTCAAATTTGGTCATGATATTTTTCAGAAAATCCAACACATATTTTTAGAAATATTTTTGATTTGTTCTACTTCATCACAATGTGTAGAAACATTAACTGATAGTGGTTGTAATGAAATGACATAAATATTAAATAAATAATAATAAACAATAACAATAAATAAAGTGATGGAAATGACTGTTGTGGAAATGACAATGTTTAGCATTTCTTTTAAAATCTCATGACATATTAGCATGCTAATCTCTGTTTTAGAGTTAGCATAAAATATACTCAAAATACACAATATAAAATTGTATTTTTCTCATTATTTGTACATTCAAAGGAAATATGAGGTGTTTGGAAATGACGACCAATAAACCTACTCTTGGTTTTGCAAAACTTGACCTTGATTTTGTTCTTGTTTCCCTTCCTTCCATGGAGCTAACGCTGCTATCCTGCCATGAGCTCCTGTCACATCACAACTGATGTGGTTCAAGTCGACAAAGGTTTAAAAAAAAGTTAAAAGTTACATTTTGTGGTGGGTGGTGGAAATGACAGTGATCCCTAGGGACAGGTGTTCTTTTTATGAAAAATAAATAAAATGCTAATATATTTTTCAAGCACATTTGTCATTAAAATAAGGAATTTCTGTGCCATTTGTCAATGAAGTTACTGTTGAATCAAATTTAATTTCAGTCTTATGAGGGACTGAGAGTCCAAAACCTGGCCAAGGGACAAAGGACATATAGCAAAAACACTCGATATAAAACCATATTTTATATAATAAAAATAGTACTACAGATGGAAATTAGCTATGAGCTACAATCTGGTACAAACATCTCTGTCACTGTGCTTAATGTAATTGTGCACTGTCCTAATAAACCAATAAATGAAATTTGTAAGTTTTGTGTCTAGTAAGTGCAGCATGAATAAAAAAAATAAAAAAAAGTGTTTTTTCTTATTTCTTCTTATAGCTGGAGAATCACCCTTTTAATTTTTTTTTTCTTTTTTGTGTTTGACTAAATTTTGACTAAAGGATTATTTTATTATAGGGCTGGGCAATATTTTTTCAATCCAATTTTTTAAAATTTGTTATTCAGATTTCAATAATAATTTCCTCAAAGAAAACAATGCATTTATCCAAAGTTTGAACTCTGCTCCCAACCACACACTTTTGAATCTCAAAATTAGTCTAAATGAAAATGTCATGAATCACACAGCCCTAATTATCTCATTACCTTTTGTTCCTTGTGGATAGAGATTAAGATAAACTTGAATACACAGCTTCATACAGCTCTAGTTAGATGCTTTAAATAGTATTATCCACAAACTGAGCTATTAATAGTCGCATATACTGTATTTTATTTGAACAAAGCAGAATTTGATCTCTTGAACGCATTAGCGAGTAGAGTGTTCTCTCAATATGCAGTTCTGTGCGTGAGCTGACAGCTGTCAACTCTGTTTCCGCACTGTATTAAACCTCCATCACCAACACAAAAAGAGAATGTGATTTCATTTTCTAATGCATTAAAATCATTATTTGTTATATCTCTGTTTGCTATTTTGTTATTCTAAAAGTGTAACTGTTGCCAAAGCATTAGTCCACCTTTGTACATTTGTTTAGATTGTGATAAAACAAAAGCATAATAGACTATATACAGCTCTGGAAAAAAGATAAGAGACCACTGCAAAATTATCAGTTTTTCTGATTTTACTACAGTGGTACCTCACCTTACGAAAGATCCTACATACGAAAAATCCAAGTTACGAAACGCCTTCACGTCAAAATTTGGTCTCTAGATACGAAAGAAAATTCAAGTTACGAAACGCGAAATCTCAAAAATTCAATAAATGCGCGCTCAGATGCACACCCCAAAACGTAAATACACTTTATCAACACACACGGGGTTAGGTTCCAGAGGTGGCCCGCGGTGGGAGAGGTCCACGAGGTAGGACAACTTTGTATTTTGCAATTGTTCTACATGTTTTAGAGCTGTAAATGCCTCACCACACACATTCTACGCTTTTCTCAGACTGGAGTTGGGCTTTTCTCGCATTTCTCTCTCATTTGAATACTCGAACTTTCATAGATTTTCAATGGAATGTGTTGATAGTGAAGCGTGGGGGAGGGGGACAATCCAACGCTTGGTGAATTCTGCTTCACAATGATAGGAAGAGCCGACATCGAAGGATCAAAAAGTAATCCTGGTCTGGTCCTGGTTTGGTCCGGGTTTGGTCCGGGTCTGGACCTGATCCGGTCCTAGTTTAGACCTGGTCTAGACCTGGTTTAGTTCTGGTCTAGACCTGGAAGTCACATAGAAGCAGAGCCCGCCCCGAGCGAGACCCTGCGGTCTTTCCCGCCGATAGAGCACCTTTCTCGGCCTGTTAGCTCACAGTGTCAGCCCCCAGGCTCTGGAGGTCAGATAGAACCAGAGCCGCCTTGCTCTTATTCCTGCTGAAAGAGCGTCTTTCTCGGCCTCTTAGCTCTAGCGCGGAACGCGCAAGGAGCGCGGAGACACGAGCAACGTGCTCCTCCAACGGCACTGCCATGTCCCGGGATAATCCTGGTTTAGTCCAGGTCCAGTCCAGGTTTAGACCTGGTTTAGTTCTGGTCTAGACCTGGTTTATTCCAATCAGGACGCAGAACACAAATGTTACACTATAAAAAAAAAGTAACACTATAAAAAAAAAAATGGATCAGGCCTTTTCCATTGAAATAGCTACTCAACTTACGAAAAATTCACGTTACGAAACCACTTCTGGAACGAATTCATTTTGTAAAGTGAGGTACCACTGTACTTATAGGTATGTGTTAGGGCAAAAGGAACATTTTTGTTTGAGTCTATAAACTACTGACAACATTTCCACCAAATTCCGAATAAAATATTATCATTTAGAGCATTTATTTGCAAAAAATGACAAATGGTGAAAATAACAAAAAAGATACATGCTTTCAGACCTCAAACAATGCAAAGAAACAAGATCAAATTCATTTTAAAACAACATAATACTAATGTTTACACTTAAGAAGAGTTCAGAAATCAATATTTGGTGCAATAACCCTTATTTTTAATCACAGCTTTCATGCGTCTTGGCATGCTCTCCACATCCCAAGTCTTTCACATTGTTCTTGGGTGACTCTATTCCCTCTCCTGGTGCAAGAACTGAAGTAGCTCAGCTTTGTGTTTGTGTTGGAATTCAACAGACGCTGGAATGGAATGGCTGTAATACATGTAGAGATGCTGATTTCAGAAAAAAATGCAATGGTCTCTTATTTTTTTCCAGAGCTGTATTTGATTTTGGTGGTGACGGGAAGATGAGATAACGGGGAGGCTGAGGTCGCTCTTATGATTCTGTTGCTGTGGTGAAGACAGTAGTGAAAATGTATAGGGAGAGAGACTGCATTTATAGTTGTAGACAGTATAGGAATAGGCACCATGCATGATATTGTTACATTGAGTTAATTAATTCATTAAGACAGGGACAGCGCACAAAATTAACCTTAAAATTCCTGATGTGTTGTACCAGGTTTGCACTCATATCTGTGGTCCCTGGGCAGGCTCATGTCTTTGATAATAGTTTGATTGAAAAACAGATGTTGTGGAAAATTTACCTGACAAAGCCTATTAACATTCATCAACACACAATATAAAATCATCATTCACCATCATTCATCCGATTATTTACCCTTGTCAAGATCAACCACTGTAGTGTAGACTCTCCAGAGCACCCTTAACATTCTATTAATGTTCACTACCTCAATTTACTACCAAGTAATCTACAAAGCTTGTCCAAATTAGGGGGAAAACTCATAATTTAAGAGAGTATGAAAATTTCAAATTGTCAAATGTTCGAACTACCCGTAAACGTTTCTGTGCGTCTACATGTGGTGTAAAACTCTGGAACAGTCTGGATACACATCTCAACCAATGCCAAAATATCCATAAATTCAAGTTGTTATATAAACATATGGTCTGGTCACAGTGTATAGAGAGTGGGTTTGAATATTAGAACAAGCTGTCTTCTGTAGTGCCGGCTTATGATTGTTGTTTCCTGACCATTGTTGGTTTGTTCTGTCCATCACATTACTTGTATCTGCTGTCTGTTACCATTCTTGGTATCCATAATTTCTTTACCATTATTGGTATCCTTTTGTAAATAGTTCAAGCCTAATGTAAAATGTTTGAAGATTGTAAAAAAAAGAAAGCTCATTATGGTAAATTAGAAGAGGGGGTGGGATTAAATAAGTTTTGTTCTTCCCACTTGCTTCCCACTTTTTGGGCAAATGTTTTGTTTTTGGTTGTTATATGTGTTTATTGTTATTTCTGTTATTGCACTTAAATTAAAAAAACAAAAACAAAAAACATTCGATACAATTTTTTCTGCCAGATGCCCTTCCTGGCACATACCTCCATGCATCCAGATCTTCTTGTGACTGAACTTGTTTACCTATTTAATCTTGTTTCATGGTGCGCTTGGTGCTTGAAAGGTTTCTTTACTGTAACACATGTAAGAGTGAGCATGCTGACAGTGCTTTGACCCTCTCATCAAAGCTCCAGCCCTCCTCTCCTCTCTCTCTGTATACCTCATTATACAAGCCTATAGCATGAGAGACAGGATCCCTGCAGTACAACTTGAACCCTGTCAGGAGAGAAAAAGATGGAATAATGGAAGAGGAGAAAGATAATTAGAAATCTGGTCCGGTTTTCCCACTTTTTTTTTCTCACCGTGCTACATCTGCATGTTTCTGAACCCATCTCCAATTACCGAGACACTACCCCCAACTGCTAGCCTGTCCGCCACCAGAGGGTTAAACATATGAAGGAGAGAGAAGAGGCTGCTGTTAACCATGTGAGTTTAAATTAATGATATTAACAGTTTCTGAGTCAAAATGAGGCATGCTTGTTATCTACGGTGATGTCTCTGCTGTTTATAGTGGGCCTCTGAGGGTTTCCTATTGTGGATATGCATGTATGAAAGCATCATGAGGACTAGTTTTCCCAAAGGATGGCTCTCTACTATGCTCAGAGCTTCAAATGGAGGAGTGACGTCAGTAAGAAGGTCTATGAGTCAGTGTGGCCTTTAGGGAACATGCTGTCTATGCCATAGGATTTATAATTATGAGCCATATGTTACACTGTTGGTGAAGACATGGTGTATTTGGTATGGATTCAGTGATTTTGTACTGCAAATAAGAACTGATGCACTACTGTATGCGACTTTTCTGGTGGAGGGTCTCCCACCTGTTTTTCTCCATAGAGATCTTATTGTTTTCTCTATAATGTTTCACAATATGGCATCAAACTCATTTATCTCTATGGAGACAACTTTGTTCTGCCACCAGGCCAAGGTACAGGTCCAATCCCCACTCATAGTAAAAATGCAAGTTTTAAAGGATAAACAGATGCAAGACAGATAAGCCAGGAATAACTGTTTATGGTGGCTCCCCTCACCAGAAAAGTTGCATAATGCACTTTACCACTGTGTCCTGTTTTTCCAAAAGCGTCTGACTAAAATGAGTCTCAACTCAAACTGAATCTGTTTCTGGACCACAAATAAATGTCTGGACTCTTTGTGAAACTAAGGCTCTTTAGTTTTGCCTTCTTCTGTCTGAGCTACTTTAATTTTAAGTGGGAACAAACTCTACACAGAGGAAAGTCAGATTTCAAATTCTGCCTGAATTCTTTGGGGGTAAATAAGAAAGGTATAGCTGGAGTCCCTGGGGATGATCTGACAGCAGACTGAACTGGGTTGAGTCTTGACATTTCCCATGTAAAAGCTGAAGCATTTATCACTAAAATGTAATTAAAATAAAGGTTATTAATATAAAAGTCCTATTTAATTTTTGGACAAACTGGTCTAGATTCTTCTCTGAATGGCTGATTTGACTGAAAATAAGTGGGTTACAGATTTCCATGAATGTTTTACATGCCCATGAGATTGAGAGTTTCCTTTTATTAAAAATGTATTAATTAAGAAACAGAACAAAATCCCACTATCTATTAGTTCATGTTTAAAACACCTTACCATGCGTAAGGTGTTTTAAACATGAACTAATAGATTCAGGTCACTATGTGAATCAATAGCTTTTCATCCCAACACAAGAAAATCTGCATTTATTGAGCACTGGGAATGGTCAGTGAACTCCTCATGCTGATAAGGATTTATACTTTGCATTGTCCAACCCAGTGGTGGAATGCAACAAAGCACAAGTAGTAAAGTACTGTACTTATGTATACATTTTAGGTAGCTGTACTTTACATACCCTGCGGAAGACCCAGGACATGCTGGAGGGACTATGTCTCTCAGCTGGCCTGGGAATGCCTTAATATCCCCACGGAGGAGCTGGAGGAAGTGTCTGGGGTGAAGGAAGTCTGGGAGTCCCTGTTTAGACTGTTGCCCCCACAATCCGGCCCCAGTTAAGTGGAAGAAAATGGATGGATACTTTACATAAGTAGATGTGTTTTACTTTTACCTCACTACATTTGAGAGCAGGTATCATACATTTTTTATAACAATCTTTTTTTTTTTTTTTTTTTTTTTTAATTTTTAAATTAAAATCAAGTATTTCTTCCACCATTAGTCCAAACATAGTCATATAGAAACTTAAAAAACGCCATCTATCCGCTGTCTGGCCTACAAACTTTATCAATAATGAATCACCAACTTAGAAGTGACTTTACGGCTGTATTCTCCTCTTCTCTGTGCTCTGTGATATAATGTGGCCTTTAAGGAACATATACACTGTCCGTACCGTCGGATTTATGGTCATCGACTGGCCTGTGCATTATCAGTCATCAGCAGTGACAGGAGCTTAAAAATGGCTCAGCCACCAGATCCATCTTATTGAAGTATTGACTGATTAGTGTCATATAAGTTTGTCACACTTCCTCAGCGACATAAAGATGTAGTCGATAGATGGACACACACGCAGCACTGTGGAACCACCTTTAGCCTGTCTCATTCGTCCATTTTGCAGTATCAGCTTTTGTAGAGGTGAAAATATAATAAAGAGGAGGTGAGGACACAGGGAAGGTGAAAATGAGTGCAGCAGGTGGGAAGCCCATATGAATTTCAAGTCACCTTGTACATGGATCTCAGTGGAGGTTAATATAGTTTGGGTGAAAAAAAACTGTTTAATCAATATTTGACTGTCACCTTTGTGGGAAGCAATTTACAAAAAGGTGACAAGGAAAGTCAGCTGTACTGGATAAGAATGCGTGTTGTACTTGCAGTGGCCTTCGGGCTCTTCAAAAACTTTTATGTAAATTTTCTGCTTATCTGCATGGTGATGTAATTATTCAGCCAAGGTAGAGACCAGATCTGTGGAGAGATGACCCCACTCACAGCTGAATGCATATTATCCCAAGGTATCAATACAGCACCTGTAAGTTTAATGCCATACTGTGAAACATTACTGGCATAGAAATAGCATCTCCATGGAGACAAGAAGGTGGCAGATTGCAAAACTTACAATATGTACCGATATAGAAAAGAAACAAACAAAAACTAGGCAAAGACGTTATGGTTTGTGTTTATTGTAAAACTGTAGTAGTTGCATATCCATTTGTCTTTATAGCAAGCAAGAAAATATAGACACACATTAAATACAAAATATGCACCAAATACCCTTTATCTGAATTTTCTGTGATATATAAATGAGAAAAAATGTCATCCAGAAATGTGTACTTTTTCTCAATATGATGAACTGTGAAAAACCTATTACTCTGCCCTGATGGAAATACCACCTTGATGGAAATGGTTCTTTGATGAGAAAATTAGCCTTACTCTGCTTAATGGAACATTACATTCTTGGAAAAAAATCACAGTTGGGACAATTTGTGGCAGCACCTACAAGTATTATTTTGCATTTTCACATGGAAAGTTAAATAAAGAAGCTTCTTTTCCTAGCTGGCACCAGAGTCTCACTCTGGAGCCATTGTTTTTTCACTTCAGTTGCCATCAGTGTCGCAGGAAAAAAGCCGAGCACAGCAAAAAGGATGCATCTGCACTGGCCATTGCAAGTCCCCTCTCCCTCTTTCTGCCACTCACACAGAGTTTAGTCTGATCAAGCAAAACATTATGACCACACAACTATCAAGATGAGCCAGAAATACCATTTGTTGTATTGATGAAGAGTACTGGCCAGCTCTCACTTCCCATGTGGACTCCATCAGTCAGCTAACCATTAATCTTCTGAGACTGTTTGTGCTTGGTGCTTACTGGAATACCTCACAAGACAAGCTATAGCTTTTGGAGATCCTCTTGCATTGCTTAGCCATCACAATTTGGCTGAAAACTGTAAAACCCTTACTTTTGCCTTTATCCTCAACTCATCAAAACGTTAAATATAATACACAAAAAACGTAAAAGTAATTTCCTTTTAACACCAAGAAGCAAAATAAATAGCCACTTATGAATAATAAAATAACAGTGGGGCAAATTCTGTATATTGTTTATACATTGTTATGTAAAAGCATGCTACCACTAGCTCTACACTATGCACTGATGTATCACTATCCATCAGTATATTTACTACAGCACCTGTCACAAAAATGCATTGTGAAACTTTTCTGGTGGAGGGTCTGCTCTCTGCTTGTCTTTACAATAAGGCTGCATCCCATTTCTCTGTCTTAGCCCTTCGTCTTACCCCTACCCCTTGGTTTTGCGTGTTCATGTGAGGGCAAGGGGTGTCCCGATTCTAATTTTGATCAAGGGCTAGGGCCAAGACCGAGGGCTACATACCCCTTGAAACGAACATACCCCTTTAATATTATGACTGATCACTGTATGTATAGGGCGTTATCAAAATTCACAAAAAATAACATATGTACGTGTAGTTTCAAATCGCACATCCTGTCCTCCATATTTCCTTCATATATCCACGTATTATAAGTGAAAATTGCTCCAAAATCCCTCCACCACTCTGTATTCTCATACCAAAGCCAACGAGACTCGTGTCATATGGCTTCTTATGAATAGAAATGGATAACATTATGGACGGCTGCATTTCAACCATGTAATGTTGCTGTCATTGCGGGCCACTGTAGAGCCCTATGCGTCGTGCCGGAGAAATATCCCAGAATCCCACGAGGCAAATTTCATTCTCACACAGCAATAAGTCCGACAGCATCCCCAGAATATCAAATCATGGCGGGGGAATGAATGGAAACAAAATTGCCACAGGGTAAAGTGGAGGGACATATTAAAAACACACAGAGGCTATAGGAGCGGCTAGTATTGTTAGCTGGGCACAGGTCAGAGGAGCAGCCAAGCTAATTTAGTGGAGTAGCCCAAGTGGTTGCTCCAAAATGACACTGGACTGTATATCTCCACTGACATATTGTTATTTTAGATGTGCTCCATATGGTGAGTATGATATATAATTTATCTGAGAGATCCAATACAAGAACAGGTTATAAGGCTCCCAGCTTTTTTCTTTTATTCTTCTAAATGAATACATTTTTCACCCCAAAGGTAATATTGCAAAAAGGGACAAAATTAGACCACTGTGCACTGTGCATCTTTATCTAATTATGAAGTAATTTATTGATTGCACACCCGCCAGAAAGATCAGTATGCAATTCTAGAGCTGTGCGCGTATCAGAAAACGCATGTGAATCTTATAGTTTCGTTCTGAATACACTTGCTGCTTCTGAATAACATTAAAGCCAGTTTAAAGGGCCTATATTACACAAATTTGACTCTTCTAAGCTTTAAGACATGTTAGAATGATGTTTCCTCACCATAAACATACCTGAGTTGTGTTTTGTTTCATTCACACATGTTTGTATAATCCTTTAGTCTGTCTGCATCTCCAAAACTCAAAATGTTGTGTTCAAATAGTGGTAGTTTTCAAGTTAACTTCAAGTGACTTTTTATCTTTAGTTCAGTAGAGACTGGTGGTTGGCGAGATTCCAAAGGTGAAATTATCCAAATGATTCAAATGAAGGTGTAAAAACACAAGAAAGCACTTCCTGTATCACCACATGATGTCACAAGGTAGAACAGTGGAAGAAGGTTTTCAGAGAAGAACTCAGCCCAAATATTCAGGATTTTTTTGTGTTAAGCATGTGTGAATGAAGCAGGTATGTTTTTGAAGAGAAAACATTAACATTAACATAAACTACTGACAACATTTCCCCCAAATTCAAAATAAAAATATTATCATTTAGAGCGTTTATTTGCAGAAAATGGTCAAAATAACATACAAAGATACATGTTTTCAGACCTCAAACAATGCAAAAACACCAGATTAAATTCATTTTAAAACAACATAATACTAATGTTTACACTTAAGAAGAGTTCAGAAATCAATATTTGGTGCAATAACCCTTACTTTTTGCGTCTTTCTTTTCAAGTCTTTCACATTGTTCTTGGGTGACTTTATTCCACTCCTGGTGCAAGAACTGAAGTAGCTCAGCTTTGTATTTGTGTTGGAATTCAACAGATGCTGGAATGACTGTAATACATGTGGAGATGCTGATTTTCAGAAAAAATCCAGAGCAGTATGTGCCCTTTAAGCCTAATGACTTAAAGGATTTTTCACATTTGGATATTGGGTACTGCAGCTTTAATTCCAAGATTTGAGGCTCTTCTAATAATAAAGATAACGACAAATACTAATGACAGTAGCATTTCATAAATACTTGCTGATTTGCTGCTTGATTTGTTATTCTTTTAGCGAGAGACCTGTCAAAAGTCAGGCTAATTGGCCACTGGGTACTGTAGCTTTAATTATAAGGCTTTTGAAATTCATATAATGACATTTATTAAATACTTTACCTGTAATGATTTGCTGATCAGCTTGTTCCTTTTTAGCAAAATACAACAATAGTCACTGGATCAAAATAAAAAAAAATAAAACCATTGAAATACAGAAATGGTTGTTAGTTTAGTTAGTTGTCTTTGTCTGCAATTGGATAGGCTAGAAAAGTCTTGGTGAGAATGCCACAGTAAACAGCAGATTAGTGTGACACCACATTAACCTGCAGCTGTCTTTAATTGTTGGGAAATAGAAGGCAGCGCTCAGTGAGAAAGATCAATAAACTGAGCCAGCCGGGTTTATAGTGTCTAATCCTGCAGATCTGGTGGAGGTCTCAAAATGCGGGGCTGAATACGTGAATGAGAGGGAGAGTCACACTGTTTAAAGATCATTAATGCTGCCTCTGCTGCTCCTGCCAAGAGACTTTTACCTCAGTAGACCTATATTGTGCTGTGATATATTTATGACCTAAACTTTGAGAAGTTGGCACATGTATTTTATAGATTATATTTATGCACCAACTCTTTTAGTATTATTTATAAGTTCTTATATTTTTCTTATATGATTAAAAACAAGATATACACACACCTATGTACGATAAATTATGAAAACTAAAATAACGAAGTAATGAAAATGAAAGGCAGTCTAGAAACACTAAACCTGGAATGATCCCTATTTGGTCCTGATGTAGGCTTGATTTGGTCCTGCCAGGTTTAGTTCCAGGTTTCATCTCGCGTGTGTGTTTGTGTGTTTGTTTGTGTGTGTGTGTGTGTGCGTGTGTTGAATGCACCCGAGATTAAATCAATTCTGACTAAGACAAGAGAGCTTGAGATCAGATGTCTAAAAATGAATCTTCTCGTCAGAATCCATGATGTCGTTTCAAAACATGGAAAATGTCAATTTATTTATTTACTTATTTGACTCAGAACACTGCAGATTAATTAATGCGCCGGCAAGGAGCTTCAACATAAATATACCAGAGTTAGCACAATAGCTACATTTCATCCGTTGTCCTAAGGCAGGTAAAAGCATTAAACATTCAGCAGAGCCACGGAACTTCCTGATAAGCTGCTGGGTGAGTACCGGCAAATACATGCTAATATAAATATTACGCATTTTTAAATCTCTATATATTTAATACTGGGCCGACTGAAAATTCTATAAGATTTTCATTTATAAAGCCTTAAAGGACCCATGTTACGCTATTTTCAGATTTTCTGTAATGAATGAATGAATGCTTTATTTGTCATTGTATTTCGACAACGAGATGAGATTGGAAATGGACGGGTCAGCATCTTCCCCCTGTCAGGACAAAGACAGACCTTAAAGCAGCCGACGTGCAGCGCTAACATCCCACCTCTGTCATCAGCGATAGCAGAACATGAACAGAATAGAAAATGCAGATACAATCAATAACAATAATCACAAACACATACGACATAACACAGGCGCGGTTTACAAGAGGCGTCTTTTTGTTTGGTTAACATTACGGCAAAAGTAAGAGCGAAATACAGAGAAAATTGATGGAACTGAGCTGAGGCGGAAGGCTATGTAAGGCGAAGGCAAAGTGTTAAAGGGATATGCCACCCCCAGGTCAAACTTGGGCATCTCCCCACAGTCCAGAGACTAAAATAAGTGGTGGAAAGCGTTTTTCTGGTGACCCAGCCATTGTCCAGGTCAGGGGAATCCCAGTTACGCACCAGGAAGGGAGTTCCCCTGTTACGCAGCGTGGTGTGTGCTTCGTCTGTCTTTTTCCGCACTGAAAAATAGTTCCCACCCAAAATGACCAAGTCAAGCTCTCCGTGTTGATTTGCACATTTATTTGCACTCGATATGAATGCGCACTACACAGAAAGTAATTGGGAAACGCATCGAGCAAATTAATTCCTTTTGGCCGAAATCTTTCTCTGGCGACGTTAGACTCCAGTCTAACGCGGAGTAGCTGCAGATACCGCGGCGGTCAGTGCTGACAGACCTGGACAATGGCTGCGTCACCAGAAAAACGCTTTCCACCACTTATTTTAGTCTCTGGACTGTGGGGAGATGCCCAAGTTTGACCTAGGGGTGGCATATCCCTTTAATACAGATAATACAGATAGATAGGTAATAATATTTATCGAAAAACATACATGGAGTTGTGTTTTGTTTCATTTGTATTGGCTCAGTTCTTTTCTCAAACAGAAAACTCTGTTCCACCTTGTGATGTCATGTAGTAATACAGGAAGTGCTCCACTGTGTTTTTAACCTCCATGCACCTTCACTAGAATCATTTGGATGATTCAAAAGGTGAAATGTAGTTGAAGATCCCATGATATGGTACTTCTTGATGCTTTTATATGGCGCCTTAGTGGTTCCTTAATACTGTATATGAATCCTTCTCCAAAATCAAGCATCAGTGCATGGGAGAGCATCATGAAGATAGTTCTATCCATAAATATGTCTCTGAAACGCTTTATTCTGGGCGTTGTTGCTTGGGCTGTCTTTTTTTCAAATGCGGAAAAGGACCACATTTGCTCACTTTACACATTTCGCAACTTTTAGCCATGGGGGAAGGGGGGGCTAAACAGGGTAGGGGAGCTCATATTAACATTCAAAAACCTCAGAAAGTGAAAATTTCATGCCATGGGACCTTTAACTTGAAAACTACCGCTTCATGACATCACAAGGTGGATCAGAACATTTTGAGCTTTGGAGCTGTAAGCTAATAATGCAGGATTACTCAAACGTGTGTGAATGTACAGGTATATTTTTGATGAGGTAAGAGCTTTTTTTTTTAACATGGCTCAGAAAAGCTCACAAAATTCAACTTTGTTTAATATAAGACCTTTAATTTCTTATATTCCATCTTGTGAGCATCAATCGTAGACCCTGAAAAATGTTGCTGCAGTGCTGAGTAATTTACACAATGCTTTTCATATGCATTGAGACCTAATTATCACCACGGAGCAAAAGTAGCAAAAGAGCAAAAGTAAATCTACATAAGGAGGAACATGAACTATTGATCAGAGCAGGAGTCGTTTAGTCTTGAACGCATTTACACTCAGGAATGTGTTAACCTCACATTGTACACCTCCATTGTTTACCAGGAAAACAAACAATGAGACAGATTGATTGATTATGCGCATATTGTTTTTCCTAACAGCTTTATGCATGTATATTTACAAAGTTTTATGGAAGGTGAACTTGCAGCTTTAACACATTAACATTTTACATTTAACACCCATTAACACATGTCACATAACCATAGTTTATTTTTAATGGTAATCAGTTTGAAAGAATGTGTAACAAGATGTAAATAGATGTAAATGTATAGAATAGAATGCCTTTTTTGTCACTGTTCATACATACAATTTTCATTATACAGCTCTGGGAAAAAAAAGAGCCCACTGCAAAATCAGTTTTTTTCTGATTTTACTACTTATAGGTATGTGTTTGGGCAAAAGGAACATTTATAAACTACTGACAACATTTCCTCCATATTCCAAATAAAAATATTATCCTTTAGAGCATTTATTTGCAGAAAATTACAAATGGTCAAAATAACAAAAAAGATACATGTTTTCAGACCTCAACCCAAAACATGCTCCAGGTAAAATCCTCCTCCTGCTCCTGACCTCCTGCTTAGGTCCTGACCAAATCGAAGCAAGAAGATCATGGAGATGGTCCCCGGGTGCAGTAATGTGCTGCCCACTTTCTCCTGTGTGAGATCAATAAAGTCACTTCTTCTTCTCCTTCAAACAATGCAAAGAAACAAGATCAAATTCATTTTAAAACAACATGATACTAATGTTTACACTTGAGAAGAGTTCAGAAATCAATATTTGGTGCAATAACCCTTATTTTTAATCACAGCTTTCATGCGTCTTGACATGCTCTCCACAAGTCTTTCACATTGTTCTTGGGTGACTTTATTCCACTCCTGGTGCAAGAACTGAAGTAGCTCAGCTTTGTGTTTGTGTTGGAATTCAACAGACGCTGGAATGGAATGGCTGTAATACATGTAGAGATGCTGATTTCAGAAAAAAATGCAGTGGTCTCTTATTTTTTTCCAGAGCTGTATATACTGAAAGCTTACGTCAGTGCAGACATTTAAGTAGGATATTTACAACACAGCAGGATATTAACAACATAAAAATCGCATGTTGACAACAATAATAATTTTGAATTTGCAGTATTGATGCAGAAACTGAAAAAAATCAAATAAAAATAAATAAAATCAAATAAAAATAAATTGCTACATTTTCTGAGCTTTGCCTAAAGGGGGTTTTATGTGTCATCCATGAATCTTTAAGTAATCTAGCGATTTCTCCCAATACTGATACAAAGCCATACACCACAAACTTGATGTGATGTGCAGTAGTTTCATTGGCGGAATGCACAGTGACAGTGCTGTTATCACTCTGATAACTGAAACTATTATATGTTAATACAGTGTTTTTGGTCAATATGTAGTATTTTCAAAAAGATAAAAGGTAACATGCTGATCTAAATAGAGTATGTTTTGTGTACAATTAATACCCCATAAAAGAGTAATATCCCCTCTTTAAGGCTACGTTTATATGATGATGGTCTGAACAGAAGACGCAAAAGTGGCGTCGCGTCTTCACTTTTTATTCCACGTTTAGACGAGCGTTTTTGGGAGGAAATCTACAAGATTCAAGAGTCAAGATTGTTTATTTGTCATATGCATAATCAACACAAGGTCAACGATGCAATGAAATGCTTAGGATCAGAGGAACTGTTGACTTGCTAAGATAGTCAAGAAGTACTAATAGCATGCAATAATAGTACATGGTAAAAAAAAGTGTTGCAAAAAGTGCAGGGGGAGAAGTAAACAATATAATAAAATATGTAATAAAATGTAATAAAAATACAAAGTACAATGTACAAAGGTGCAGGTAGGATTAAATAAGGTGTAAGTAGAGTATTTCACAGATTGCACATAATATAATATAGTATAAGTGTTGCATTTGGATTTCGTATTGCACATAATATAGTATAAGTATTGCACAGATTATTGCACAGGTAACAGTAGTTTACAGTGAGGTAGTGACATACATGATACATTCATATAGAGCAGCAGCAGTAAACATATTATGCATAATAAAAAGTAGTTTATCTATTGCTCCTGTTGTCTGCGTGCCTCTCTTGTTTTCGTCATTTTCTCGCTTTTTGGAGCAGATTTTCCAAATTCCAAAAAGTTGGATGTGATCAGCTGGACCCTCAGCGCTATTGATACTCTTTTTTCACGGAGGAGTGCTGCTCCGGGAGAAGCGGTGTGTCCGGATGGTACTTTTGCTGCTGGATATGCGAGGGACTCGTATCGTGCGTGGCAAGTCGTATGTTTGGCACCAATGTACCTGGAGGATGTGGAGGATATTTACGTATTTGGATTTCTGATAGGCGGACATCTGTTAATTGGCCTGGGATTGTCCATGATCTATCGCATAAACTGTAAGCTGGCAGCTAGTAAAGAATCCCCTAAGCTGTCTGTAGAAATTTCGAGCCATTGTGAAGCCGTTGGAGATCTCATGAAAGGATTACATCAGAAAGTGGGACAGGTTGAGGTCCTTTTGGAAGGATTTCAACCGAAGGAAACATCTCGACGTTTGGATATCATCACGGGGATGGTGACAGAACTGTGTAAAGCCAACGCAGCGCAGTCTGTGCGCTAAGAGGAACTAAAGAGATCTCTCATGAATCTTCATGGCGATATGAAGATGGGGGTCTGGCACAACTCGAGCCCAGTCTAAATTATTTACCTGGGTCTCTAAAAATGTATTTCATCATGCTAAATTAACCCCCCTGGATAATTCTCTCCTGTGAAAATCTGTGGCTCCAATGGTTATCTGTGTTTTGACTTGGCCTCCCTGCATGAACACTCCCAAGGCCACGAACTGTGGTTTGTTATCTGGACTCTACATAAACATGGCACCCACTCTTACACTGTTACTGAAAATAGAAATAATAGTAGAAATTCCCTGTCTTTAGAAAGGTCTGACCTCTGCTCTCGGTTCAATCAATTTCATCGATTTCCAATCTGACCCCCCCCCACATCCTTCCTTATGTTACCAACAAAAAAGATCACCTTATGTTATATCTCCAACTGTTTTTCTGTCATTACATGTTGTTAAATTGTCACTGATTGTACTTGTATTGCATCTTTTCTGCTCTGCATCTCCCAGTCGGCGGCGCGCGCAAGTGCAGCGGCCCCTCCCCTAGCCACTCTATCACTGTCCTGCCTGGTTAGTGGGGAAACGAAATTTCGAATTCATTCTATGTACATGTACATGATTGTTTTTCGACAATAAAGCAAACTATGAACTATGAACTAGTATTATTGAGAGTTCAGTATTATTTAGAGTATTATCCAGAGTTCAGTAGTCTGACAGCTTGGGGGTAATAGTTGGGTCATTCCAGAATTGGAGGACATTTTACGTCCCACCCATCAAATATTAAATAATCCACATACAAAATACTAAAACATACAGTTTCTGAGTGAATTAAGTAAATTCACTCAGAAACTGTATGTTTTGTATTTTGAGACCAAATCTAAAAAAAAAAACTAAGAGAAAAGAATGCTTGAAAATAGTTTTTATAATATCAAATAAGTCTGGGGTACCCCCCAAAATGCCATTTTCCTCTTGTCCCACCCCTCTAATGGCCAAATTGAATCTCAAATAAAACAGTTAAAATTGAATTGAAATTTCTTGTTTTTTCTACAATTTGTTTCATTGCCATCCCTTGTAACTGTGGGAACATTTGTTTTAATAGAAATAATATTTCAAATAATAATTATTATTCATGGAACATATGTCCCACAACATGCACGCAACCCTGTTACCATAACATTTTTAGTCTGGTAGAAGAAGAAGAAAGCAGTAAACCACATGATCCCCTGGATTTGACATCATCAAACAGTTTTCCAAAAGAATAGGCAGAGCAAAGGTTTAGCTTCTCTTCTATTTTCAGGGCTCTCAAGTCTCACGCATTGAGAGTGTGACACACGCAATTCGACGTGTTCACACGCTCACACGCCACACATGGCATTTCTCAGCATTTCTCATTCTTTCAGCAAAAAAAACTCTCCCCCTCCTCCCCGTCCCGCTCCCCGGAAAAAAATCAGCCAATCAGAAAATAGATTGTTCTGTTGTTGGGCAGACTGTAGAGTGTAGTTTCAGCTGCTAAGCGCACACTGTGGCGATGATAAAACAAACTGAGAACCATCAGGTAATAACTTAATTTATATAACTCTCATTAGTTGCTTTGTAGTTTAAGTTTGCTCTTTAGACAAACATTTACAGCAGGGCTCTCAAGTCTCACGCATTGAGAGAGACAATTAGATGCGTTCACACGCTCACACGGCATTTCTCACGCAATTAAAGCCCCCTTCCCGCTCCTCGGAAATTATGCAGTCTCACACACGACCCCGCTCAAAACTTGAGAGCCCTGTATTTTTCATATTTTTATAAAACTGTTAGCCTTGATTGAATGTCTCACTCTACCTCATGCAACCCTGTTATGCAAATGATCAGAATAAGACAATTTTCTTTCCTTTACGTATTTGCATAAATAAGTGTTTCCTCCAGCTAGCTTCTATTCCTGAGATAAAGCTAACATTAGCGCGATTTTGCAACCCTGTTACCTGCAACCCTGTTACTGTGATTAGAGTAAATAAATAAATAAACCATATAAATCATATAATAAAATTTTTACCATTGACCGTAAGCTGAGCTAATCAAGCATTTGATAGTTTATTACCTATTATTGATGAATATGTAGCAGAAAATCAGAAAAGTGAAGGTTTATTTTTCAAGAATTTTAAAGCCAAAATGTCCTCCAATTCTGGAATGACCCAGCTGTCTTTGAGTCTTTTTGTGTGTGCTGGCAGGCTCCTGTATCGTCTACCAGAGGGTACACGTAGAATTGTATGCGTAGAATCTTCCTTCTTCTAATCTGCACTGCGAAAAGCAAAACAAAACATGGCTACCGGTAGCAACAAAAAAAAATCATGTGGTCAGACGAAGAAGTTCAACTATTGCTTCAGACCACGTTAGACTACAAAGCAACAAAGGCACAACAAGGTGTGGACTGGGAGTCCTGCCAAACACTGATATATGGACCGATGTGACGTAAACGCGTACGCGACGTCAGCAGATTTGACCAGAAAACGCTACGGCGGAGCGTATTTAAGATTTCCACTTTGGAGGGTTTCAGTTTTGTGCATTTTTAAGCCCCCAAAACGATAAAATATTTTGTTGTTTTTACCCGTAAGCGTTCTCTTGTAAACAGGCCCTAAAATCAAAGTCAATCAAATCAGTTAATCAAAATTCTATGCATGCTCAAGCCTCAAATGCTGAACAATGATTCAAGATTCAAGATTCAAGATAGTTTATTTGTCATATGCAGAATCAACACAAGGTCAACAATGTAGTGAAATGCTTAGGATCAGTAGAACCGTTGACTCGCTAAGATAGTCACGAAGTACTAATAACATGCAATAATAGTACATGGTAAAGTGTTGCAAAAGTGCAGGGGAAGAGTAAACAATATAATAAACAATATAATAAAATATGTAATAAAATGTAATAAAAAATACAGGGTACAATGTACAAGGTGCAGGTAGGATTAAATCAAAGATCAAATAAGGTGTAAGTATTTCACAGATTCCACATAATATGGTGTAGTATAAGTGTTGCATGTGGATTTCGTATTGCACATAGTATGATATAAATATTGCACATAGGTTATTGCACAGATTATTGCACAGGTAACAGTAGTTTACAGTGAGGTCGTGACAAACGAGAGACATTCATACAGAGCAGCAGCAGTAAACATAATTATGCATAATGGAAAGTAGTTTAGTGCAGTATTATTGAGAGTTCAGTATTATTTAGAGTATTACCCAGAGTTCAGTAGTCTAACAGCTTGGGGGTAATATCTGTCTTTGAGTCTTTTTGTGCGTGCTGGCAGGCTCCTGTATCGTCTACCAGAGGGTAGCAGACGGAAGAGTCCTTGTGCCGGGTGAGTATGGTCCTTAGTGATGCTGCGTGCCTTATGCAGACCCCTGCTGTGGTAAATGTCCTGGATGGAGGGGAGACTGCTGCCAGTGATGTCCTCTGCCGCTTGCACCACCCTCTGTAGTGCTTTGCGGCTCTGAGTACTCAAACATGCCTGAATCAACCAAACAGCCTACATATTTGAGAAGTTATGAATCATTACAACACAGTTAAAAGTGAATTTTAACTAACAATACAGCATAACCAACAAATGCACTTTTTCCGGGATTACAACAGTGAACTCCGGGCAAAAATTCTTCGAAGAGAATTGTAAAACACAACTCTTTGGTGGCCTAATTTAAGAAGTGGAACTCTTCTTACTTCTTTGTTGTGTACCACTTACCAGAGGGCTAGCGAGCTACTGCACTGTATGTTAACGTCATTGCAATTAGTGCCATTCAGAGGGGCCATTGCAGCGAATATTTCAGCATCACGCCAAGATATGATGTGAAAGATTCATTTTAACTTGAAGGCGAGTGTCTCTGTTCAATCAAAAGGGGATTGGGATTAATACAGGCAGCTCTATACAAACATCCTTACAGCTGTATGGTTCTGGCCTAATTGTGCAGCTCTGATGATGAATTCAGTGTTGGCAAAGCGCAAGATCTTTTCTCATCTTACCAATAACTCACATAATTATCCGCAGCTGCCTCCTCTGTCAGAGCTAACGGTTGCTATCAAATGTCAGGCGCATGCTCTTTATGTTGAGGCAGATTAGGGAAAATATTGAGTCTGAAAGCACAGGCATCAAACACGTAATGAAAGAATTGAAAAATAGTAGCCTAAGAAAAACAAACACGATTTTTTGAGGGACTTGTGATTAGATTTAAATTGTATCAGCTCTCGGTTTGGAAAATTGTAGAACCACTACTTTGATGAGCTATTTGTACTACTAAGTTACTTTTTTCTGCACAAATACTTTGGTGTTCAATGTTAAATGAGCACATGCAAAATAGATCTGCTAAATGCCATATTGGCGAGCTTTACAGATAAAACAGGGTTGCGAGCCACCCACCATATAGTAGCATAGTGTACCTTTAAGGGTTTTATTTCTTAAGTTCAATTTTAGGGCGTGGTAGTGGTGTTTGGAGGTTAATGTCCAATCCAAAACTACACCAAACTTGTCTATTAAAGATTCAGTGTTACACAAAATTTACTCTTGTGAGCTTTAAGCCATGTTAAAATGTTGTTACCTCCTTAAAAACATAACTGGACTTGCATTTCATTACATTCACACGTGTTTGAGTAAGCCTTTATTATTAATCTGTCTACATCTACAAAATGTTGAAATCAAACATGATTCTAGTGAAGGTGTATGGAGTTTAAAAACACAGTGGGCCACTTCCTGTATCACCACATGACATGAGTGTTTTCTGTTTGAGAGAAGAACTCCTCAGGGTGATAGATGGTCTCTGCCAAGGGTTGACTCCTATTGGTTCTCTGTCTGACTTATATTAACTAAAATTCAGGGCTCTCAAGTCTCATGCATTGAGAGTGTAACACACGCAATTCGACGTGTTCACACGCTCACACGCCACACATGGCATTTCTCACGCTGATTTTTTTTTTTTTTTGTGCCCAGAAAATCGGTCTGTGTGGCTCAGTTTATGCAGGCACCACGCATTTGCAGCGAAAAAACTCTCCCCCTCCTCCTCGTCCCGCTCCCCGGAAAAAAATCTGTCAATCAGAAAATAGATTGTTCTGTTGTTGGGCAGACTGTAGAGTGTAGTTTCAGCTGCTAAGCGCACACTGCGGTGATGATAAAACAAACTGAGAACCATCAGGTAATAACTTCATTTATATAACTCTCATTAGTTGCTTTGTAGTTTAGGTTTGCTCTTTAGACAAACATTTACAGCAGGGTTCTCAAGTCTCACGCATTGAGCGTTCACACGCTCACACGGCATTTCTCACGCAATTCAAGCATTTATGAAAGAATGGGTCGCCAACTTTCTACAGAGTCAATCTCTACAGACCTCCACACTTCATGTGGCCTTCAGATTACCTCAAAAACAGTGCGTAGAGAGCTTCATGGAATGGGTTTCCATGGCTGAGCAACTGCATCCAAGCCAGACATCAGCAAATGCAATGCAAAGCATCAGATACAGTGGTGTAAAGCACGCCACCACTGGACTCTAGAGCAGTGGAGACGTGTTCTCTGGAGTGACGAATCGTGCTTCTCCATCTGGAAATCTGATGGACGCATCTGGGTTTGAAATGTGCTCCTCAAAAATGGTAAAAAAAATTCCCATAATCACACTCCTAAACCTTGTGAACAGCCTTCCCAGAAGAGTTCCAGCTGTTATAGCTGCAACGGATAGACCAATGTGATATTTAACCCTATGGATTAAGAATGGGATGTCACTTAAAGGGATATGCCACCCCCAGGTCAAATTTGGGCATCTCCCCACAGTCCAGAGACTAAAATAAGTGGTGGAAAGCGTTTTCCTGCTCACCCAGCCATTGTCCGAGTCTGTCAGCACTGACGGCCGCGGTATCTGCAGCTCCTCCGCCTTAGACTGGAGTCTAATGTCGCCAGAGAAAGATTTCGGCCAAAAGGAATTAATTTGCTCGATGCGTTTCCCAATTACTTTCTGTGTAGTGCGCATTCATATCGAGTGCAAATAAATGTACAAATCAACACGGAGAGCTTGCCT
Source organism: Paratrypauchen microcephalus (assembly GCA_036785185.1). Classification (NCBI taxonomy): domain Eukaryota; kingdom Metazoa; phylum Chordata; class Actinopteri; order Gobiiformes; family Gobiidae; genus Paratrypauchen; species Paratrypauchen microcephalus. The sequence continues at coordinate 9,287,725 of JAVJIX010000001.1, read as the reverse complement.
TGGTCATTTTGGGTGGGAACTATTTTCCAGTGCGGAAGAATAAAGTCGTATCATGCAGCACGCTGCCAGGGGAATCCCAGTTACGCACCGGGAAGGGAGTTCCCCTGTTGCACAACGTGGTGCGTGATTCGGCTTTATTCTTCCGCACTGGAAAATAGTTCCCACCCAAAATGACCAAGGCAAGCTCTCCGTGTTGATTTGTACATTTATTTGCACTCGATATGAATGCGCACTACACAGAAAGTAATTGGGAAACGCATCGAGCAAATTAATTCCTTTTGGCCGAAATCTTTCTCTGGCGACGTTAGACTCCAGTCTAAGGCAAAGGAGCTGCAGATACCGCGGCGGTCAGTGGCGACAGACTCGGACAATGGCTGGGTGAGCAGGAAAACGCTTTCCACCACTTATTTTAGTCTCTGGACTGTGGGGAGATGCCCAAATTTGACCTGGGGGTGGCATATCCCTTTAAGTTAATATGCAAGTCAAGGCAGGTGAGAGAATACTTTTGGTACATATAGTGTTTATCAGTAAACAGAGTACTATGATCCCTTTAAACATGGCGTGGGTGTGAGTAGTTGTTGTCATAATGGCCTTTGGTACAGATTTCTATCAGTCAGACCCTGGGCAGTTAAGATAAACAGCACAAACTATTGGTGGTGAAATTTACAATGCGTTGTAATGAGTTTTGTTTTGAGTATCTTGGAAAGTGCTGTATAAATCAATAGCACTATTAGTATGACAGTCAAGTTAAAGTCCTTTTAATTCTGTACTTCCTGAACCCAGATTGACAAGCAAGGCGTGTCTCTCCTTGTGCAGTATCTTTTATTCTCTTTGAAATATTTATATGAGCCCTATTGGCTGACCTAACTAAAACTGGTTTGCCTAAGCTTTTCACTGGCAGGCCTGAAACTATTCCCTCACTGCCCTCGATAATGGCCTCAATTTAAGCTGCCTTGCCTTCCCTCCTTCCCTTCTTACTCCCTTTGAAGACACATCTCCTGCTCTGAGCTACGTTAAGCAATCTGCATGTAAGACGAATGAAAGTATTTTAACAAGTTTACGTACGTAGTCTCTTGTAGCCAATCTGTAAAGCTATAAAATCACAAATTACAAATAAATAAGATAGCAAGTCCTTATTGGCAGTCAGCTCTGTGGTTGTGGCTCTGTTTGACTGTGAGTAATGCGTGTTTATATAGGAGTAATGGCATGTGCACACGCGTGGGATGAACATTATATATTCATTCATGGAGGTGGAATATAGTTTTCATGTGCTGATGGTTGTAAAAAATTACTATGGCATTGTCAGCGTGTGGGTAGACGCCATTTCAACCATGTCACGCTCAGCTTAGCATGTTTACACTGTCTGTGGATTAGAGCAGTGTGCCTGTATTTAAAAATATGTATACTGTGTACAGCTAATGTAATTATTTTTGAAGTGGACATTTAAAAAAAAAAAAGCAACGATTTCTGCTGATGTAATATTACTAAATTAAAACAAGACATAATAAGACTGCTATTATATGTACCACGATATGCTACTCTACAATACCACTATGCCACTACTACTACTCTTACGACGACTTCTACTATTACTATGACTACTACTACTATTACTAGTACTTCTACTATTACTACTACGATGACTTCTACTATTACTACCATGACGACTTCTACAATTACTACAACTACTACTACGACTACTACTACTACTATTACCACTACTTCTACTATTACTATTACGACGACTTCTACTATTACTACGGCTACTACTACTACTACTACTGCTACTACTATTACCACTACTTCTACTATTACTACTACGACGACTTTTACTATTACTACGACGACTACTACTACTACTACTACTACTACTACTACTACTACTACTTCTACTATTACTACTACTACTACTACTACTTCTACTACTACTACTATTACTACTACTTCTACTATTACTACTCCTACTATTAATATTATGACTACTTCTACTATTACTACTACGATGACTTCTACTACTACTACTACTACTACTATTACTACAACTACAACTACTACTATTACTACTACTTCTACTATTACTACCATGACGACTTCTACTATTACTACGACTATTACTACGACTACTACTACTACTACTACTGCTACTAAGGCTACTATGACTGTACGACTACTTCTACTATTACTACTACGATGACTTCTACTATTACTACAACTACTACTATGACTACTACTACTTCTACTATTACTACCACAATGACTTCTACTATTACTACCACAACGACTTCTACTATTACTACTACTATGAATACTACTATTACTACTACTTCTACTATTACTACTACGATGACTTCTACTATTACTACTACTACTATTACTACTACTACTGACTCAACTGATAATCTAATAAAAACTCATAAATCTGCTTGATAGTTTTTTGTTTTTATTTCAACATATATTTTAAAATACCCTCAAATGAAATTCGAAGGGAGGGTCCATCATCGCTTGTCTCCATGGAGATGCCATTGTGCTGTTTGAATGTTCCACAGTATGGCATTAACGTTTTCTGTGCCTAAAGCCTTAAGAGCAAGAACAGTGCATCCACAAGCGCCTAGCACACAAGCACATGCATTTGCAAATTTAACAGAACCTGCATTTTCTGAAAAACAAAGAAACAATAGGAATATTTATAATTCTCCGTTCTCCTCACGAGCCTTGTCAGCATGCTTTGTTACTGTAAGCAAAGACTCTGAGTGAATAATGAATATGCTTTATCAAAGTTGCAACAGTAGGTTCACTAAGCAGTAGCTGGTACAAGTGTATTCTCTGTTAATATAGATCTACAAGATAGTGTGTTTATGAGAACACTAAGCACTACTCTAATCTGCTCTCTCCATTTTGCTGCCTACTCTAGATCATACTGAAGGGCCATATGAAATACCAAAAGGGCAAGTGCGTTACAGCCAGAGTCGATTGGAGAGGAGAGGCTTTTCCAGGAGTACTTTAGTAGTAGTAGTGTTGGTGGTACTACAGTGCATCCTCAGCAGCTCTCGTGACCAGAGGCAGTGAGGAAGAGGAGGAGGAGCTGATCCATTCGCTGTGATGGAATTCTTTTCATCATGCCTCGTTTGCATAACAAAGGTGTACAAAATGCATTATATATGGCAAAGTTAACTATAGAGCAATGCAAGAAGATAGGGCTGTATTTGCATGGTGCATGTTAGAACATGGCAGTTTCTAAGATAAAAATATTACTGTATAGCTATGTTATGTGGTACTGAAAAAAAAAAAAAAACATCAAGAAAATATTAGCTGTCAGGATCAGCTAAACAAGAAATATTGCTGGGTTTCGGATTACATAATATTCTATACCAATAATACTGAATATACTGTAGTTCAAACAGGAATATAGTTTCATGTACATTAGAATCATATGAATAATTTCAGACCTGTAATTGCCAGTCTCTATCGCTTGATGACATCACGAGGTGGAGCAGAGCATTTTGAGCACACAGACTAATAATGCATGGTTACTCAAACATGTGTGAATAAGATAAGATAAGACTTTATTGATCTCACACAGGAGAAATGTACTTGCCACAGTAGCTCCAGGACAATTTGAACAAGAAAGAAAAGTGCATGCAGGCAAGCATGGAAAAAAGTAATTAATAATAAAAATAAGTAATGAATGAGTGAAACAACACACAACTCCAGGTATGTTTTTGAGGGGGTGACAGCATTATAACATGGTTTAAAGCTCACGAGAATCCATTTAGTTTAATATAGGACCTTTAAATAGAAATTATCAAGGTCTACATTTGGACATTTCTTACTATATGATAATGATAAAAGGAGAAATTCAATTTGTCAACTGTACAAAGTTTGTTTGGTCGAAAACGTTTCGCCACTCATCCGAGAGGCTTCGTCAGCTCTGGTTCTCATGCTGGTTAGACCCTGTTTATATCTAGCTGCAGGGAGGAGCTACCTACACTGAAAAAAGCTCTGAAACTATCCCAGCTACTCTGTCGCTTTTGTTTTACGAATTCCTCTGGCGTCCAGTATTAGCATATCTATAAGCCCTAGGAGGCGCTCACTACACTGAAATAGCTCTGAAACTATCAACTAATCTGTCTCTTTGTATTTCAAATTTCTCTGGCGTCCATTTTCGTCTCCCTATTCAAGACCAACGACCCTCTCCACCCCTCTGCAATGGCTTGTCTGTCCTAATGTTTCTTTGTCTGTTTTTGACTTGGTTTGAGAATCAAATTATAGATGGAAGACAAGTTGTGTCTAAGTCCCCCATTTCTGTTTAACGACGGATTCTCTTTTTTTGACAAAAATAGCCTCTTTAACTCCCCTCTCAAACCAGTTCTTTTCCCTGGCTAAGATCTGAACCTCACTGTCCTCAAATGAATGGCCCGCGGCTTCTAGGTGAAGATGTACGGCAGATGACGGGCCACTCTGGCACGCCCGCTCTGGCAGAATCCGTCATTAAACAGAAATGGGGGAGTTAGACACAACTTGTCTCCCATCTATAATTTGATTCTCAAACCAAGTCAAAAACAGACAAAGAAACATTAGGACAGACAAGTCATTGCAGAGGGGTGAAGAGGGTCGTTGGTCTTGAATAGGGAGACGAAAATGGACGCCAGAGAAATTTGAAATACAAAGAGACAGATTAGTTGATAGTTTCAGAGCTATTTCAGTGTAGTGAGCGCCTCCTAGGGCTTATAGATATGCTAATACTAGACGCCAGAGGAATTCGTAAAACAAAAGAGACAGAGTAGCTGGGATAGTTTTCAGAGCTTTTTTCAGTGTAGGTAGCTCCTCCCTGCAGCTAGATATAAACAGGGTCTAACCAGCATGAGAACCAGAGCTGACGAAGCTTCTCGGATGAGTGGCGAAACGTTTTCGACCAAACACACTTTGTCCAGTTGACAAATTGAATTTCTCCTTTTATCATGGATTCTAGCTGGACGACTGAGGGACTCTTCACGCACTATATGATAATGTTATCAATACACTATCTCAATAGGAAAATCTGTCTCTTGCCCTTAAACTAGGAGTATGCCGTCATCACATTCTGGAGTCTGAAAACACAAATATGATATGCTAATACATCAAGTTATTACATGCTATTCTGCTGGGGCTAGACCTGAACTACGCAAGGTCTAAACTAGGGCGAACCACGTACATAAGGACTTAACTGGCCTCAAACAATGACAAAACCAGGTCAGTTATTTATTTGCACCTTATGGTTATGATTTTTTCAACAAGAAAACAACAACAACAACATACCTACTTGTCAAAACCTGATCTCGTTAGATCTCAGAAGCTCAGCAGGGCCAGGCCTGGTCAGTACTCGGATGGGAGACCACTGGGAATTCCAAGTGCCACAGTGGGGAACCAGTCCCAAAATTGTGTCCTTAGGCAAGACACTTCACCCACATTGCCTAGTATGAAAGTGGAGTGTGCGTGAGTGTTGGAGTTGGTTGGAGGGGCCGATGGCGCAGATTGGCAGCCTCACATCTGTTAGTCTGTCCCAGGGCAGCTGTGGCTACAAAAGTAGCTTACCACCAAGTGTGGAGTGAATGAACAATGAACTGTAAAGTGTTTTGGGTGTCATGAAAGGTGCTATATAAATGCTATGAATTAATTAACAACAACAACAACAATTGGCAAATCCTTCAGGTATTCCTGATCATGGACCTATAGGTTAAGATGAGGATATAAATCCCCATTTCCCAGGTGCTGCACTGTACTAGTCTACTGTGCTGAAAATAAATGAATACATGTATCAAGAATATGTATTCAAAATACTAATGTGGAGTAACTGTATTCTGGTACAGATACTTTTTCATTTAGTGGTACAGTATTCAGAATGTTTTTTCTTTTGTTTTTGTTTTTTATCGAAGGATTAGATATTTTATCATGTAATTTAGATTTCAAACTGCACATAACCAGTGAGAAATACAGACATCTCTGCTTTTGTGGTGAGTGCACATTTTAAATTTTTCCATCTCCAATTAGTGGTTAGCTTTATTAGTGCTTTAAAAAACAGTCAAACAAATTTAAATTCATTGTTAATACTATGTTGCATCTTTGCAAAATAATTTAAATGCAACTCAATGTAAAAGTATTCTATGTATTCAGATAACAATACTTTGATTGGACTCTGTATTGTAGAAAATACAAAATACAGGCATTTATATTCTGTAACTAAATGCATTTTCAAAGTATTCCTCTGATCACTGCTTGTCTACTGCTCCATAGCTCTAGTGGATTAAATGAAAAGGGCAAATTTCCCTTGAAGCACAACAGAAGTACAAAATATTTACAAAACTCACAGAATGCAGTTACAGAAAAAACAGATAACGTAAAATCTTTGCTTTAGACTATCACCTTTACCAGCCTGGAGCCACAACTCAGTAACTGTGCATTAATGTGATTGGAGCACTCAAGTCTTGTTAACAGCTACAGTATGTGCTCCACTCATGGCAACTTGAATGTCCATTTAATTAGTGAAGTCATTAAAGTCCCGTGGCCCGATGATTAGCTTCTTTTGAAGCAATGAGGCACAAAGGAGCTTGTGGTGGGATGGGAATATGTCATGGTTGTATTATGCTGATAGAAAAGATGAGAGACAATCTATTACAGCAGAGGAAGTGTGCCAGGTGTCTGTCTGATGTAATGGAGACACTAAAGACAAAGAGAGAGGAGGGACAATATGGGGACAGACTGGATATTTTGGAATAAATTTGATTTGAAATGAAGTTGCAACTCAGGGGACTGTGAGGTGAGAATGGGTAAATACGGTACAGAGAAAACCAACATTGCAGCTATTCAGAAAAATTACAATAATAGAAGATTCAACTTTGGTATGCTGACTTTTGTTGTTGTAAAAATGAATTATGTATGGGGGTGGTTCTGCAGGTAATGTGCAATTTTATGCATATCTCAGGGTATTGTGTTGAAAATATTGTAAAAATAATGCCTTTCTAAGAATATTTTTTTTCCAGATGCACAGTTTAAAAAATTGATAGGTAGCTAAACATTTCATTCCCTTTTTAGTAATATTGCAACTCTCTAATGTATATTTGCATATTAATTAGGGCTGTCATTTTAACATGTTAATTAGATTAATTAACGCAATTAATTATAAGTGGCAATTCAATGTGTGCGCATTTTAAATTTGGCGTGTGACGAGTGAATCACTGCTAGAGCCTTTGAACGGGAAGTTTATTTATAAAAAGAACGAAGACGGGACTATCAACAAGAACACGGTGATTTGGAGCTTTTGTCAAAACGAATTTTCGGATCACCGAAGCTGCTCCAGCCTGATGGATCATTTGAACGCGAAACACGTCCAGACAAGTTCCATTGTTACCGGTGATAGCGCGAGCGTGAGCGCACTTCACCAAACCACAAAACCACCAAACCACCAAACCACCAAACCAGCAAACCAACAAACCACGCAACTCAATCGCAAAGTGGGTTGCCTCTCTCTCTCACTCTCTTTCACTCACTCGCTCTTTCTCTCTCAATCTCTCTCTCTCTCTTTCTCAGCCTCTCTCTCACAAGATTAAAATGCGATTGATTAGATTAATTAGTTACACATGTAATTAATTCGATTTTTTTAAATCGCCTGACAGCACTAATATTAAGGTCTTTGTCGTCCTCACAACAGTTTCGCTGACTGGATAAACAGCCTATATATATATATATTAGGGCTGTCAAACGATTAATTTTCTTGATCGCAACTAATCTCAGAAATGTCATAGTTAATCGCGATTAATCGTGATTTATTTTGCATGTTTAAAATTTATATCTTGCAGTAAGTAATCTAAAGTTAAACTCACAATGCAAAGTATTTCTCACCATTTTTTTTATTTCAAAAAAGTGCAGAGAAAGGAAAAAATAACAATGAACCAGTAATAGTGCTTACTTTGAGAAATTGTAAATAAATGATTGAAGCCCGCTCGAGCTGCCTACGGATGCGTAGAAGGAACAAAATACTAGCAAACTCAAAATAGCGCGTTTAACCGACAATGAGTTTAATTAATACAACCAAATGAGCTGCATATGGATGGTAGAATTGCGAAAAATGCTGGCAAACTCTGATCGCGATTAAAAAAATTGTTCGCGATTATAACTCAATCGCGATTAATCGGGATTAACGCGTTAATATTCCCAGCCCTAATATATATATATATATATATATATATATATATATATATATATATATATATATATATATATATATATATATATATATGTTTTCCTCCACACTGCAACATTCCCATCTAAAAATGATCTGGCAAATGCATGTAACATCTGTCAATATTTTTCAAACAATAGTTGTGCTGACTGCAGATATTTCAGATTAGCTTTGCAAAACCTTATTGTATCATCTTTGTGGTGTCTCATGTTGAGATCCAAAAGCCGATAATGGATGAGACAACTAAATGGCACAGCACCCACCAAACAATTATTTTCTACCAAGACACACATTTTTATAGCAGCGAGAACAGTGAATGCTATCATCAGAATCTGCAGTTTGTCCATTTCTTTGTGTTCACAGGTTGTCAGATTCCATTATGTGTTTGTCAGACACAAAACCAGCGTCAAACTGGTTTAATCTGTTAGCATGGATTAACATAAAGGAACACCGTATCAGGTCAATTCTCCCTGCCTATAAAGTTTATTACTTATGTTTTAGTGCGTATTTTGATGTCAGCATTAAAGGCCCATGTTATAATGCTGTTACCTCCTCAAAAACATACCTGGAGTTGTGTTTCGTTTCACTCACACATGGCAACACACATCTTCATTAACACATGTTTGAGTAATCCTTTAAATACTCTGTTTGATCTTGTGATGCCATGTTATTTTCAAACTACCCTTTACCTTTAGTTCAGTAGAGATGGGCAGTTCCAGGGTTGAAAAGATCCAAATGATTCGAGTGAAGGCATATGGTATTTATGGTATGTTTAAAAACACAGTGGCACACTTCCTGTATTACCACATGACATCACAAGGTGGAGCCTTTCCAGTTTGAGAGAAGAAGAAATCTAAATATGAAGAGTTTGTGTGTTACATTTGCGTGAATGAAACAAAAACAACTCCAGGTATGTTTATGATGAGGAAACAACATTATAACACAGATCAGAAAATAGTGTAATATTGGCCCTTTAATCATTTAGTGATTAGTCAGATATATATAGTAGTATGTAGTAGTATACAGCTCTGGAAAAATATAAGAGACCACTGCAAAATTATCAATTTTTCTGATTTTACTACTTATAGGTATGTGTTTGGGTAAAAGGAACATTTTGTTTGAGTCTATAAACTACTGACAACATTTCCCCCAAATTCCAAATAATAATAATTAAAAAAAAACAAAAAAAACATTTTATTAATATAGCGCTTTTCAAGACACTCAAAGACGCTTCACAAATCATAAAAGAATAAAATATCATAAAATTTACAACATAAAGTCAAACATTTAAAATATCACAAAATTTACAATATAAAATCAAACATTAAAAGCAATTTTAAACAGGTGGGTTTTGAAATATTATCGTTTAGAGCATTTATTTGCAGAAAATGACAAATGGTCAAAATAACAAAAAATATGCATGTTTTCAGACCTCAAACAATGCAAAGAAACAAGATCAGATTAATTTTAAAACAACATAATACTAATGTTTAGTTCAGAAATCAATATTTGATGCAATAACTCTTATTTTTCATCACAGCTTTCATGCATCTTGGCATGCTCTCCACAAGTCTTTCACATTGTTCTTAGGTGACTTTATTCCACTCCTGGTGCAAGAACTGAAGTAGCTCAGCTTTGTATTTGTGTTGGAATTCAACAGACGCTGGAATGGAATGGCTGTAATACATGTAGAGATGCTGATTTCAGAAAAAAGTACAGTGTGCTCCTATTTTTTTTCCAGAGCTGTATATAGTCAGATGTAATTGCAACTAAAAAAAAAAAAAAGTCAGAACATAATAGGCCAAAATAGATCATTTCAAGTTAGTCTGTATGGTCTATATTTGTTTTTTTTCCCATCTGAATGTTTATATTACTTTATCATTCATTAAGATTATAATAATATTTTAATATATCCAGGTAAACTTGTCCCACTTTCATGACACATCTAATCTTGACTAAAAATGTTCAGTCACTACAGGGAGCTACATTTAAATGGTCTCTATATTAAAATGGTTGCACCCCCTTAGCTCCTCCAACCAAAAATGTCTGGTGCCACCTCTGATGTAAACAATATGAATGAAAGTGTAAAGATAACCCTTGGCATGGTCTCAATAACCATGAAAATTTTTTGACATTGTGAGATCCCTAGTTATATGAAAATGGAAAAGAAGGACACCCATACCAGAAATGGTCTGTGGCATATAACTATTTCTCTGCAATATTCTAGTATTTTGTCCTTATAACAGACTTCCTTATAATACAAAATAACAGATAATAGAATAATAGATAAAACACTATTGGACTTCTTTGCCGTGGTAAGGCTTTCAAAGTACACCAGCCCATTTTCTTGCATCAGTATCTTCTCATCCCACATTACCCGACACATGGATTGAGCATATGTAGTGATGAATCAGAGCAGTTTGCTGTAGTCAGTGTTCCAAGCCCGGGCCTTTTTCGAGAAGCTTATGGGAGAACTGGTGTGTATCATGTTTAGTAAGCTCTCTCATTATATTAGACCCTGGGGAGAAGGGCCCTTTTCGCTCCATACTATCAAAGCCACCACAGCACTGGCTTTAGAGGACAGAGAGGAGCGCACCTAAAGTAGCACTCATCACCTTCTCTCTACGGGAGCCTGCCAACACTAGCCTTTTTGATCAGACTTCGTTGCTACGCCAGCATTTGACAGGTATACGAGGCTATAGTTGGGGAAATAAATAGCTCGATTTGCATAATGCATCCCCAACAAATTCCAATACCTCTTGCCTGAGCCCATATCATTCTCCCTAGGCCAAGCAGACAATTACCTAAACACGATATTTACCTCTATGCCGCTGGGAGCAACTTCTATTTATATGCGGAAACTTCTTGTATTTTTAAAAGCACTGAATAGCTGTTATTGTCCACCCAAAGTGTATTTTCACTCTTGTCAGCAATCATAATTCAGCAGTGACAAACCGTGCTTACCTCCGCGAGTCAGAGGAGCCATATTGATTCATTTGGAGGCAGGCGATGTCGCTGTAAACAGGCTAGTCTTACATAAAAGCTGGCTCTTCAATGCCCCGTTCGAACGATTTAGCTTTCTGCCTCGTGGCAATGAATAAGTAAATAGATAAATTGGACACAATGGCAAGAGCTGATCCACTGGTGCAAACAAATACAGTGTAGGGAAGAGAGAAAGGGAGGATCCTGGATGGGAGTATTTGGACTGAATGTTGAGACAGATTTAAGATTACACAACAGTGACTTTTTAATCATGGTCACGTATCGACTCATTTCAGACTCAATAAACATGTTTGAGGGCCCGGACATAGTGATAATGTACCACAGCACCACCTAGCCGCCTGGCATGCATACCCAATCGAATTCCATGCACTTTTGCGTCACCGTATACACGCAGATTTCCTCCCGAAAACGCTCGTCTAAACGCGGAATAAAAAGTGAAGACATGACGCCACTTTTGCGTCTTCTGTTCAGACTGTCATCATATAAACGTAGCCTTGATTTACTGTTGCAAAATACTTGCAAAACTGACCAAAATATCAATGTTGTACTTCCAGTGCCAAGCTGTGAAATCATTTGTTTTATGGTGTGACAATCCTGGATTTGATTCCCGGACCAGACACTCAAGTTGCAATAGCCCACTAAAATTGTTTTCAAATTGATTTTCATGATATAAAAAGCTTGATAGGCTGCTCAAAAGTTATTTCAATACTACATTTGAAAAAAATAAAATAAAATAGAAAACCATTTTTCATACAATAATATGTAATCTTTAATTCAACCATGTGGTCTTTTCATAGTTATGCTATAGACCCAAACTGTTGTAGAATAAATTGCAGTAGTCCGAGAGTTGAAGTGAAGTTTATTTAGCATCAGTACATGACCCAGCACCTGGAGATTTGAACTCTCAAGACACTGTGATAGTGTTGTCCAGTCCAGTGTAGTGCAGTCCAGTCTGGCGATGCTCCCATTGTAGGAAGTATTATACCTCTGATGACATAGACCAAGATAACAAGGACTGAGCTGGCACTGTGCCATTAGTACAGCACAGAAATTGAATATCTCTAACACAAACCATTTTAAAAATTATAGTTTCTCCATGTCTTTATAGGTCTGGATGAACTACACTGTAAATTTATCTGATCTGGCCAAGATTTTAAAACTTAAATCAAGTTATTCATCCTGTTTTCAGATTTATTATCAACTTACGAGTTCTGAGACTACTTCATTCTAGTCTAGAGGGAGTTTATTTTAAGGGAACTTGTCAAGTAAAATGATCTTGCTGCATGGACAGATAATTTCACTACTTTTAAGTAATTTTCTGATAGATTTAAGTGTTTATATCTTATATTTTGGCCAAGCTTTTTTGCAGTGTAGTGTCCCCTACAACTGGGTCATTTTGGTCCAAGCAATTGTGATCTATGCAGTTTATTGTTCATTGTATTTATAATTAATACTCCAACCAAGTGTGAGACTGATTTTGAGTAATTATGACTTACATTCTTCTTCCTTGTCTTTAGCATGGTGGTAGTGTGCTGACACAGGAGGCTAACCTGGCCATCATCAGTCTTGTCCCTGCCTTCACCTGCTCCTTCTCTCCAACCTCTGTGACCTTTTGTCATCCTTCTGGTGATTAATTTCTACTTTGACTTCCCACTTATAACCTTTAGGGCAATTATCATGGGAATGACCACTTTCCTGAATACTAGCCAGTCCCATTCACCTCTTACCAGGTCCTCACCATCTCCATCCCCACTCCACTCCCCACTCGCTTCAGCCCCCCCAACCAGCTCCAGTGAACGCAATAAGACCATGGGGGGCTCGGGTACAACTACATGTGTCTGGATTACTGCAATTCACTGCAACCTTGAGCAGACCTTGCAGACTGTTTTCCCATCGCGCTGTATGGCTTATGAGGTAGTATCAATATTGCTTAGGAGCCAGATGTATGGTTCTAGGGTGGATAAGGTAAAAAAAAAAAAAATCCGTTGAGAGTTGTGGAATTAAAAAACATATTTTTTAAATTATTTTCTTTGATGAATCCTTGAAAACCACAGCTGTGTTTCCGTTCCCTTGTAGGACATTAATTCATTGACATTTTGCAAAGATGGAAATTATCAGGGTGGTAAAGAGAGGGTTGCTGATTGCCTGCAGTGTTCAGACTAATGGGTAACACAGTGAAATATAGTTTTTCTTGGTTATTTTAGCTTTTTTCATGGTAGATTTAAGTGGGATTTTTTAAATTTATCTCTGTTTAGCATTAGACCCCCATTTAGTAAGCAGACATCCATTCATGTGAACCATCCATAGCAAGGTGTTTTTTGTCCCTTGACAGAAAATCTGTCCTTAAAGGGACAGTGTGTAAGATTTTTACCCATTAATTACATAAATTGAAGATACCCATTCAAAAATACATTGTTTTCCAAGCCTTTTCACTTCCATCATGAAATCAAAGTATTCTTTTGGACTTAGATATAGTCACATAAAAGGGGGATCTTCCCCATATTAGAGGCAGCCATTTTGAATACGAGAGCCGCAGAAGGACATTTGGGCTCATCCTTTGCCTAGGCTCCTGCTAGCGCCTGCTCAGCCGCGCTGCCTGAGGGAGCGAAGGAGCGAAGGAGAGAAAGGGAAGGGGAGGGGGGAGGGGGGAGCCTCGTGTTTTTTTGATAAACAAGACAGGCTGCTGTATCACACGTCATAATAACACGTGTTTTGGACTAAATTGTTTTACTGGATTTTATTCGCTGGATCCTTACGGACAGATTGAGAGCAAGTTTATGGTGAAATACAGAGTTTGACCTGTCCAGAGCCTTCAAAGGTAAGCTAAGTAACAAACCTCGTTTTGTGCTTTTCTGTATAAAAGCCCCATGTGCTCGGGGAGTGATTGTTGTGCAGGGAAATGAATTGCATAGTCAAAAAGAGGAGACTGTAAGGTTTCATTTGATGTGTAGAGTGTCATGCTACACGATCAGGAATGTGTGTTTTCATGCGTTTTTCATGCGTTTTATTTATACCGTAGTTGTCGGCGAGAACTCGCACAGCGCCAGGTGCGCGCGGCTACGCGAGCTGTCTGCGTTACGGCGCGCCCGGGTGACCCTCGAGGTCTGCCGTAGCCAAAAGAGGAAGTGGAATAGCTACTGTCCACCTATGCGCCACGAATCCTACACACTGTACCTTTAAAACTGGGGTATCTAAATTTTTATTTTTATTTTTTTTGTAAATGGGTATCTTTCCTCCTGAGAGTACACTTTGAAAGTGCTCTATTTGCATCCAGCCTAATAATAAACACTCTATCTATCGTAAACTGAGAAGTGAGCCATAAGCAGCGTTAGGATTTTGAGCTTTGGCAGTCTGCCCAGTTTCACTTTGACGTATAATAAAAGCTGTTTTAAAGCTGTGCATGCACCTGAAAATTAATCCAAGTTAATATTAATCATTTTGCCAAAGGGCTTGTGAGATCTAAAAACCTATACTAAACCAGGACTAAGAGATACAATTCAAGGGGGAAGCCAGGTTAAGACAGGTTTTGTTTTAAGGTTCGATTACACAAAATGGATTCTTGTGAGCTTTAAACCATGTTAGCATGTTGTTACCTCATTAAAAAAAAAAAAAAAAACATTCCAGGTGTTGTGTTTGTTTAATTCACACATGTTCATTTGTCTGTCTACATCTCCAAAGCTCAAAATGCTCTGTTCCATCTTAGACTTAGACTTAGGCTGCCTCCCATTACTCTGTCTTACCCCTTCCCCTTTATCTACCCCTTTATCTTGCCCCTCGATACCGAGCTGTTTGCGTCATCATCCCTTGCCTCTACCTGGCTGCTACGTCTACAGAGGTGAGAACAATTGACGCAAACATACGTAAACAAATGTCAAGGATTATCGGGTACCTCAGCTCGACAAAAAAACTAGCTTGTTTATTGTCATTGTCGGACGCGCCTCCCGGCAGCTAGATATAAGCAGGGTCTAACCAGTACAATAACCAGAGCTGACGAAGCCTCTCGGATGAGCGGCGAAACGTTTTCAACCAAACAAACTTTGTCCAGTTGACAAATTGAACTTCTCCTTTGATCATAGCTTGTTTATACATGAACATTTGTGACTGACCGCTGGATTTCAGGAGACGTAGGCTCCCATAGGCGTTTTGAGTAAGTAATAAAATATGTAATAAAATACCACGGTACAGGTATTTAAGGAGTATTTCACAGGAGGTAATATAGCATAGTATAATATACTATGCTTTCAATAAATAAATAACAATAAATAAATACATGCCATATATATATATATATATATATACAGTATATATATATATATATATATATATATATATATATATATACAGTGGTACCTCACCGTACGAAATTAATTCGTTCCAGAAGTGGTTTCGTAACGTGAATTTTTCGTAAGTTGAGTAGCTATTTCAATGGAAAAAGCCTGATTCGTTCCAAGGCCCCGTTCCAAGTTTTTTTTTATAGTGTAACTTTTTTTTATAGTGTAACACTGTGTTCTGGGTCCTGATTGGCTAAGAGACTGTAGACCCAAGACTAAACGTGGACTAAACCAGGTCTAAACAAGGTCTATACCTGGACTGGACCAGGAGTAAACCTGGACTAAACCAGGACTGGACCAGGTGGATTAAAGCGCCGCGTGCGGGTCTATTTCCTGGTTTCTCACAAGTCTCACTAGGCCGGAGAAGACAGCCTCGTGTGCGTGCCCAATGTGGGCGGAAGTACCTGATGTGGGCTCTGATCTGCTCCTATGAAAGCGACAGTGATAACCAAGCAGCGTAGTGGTCTAATTATTGAGATGGAAAGGTTATTGGTGCTTTGGTTGGAAGATCAAAGTCAAAATCCGACTTACGACGAAATTCGGGTTACGACGCGTCTTAAGAACAGATCAACGTCGTAACCCGAGGAGAGGACCCCCTGTATATATATATATATATATATATATATATATATATATATATATATATATATATATATATATATATATATATATATAATTTTCTTGATCGCAACTAATCTCAGAAATTTCATAGTTAATTGCGATTAATCGTGATTTATTTTGCATGTTTAAAATTGATATCTTGCAGTAAGACCGTTCGAATCTAAAGTTAAACTCACAATGCAAAGTATTCCTCACCATTTTTTTTATTTAAAAAAAGTGCAGAGAAAGGAAAAAGTAACAATGAACCAGTAATAGTGCTTACTTTGAGAAATTGTAAATAAATTATTGAAGCCCGCTCGAGCTGCCTAGGGATGCGTAGAAGGAACAAAATACTAGCAAACTCAAAATAGCGCGTTTAACCAACAATGAGTTTAATTAATACAACCAAATGAGCTGCATATGGATGGTAGAATTGCGGAAAATGCTGGCAAACTCTGATCGCGATTAAAAAAATTGTTCGCGATTAAAACTCTATCGCGATTAATCGCGATTAACGTGTTAATATTCCCAGCCCTAATATATATATATATATATATATATATATATATATATATATATATATATATATATATATATATATATGTGTGTGTGTCTAGCCTAAGAGTGGGCGAGACATCGACTCACTGATCCACACCACCAGGATCTACAGCACAGACACTGGAATGTCATTCGGGCTTGATAAATGTAGTAGGATGGTGACCAAGCGAGGGAAGGTAGGCCACACAGAGGGGGTCTCACTCCCAGAGGGAACAATAACAGACATTGAGGACAATTACAAGTACCTTGGTATTTCACAAGCAAATGGCAACCTTGAAGAGGCAACAAGGAAAGCGGCTACAGCCAAATACCTGCAACGAGTAAGGCAAGTCCTAAGAAGTCAGCTCAATGGCAAGAACAAGGCCCAGGCAATAAACAGCTATGCCCTGCCAGTGATCAGATACCCAGCAGGAATCATAAGCTGGCCAAAGGAGGAGATACAGACCACAGACGTTAAGACACGAAAGCTCCTGACCATGCATGGAGGGTTCCATCCCAAATCCAGCACCCTGAGACTATACACAAGCCGGAAGTAAGGAGGCCGAGGACTAGTGAGTGTGGGAACCACTGTCCAGGATGAAACATCCAAAATCCATAAGTACATCAAGGACAAGGCCCCGACAGATGATGTGCTCAAGGAATACCTCAGACAGTGGAGTGCAGAGGAAGAGGTGCTGGAGGGACCATCATGGCAGGACAAACCCCTTCATGGGGCGTACCACCGAAACATAACTGAAGTGGCTAATATCAAGAAATCCTACCAATGGCTGGAGAGGGCTGGTCTGAAGGACAGCACAGAGGCCCTCATCCTGGCTGCACAGGAGCAGGCCTTGAGCACCCGAGCAATAGAGGCCCAGATCTACCACACCAGACAAGACCCAAGGTGTAGGCTGTGCAAAGAGGCTCCTGAGACAGTCCAGCACATAACTGCAGGGTGTAAGATGCTGGCAGGGAAAGCATACATGGAGCGACACAACCAAGTGGCGGGCATAGTGTACAGAAACATCTGTGCAGAGTACGGGCTGGAGACCCCAAGGTCAAGGTGGGAAACACCTCCGAAGGTTGCGGAGAGTGACCGAGCCAAGATCCTGTGGGACTTCCAGACACAGACTGACAGAATGGTGATGGCGAACCAACCAGACATAGTGGTGGTGGATAAGCAACAGAACAAAGCCGTGGTGGTGGACATTGCAATACCAAGCGATGGTAACATCAGGAAAAAGGAACACGAGAAACTAGAGAAAAAACAGAAATACCAGAAATAATCTCTTTGTTTTCCAAATTACTCTGGCGACTAGTTTAGCCTCCCTATTCAAGCCTAAAGACCCTCTCCACCCCTCTGCCCTGGATCGTCTGCCCTAATGTTTCTTTGTCTGTTTTTGACTTGGTTTGAGAATCGAATTATAAATGGGAGACAAGTTATGTCTACAGTAACTCCCCCATTTCTGTTTAACGACGGATTCTCTTTTTTGACAAAAATGGCCTCTTTAACCCCCCTCTCAAACCAGTTTTGTTCCCTGGCTAAGATCTGAACCTCACTGTCCTCAAAAGAATGGCCTGTGGCTTCTAGGTGAAGATGTATGGCAGATGACAGTCCACTCTGGCACGCCCGCCTGTGTTGGTACATCCTCTTGTGAAGTGGCTGTTTGGTTTCCCCAATGTAGCGCTCACTAGCCCTAAAAGTGGCTTACTGATATTGTTTCCCTGAGCAAGATACTATTTGCATGTGAGTGCGTGGCAGGGAGCGGTTTGAGTGGCTATAGGCAAAAATTGGCGCCCCAGCTTCAAGTACCCTCGGGCAGTTCTGGCAGTGGGTTTGGAAATATTCACACCACTGTGGTTAGAGAACTATAGGTCTATAGAAAGGAGTTCAATCCCCCACTGCTCCACTCACTGACAGCTCCTGGCACTATCTGAGCCAGCAGTAAGAATGTTGATCAGTGTAATCCACAGTCCCCTTCCAGCCAGCCCCATCTATTCATTCTTAATTTGTATTGAAGAGTAATTAAACTCTCAATAAAGCTTTCCTCGACATTACACACCCAGGCTGCGTCACCAACTGATTCTGCTTCTTTCTTCTGCCAAGCATTTTCAGTAGATTTTCCAAGTTCATTTAGCTGATAAATATTGCATGCACACCTCATCTATAGTCTGATGAGATGTGCAATTATAAACATTGTCAATTATTAATAACTGTATTGGAATAAGTTTGTCATACATTTTTACCATCAGTATAGAAGTCCAAAACTGTTTTCCCAATGTAGAGCATACAGACTTTATTTCTGTGTTTATTTTTGATTATAATTAGCTGCCCAACCATGCGTTTTTATTAAAGCATTCTGGAATTGCGTCCATACAGTTAAAAGCCTCTCATCAATTGTCAAGGCTTACATAATGTAAATGGATGTTTATGCCAATTATCAGCATGCCTTGAGCCTATAGTGGTTTATTACACAATGGCCTATATGCTTGAGTGAGTCTTTTTTTTAATTTTAAATAGTGTTTGCTCAGTATCCATGGTGACACTGGGCCATGTATTGGAGTGGTCCAGTTATAACGAAAAGACTATAGTTTCAGACAGTGCTTTTGTGTGTCCAAATAGTGCTATATAAATAAAATACATTATTATTCTTATTATTATCATCAGTAATCAACAAACAATTCTCTCATACATAAAATTACTGTCATTCGCATTACAACAGTTTTTTCAGTTAGTCACTCTCAATTTTACAGGACCACAAATCATCTTGTCATCTTTACAGGACCACAAATCATCACGGGCTCCTGAAAATGTGCTGCTTAAATCCATTTGGTATTTTTTCTTGAGTTTTCAGACTATTTTAAAACATTTTTGCCAGTTATTGCAAATGTGTGGGGCGGCAGTAGCTCAATTGGTAGAGCATATGCCTCGTGATCCAGGTGTTGGTGGTTCGAATCCCGCTCTTGACGGGTTGACCGCATGTGATCCCAGCTCCCACAGATGCCGTTGTGTCCTTGGGCAAGACACTTAACCCCACCTCGCCCCCAGTGTCTGTGGACACTGGTAGCCCCCATGGCAGAAGATACATCAAGGCCTGTTGTGACGTGAGCCGTCCTCCTGTGGACCCACCACCCGCGGAGGGATTCATGGGGGTTGGTGCATTGTGTTCTGGGCAGCAGAACACTGCTTGGACTGCTGCCCCCGTGACCCAGAAAATGGAAAAGCGGAAGAAAATGAATGAATGAATGCAAATGTGTGCATTGTGTCACCATGGTAACGGTTGAACATTCCACCCATAGAGGTACACCAACGTGATGTCACTGCAAAGTATAGAGAGAGAGAGAGCCTTTATTGTCTCCCTTGGGAGAAATTTGTCCTCTGCATTTAACCCATCCTGTTATTAGGAGCAGTGGGCTGCACGTTACTGCGCCCGGGGACCATCTCCATGATCTTCTTGCTTCGGCTTGGTCAGGACATCAGCTGGAGAATCCTCCCACAGGTGGCTCACGTCACAACGGGCCTTGATGTTTCTTCTGCCATGGGGGCCAAGTGTCTTGCCCAAGGACACAACAGCAGCTTCGGCTTGGTCAGGACCTCAGCTGGAGAATCCTCCCACAGGTGGCTCACGTCACAACGGGCCTTGATGTTTCTTCTGCCAAGTGTCTTGCCCAAGGACACAACAGCAGCGCTCATCTGTGGGAGCTGGGATCACACATGGTCCACCCGTCAAGAGCGGGATTCGAACCGCCAACCGCCAACTGGATCACGAGGCATATGCTCTACCAACTGAGCTACTGCCGCCCCAGTATCAATACCTAATGTGCAGAAGGTTCGCATCTACACAGATCTGAACTTGCAATACTTTCTCAGTGTCAGACGCTGCACCAGAAAAGTTACAGTGCACTTTTTTTTTTTTTTTTAACTAAAAGCATTTTTCACAATTTGGATTCATTAATATCCTTTTATAACCTCATCTGACATCTTTAATACTTCTGTACTGTATAAATTGTAGATTTCTAGCAACAGAGCAATCTCCAAATATCTATCTGCTGAAACAGCCCTACCTCCTGGTGCATTCTGCGCTCCTGCTGCCTCGGCACAATTAATGATCTTGCTTACAACATTAGCGCCACACAATCATGAAAAATCACTGAGAAACAAGCAGTCCCCAGACATACCCAGCTCTATTCATCTTGGACTTTTTGCTCAGTGCTTGTGTCAAATTCAGTCTCTGCATGTTCCCAAACCCACTCTCTTTTGGGGGTCATGCAAATCGAATACCTGCGTCTGTGGAGCAGGAGCAGTCTGTTTGAAGATAAATATGTCTGAGTCTCAGAATACGGTGCATCCTGAGTTCTGTCATGCATAAACCAGGTGTAATGCCCACAAATGTGGGTCAAGTGGAGTATTTGTATGTTACTTCAAAATAGATAGGATTCAAATGCAGTTTTTCACATTTGCAGATACACCAGTAATGAGGGACTTTTTGAATGCATTTTCTTCTGCCATTATCTGATTTTATTCCCGAGATTGATATTAATTGGATGAGTACCCATTATGGCTTTGTGTTTCAATAGCTTTTGTGAACTGTGTCTTTTAAAATGTAAAATAGCTTTGTGATATGTAAAGCAGTTTTGAGAAACCTTGAGGCCTATTTGTTTATCATTATGCTGAGAGAAAACAGAAAGTAGTTTTACTCTTGTATTATTTTGTTGTTCAATAACAACATTTTATACATGTCAGATTTTAACAATTTAAGATCCTTAAGAACAGCAATTTTGTTATTTCCCCCAAAATACCAGTGTAATGTTTTATTTCTTGAACTCTCTACTATTTAATTGTTTGTCCCATACACTTTTCCAGGAACTCAAACTCACTTTGCCAAATTTAAGGTTTATTTATTGTAGCCTCAGCTGCCCAGAGATAGACCAGCAGGACTATACATAAGCAAGGTGGATGAAGTGCCAAAGAACGCACTGAAAGTATACTTAGAATTTAGCGATTCTTTTTGTCGCTTATGCCCCTACTGTCTGACGCTTTCTCCAGGACTTTTCTCAGGGCTGCATGTGTGGTAAGGTATATGCTCCTTGGACCAAAGCAGCCTAGAGGACACATCACATCACTACACCATCATGTGACACTTCTAAGGAAGGCTACAGGAAGTAGACGAAACATGTAAAGCAAGTAATCAGACTCTCCTGTCTGACAAAAAGAAGTTTATAACTGAAGACAGAATGAAGCTTTACCAAACACTGAAAGTATGTACTGGTCGGGCCTGGGATCTAACCGCCCACCTCTTCCAATCCCAACTTTTACTCTTTTGTTAAAACATTGTCTTCCTAAGTCATGAACTAAGACTTGAGGCAGGCAATTTTTGTCAAGAAAGAGAATCCTTCCTTGAACAGAAATGGAGGTCTCAGACATAATTTGTCTCCCATCTATAACTCTATCCTCAAACCTAAATCAATGCAAACAAAGAAAGCAATAGGGCTTTAGCCAGGTCAGGTCCAGAGGTGTGAAAACGCCCATTGTGGTCATGAATTGCTATGCTAACAAGACCTCACATAGAAACTGGAAATAAATAGGTGTGATTGTTTCATATTAATTTCATTGTAGTGAGCTCCTCCCTGCAGCTAGTTATAAGCAGTGTCCACCAGCACTCTAGCCAGAACTGAAGAAGCAGCTTGGATGAGCTGCGAAACGTATTCGACCAAGTAAACTTTGTCCAGTTGACAAATTGAATTTCTCCTTTTGCCATGGATTCTACCTGGACGACTGAGGGATTCTTCACACAACTAAGACTTGTGTGAAAGACAGTTTAAGTTAGAGCACTAGACTAGTGAATAGAGGAAATAAAAATAAAAAAGTCAGATACTTTGGTCAACAGTCAAAGCGATATGTTTGCCCACCAACTGTTAAAAACCACTGCTGTTTACCATTTGGCCTGTCTCTGCCTCACCACTCAGCAGGAAAGACTGCACATCAGAAAACCATTCTTCAAAGCTGGAGAGCATAAAAATTCAGATTTCAGAATGTGAGGTATAATATTGCTGCATAGCTCAATGTGATGGGGAACTCAGTCAGAGATTATCAGACACAAAAAGACGGTTTTAAGTGGCATAAAAGCAAAAATCATCAATCAACAGGCTGCTCTCCTTGGCAACGTGAATTACTACATTGCTGAGGGCCATCATCTGCTCCCATCTACAGCTCTGAGACATTTTAGAAGTGTGATTCGAAAGAGTTGAGTTTGCAGATGGAATATAAAGGATATATAAAGGATATAAAGCATTTACAACTTGTTTTTTATTTGCATCACTGACAATCATACACATTCGTTGGTCTCCCAGAAAATGATCAGGTAAACACAAGACTTTAATCCCAGTTGTCCACCATTTGCCTGTGGACCAGATAAAAGACTGTGTTCATTCACAAAAACAGATAAGTGCCATTTTAAAAAGTGAGAGGCTTTCAATTTACTCTTTGTATAGACATGTTTTCAAAATGTATGTAATCTAAATATAATCCCACCCCCCCTTGAAAAAAAATCCACAATACAAAACATACTTATTGCCAATTTTTCAAAATGGAGATATCTGTTTTTGCGATTGAACTCACAAGAATGATAGTTGAAATTAAAAGATTGTTCTTAAAAAAAAGAAAAAAGAAAGAAAGAAAGAAAAGAAAAGTGGTCTAAAACCCTAAATCAGTGCCATTCTGAAAGATAATTAATTTAATTTACATTAACGCTAATGCTCCGTGGGTAAGAGTCCCAGTGTCTTATAAACAGAACATATGACCTTCAGTGTAAACAAAAGCAGTGCCTGGAAAATCAATGATGCACATGGATGATGACATTGGGCAGCTCATGTTCTGACCACAAAAGCCATCTTCAAACAGACTATACACATGGTCACTTGGAGCCTCTGTAAACAATAAATGTAAGTAAGTATCTAAGGACTGGTGGAGTTCTAGCAGAGAACAAGGGGATGTGCCTCAGTATATGCAGTGCTCTTATCTAAAACCCCACTCTGTCTAAGTGCATTATCACTATTCAAGTCTCAAACAAGCTGCTGGTTTGACTTTATCTGTAACCTCTTATGTAGTGTACAGTAAATAAACCATGTGATGCTTCTCGAGTACAGTGTATTCTGGCCTTCCTGATAACCAAAACCAAATCTAAACAAAAGACCTAATAGAAGTATTGCTGCTATATGTGCATTCTATGCAAGCATAGAAATCATAAACATATGAAGCCTATTCATTATATAGAGTAGATATCTGAGTGGTCTGCTCTGACCACAACATTAGTTCATATACTGTACATTTTATATTTATACATCTATGTACATGCACATTTTGTACAATTCTTTATGTTTTCTTTTGTCATTTGATATGTTTCAATAAAATATTCTGTTGTCCTTCAAATGGACAATGTACAAAAAGCACATATATGAACCCCCTTTTGGGGCAGTTTTGAAATTCACAGCAGTGACACAAATCAAAGAACAAAGTGACAATATGCAGTATATCCACCCAATGCTTTTCAGAAAGCATTGGCACCTGTACACTTTACAGTAGTTGTCAGGCGTAAAATATGAGTTCTGGGATCTGTCCACCCTGCACCCCCGTCCCATTAGTGCTGTCCGAGGAGCACTGAAACTGGAATGTGACCTTCCCACACTGCACCTCTGTCATGCCCTCCTGCCCAAAGTAACTTAGCTCGTTCCCGTCCAGCACTACACTGGCTGTGTAGAAGGTGTCCGGCTCTATCTGAACAGGATACTCAAACCAGACAGGGAATGTGTTACTGGAGCCATCTGAGAAGTATTTACTGAGATTTTGTCCCAAAAGAACTCCCTGTCTCTTCAGTTCGATCTTTGCACTGTACTCGGCTGATCCACAGCTGGAGCCGTACAGGCCAAAGCCTGCGATGAACACTCTCTTGTCCACAGCAAACTGTATGCTGTCACAGCGGCCACGGTACCTCCACTGGTTGCTCCTGTAGGCACACGACTGAAACCTGTGGCAGCGCTGAGGTGCCAGGCCTTTCCTCGGCTGACTCACAAACTGCAGCTCTGGCTTCTTGGCGGCAGTGTACCAAAGGAAGATGTCATTGGTCTCATTAAGAGTCAACACGCCTGATTGCGCTGCACTGTTGGCAAAGTCATCCAGCGCCATGGCGGGCACTCGGATAAGGTACATGGCCTTGCCCAGTACCTTGCGCTTGTTGTCTGTGGAGGAGGTAATCTCCTGTCTTTGGCACTCGGCCTCTGCCCAGCTGAGCGCTGCCTCAAACACCACAATTTCTTTGGCGTTGAGCGTCTCTCGCTGCAGGATGCTCTCCAGAGTCTGGGAGTCTATGTCACAGAAGCCCTCTGAGCGCAGAGCCAACTCAGCCTGAGCATCGATCACCTCCCAGCACCTCTGTGTCAGCTCGGGCTCCTCAAACAGACAGCTCTGGGACAAAAGCACACATGCGTTCTTGGCACTCAGGCTGGTCTCCAGGAAATTGACACAGGAGCGTGCCAGGTGAGGCACGATGTACTTCTTAGCAGCGTACAGCGTGGCCAGCACTGTGTCTGCACTAAGGTCAATCTCGTCACAGTAAATGTACCTGTGGAACAGTGACACTAATATGAGCACATGAACAATGAAGGAGCTAAAACAGTTTGAACAAACTTACTTTAACATGGCCAGGAAAGCGGCTGGTTCCACATCTGGAATACGGATTTCATCCTCATTTTCTGCCAGCTCTCCATAAAACATGGCATGAAACACTGAGCTGCCCACAGCCAAAACATACTGTTGGGAGACAGACAAAGAGCTTGAGAAAATCCATGCTTTAAATAGGAACTGTAAAAATCACATTACTTAGTGCACATGTTTTGTGTCAGCTTTGTGTCTCCAACAAAAGATTAACCTTTTTTGTTTCACTGTTCTAATCATAGAGTCAAACCTGTTGAGTTTGTTGCACAATTGGAGTCAACCCATTTTTAAAATAATTCAATGCTGCCAGCACAAGAAGATAGCAATCACATTAATTAAAAGAGGAACTTCTAATATAGAACAAAATAGATTACACATGCACATAGATTGCACATGCTCAATTTGCTCAAATAATGACTTATCTCATATGATGAAACCAAGTGCAAAACTGGGTTTTCAGGAAGTAATACATGTATGAATAGCTACTCGAAGGCTTTTCCTGTTGTAGTCTTTTCTTGAGCAGGTTGGTCTGTGCACAATGCTGTGTAGGTGGGTCTGTGGGCGGTATATATTTTCTCATGGAGATTCGGCAGATAATGAATCCTGCTGAAATGTAAAATAAATTTAAAATGCAAATCACACTTGTGATTTCCCAGTTCTATTTATCCTTTATTATCCTTCATACAGTCACAGTTGCTTATTTAATGTATAGTAAGAGTGCCATATATTTATGTGCATTAGAATATGATCATTTCCACCTTCCTAATCATTTTACAGATGTCCACATAAATTACTACTATTATCCAGAGGCTGCATCCGCCATATTGAATAGGTATAACTTGGTGAATTAAATCTTAATGCAGGTCTGAATCCCAGCCAAATGGCCATAATAAAGGCGGCTGCACTAAATACCATTATATGTCTAAGGAGAGAGTGAAGTTTAGTGTTCTCCTTAGTGCATTCACTACAGCAATTTCAAAATTACAACCTTGAAATGACAATGACTGTGAGCACAGCTTTTTATGGTATTTCCAGGCAACAGAACAAAAGAAAAAAAATGTATATGCTGAAAAAAGTGCACAACTGTAACATATTGCTGACTTTTGTAATTGGTTTACAAATGTTAGCGTCAGTTTGGTTATATCAGACATTTTTTCCCTTTCCATTGGCCAACTGTAATAGAGTTGTTCCTCTTATATTGTAGAAAATACATGAGATAAAACCTTCTTTCTCTTTTGCAAGGAAAGTGGATGGCACTAACTCTCCAGGCTATCTGCAAATTGCACTAAAGCCATCAATTACACACAGTACATTTGGGCTCTCATAAATAGAGATAGGAGATGACATTGGCAGGACCTCTGATAGTGGAGACCTGACAGACAAATCTATTTCCATTGCAGCCTAATGACTAAATTGTAATGTGAATGATAAAATCCCATTCAAATGCATGACAGATGATTAATGCTTTCTATAATGAACCTATTATAATGTGTATAGAGGAAATACAGCCAGGCCACATACAGGAAGGCAGTTAACATTTACGGCCAAATTCTTGCAATTATAATAATAACAGCAGCCATTTACACAATCCATGCAATGTGTCATTTCCTTTCAAAAGCTAAGTATACTATGATGTATGGCTTTTCTGGGAGGGCTGCTGGTGGTGATTTGGATTATAAAGTTTAGTAATTGCAGAGCAGTGTTTGAAAGGCGAAATAGACAAAAGCAGTCCATTCTGAATGAGATATGACTGCGGAGAGGAGGATATCCCTTCCTCTGTCTCTCCTTCAGCCTCATTTACATAAATAATTGAAGTCTGTCTCAAACAGAAAGACAGACACATGGTGCGGAAGTGAGTGCACAAAGCGGTCGACTCCCAATATGGCTGGCAATGGCAAGAATTATTCTTCTGCCGATATGAGACTAACTATACAATAATTCCACTTGTGTGTTCATTTCCTCCCTGTTTTTTTTTTTTTTTTTGTATTGTTGGAGAGATACTTACTCTGTGCCCGGGAAGTCGTTGCGTTCTTTCAGGCTGACCCACCACAAAGTGAACATCTGCCATCAGCTCATTGTTGAACATCACCGAGTTTCTATAAAGAAGGAGATAAGAAGGGACGTATTCAGTTATTCAAGAACACCAGTAGTAGTGCAGTTAAAGAATGTAACATGGGCAAAAGTGAATTTGTGACTGTTTCATCCGTTTTCATATCTATACAATGATGATGAAAGTGCTACTGAAATATATATATTTTTCCATTATATTATATTATGTTTTGACAAATATGACTTCAGTAATTGATGAGTAAATGTTGCCATTGAGCTAGCTACACACATATTATTGATTTAAACTTCAGATTATTTAAACTCGTAAATCTATATAAATGCCGGCACCAGAGACAATGAAGAGGATGGAAAATTCCCACTGTGAAAGACTGTGGCCAACAATAAAGTGTTGTTCATTTATTATTGAATGGTGGAACATGTCACCGTGCTGGGTAAACAGCCCATGATGTTCTGGAGGGACTACAAAGCCACACAGACGCACACGTTTAGCCGGACAGCTGGCCTCTTTTATTGATAAGCCAAAGTAAATATTGAGCTTTTCCACAGCGCTTTCACAGCACGTCAGCCTGTTGTACAGAAGAGAGTAGCCGGTGCCTGTCCTCTCTGTGCTGTCACAGTCTGCAGGAGAGAGGCTGTAAACACATAATCCTGGAGCAGAGGGAACACCCACTACACTCACAATGTACAACATCTATACAGCCCTGCACCGTGGTACACTTCACTTGTATCCTTGCGTTACTTTCACTTTTAAAACAGGCTTACTAAACTGAGGGTCTAATATACTTTTATGCATGCAGACGTACCTCTCTCGTATTGTAGAGTACAGTCCCTGCCAGTTGCAGTTGTGTATGGTGTTGTTGTTGTTGAGATTCTGCTGCTGGTACTGCTGCACAGTGGTGGTGGAGGAGGACTTTTTGGTTGGAAATATATCAGCTGCCATCTTCTTCTTCTTTTTGCTCCTCAGAGTGATGATCTCATAACAAACAGGGGGCAGCTTGGAGCTGCCACTGGAGTTCCCTTTTTTGGAGCTTTTACTGGACTTGCTCTTGACAGACTCTGGTAGCATTAAAAAGAAAGTCAGACATTTCATGTTCCTCGCCTTGGCATCCACCATGAGTGTGTTGAACTGCCGAGCAGTGGAGCATACAGAGATGGGCCGGTGAAAACAGCTCTACAAGACTTCAGCTGCACCAAAGCCTGCTCCTGTTAGAGGTGACACATCTCTGGAGTGTGTCCTGTTTTCACTCCTCCTGCTCCAAAAGCACTTTTCCTCAGTCTAAACTTTGACATGTGGTCGGAGATGCTGCTGGGGCTCCCATCCTGCTGTCCATGAGAGCTTTTCACATCACTTTACCTCCCCGCGCTCCTCTCTTCTTCTTCTCTCTCTCCTTCTCCCTGTGTGGAGCTCAGTGTGACAGCTGCAGATTTAGAGGTGCTGCAGTGGTCCTGAGGCAGGCTGCCCCCTCTCTCATCCCCCTCTTTGTGTCAGAGCTGCGCCTGTCCTCTGTCCGTGTGTCTCTGCAGCATCTGTCCTGTCTGCTCTGGTCCATGGAGGTCCGCACAGGCTGTGCTGATGCTGCCTGTTCTGCTGACTCCAGCGGCTGAATGAGAGCGCGCAGAGAGATAGACAGACCCCCACCCTCTCACTCAGCTTAGCTCTCTCTGCTCTGGCCAATCCCAGCCTCGCTGTGCTCTGATTGGTCCAATCCACCGGTGCAGCGCATACTTAAATATGTAATGGACAACGGCTCAATTAAAGTGACAGTCCTGCCCCATAAGGCTGATAAATCCATCATCACTCACAGTGTGTTACACCTGCAGCCATGGCAGGCAGTTTTCTCTACATTAAATCTTCATGTTATTATTCAAAAGGCCAATGCAAATGCACACAGCATATAAGGGCAGGATTTGCTTAATTCATACATTGTTTGAAAAGCATACATTTTCCTTAATGTAATTCTTTTTCATGGATTTATAGACACTTGAATTAACTTGTCATTGTTCCCTTGGCTGCTCTGATTGGTCCTATTATCTTTAAGCAGAGCAAAACTGTTTCATGGCATTTATCATCAATGCCGTTCTTTAATTAACATTGTGTTAATTAAAGAACGGCATTGATGATTAAATTAAAAAGTTAGTTTGTGGCAACATCTGTTTCTCTCTCCTCATTTCTCATCTGTGTCTCCAGAGTTGGCATCCTGTGTATTTTTGACTCACTTCAGAGAAAACATTTGGCACCCCATGCAACCAAGACATCAGGCAGTACCAGTGACCCATTAACATTTCAGATCCAAAATAAAGACTCAGGACTCAAAAAGGAACTTAACCAATATAACCCTACTAGTTTATTTTCAGGTCATTTTACCAACACAATCTCCGGCAATTCATGTAAAGCGCTTTTCACAACTTTCAGAGGCCATGATGGTAAAGCTAAAAACAACTATCACGTTGACATCACACCAGCAATACTTCCTGCTTCACGGACAATAAAAAAACATTTTTTTTTAAATAAATATAGCTGAAAGCAGCAATGTGGGGCCAAGCACCGAAGGTGCATGTAGGCCTCAGCATGTATTATTGTTTTGTCATGACAGCCAATCAAACGCTACATTATAAGCAGAAATGTCTGACAGGGTTTAAGAGGGTCTGACAGGGTCTAACAGAGTCTGACAGGGTCTAACAGGGTAGTTAGACCCTGTCAGACTCAGAAACAGGGTTTAACAGGGTCTAACAAGGTTTAACAGGGTCTGACAGGGTCTAATAAGGTTTGACAAGGTCTAACAGGGTCTGACAGGGTCTAACAGAGTCTGACAGGGTCTAACAAGGTCTAACAGGGTTTAACAGGGTCTAACAAGGTTT
This sequence comes from Paratrypauchen microcephalus, assembly GCA_036785185.1. Taxonomy (NCBI): domain Eukaryota; kingdom Metazoa; phylum Chordata; class Actinopteri; order Gobiiformes; family Gobiidae; genus Paratrypauchen; species Paratrypauchen microcephalus. The sequence continues at coordinate 9,257,400 of JAVJIX010000001.1, read as the reverse complement.
AACAGATCAAAGACACATCAAAGACAGATTAAAGGTAAATTTCTGAAAATTCCTGCAACTTTGACCTGCTGGTGGCACTAGACAGTTGGGGCTGGGGGCCTATAAATTGCTCTGGGTAATGAGGAGACTGGCTGGAATGTGCATGCAAAATTTCACAACTTTTTACCAGACGGTTCTAGGGGTTGCCATAGACTCCCATGGTCAGAGGAATAATGTATAATAAGAATCAGTAGAAACACTTTTTTTTTTTTTTTAATCTTTTAATATTACAAGGTACACAATAATACACACTTCAGGTACATAATAGTACATATTTCATCACCACAATAACATTCACAAAGCACTCAGAAGACACATCAGGGGATGCGGGTACGGGAATAAACACCACTGGGCACAAGGGCTAAGAGAAACAGGGGGGATGAAGAGGACCAAATGGATGAAGAAAGGGGCCTGGGGAGAGCAAAGGTAGAAACACTATGGTGCCTAGCACCTTTGGTGCTTGGCCCCAATTAGATGCAGATATCACACAGCTCATTTTGACGCTGCCTTTAAAATAAGTACTAAAATAAATTAATTTAATTTAATTAATTTATAGGTTACATGAAAAAAATGTGTGCAGCCTTTTTAAGCAAGGGCCCAACCAAAAGTAAGACAGGTCCATTTCAGGACAAAAAAACTAAAACTTTTTTTTTTTTTTTTTACAAACTAATTCATAAAAATATGCTTATCTTAACAAAGACTATTCCATGATCACAGTGGACTCCTTGTACCACTTGAAGAAAGGCCCTCAATCTGAGAAACACTGTCCAAACCTTTTTACCTCTTGTAGTATGTATTTTCCCATTGCTTTTCTTGTTAAGTCATCTCTTCAGGAGCTTATGCAGTGCTTTGAATGTATTACAGCCTTTGCACTATGTATAATGCATGGACTTCTTATGCTGTTCAGCTTGGCACTACGCTATTTTAAGTGCTGACACGATTTAGCTCTTTGCTTGAGGAGGAAATATTATGAAACGGTTCCCTTTTTAGTTATAATCTGTTTGTTCATTTTCCACTGACACCTAATGTGTTGTTTTTTGGAATTAAACCAGTTTTATAATGCTTTGAAAAGTACTCTAATGCAGGAGACGATGGTGTGTCATTGAAAAGGCCTTGCTTGAACTGTTGTCACTCTATTGATTTGGGCATAAAGCCTAATTAACTGTCTTGGGCTGAGAAGCGTTTGGCTACAAGGCCCCTTGATACAGTGCACTGTCGAACGAGGAGATTTGCTATGGTAACATTACCACCAGGCACCATACTCTCAAATTGCAGGCCACTAGAGATGTTTCCAAGGTAACCACATCCACAAGGAGCAGGAGCATCAGAAATGGAGAACCAAAAAAAAAAAAAAAAAAAAATCAGGTCTAAATTGATGCATACGAACAATACATTATCTATGAAGGGAATTTGAAAAAAGTTGGGGTGTAAATTATGAACAAATTGCAATGTTTTTTAATCACTATAAAACGGTTACATAAAAGAATACAGTGTTAAACCTGACATGTTTGATACGATTTAGCCACACATCTATGAAGAAATTGGGACATAGCTGAAAAAAAACAAACAAAACAAACAAAAACAAACAAAAAAACACAAAAAAAAAACAAAAAAACAAGTGTTAAAAGGGCTAAATGAACTACATAATTATTTAAAGAAATATAAATCCTACCATCATCATCAACAATATCTTATTATTTTTACAAACCCAGATGTTGTTTGATTCTTACATTTTGATTTTCAAGGTGGATTTTGTAACTTTTCCAGTGGAGGGGTTGCCACCTTCAGGTCTCCATGGAGATGTTATTGCACTGACTGGAATGTTCCACAGTATGTTATTAAACTGACCTACATTTATTCAGTCACATTTGTTTTGCTCAGAAATTCCTTAAAAACATGCATTCTTACTCTCAGCATGGACACCTCTCCACAGATCTCACCTGTAACAATCAAAACATATCCATGGAGACAAACAGGCAGACCCATCACCAGAAATGTTACATAGTACACCTTTAAGCAAAGAATGAGAGCAATTTTTTGCAGTGTCATGTACTGCACTGTGCACTGTATAACATAGTTTATTTTTGTTTATGTACAAAAACAGTCTATAGGCTGTGTTCTTTTTACTCTGGTCCTTTGAGCTCTTGGACTTGGCTCAGACCCACAAACCCAGCATCTATTGATCTTATGTTCTGAGTTTTCAACTAAAGCATATTTCCTCTACTGTCCTTAAGCTTTTTCTGTGCTAAAATTACTCTGCGAATCATTATGGTTCCAGGAGCTAGTTTTATTTGCTGGGATAATGTCAAATTATTTATGACACTGTAAAAAAGACAAACAAATGCCTATAGATTTTAATAAAGATATAGCTTACTATTGTCACAGATTGTTGGAGACTCAAGCTCTTTAGAGGTCTCGGATGGACTGAGCCACTCTGTCCCCATTAATAGCTTTAACTTTTTTCTTCCAGTTTCATTCCCTGAAGTATTTTTATTGTTTGTACTGCTTTTACTTTGAGTGCATCCTTGATTACGTCCCCATTGCACTGTGAATGAATTCGGGCTACATGGCGGCATTGTGTATGGGCCAAATCCTCCATGTAATTTCTTTTTTTAATTTGCACAAAATGATTAACCCATTATCCAAACAATCCAATATACTGTTGTATTTTGGTTTTAATTAATATTCTTTTTTTTTTTTGGGGGGGGGGCAACCCAAACCCAAACCTCACATTACCTCAGTGCTTTTCAAATAGTGGGGCGGGCCCCCCTGGGGGTGCCAGGGGGGGCACGTGTGACCCTGGGAAACATGCTTTTTTGCCATACTGTTCTAGAACGAAAGTGTAATTGCACATCAACAACAGTAGTTGGCAGTAGCGCTCTCGTTGTCGCTCTGGGGCAGGGTTTGGCGACCTTAAATACGCGATATACACACAGAACAGACTTGCCATCAGCAGAACATCCTCTGTCACAGAAAAAAACACGTTATATTCCACTGAGCTTTGAGTTTATGCAAATGGACCATGTGGTTTTTAAGTTTCGTTTCTGTAAAACGTAAACAAATGTGCACAAAGCTGCATTAAAAGCACATTAATATTTGAGTCCTCAGTGCAAAAAAAAGTGCAGTGTTTGTTGGAAGTTTCTTTCTTTTTTTGTTTTTAATGTTAATAAAAGGATACATTGTTATGCAGAGGTGTACTAATAATTTTCTAGACAAATAATACTATTAATAGTCGTGCGCAGGGAGGGGGGCGTGAAATTTTTTTTTCTTCCTAGGGGGGGCGTCATAGAAAATAATTGAGAAGCACTGCATTACCTAGACTTTTGTTTTCAGAAATCAAGAACAATTAAATCTTCTCCCAGCTTCTTGATTGTATTTAGTACTATTATTAACATGCACATGTAAACGTCAGTGGCGGAGCATCAAATCATACGGCTATGTCAAACCAATGTCTGACCCCACATGATAAATATGGTGTCTTTCTGTGTTAACCTGGATGTATCTCTGCTCTGTGTAATTGCATTTCTCTCCATTCATCAACACAAAACACAATCTTGCTTTTCACAAATCCACCGAGTGAGAGAAGGAGTAGTGTTGCTGATGCAGCGTCATTGCACCTTTGTCTCACACTTTACCTCAGACAGGTCCCAGATCATTATTATAAGGAAGCTAAATTACCTCAACAGCAACTTTGCCCAATTTGCTGACGATTCAAGATTATAATGTATCAAAAATCTTGCAAAAATAAAAACATCACATAATCCTGAAAAATAAAAATGTATAATTAAACTTTTGTGTTTGCGATATCTGCTTGAAGATGTTATTGCTTTGCTTGGAATATGCATGGTATGACTTTAGACATACAGTATATGTCTAGGATTTATTCATTACAGGTGTCTTTATTGCTCAAAAATACAATAATTCCTTCTGTAAATAGAGGCAACTCTCCACAGATCTGAACTGTAATGGAGCGTAGTGCTGTAACCTGCTTGTCTCTCTTGTGATAGGTTTAGGCTGTGTCCCATTACTCTGTCTTATCCCTTCTCTTTATATACGTCTTTGTCTTGCCCCTCGATAATGAGAGGGCCATGGGTACGAATGTTCCCCTAAGAAATGGAACACTTGATTCGATTACTGTTTGCGTCATCATCCCTTGCCTCTACCTGGCTGCTACGTCTACAGAGGCGACAACAATTGACGCAAACAAAGGTAAACAAATGTCAAGGATTATCGGGTACCTCAGCTCGACGAGAAAACTAGCTTGTTTATAGATGAAAGTTCGATGAAAACGATAACGTCGGCTAAACAGACATCACTACAATTACAACAACATCACTACAATTGTTGTTGTCGGATTGTCTACTGAATCCGACAACACCAACTGGACACAGTGACTAAACACAATAACTGGATGGCGAACTAACCCTTTCATCAGACTCTGGTAGGAACAGTCAGTTTCCCCCGCTTCTTGGATTAACACCTCTATTGGATTACATACACATTATCATTGGAATAACACAAACTTTGGACTGTTTATGGGAACCTGGAACTGGAGAATTGCATATCCTATCCTTTTTTTTTTTTTTTGTTACATGGTTGTTTTATATTAATCATATCTACTTATAATATATAAAGTAATAACCCATTTATAATCTGTACTATACTAATGCTATACTATTTTATACCTGCTCGAATCAATTAATATTGTACTTAATACATTTATGATATTTGAACAAAGATCTCCTTGTTATTGTGGTTCTTCACACACCTCGGCTCCTTACCGAACCTTCTTCTGGTCAACCAGCGTGCGGTCAGATCCTAATTAGCCCCTTAGTGCGTTACACAAGCATCTACATGGAAAAAGGGATATTGCACGTCTGGCCTATATATTAGAGTTGTACAGTCTGATGGTGGTGGGGATGAAGGATCTGCGGTAGCGCTCCTTCTTGCACTGGGGGTGCCTCAGTCGGTTGCTGAAGGAGCTGCTCAGCTCCTCTACAGTCCGGTGCAGAGGGTGAGAGGTGTCGTCCATGATGGACGTGAATTTGGCCAGTACCCTCCTCTCAGCCACCTCCTCTACAGAGTCCAGAGGACAGCCCAGGACAGAGCTGGCCCTCCTGACCAGCTTATTAAGTCTCTTCCTGCCCCGTTCTGTGCTGCTCAGGGCCCAGCATCCATCCTGGGCAGTCCTCTGGACTCAGTGCAGGAGGTGGGGGACAGGAAGGTCCTGGCTAAGGTCATCTCCATGCTGGACCATGAGTCTCGCCCCCTGCAGGATGCTCTGTCTGCTCTGGAGAGCAGTTTCAGTGACAGACTGATTCACCCTCACTGTGTGAAGGAGTGGTTTCGCAGGTCTTTCCTTCCTGCTGCTGTCAGACTGTACAACGAACACTGTTAACATGTCATTCAACTTTATCTACACTACAATATTCAACTATACTCTAGAGTCTATTTTTAAGTCTATTTTTAAATTATTTTAAGCCATTATTGATTATCTTGTTTTATTGCATGCTACATTTTCCAATACAATACATTATATTGTATTTTGTACACTGTCTTTTTTGCACTACCTGGCCAGAGAGAAACGAAATTTCGATTCACTGTTGAACACATATGGCAGAATTGACAATAAAGCTGACTTTGATCTTTGATCTTTGATCTTTGATCTTTGTTACCAACAGACGGGAGAGCCAGAGTGGACCTCAGTCTGCCGTACATCTGCACCTAAAAAAGGAGAGATGGCGCAGAAAGAACTCGACCAAGAAGACTTAGAACTCCACCAAGTCTTGTTCTGTTCCATGTGTTTGGATCTACTGAAGGATCCTGTGACTGTTCCCTGTGGACACAGCTACTGCAGGAACTGTGTCCAACAGCACTGGGACCAAGAGGACGAGAAGAAGCTCTACAGCTGTCCTGAATGTCGCCGTTTGGTAGAGCAGATGAAGAGGAGAGCGCCCCCTGCTGCCCGCTGCTATGCCGGACCTCAGGATGTGTCCTGTGATGTGTGCACTGGGAGGAAGCTGAGAGCTGTCCAGTCCTGTCTGCAGTGTGTGATGTCGTTCTGTGAGCGCCACCTACAGCCTCATCATGAAGCTGCAGTACTACAGAAACACCAACTGGTGGCGCCCTCCCACAGGCTCCAGGAAAACATCTGCTCTCAACACGACAAAGTGATGGATCTATTCTGCTGCAGGGACCAGCGGCTGCTCTGCTCCCTCTGTGTGGACCAGCACAAGGGCCATGACCCCGTGTCCTCTGCCTCAGAGAGGGCTCAGAGGCAGGCTGAGCTGCCGGACAGGAGGGCCCACAGACCAGGCCCGAGTCCAGACCAGGTTTTACTGCCACCAGCTGAACCCAGCTCCAGAGAGGACTTCTTACAATATTCTACAGAAATCACTCTGGACCCAAACACAGCTCACAGAGAACTGGTTCTGTCTGATGGAAACAGAAGAGTCACAGTTATGAAACACCAGAGGTATCCAGATCATCCAGACAGATTCAGTTACTGGCATCAGGTCCTGAGCAGAGAGAGTCTGAGGGGCCGCTGTTACTGGGAGGTGGAGTGGCGCATGTGGGGTGTTTCTGTAGCAGTTTCATACAGAGAGATTCAGAGGAAAGGAAACTCTGTTGAATGTGGTTTTGGAAACAACAATAAATCCTGGGCCTTAAACTGTCATGAAACCGATTATTCATTTTGGTTTAACAAAGTCAAGTCAGAGTTCTCAGGTCCAGTCGGGTCCAGAATCGGGGTTTACCTGGACCACAGTGCAGGGGTTTTGGCGTTTTACAGTGTCTCTGGTGGAGCCATGAGTCTCCTCCACAGAGTCCAGACCAGGTTCACTCAGCCTCTCTACGCTGGGGTCAGGTTATACTGGAATCTATTCTCTACTGGAGACTATGCACATTTCCCTAAACTGAAAAAATAACTGTTCTCCACAGTTTGGATCAAATTTGTGACTTTTATTTCTAAAGGCTGTACCTGATTTTTCCTTTGAAATGTTTGCAGGTGTTTTTCACATCTTAAAAACGTGACAAACAGAACTAGTTCATTGTAAACAGTTTGCAGTGGTCCAAAGTTCTTCCTCACTTACCTTCTGCATTCAGAGCGTCCTAATTCTTCACTGTGATGAGTTTATACGATAAGGAGTGTTTGCTCTGTTCTAGTGTAAAAGTGATCTAAAAGTGTGTGTAGATGTTCAGTGTGTGTTTGTGGACTTTGAATCATGATTGTAAAAGGTGCACAGTCACAGAATGAGTAACACTGGTGATGCTGTTGTAATGCTGAAGGCAAACCTGTGATCATATTTACACTGTCATGTTCAAAACACAAATAAATTCACAAATCTGTTTTTTATGTGACTTTCAATGTACCAAATTCTCAAATATAGAAGGACGGGAGGGCATCTGACACACAGACAAAATGGAGGTTGGGAGTTATGAAATCTAAAGCAGGTTTAAGATAAGATAAGACTTTATTGATCTCACATAGGAGAAAATCACTTGTCACATTAGCTCCAGGCAGTTTGGTGCAAGCGAACGTTTGAACAAGAAAATGCAGCAGACAAACAGTTGCAGACAAGAGTGGTGGGATTAAATAAACTCATCTCTACAGGCAAGTAGGCCTATGTTATGAACAAATGTATGCATGTGTCCCAAAAGGCAACTTGACATTCTGTTCCTGTGATATTAGCCCCTCGTGCACAACGAGCTGCAGCGTGTGAGCAAAACAGCCCAGACTAGAAACTGCCATGTCTTCCATCGCACCTTCATGTTACTTACATTGTCCCATAGAATTACATGCACTTTTTCTAGCGGGATCTAACAGTGGTTTAACATCTCTTTAATGGATGCTGTGATTGTAGCTCGGTTGTGTGAGCCTCTGCACTTTCACACAGAGCCTGTGTGAATCGCTGTCAATCCAGTGAGGTTTATCAGTGACATTGGACAGACATCCGATGTCCAAATATCTGTAGTAAAGCTCAGATCTGGAACATATTCATCATTTATTATTATTATTTTTTTTTAATTAATTTATTAATTTATTTATTTTTGTTCAAATTGTTTTTATTAAAAATCAAGTAAAAAAAATATAAAAAATACACAGTCATATTTTTGTTGTATATAACCCCCCCAGAACAATTCCACCCTGTTGCACCAAAAAAAAAAAAAAAAGGGTATCGATGTACATGAATTGTTATTCGTGTATACGTGAGGAATCTACCTTTTTAATGTGATCCAAAGTAGGTTGGCAGATAAAAAAACAAACACGTTAACACATCCTCTAGACGATCTTATTTTCTCTAATATTAAATGATGGAAAAGATCAATAAACCATAACTTAAAAGATGGAGGATTTTTTTTTTCTTTCCACTTAAGAAGAAGAAGAAGAAGACATGCTTTATTGATCCCCGTAGGGAAATTATTTCTCTGCATTTGACCCATCCTTCAAGAGCAACAACAACAACAACAGTTCACTAAAAGTAACATAGAACATAAGCGTCATAATTGTAAACCTGCTAAACTGTTAATCATAATTACAACTGCTGAAAATACATTTATGAGACTCCTTGGCTGGTCGATGTGGCGCTGCCATCCTGATCCCAAAACCTGCCTGAGCTTGTAGGCGTACCCCTTCGTTCTAAGTCTGGTCGAGAGCTTACTTCGTTTCAAGGGGTATGTAGCCCTCGGTTGTGGCTCTAACCCTTGATCAAAATTAGAATCGGGACACCCCTTGCCCTCACATGAACGCGCAAAACCAAGGGGTAGGGGTAAGACGAAGGGGTAAGACAGAGAAATGGGACACAGCCTTAATCTCTATCTATTGTAGACAAAACAATAATATTTCAATGGAGACAAGCAGGTGGCAGACCCTCCACTAGAAATATTACGCAGTGGCCCCACTAGGCCAAGTTACAGATCTTTGGAAAGGCAAACCCTTTCAAAGTAAAAATGTTTTATTTTTATTTTATATTATTATTATTATTATTATTATTATTATTATTATTATTATTATTATTATTATTATTATTATTATTATTATTATTATGCAACAAAAGCATCTGTAACTGAATAAATGCAAGACAGAAGTTTAACACCATTCTTTGGAACGTTCAAGGCAAAGCAATAACATCTCCATGGTGACAAGCAGGTAGCGTACACCCAGCCAGAAAAGTTACATAGTGCACCTTTAAAGGCCCATGCAAACTGTTGTATGTGTTGTGACTCAGATGAATAAACTGAGCGCTCCTATTTGGTTTCAGTCCTTGGACAGACTTCAAAGCCGGCCGTAAGAGACAGAAGTCCAGCTGTGCTTTTGTGAGAACTCCTGATGACAGCGGCACAAACACCTTTATCTTCAAAAGAGTTTTACTTCGACACACGTCCGTCCTTCTCTGAGCAAACTGCAACCGCGGAGACAGGCCAGGAAATACTCCACAAAGGACCTGCTTCTGACAACAAGATACACCTGTACTGTGGTAAAGGGCATGTCTAGTAGTGGCACATACGTTTTGGATACTGGCTGATGCAGTAGCAGGATAACAGCAGTAGCACTAGTAGTAGTAGTAGTAGTAGTAGTAGTAGTAGTAGTAGTAGTAGTAGTAGTAGTAGTAGTAGTAGTAGTAGTAGTAGTAGTAGTAGTAGTAGGAGGAGGAGGAGGAGGAGTGTGGAACATACAGCTCTGGAAAAAAATAAGAGACCACTGCATTTTTTTTCTGAAATCAGCATCTCTACATGTATTACAGCCATTCCATTCCAGCGTCTGTTGAATTCCAACACAAACACAAAGCTGAGCTACTTCAGTTCTTGCACCAGGAGTGGAATAAAGTCACCCAAGAGCAAGACAAGACGAGATATGCCAAGACGCATGAAAGGTGTGATTAAAAATAAGGGCTATTGCACCAAATATTGATTTCTGAACTCTTCTTAAGTGTAAACATTAGTATTATGAATTTGATCTTGTTTCTTTGCATTGTTTGAGGTCTAAAAACATGTATCTTTTTTTGTTATTTTGACCATTTGTCATTTTCTGCAAATAAATGCTCTAAACGATATTTTTTTTCCAAATATTTTTATTTGGAATTTAGAGGAAACGTCAGTAGTTTATAGACTCAAACAAAAATGTTCCTTTTGCCCAAACACATCAGAAAAACTGATAATTTTGCAGTGGTCTCTTATTTTTTTCCAGTGTTCCTGTATTTTATGTATTCTAGTTCAGGAAATCAACACGTGTACGCATATTGTAAAACACCTATTTGGGAAAAAACAAGAACAAATGAATGATGCTGACACATAAAAGTCATTTTGTTGGATGAGAACTATACCAAAATAATGGCCAGGGACAGACAATTGTTGTTGGATACAAAGCATGTAGAAATAACTGCCTGAGAGAAGAGACAAGTGGGTGTTTTGAGTCTATGAACCCACCCAATTTTTTCTAATTTTATCAACCTCAGCTAACCTCCATGTTGATTAATCCTCAGCAACTAAGCAGCGAGCCCTCTGCCTTTTGTCTCTGTTTCTCATTAAAATAAGATAAAACGTTTTCTCATTGAAACTATATTGAGAAAATATTTTCTTTCAAAAATGAGGAAAAAAAACAATCATGAATAAAAGGTCATGTACCCAATTCTCATGTTTTTGAGCAAAATTTGTGTTGCTCGTTGCTTGTAGAAGCAGCTCTTATGTCTGCTGCGTGCTGTCTCCATCTAATTAGATAGCATTTTGTTGTCCATTAATCAGGAAGTGCACACTAGGTTGTTAGTTGTGAGAGCATTTATGTCAGTGGAAAACTCAGCTCTGTTTGCTGAGAGTTGTGAAAAGTGCTTATAAACTAATCGCAGTGAATAATTTTAGAATGCTTGGAATGCATAAGGTGTGAGGAAAGTGAGGAATAACTTTGCACCTTTTAAAATAAACTTGTTGTGTTTTCGCATTTTTAAGGCATTCAAAATCAGCACTTTAAATTATTAAATTTATTGTGTGGCTGCAGTGTAAAAAGTATCTCAATATACTTCTCATACAATGGCCTGTTTAGAGACTTAGCTATCCGTGCTGTCACTGTGGGAATGGCCAAAGCTATCCATGGATTTCAGCTTTGTGTTATAGGCAACATGCTGAGGACTTTTCACCATTGAAAATATATGATTATTTTGTTTTAGATTAGTAATTTCTATGGAAAATATTTTAAATTTTCATCATTCTGAAACCCATGGATATCTCTGTAGCACTTTATCAGGTGTGCCATATGGATAACATGGAAATATTTTATTAATGCATTGGATTGTTAGTGAAATCAGAAAACATTTTTGGGCACCATGCACCATAACAAAAATATCACTGTAATTAAAAGTGGAATATGCAAATTGGGGATTGTTTAACTAGAGTTTGAAAAGTATGAGAGTTGGCAAAAGCTGCGTGTGATTAGACTAACAGAAAAACAGTTTGGAAAGATGTCAAATTTGATACTTTCTCCACATAGATACAAAATGCCCATGTTTATAACTCAAAGCTGTTTGTCTGGGAGCGTGCCACCTCCTCCCTTCCTGTCAGATGCCCTCCCTCCACCTGTCAGGCGCCCCCTGCTTTGGCAGCAGGGACACAAAGGACAAAGAGGGAGCAAGCCAAGAGTCTGACCATGTGAAGATCCTGGCAGAAGCACAGTTCACTGTAGTCTCTCTCCCATTACCCCTCTGTCTTTACCTCTCCATCCACGACTCTTTCTCTCTCTACATCGCTCTCCCTGTTACTCCCCCTCTCTTTCCTTCTCTCTATTCAAATCTTTCTCTCTCTCTCAGCCCCCCTCATAATGTCTCTCTCTCTCTCCTTTCTCCCCACCCCATCTGTTTCTTCCCTTAAATATATTTTTCTTCATATGCCTATAATTCCCCCTCTTTCTCTCTCTCTTTCACACCCCCTCCCCCTCTCTCTCTCTCTCTCTCTCTCTCTCTTCCTCTGTCCCTTTCTCTCCTCCCATGCTGCCCAGCCAAGCCGCTCAAAAGGTGCCTCTTTGCCGAAGGAGCTGAGCCATTGCGCCTGGACACAATTCTCTGCTTCAGTGCAGAATGGAAAAGCATTTGCCTGCAAACATCACATCTGACCTCCACACTGACTTTGGGCTTGGAATGCTGAAATTTGTCCAATCTATAGACCTAAATATGAAGACCTTGAAGACATTTCAAATATATGGTTGCTTGAGGCATACAAATACATTAAAGAGATGAAAAATGGACTGGAAGATGAATGGTGGAGAATTCATCTTAAATGTGCAAAAAGAAAGTGTGGTCATTGTTTATAGCTTTAACCTTTATTGTACCTGGAAGTCCCTTGAGACAAGCAGAATCACAGTTCACTTCCCACTCTCTCTCTCTGGCCAAGAGGCATTGTGGCAGACATTTAATAACAGCAGTTAAACAATTATAGGGAGGCTATGTACTCTGGTTTTAGTGGCAGAATCTGGCAACCCAAATGAGAGACTCGTGTGAGGCTCATTCTGCTATTTGCTAGGATAATCACCTTGAGCATCAAAACACTATGACAACACGAACAACTTGGCCATCATGCTCAGTGCTTTTGTAATTAAGAATACATCCTAATCAGATGTCAGTTGTTATCCCTCTCAACAGCTGCACATTTCAATGAAACTAGAGATTTACATGAAGTTTTGAATATTATGCATTGCATCAGATAAATACAGCTTTTGTATGCTTAAAAGTGTTACTCCAATGTAGGGAAATTTTCTTCATTTGACCCATCCTTCAATGCTGCTGAGGCCCGGGGCAGCCTATCTGGAGAGGTGGGACTGGGTGACCGCAGTGCAGCAGACAGAGGCACTTCTCCAAATCCTGAGCGAGGAGCTGCCAAAGAGTATATGGAGGATTAAGCCTAGCTCAGACTGCACCCGGTCCAGCTGTGACTCCCTTGTCAGAGTGGTTTAGTTGTGGTGTGACACTCACACGAGCACTGGAGCTGTGCTGTTGCAGTCTCTGCCTCTGAAGACTGCACACGTGAGACCACATGTTCATGCAATAACTATCAATTTATGAAGGGATAAGACTGAGGTGGGCTCCCGGAAAAATAGACTCCCAACAGAATTCATCCGGGGCAACTCCATCGGCACCACCGGGAGCTGCACCATTTGCAGTCTAAACCCCGGGTTAGCCTGTGGAGAGGGGCATGTCAGTAAGGGCATCTGTTTAATTACATGTAGCCTACTGAATAAGAGCTATGGCTTGCAATGATACAGTAATCGTTAAGACATATAAATGATAATAACGGCCTACTTAACCTTTTTACAGTATATACAAACATAGCTCTCCACCATTTTGAGCTCCTTCCCCCAAACCGTCTCTCACTCTATCACTCCATCTTTCTGTGTGTGCAGCTCTAATGACAGTGCAGCAATGACCTTTGACCTCAGCCCACCACTATGCTCTGTGACACCCACACACTTTGTGCCAGGACTCACTCATCTCCACCTCCACAGCAGCGCACTGCACAGAACAGTCATCATTCAACATGTGATTAAATTCTTTGTTTGCACCATGGCCTGGGCTCTACCCTGACATTGTATACACTGAGCCTCCTTGTTGGTTTCATTTGGCCAAATGGTGCTTCCTCTTCTGGTTAGGTTGTGCTGCATGACTTACTGTGAATGGTTTCCTGGTCTGGTCAATTCAGGTGTATCCATATATCCATTACTCACATTAAATTAGCAAATAATTGAATACATGGAACTAATTATAGTCAAAGTATATGTACATTAGGCGAGCATTATAAATAATATGTAAACTCAGGTGGGAGGAGTGTTTTGCAAGGGAGTATTTTGATCTATTCCCGGGAGAGTCATTTCAGTGGTGTTGCTTCCAGTTCCAGGAAGACGTTAAAGTGTTAAAATGAAATAGCTACTATATCAGACGCATTGGTTGTCAGCTCTGTGTGATTGACTGGTAATTGTGCAGGAAGTCCCCCACCAGGCCCAATACCAAATGAAAAAGTTAATGAAAAGAAAATCTAAATTATTCCTATTTTTATCTATTTTGTGCAGCTCAAAATCACAACAGAAGTTCCCTCACAGAGTTTCATAAAAATGGTTCAGGAACAATTTCTTGAATCTAACAATGAAACAGTCAGGGGGTATATAAAAGACAAGCAGATTACGTAACATTTATGAGACACAATCAAGTGAATAACTGCAAGGAGAAAACTGCAAGGAGAAAAAAAATGAAGCGAACCACAGTGACGAACAGTCTGGAGATTAGTGGTTGTTCCCTTATAGATTTTTGTTTACTTTAATAGTGCACTATGTAACTTATAGGCCTTCCATCTGCTTGCCTCTATGGAGACTGGAAGGTTACCCCGGCATTAAATTGATCTATCTCCATGGAGCATGCTCTCTGTCTGTATAAAGAACACAATAATGCCTGTGCCCGTCCCGACCCAGGCCAGCACACTCACAGAGGTAAGACCCAGGCCTGCGGACTCAGAGAGTCTGGGTGTTTCATGTGGACTTATACTGGCAGAATAACAGCACCTGATGTGTCTGATGTGTTACATGCCAAATCTGTGGCATGTAACATCTGCCTGCTGAAGTGTTTATGCCCTGGCTGTTGGTCCTTCGCTCCCTTCGCTCTCCTGGGAGGGCATCTGAACCTCGTGCTCCTGCTCATGGCCCCCTCCTTTGACCATTCAGACCACCACATGCACATATCTACTAGTATATGTGCATAAACAGGGCCATTCCCATGCACATATCATAGGCATACTTAAAAATATAGCGATAAAGTTATTCAACACATTGGCTTTATCTGCAAAGATGTGCTGCCTAAATATTAGGAAATATTATTCAATTAAGAGATGAGTCATTGTTGCCACTTTTAGTTTTGTATTTATTTGTACAATTCCTGTTTAAGCCTTTAACATGACTGCATGGTGCTGCATGGAGTGTCTCCATCTCTGTCTCCATGTCTCGGGCAAACCCACTGATTATCGGCTTATGTTTAGGTAATCTCATTCAGGAGTCACTTTGCATGATCCCTTTATTTTGGGGTGGAGGTATGGAGAGAACGTGACATGACGTGGGTTCACGTGAGCAGATTCTAGCTGCAGGCGGGATCTATAAAGCACAGGATTGCGTGGTGGAGTGCGCACGGAGAGTATTCTAAATTTGGAGTTTGGTGGCCATTACGAGTACGCACGATCTTTGGGAATTTATTGTGCAGTCCTTCATAAATGAGGCCCCTGATCTGAAAGCTGACCCTGCTCTCAGTGAGCATCTTTTTCAAGGTATTCGAACAATAAAAATATCTGTAACTGGATAAATGCATGTTAAATAATTATTGTGGAACATTACAGGAAAAGCAATAACATCTAGTAAATGGTGGTTACATAGTGTACCTTTAATAGCCCAAATTTCAAATCACTATAATTTCCTCTTTTCTTTCCCTTCCTCATTTGGTAGTCATTTCGTAGTTCATTTTGAGGCATCCATATTTATCTGTTTAATTCAACACAAAATTACACAGCAGTCAGTGTAAAGCTATCTGTTATTGTTTATTTTAGTTGCTTGAAGTTTTCAGACTCGCAGTCTTTAAAATGTGTTACTGAGAACAACTACTGTGCACTGATGTTTTTGTAAATCATTGTTGTCGTATTGTGAGCTAATGCTTTCTGAGAAAAAGAACATTTTATTTCCTCCAACAGGAGCAAATTCCCATGTTGTTTTGTACATATTGTTTATGGTCTAGATGGGGGTATAAGCTTTTCAAATTATGTTGTAATGGCAAAAGCAGCAAAACAATCAAAGGCAAAAATCAAAAGTGGAGCTGGAGATGGAGGTATGAGTGGAGCACAGGACTCAAAGCAGTCAAAAATACAGAAGCACCCCCGCCCCTGAAGTGACAGTCCAACAGTGCAGGTGACAAAAATATATGATTTTGTCCTTAAGTATAGGCTATAGAATGTATTTTGGTGAATAAGCAAATTAATGTGAAATGTTCAAAAAATTAACTTTTTAACGATCCTGTATTCAAAACATACCTGGAGATGTGTTTTGTTTCCTTCACACGTGTGAAGGCTCAAAATGCTCTGTTCCACCTGTCTGTGATGTCATCAAGCGGTAGTTTTTCAGTTAACGGCTACTGTACCTTTTACATTTTGTTTAGTAGAGATTGGCAATTTCAGATCTGAAATCATCCAAATGATTCTACTGAAATCAACTACCAAGCATCTATATAAGGTGAAGGGAGGTAGAGTGCTTACCCACGCTTTAGGAGAAGGCCCGAGGCTCAATTTCTGGGTTCAGTTTTTGTGTGTGGAGTTAGCATGTTCATTCATGATTCCTCAGGACAATGTGGCTGAGCACTAAAAACATGTGATTTACATTGTGAAACAGAATTGGATAGTCAAGGTTTACGGTTTATATTGTTTGTATATGGTTCTTCTTCTCATGTAAATCTAATTACAAGTTAAGATTGCACCTCGAATATCATATACCAAAAATGTATTGATCCATTTAAACATCACATCAGGAGCTATCCTAGAAATCCACAGTCTTGGTCCAATTATCTGTTAATTGTAGTGACACCTTGCTTTCTCGCCTTTCAGATCCGTAATGCAGTCGGTGTGATTTCCTTTGTGTGTGGGTAGCCTTGCATAATTTACCAATTAGCAGCGTGTTACACAGGCGTCTGGCACGTACATCCAGGACAAGCCTCTGACAGGCAAGAAATGAGTTTGTAAAGTTTTCATTCACACCACATCAGTGCTCACACTGATAGTGTCGCTCACACAGGACATCCCAGACGCATGCACAATCTGCTGAAATAGAGAAAACGAGTGAGGGTTCACTGAAGGTCAGCTACCTACTGTTCAAAGACATGGGCCCAAGGCCATGACTGTCATACGAAGGTTTATGGTTATCTCTGGTGCACTGTGAAACCTAGTGGAGGGCCCGCAACCTGCTTGCTTCCATCAAGACGTTGTTTTGTCAAGAATGTTCCACAATACAGCATTAAAACTGTCATGGAGATGGCATCAGGTGGTACTGCCAGTTCCACCTGACTATGGTACTGATCAGCTTAGTGAGGTGACCCTTCTCACAAATAAGAATGCATCTGTTTTAAGGTATTCCGTAGCAATTAAAATAGAGGATATTGAATGAATGCAAGATAAGTTTAATGCCATACTATGGAACATTCAAGGCAGAGCAATAACATCTCAACAAGCAGAGACAAGCAGTTGATGAACATGTAGAAACCATGTGAATAATGCAAATACCTATTCATAGCATCTCAGTTGTTGATGCATAGTGAAAAACACACACACACGCGCGCGCGCGCGCACACACACACGCGCACACACACACGCACACACACGCACACATACACACGCACACACACACACACACACAAGGTGATGTGGAGAATGAAGGATGGCCCTTGGAATCTGGACAGACAAGTTAATGCAGCTGAAATCACATTATTGTTGGATTGCTAGACAGGAACACAAATTCAAATAATAGAGAAATATTTATGTATTTTTTGTATGGAGTAACAGAGGACTGATGGTGGTGGAAGGCTATTTTGTGGTTTCTGAGGGTGAGATTGGTGAGGTATGGTACTGCTCCTCATGTTAGGACAACTAATGTATCTTCAGGTTTGAAATCTAATATGTGTTATGTTATAATGGTAATGGTACTTAATGGACCCTAACTCCAAACCTATTAAGTGAGTCATTCCTAATAAACTATGAATAGAGTTTTTATTCACTTTTTTCTATTGCTAATAAAACTGTAGTTATAATAAAGTTGCGCCGTTAAATGGTTCAGTCCCCAAGCAATATCGTATCCAAGTAACCGCAAATGATCACAAATATAAGCAGAGAGCATGGAGAAATGCCTGAATTTTGAGCACACAAACTGCTTGCTCTGTCCCGTGGCCTGTCTCTCGCTGTGGCCACTCTAAAATATGGAAAGCGAGTTGTTGATGCAGCTCTTTTGGTGTTGGCTAGGCTCCCGGCGGGGCTGGGCAGGCTGACCATATGTCCGCTGGTGTGATGTGATTTAACATGTCTGTATACTGCACAGATGCTGTTGCTGCTGTGTTCATCGGAGGAGCCAAGACAAAATGCCTGACATATCCTTGTGGTTTAAAGAGTTTAACTCCATTTTCAGAGGTTTAGATTGTGATAAATATGTATATGAGCATTTAGAGGCTGCTTGGCTGTCCGAGATCTGTCAGAGAGGTCCCAGAAGCCATAAATGCTGACTACGCGCATATGGGCAACAAAACAAAGAGGAAAGAAGAAGTGAGGGCGGGCAGAGTGGGCAGATGGAGAGGAGATATACAGAATGCTCTTAATAGAGGTCCTATTGCCATGAGACACAGGGACGTCTCCTTACTGTATCATAAATGTTTTAGTAATAACACCGTAATTGAAATGATGGCACAGCTGTCGCAACTGTACTCTAGACAATGTGAAAATTGAGCTTTAGTGAACAATAAACATTCAGTAAAAGCATGTTTCACTTTTGATTGTTCTATTGAGTTATGTCACTTTATGTTCCTTTAATCTCTGCACCAACTTGTCTTCTTTCATATCTTATATTTTGTATGTCTCTTGTCTAGCAGCCCTAACCTCAAATTTCTTTCTTTTTGTCCAGACTTGAAGACAGGCTGTTCTTGATGTATTTGTAAAGCTATAATGTCCAGTCTTGTCACTTGGAAAAAGAATCTGGACATTTTTAGCTTTGCGTCCTCTAACTCTGCTCTTGTCTCTTCTCCAGCATCACTGTCCTCAAAATCAATATAGATTCCTACTTAAAGGTCCTACAGCTCTGGAAAAAAATAAGAGACCACTGCAAAAGTATCAGTTTTTCTGATTTTACTACTTATAGGTATGTGTTTGGGCAAAAGGAACATTTTTGTTTGAGTCTATAAACTACTGACAACATTTCCCCCAAATTCCAAATAAAAATATTATTGTTTATAGCATTTATTTGCAGAAAACAGTCAAAATAACAAAAAAGATACATGTTTTCAGGCCTCAAACAATGCAAAGAAACAAGATCAAATTCATTTTAAAACACCATAATAATGTTTACACATGTTTCCTGAACTAGAATACATAAAATACAGGAACACTGGAAAAAAATAAGAGACCACTGCAAAATTATCAGTTTTTCTGATGTGTTTGGGCAAAAGGAACATTTTTGTATGAGTCTATAAACTACTGACATTTCCTCTAAATTCCAAATAAAAATATTATCGTTTAGAGCATTTATTTGCAGAAAATGACAAATGGTCAAAATAACAAAAAAAGATACATGTTTTAAGACCTCAAACAATGCAAAGAAACAAGATCAAATTCATAATACTAATGTTTACACTTAAGAAGAGTTCAGAAATCAATATTTGGTGCAATAACCCTTATTTTTAATCACAGCTTTCATGCGTCTTGGCATGTCTCGCCTCGTCTTGTTCTTGGGTGACTTTATTCCACTCCTGGTGCAAGAACTGAAGTAGCTCAGCTTTGTGTTTGTGTTGGAATTCAACAGACACTGGAATGGAATGTCTGTAATACATGTAGAGATGCTGATTTCAGAAAAAAATGCACTGGTCTCTTTTTGTTTTTTTCCAGAGCAGTATATTGTGCAATAGTGACTCTCATGAGCTTTAAAGGTCCCATGGCATGAAATTTTCACTTTCTGAGGTTTCTGAATGTTAATGTGAGCTCCCCTACCCTGTTTAGGGCCCTCCCATGGCTAAAAGTTGCGAAATGTGTAAACTGAGCATTTGCGATCCTTTTCCGCGTTTGAAAAAAAGACAGCTCAAACGGGCGATTCTGAACAAGGGAAATTTCTGACGTCACACTCGGGGAAAAATGCAAATACAGTGGTACCTCACCTTACGAAATTAATTTGTTCCAGAAGTGGTTTCGTAACGTGAATTTTTCGTAAGTTGAGTAGCTATTTCAATGGAAAAGGCCTGATTCGTTCCAAGGTTGTTGTTTTTTTTATAGTGTAACATTTTTTTTAATAGTGTAACATTGGTTCTGCGTCCTGATTGGCTAAGAGACTAGACCAGGACTAAACGTGGACTAAACCAGGTCTAGACCAGAACTAAACCAGGTCTAGACCAGGTCTAAACCTGGACTGGACCTGGACTAAACCAGGACTGGACCAGGTCTAGACCTGGACTAAACCAGGATTAAACCACCATGTGCCGCTCTTTGCTGGTTTCGTGCTGCTGGTTTGTGGCTCGGGCTCCAGAGGACGCGGTCTGGGCGCCGCGGTTCTATCTCGTGCTCGCAGCCCCAGTGCCGGTCGTGCAGACCAGGACTAAGGGTGCTTCTCTCGCGGTGCTGTGCTCCTCGTGCGGTGCTGTGCTCCTTGCGCGGTGCCGTGCTCCTCGCTCCTCGCGCGGTGCGTTCATGTCTCCGCGCTGCTTCCTGAGTCGTGTCTCCCCCCACGCTACACTATTTAATACATTTAGTTGAAAATCTTGCGTGTTCGGCGCTAGAGCTAAGAGGTCGAGAAAGGTGCTTTTTGAGCGGGGATAACAGCGGGGCGTGCATCTGAGCACGCATTATTCGAATTTTTGAGATTTCGCGTTTCGTAACTTGAATTTTCTTTCGTATCTAGAGACCAAAATTTTACGTGAATTTTATTTTCTGTGGAAATGTGTTTATTTTTCAATGGAAATCGTCTCATATCTTCCTCTGCGCTTAAACGCGGAAGTGGGGCCAGAGCACATCGCACCGCTAAACGAGGAAAGAGCGGAGAGTTTGGCCACACCTCCACCCGCTGCACTGGCCTGTCTCTGTCCTCCTCATTTGCATTCAAGCAACAACGCCCAGAATAAAGTCTTTGAGAGAGATATTTTTGACTCTGACTGTGTTCACGAGGCTTTCTCATGCACTGAGTCTTGATTTTGAAGAAGGATTCATTTACAGTATTAGGGAACCATTAAGGCGCCATATAAAAGCATCAAGTACCATGTCATGAGATCTTTAATGTTAGAATGTTACCTCATCAAAAACATACCTGCAGTTGTCTTTTGTTTCATTCACATGTGTTTAATCAATACCGCATTATTGAGCTGTCTATATCGCCAATGCACAAAATGCTCTGTTCCACCTCGTGATGCCATGAAGCGGTAGTTTTCATGTTAACACCTTATATCTTGTCTATACTAGAGATTGGCAATTCCAGGGCTGAAATAATAAATAAAAGTGATTCTAGTGAAGTTGTATGGAGTTTAAAAACATATGGGAGTGCTTTCTTTATTACTACATGACATCAAAAAGTAGAACAGGGAACTCAGGCTAAATATGCAGGATTTATGTAAATGAAGCAAAACACAACTCCGAGTCCTTTAA
Organism: Paratrypauchen microcephalus; assembly: GCA_036785185.1. Classification (NCBI taxonomy): domain Eukaryota; kingdom Metazoa; phylum Chordata; class Actinopteri; order Gobiiformes; family Gobiidae; genus Paratrypauchen; species Paratrypauchen microcephalus. The sequence continues at coordinate 9,235,986 of JAVJIX010000001.1, read as the reverse complement.
TTGTAATTATTCGGTGTTGAATGAATGGTTGTCTTCAGTGTATGTCTCTTTTGTAACTGTTCTTGTGTATCTAAAACTGTAATACATGGACATAGCTTCAAAACATAAAATTTGTATATTTCACATTCTGTAAATAATATAACTGTAGTCAATGAGAGACTGAAAATGAGTTCCTCCAGTATACCATGTTACCTAAGAAATTAACAGGACTAAAACAGGACGAAACCAGAACTAAACAGGACTAAACCAGGACTAAACCAGGATTAAACAGGACTAAACCAGGACTACACAGGACTAAAACAGGACTAAACAAGGACTAAACCAGGACTAAACCAGGTTTAAACAGGACTAAACCAGGACTAAACCAGGACTAAACCAGGACTAAACCAAGACTAAACCAGTGCTAAAACAGAACTAAAGCAGGACTAAAACAGGACTAAACCAGGACTAAACAGGACTAAACCAGAACTAAGCCAGTATTTAATCGAACTAAACCAGTATAATACATCTCATACTGTATTGTATTAAATTGACAATACAGGTGATATTGACTTAACATATTATCCTGTGTGTTATTGAATTATTGAATGATTATATGGACTTTTTGTTATAAAAACATTTCCATTTTAACAAGGTACCTTCTATTTCTGGCCTGCCCTGAAACACCACACCACAGTGATATCAGTGATGGGGGCTTAGCTTAGCTTAATGTCATGTAAATAAACTCTGAAGACCTGGAGTTAGAGAAACTTTAATGCGGCTATTCTCTGCTCGTTGTTTTCAGATGTGCTGCTTTCACATGGCCACAAATTCTTCAAATGTTCTCATTTCAATTTCCATGTGTAAAGCATCATTGGAAAGCTTAGAATCTACACTTTCAGAATCTGTGAATAACTCAAAACGCCTCCGAGACAACTTGTGACTGTTTTTTTCCATGGCCGGTCACATTTAATTAGTTTACATTTAGTGTAATTGACCACTGCAGATGCACGACATAACTTTTCCGAAGGGCATTCTGCTACCTGCTTTTCTACATGGTGATGCTGGCTTTGTTTGGAATGCTCCTGTATATGCTATTAAAATGATCTGTGACTCTTGACTCTTACTGTAACCCTGTAACTTTGCATGATGGAATTACCTTCTTGAAATGGATGTTTAATGCTATACTATGGAACATTCCAGGCAAAGCAATAACCACCATGGAGACAAGCAGGTGACGTACCCTCCACTGCACTCTTTCACTGCTACAATTTCCATTTTCCCACTACAGCCATTTCACAATTTCCAGAGCTATTGGTTGCATTAGGTGGCTGGTTGGGGTGGCGGCATTGTTCTATTCGAAACATAAAATTGTACATGTGGGTGTGTGCGTGTCTGTAAATAGAAAACACTGGGCAGCAGAAGGTCGCAGAGGAGATTGGCTTTTTTGAACTGAGCGAAAAACAGTCCCAACAGAGAAGCTTGGAACAGGGAAACGGCGATATGGTTGTGATGCATGGGAAAAGCCCTTCAAAGCTGACTCTTAATCCCTCCCAGGCCCTGACCTCCCCCTACCCACAACGCAATTTAATCTCTGACACTACATTAACATTTATACATTTTTTCACACCAATTTGAATCTATATATGCCACAACCGCCTAGATGTATGCATTTAGGCTGTAATTATCTACTGCTGGGAATGGGCAGGCCGGGTTAACCTTCTCATGGCTAATTTTACATAATTTGTCTGTCGTTGCTTCGTCGCTGCTCCACCCCACAGGGACAAAACAAGACCTTTTCCACTTTTATTATCGTAATGTACACAGAGTGACAGTAATCAGGATAATGTGGCTATTGTGGTATTTACTGTGTTTCCAATAGCAGACAATTATACAAATTAAAATCTTAATTACAGTACAATGCATTTTACTTTGTTCATGGGTAATGTTTGAACTGATTTTTTTTTTAATGAAAATTAAAAAATCATACATTTCTACCTATCTCTTAGGTGTATTTGAAAGCAGCTCTACTTTACTGTCACTATTTCAACTGCTACTTACATTTTCAACAACCACTACAACTACTACTACTATTACAACTACTGCTACCACTATGGCCATACCACCTTGAGAATAGATAGGATGGGACTGCCAGGAATACCAGGTATAGCAATGGTGTGGCAGTGGTTCTATTTAATACTGCCATTGTGTCCTTGGGCAAGATATTTCACCCACTTTGCCTATGAATGGGGTGTGTGAGAGATTGCTTTGAGTGTCTTGAAAAATGCTTTAAAACTCCAATACGCTACTACTACTCTAAGGCTACGTTTATATGATGATGGTCTGATCAGAAGACGCAAAAGTGGCGTTACGTCTTCACTTTTTATTCCGCGTTTAGATGAGCATTTTCGGGAGGAAAATCTGCGTGCATACGGTGATGCAAAAGTGTGTGGAATTCGATTGGGTATGCATGCCAGGAGGCTAGGTGGCGCTGTGATACATTTTCTCTATGTCCGCGCGCATGCATAGATTCTTCCTTAATTTATTTACTTAATTTAATTTACTTACCTTTTTAATTTAATTTAAATTAAATTACATTTATTTAACTTGATTTACTTAATTTACTTTATAAATATAAATATCCAGAAATGGTGATGTAAACACGTATGCAACTTCAGCAGATTTGACCAGAGTTTTGCGTCTTGGAAAGTGTAGACAAAAACGCTACGGCGGAGCGTATTCAAGTTTTCCACTTTGGAGGGCGGCTTCAGTTTTTTGCGTTTTTAAGCCCCCAAAACGATGTCACCGTCTAAACGAAAGGCAGTTCCGATAAAATATTTTGTCATTTTTACCCATAAGCGTTCTCGTGTAAACAGGCCCTAATATTTGTACTAGTACCACTACTTCCTACTTAGACTACAACAGCTACAATTTTTACAGCTACTACTAAACAAACAGTCTCTACTACTATACCCTCTAACAACTTAATTCAAATTACATGAACATTTCAATTACCACAACAATTTCTCCATCTATTTTTAACCCATCCATCAGAACACACCCCAGGGAGCCTGCAGACAACAGTTTATATTTGTAGGGGAGTTTTCGCTTTGGCATGTGTCCAGCGTGTACCCAATTTTCTGTGTTTGAACAGCTATGGCTAAACCTGTAGCAGAGATTAGTGTGACAGAACTGCTGATGTCTGTCCAGCCACACACAGTGTTATCTTAAAGACGCCGTATGACTTGTAGCTGTCAACAAAGATGAAATAAATAGCCTTTTTCTGACTACCTTTTAGGTCCAGCCTGCCTACGTGACTTCACAACTTTCCATGTTGGCTCACGGCTCTTCAATTAATTGTGCTTTTTAAATGAAAAAGCACCAGGGAATGAGTGCTCTGGGCCAAATATCCAGATGGAGACTCTTAATGTTTTTAAAATGGTCACTTGGAATTTGCCTTGATAATGGTCCATAAGTGTATTTTTAGCTGATGCTGTTTATTGTTACATCCAGTATTTTATCACTTGTCGATTTAGCACACTGGCCCTGTCTCAAAATCATACAAATGGCCTCCTAGCATGAAATTATTTGCATATAATATAACAATACCAAGGATTTAAAAGGGAAAAATACTCTTATGTGCTTTTAACCATGTTATAATGGAGTTCACTCATCCTTAGCTTACTCGTAGTTGTATTGTGAGTGATTGATTCATGTTTGAGTAGTCACAAGTATAACTCCAAGTCATGCGTAAGGTATGGTACATACCTACATATACCTACATACCTACATACCTACATATACCTACATATGGTACATACCTACATATGTAAGGTTAAAAATATCACACAGTAATTTTTCAACAATAAAAAAAAGCATGGAAATGTGTTGTTTGCTAGAGGCAGTAAGAACAGGAAGTCAATGGACCCATTGCTATTATTAAGCTTTTCAAGACTGCGGCTTACAATGAACAAAATGTAAAATAAGTTCAAAGTTCAAAGTCAGCTTTATTGTCAATTCTGCCATATGTGTTCAACATACAGTGAATCGAAATTTTGTTTCTCTCTGGCCAAGTAGTGCAAATAATTATCTATGTTCAAGATACTTAAAGCTATTTACATTGCATTGTTTTCTCTTTACCCACACTCATTCATATACACAAGGTGGCCTGAGTCAGTGTATTGCCCAATGACACAATGTCAGCATGTCCTGGTTGGAGCTGGAATCTAATCGAAAACCTTGGGATTTGTGGGATCCTCGGATATAGGTTCTATACCAGATGGCCTTCCTGTCACAAATAGTACCCGAGCTTTTAACCCCTTGTCCATGGATGGCAGAAAAACATGATCTTAAAAGCTAATTAAGGTATTTCAATGCCACAGCTAAATGCTTCTTTTCCCAGGCCATCATTTAGAGAAAACAGTGGATCAGTGCCACCTGTGACACACTCGCAGAATACCAATCAGGCAAACTGACATGTACACATACAATAACACATCAAACTAAAGCCAATTAAAGTGCTAACCCATACACCCCATGTTTCTGCTCTTTGTTGTGATCCGAGCCTTAGGGCATCTTGCAATTTCTCAGCCCAATTAATTTAAATAAACTTTGTTCAAAAGGTCAGCAGTGAATGATGGATTATGGGTAGTTTTAATTAAACAGATTTCATTTGCAGTGTGATTGGAAATTAGATAGCCCATGCAAATTTTGTTCTTCACTGTTATATTACCGGCTTGGAAAATAGCTTATTTCTCCCATGCTGTTTTATTACTGCAACAGTTTTGTAAGTGTTGCAAAGAGCTTGATATCCGGGCAGTAAAGACCCTGAAGCAATTTTTCAGGCTTCAAACTTGTCGAAAAAGTGCTCATTTTAAAATTCAAAACAAACTGTTAAGAGATTCTCTTCATAATTTTGTGCAGATGATGAGCGCGAGATGAGTGATTAGAAGGGGAGCGTTTTGGGAGCAGCGTGCTTCAGTTTGTGCTTACTAATTTCTGACATGGCTGACAGGGGATCAGCCCATGTGGGTGGTGTAGATGGCTGGCAGTTTCTATTCAGTTCAATGTGCGACAAGAGATGACAGCAGCCTTGTTATAGCAGAGGTGGGACCTTACACTGTAATGTAGAAGGATGGATTTCAACAGTTTGGCATTCAGCCGACAATGATGCTGTGCACAAGTTTTGGACAAGTGTTAAACCAGAGGAAATATAGTTAGAATTTTAGAAACTTGTTACCTAATCACAAACATACCTGGAGTTGTGTTTTGTTCCATCCACACGTTTGAGTAATCCTTATTATTAGTCTTTCTACATCTCCAAAGCTCAAAATGCTCTGTTCCACCTTGTGATGTCATGCAGTGGTAGTTTTCAAGTTAACAGCTACATTTTACAAAAGTTCAAACTCCATGCACAGCTTCCAGGTGCTGGTAACAGCAGGAACATTGAATAATTCCAGAAAAAAAGAAGTTTACCGCACACTCGCTTGACTTTCTTCTTATTTCTTTATTGGGCTTAGAGCGAACAACACATTTTGCTTCTACAGCGTCATCAGGAGCTACATTTTACCTTTAGTTCAGTAGAGATGGGCAATTCCAGAGCCGTAATTATCCAGATAATTCTAGTGAAGGCATATGGAGTTTATAAACACAATGGAGCACTATCTGTATTACTACACGACATCACAATGTGGAACAGTGTTTTCAGTCTGCAAAAATAACTAAATATGCAGGGTTTGTGTGTTAAACGTGTGAAGAAACAACATTATAATGCAGATCAGAAAACAACATAATATGAGCCCTTTAAAATGACATTGCAGAATAGAGCTACATCTGATCCCATTACCAGAAAGTTTGTGCTATGAATATCACTCAATCCAAGGGAGGGTGGTTGTCATAATGTCAGTTTGCCCACTTTATCTGAATGTATTAAAGGTTTGAAGAGACCATAAGCACAAAAGAGCAGTCTGGCTTCTGTCTATATGGCTGCAGTGGCAATACCATTGACTGTGACTGAATAATGCACCAGACTGTAAAGTGGCTGTGTCCAGAAAAGCTTTTTAATCATCACAGCTACAAGCACTGGTCCTATTCTGAACTGGTAAGATATATAAGTTGAATGCACAAGTAATTACTTGCTTTATCTCCCAATGGGAGCTGATTTGGTTAACAAAATTCTCTTAATGAAATTAGTATCTTCAATTTGTATTAAAGAAGTGTGTTTGTGTCTGCTGTATAGCTATGATCTATGAAACCCGTGGATCATTATGTTCTAATTTGCACATTTTAAATTACAATATTCATCTAAAATGGCTCAATAAAAGACATTGTACCAAAATCACTACTCAACACTACTGAATCCTGCATATCAACGAAATCTAAAATGCATAGAACAAAGTAAGTATATTGCATCTTGAAAAGTGAGTAAATGATGAGAAGAAACAGCTATAATATTGTTAAAGCTCTAAAAAGTCTATTTTGCATAATAGGGCTATATGAAGATGTGTTACATCATATTGTTTTCATTTAGTTCTAAAACAATTATGAGCAAAACTAGTTTGTAAACTGTTTTTATATCATTTTAAACAACTGCAATTATTACTGCTACAACTATCACTCTTTATTGAAAAATGTCACACCTGCCTTCTTACTCTGTGTGACTAAAATGACAAAATGGTGACCTATGTCTGGTCAGTATAGTGCAATATGTTTCTTATTGAATACAGTGGGTTGCAGCATGTCCCTGCTCCATCCCACATAGATGCTGTGAAGCTGATTTATGGAAGGAGGGGCCCAGAGCCGCAATCAGGCCGTTTCCATCAGCATTATGGCTGCTTGACAACGCACAGCTGTCCCCGATGTGCAGAGGAGGCCCTGGGTATACGCCTGTCAGCTCAGCGCTCTCACTGCGGCACCACTGAGTCGAGACTTCTACCCCACATGTGTGTAGGGAGCGGGTCACACATGAGGGGGCACACCAATATGTATACCTGCAAATGCGTGCATGGCATTACAAACACTGTGGGCTCATTTGCATTTATGTAAATAGGTTGTTTTGCAATTAGGTATTATGCAATTACTGTCATATACTCAGTGGGCTTCCACAACTGACGCTGCGTGTCTAAAATGGTGAGGCTTAACTTCACCCTGCAAATTAAATGATTATCACTAGTCATTTTATTGGAATTATACAACCTAAAATTATTTATTTTATATTCCTTTTTACTGAAAACAGTCGATTTCATGTAATTAGAAACAACTGGACCTCAACCAATAATAGTTAGTTTAATGTCCATTACTTAACTGATTAATACTGACGTTTTAATTGTTAATTTAAAGATGTATTATGTAACTTTCTGGAGGAGGGTCTGCTGCTTGCTAGTCCCATGGAGATCCTTTTCCTGGAATTTTCCACAGTATGGGATTTAAGTTGTGTGTCTCAATGTAGAAAAACAGGTTTCACCTCCAGACCAAGTTACAAGTTAGATCTGTAGAGAGGCAAGGTGCTCACCACAGAAATGCTGTTAATTGCTAATTAAATAAAGGTATGATATAAAGACAAATCAATAAAATCTCCATGGATACACGGGGTGACTGTCTCCACACCAGAAAACTTACATTGCAAACTTTAATTGAGCTTATTATTCAATTACATTACTTGGCCACATGTACTGTAAATGAGAAATTATGTGAAATTCACATTTGACTTACATGCTATACAGTAGTTTCATAAAGTTTACACAAAATTGAGATGAAAGAAATTTAGAAAAATAAGTTGTTTTTCTCTTTACTGAATCGGAGTGAGTCTTGATTTAGGACTGAGCTCTGAAGCACAATGTCACTGTGACTGTACAGTTGTTCTGAAAAGTTGCATTTATTTATTTTTTATGTATTTTTTTGCTTTCATGCAACATTCTGAAAACATTGGTGACATGACCCGTCTTCAGTGATGGTTGAGCATGCTCCAGGGAACACAGTGGAATTTGGATTGTAAACCTTTCATGACACACAAATGATTCTAGGGACATTTTTGACTTATTATTCTTTGTTTCTTTTCCAGTAACAATTCATGAAGTGAATTATAATAGGTTTTATACCAGATGTCCTTCCTGACATAACATTCTCGTTTTCTGTCACCATACCACATAATCTGCGTCATTATAGTGACATCAGTCAGGGGAGGCCTCACCTCTCATCACAGAGAAAAAAAAAAAAAGTAAAATGAGAAAATAAATGTTTATCCAATGATTTGTACTGTAAAGTTATTTTCTATTTAACTTCACCATTTATTTATTTATTTATTTATTTTTATTCAAAATTGCTGAATTTTCACTTTTACCATTCAAATACTGAGAAGAGACGTGCGGAGAGGCACCGGTCGTTCGTGCCTCACAGGGACTGACTGTGCTGTAGCTCAGCAGTGAACAGCTAAAGCGGCTGTGAAAAGGCGTCGGGTGAGGCATGTAGTTACCTGGCCTCATGGTAGAGGCACTCGTGAGCCCAGGGATTTTTCTGCAACTCCTGGAGCAGCAGATTAGAATAAGTGACAGCAAGAACAATTTAGAGTTAGCAAGCCAAGTTTAGCAATCCGCTCACTTTTTTCATCTTGTCTGGCTTGACTTTTTAATTAAATGGAGGAAGATTTCATATTAAAGCTCAAGAAGTTTTCTAAACTGGACTTTCGGTTGAAGCAGGAGGTTATAAAGGAAGACCAACGCTGGAGCTAAAGGGTTTGCTCCAGACTATGGGATGAAAGACTTGCTCTTTTCAAACAGCGTGGCACACACGAAAAGGCTGACTGTTTGCCTCCTGCCTTCTTTTCTCAACCTGCTGTGACAATGTCTGGACTCAGATGGGATACTGTGACCTGAAAAATTTGCAAAGAAGCCTTGCTAAACATGAGCGGTCCACCACTCACATTCAGAGCCAGATCACGCTAAAAACGCCGCTATTTTAATTTATGGAGCTACTCGGTGTGCTCTGAAAAATGCACTGAACAATAATAATTAATTTTCAGCTCCAGTCACTTACAAGGAGAGAAACTGGCCCTGGTTTACATATTTGTAAATGTAATGACGTCAGTGCCTCACCAGCCATGACCCTCACCGTCACTGATTTGAATAATAATTTGGCTTTAATGTTGGCTGCCCTTTTGTCATGTTTGCACAGATTTCACTGGCTTGGACCACTGGGGCAAAATTGTGAGTTAAGATATTTCTGAGTGGCAGTAGCTCAGTTGGTAGAGTCCCCCATAAGGCTTAGGGTTAGCATAAACATCTTTGGAAGAGCAGTTAGGTCTCCTGGCCAACAGGCTGGTGGTGCCATTCCAGCTCCAACAGATACTTTTGTTGTGTCCTCGGGCAAGACAGTTAACTCACCTCACTCCTATATGAAGTGAGTGCCTTGAATATAGAAAAGGGCGGTATAATGTGATCATATGTTTTATTAAAGGGCCCATATTACGCTATTATTATAATGTTGTTCCCTCATTACAAACATACCTGGAGTTTTATTTTGTTTCATTCACACATGTTTAACACACAAATCCTGCATATTGAGGCTGAGTTCCTCTCTCAAACAGAACAGTTCCACCTTGTGATCTTATGTCATACAGGAAGTATTTTTAAACTCCATACATCTTCACTAGATTCATTTTCATAATTTCAGACCTGGAATTGCCAATCTCTACTGAACTAAAGGTAAAGGGTAGCTGTTAACTTGAAAATTACAGTGGAACAGAGCATTTTGAGCTTTGCAGATTTGCAATAACAAAGGGTTTCTCAAACATGTGTGAATGAAACAAAACACAACTCCAGGTATTTTTTTTTAGGAGTTATCAACATTATAACATGGTTTAAAGCTCACAAGAGTCAAATATTTTCAAATCTGATCTGTTCTTTCAATACTCTCAATAGTTTGCACATCACCACCAGACATCTAGAAGGTCAGCTGCACCCTCTCCAGTCAAGAGCTTGTCTGAGTGACTTTTGACAATATTTCTTTTCTTGTATGAGACCAGGAGCACAGAGCAGTGTCCTAATCAGACAGTGACTCACCAGTTATGCTACTGTCTCTCTCCTCTGCAGCTGCTCCCTTCAACTTCTCATATAATAACATCACACACTAACCTGATCAATTGTGCACCCAGATGGCTAACAGGATGGTGCTCACAACAGCTGGGAGGCTATAGAGTACTAGGTGCCATTTATGTGAAGCTTCAAAACCAAACACGCCCACGTCACTCACACAGACACATAAATATAATAATCCCAAATGTGTTATTGTCTCTGTTTTCCAAGAACAGTCTGCACTTGTCTGGCTGAGGTTTCTTCAGGATACACGGTGTCCTCTGTCTGAGCTGTGAAGATCTCAGTGTCCGTCATCTAAATTCAAGTGGTACCTGTTATTAAAGAGGGGTGATTTTACTTCTGTGGGGTATTAACTGCTAACACATTTAAGTCACCATGTTACTGTTTCATTGTTTTTGAAAATGCTATATTAGCTAAAAACATTCATTCATTTTCTTCCGCTTTTTCCATTTTCTGGGTCGCGGGGGCAGCAGTCCAAGCAGTGTTCTGCTGCCCAGAACACAATGCACGAGCCCCCATGAATCCCTCCGCAGGTGGTGGGTCCACAGGAGGACGTCACAACAGGCCTTGATGTATCTTCTGCCATGGGGCTACCAATGTCCACAGACACTGGGGGCAAGGTGGGGTTAAGTGTCTTGCCCAAGGACACAACGGCAGCATTCCTCTGTGGGAGCTGGGATCACATGTGGTCAACCTACAACTGAGCTACAATGTTGTTGTTTTTTTTTTTTTTTTTTTTTTTTAAAAACAATGTCCCTCAATTTGCTCTCCATGCTAAGTCACTCCCCCTTCAGAGCGCTATCACAGCACAATCAGCATGAATTCTGCTAATGAACCCTGCACATCACATCGGGTTTGTCAAGTTGTTGTGTTAAACTTGATGAAGTAGGCTCGTGGGCTGAGCATTGGGCAGAATTTTACAGCTAAGGAGGGTTTGAATAGGGCCTGGGAGAGATTGCTAAATTACTGAAACATGCATGGATGACATCTAAAAAAAAAATCAGTCATGTTTTTGATGAGCGAACAATGTTAGACCATGGTAGAAAACTACAATATCTATTTTGCATAATACTCCTTCTTTAAAAATGATTTGTGCTCTCCTTATACCAGGTTACATCTATAAATTATGCGTTTTCTCCATCACTAGTCAATATATAACCTTGTATTAGTATTTTAGTATTTTTCATAGGTTTGCTTGTAGAGCAGCTGTTCTTTGTAGCACCTATTGTCCTTGTACAAAAGGTGTACTTGTACCTGAGATCTTGTGCTGTGTTTGGGCAAAAGGAACATTTTTGTTTGAGTCTATAAACTACTGACAACATTTGTTTGTTAGTTGGTAAAGGTTTCAAAATCTGCATCATGTTTTTGCAGTGACAAATGAGGGATTACAGCTCTAGAAATAAATCAGTGAAATCCGCAAAATTATCAATATTCCTGATTTTACAATTATTCTACATGTTTTAAGGCTGAAAACGCTTCACCAGACACATTATACACCTTTCTGAGACTGGTATTAACATTTTCTCACATTTTTCTCTTGTTTAAACACTCAAACTTTTGTAGATTTTCATTAAAATATATTAATAGTGAGGGGGGGGACACGTGACACGCGGACACGTGCGCGCGGACACGTGTGTTTGTTTTGGTACCACATATCCATGCCATGTGCGAAAGTCGAGTGGAAAGCGACCTGGATATCATTTTGGGCAAGACTCAAGCCAATGCTAACAGTGCCACACCGCTAACAGACGCCTCTGAGCACCAGTCCTCACCACAAGACCAGGTAACACTAACCCGCGCTCACAAGCGTTGGTTGCATTTCACCCTGGCTCCAAAATCAGACCGCTATCAATGCGTCGCCAATACTCCACAGCTCTCTAGGACGGGGTCGGGTTCGTGAGGGGAAAAGACCCACTGTCTCCTCTCTGCGCGCGAGTGTCCTCCCCCCGCTGCGGCTCCCTCGAATGTGGCTCTCCCCGCTGCGGCTCCCCCGGACGCCGCGCGGCCAGGCGCCAGGCCCGTCCATGTTGATTCTTGGCTCTTCCATTTGTCCGGCTCGCACTCAGTCTCTTCCATGGCTCGTGCAAGTAAACAAAGGCCACACCTCCTGTCACCCAGGCGCTCTCGTGAAGGACATCAGAGACTCTGTCCCTACCATCCCTGGTCTAGACCTGGTTTAGTCCTGGTTTAGACCTGGTTTAGTCCTGGTTTAGACCTGCTTTAGACCTGGTTTAGTCCTGGTCTAGTCTCTTAGCTAATCAGGGCGCAGGACAGAATGTTACACTGTAAAAAAAAGTTACACTATAAAAAAAATAAAAAAAAAAAAAAAAAAAAAAATATGAAAAAAAAATCCGCGAAACAGCGAGGCCGCGAACAGTGAACCGCGATACAGCGAGGGTTCACTGTATTTGCAGAAAATGGTCAAAATAACAAAAAAAGATACATGTTTTCAGACCTCAAACTATGCCAAGAAACAAGATCAAATTCATTTTAAAACATCATAATACTAATGTTTACACTTAAGAAAAGTTCAGAAATCAATATTTGGTGCAATAACCCTTATTTTTAATCACAGCTTTCATGCGTCTTGGCATGCTCTCCACAAGTCTTTCACATTGTTCTTGGGTGACTTTATTCCACTCCTGGTGCAAGAACTGAAGTAGCTCAGCTTTGTGTTTGTGTTGGAATTCAACAGACGTTGGAATAGAATGGCTGTAATACATGTAGAGATGCTGATTTCAGAAAACAAAAATGCAATGGTCTCTTATTTTTTCCCCAGAGCTGTACATCCACCTTTTTGTCTCTTGTTTTGCTTTATACTCATGATGATCAAGTGACAAACCAAATAATAATAAAGTTTTATATTAGTCCAAAAACATAATTTGATTCATCTTAAAATCATATTTATGTTTAAGTTCATTTGTGAAGTACATCATTGATATTGCATTCATCTCTGAACATACACAGTCATAGTTACACTGTTTACTGTATTTAAAATGATGAAACTGTGTGCATATCTTAATGGCCCGTGCGGCTATATACTGATCAAACTGCATCACATAATCATTCATCATTTTCATTTGGAAGTCCTTGATGTTATACTGGCAGCAGTAGCTCAATTCGTAAAGTGTTTGTCCACTGATCCAAAGGTTGGCGGTACGATTCCAGCTCCCACAGATGAATGCTGCTGTTGTTTCCTTGGGCAAGACACTTAACCCACCTTGCCCCCAGTGTCTGCGTACACTGGTGTGTGAATGGGTGAGTAGATCCTTGTTGTAAAGCGCTTTGGGTGCCTTGAAGGTGGAAAAGCGCTATATAAAAATGTGACCATTTACCATACTATGTCAAATGTAGCACAACTTACCTTGAAGTGTAAACTCATTCCTAAAAGTCTTGTGAGCTTTTAGTCATGTTGAAATGTTGTTACCCACTCAAAAACATACCTGGAGTTGTGTTTTGTTTCATTCACACATGTTTGAGTAACTCTTTATTATTAATCTGTCTACATCTCCAAAGCTCCACCTTGTGATGATAATTAACAGCTACCTTTTACCTTTTGTTCAGTAGCCAGGGTTGGGAGGGTTACTTTAGAAATGTAATCCGGTACAGTTACTAGTTACTCCTTAAAATATGTATTCAGTAACGTAATCCCGGTACTATAATATTAAAGTAATGTAACTTGATTACTTTCAGTTACTTTTGGATTACTTTAACACCAAATATCCTATAACAACAAGAAAACAAGAAAATTACAATACAATACAATACAATACAATACAATACAAGTTTTTAGGAGGACAAGTACAGTTCTATGTGTAGTTTTAACAACTGTTCTCACTATAAGCCAAGTCACTAGTAAACAAGGTCACTCACTAAACCAAACACCTAAACACCTATGACTTCAACGAAATTATATTTTCAGTTAAAGTTTTAGTTTTACCGGGACAGTCATCTTGCCCGATCTCCGCAGCTGGACAGGATGTTCGTCCAGCTTGCGTGCTGGCCTACATCTAACGACAGCTTTGCTCGGAATTGTCTAAAGGGTCTTCATGGATCAGTTAACATGACTATGTTGCCTAGATAATGTTTAAATATTGTAATATCGTTCTACAAATGCACAAAGTGTACTTGTGACCGCAAACGTTAGCTAGCTTGCTAATAGTTTGCTAGTCGATAGCTAACTCGAAACTGGCTCCTACCAATTAATCAAGACAAAGAAATGACTCATATTCACACATAACATGACTGAAGCAGGACATTTAGGGCCTGTCAGTATCAAAGCGTTAATATTAGCGATCTTACCTGTAAATGTTTCTTGAAATTGGAAGTAGAATCCTTGGACATTGACAGGTGTTTAACCACTGGAAGGCACAATTTGCACTGCACTGTGATGTTGTTCCCTTTGTCTTCTTTAAAAATAAAATTCTCCCTAAATTTCCACCCGCTAAATGCGTTTTTTGAAACCATGCCCACTGCAAGTTTAGTCCGTAGTGCGCGACCTGCGTGAAGTTCAGTGTGAGCCGCTGCAAGTGTATTCCACAGCGCGCGCCGCTTAGTGAAAATCCCCATTTTCACTAAATGTACCTGTAATCTGAGTACGTCTTTTTCTTTGTAACTGTAGGGGAATACAGTTACCTTTTTTTTGTATCCTTTTACTTAATGCCGTTCCATGTAATCCGTTACTCCCCAAGCCTGTCAGTAGCGATTGGCATTTCCAGAGCTGAAATGATCCAAATGATTCCAGTGAAGGTGTATGGAGTTTAAAAACATAGTGGAGCACTTCCTGTGTTACCAAATGATATCACAAGACAGAACAGGGTGTTTTCTGTTTGAGAGAAGAAATCGGCCTAAATTTGCAGGGTTTGTGTGTAAAACATGTGCAAATGAAACAAAACACAACTCCAGTGTCCAAAAAAAGACACCTCATGTAAAACCGTTCCACTGTATTACGTTGTATGTGTATATGTGTATTAGAGATGCGCGGATGGTGGTTACAGCCGCGGGCACCGCGGCTAAACCGCGGAGCGGGTGGATGATGTGACGAAAAATAATATTTTTTATTAAATTCGGGCAGGTGGCGATTGAACAACCAAATTTTAAAGCAGGCACGTTATGGGGCTGTGCAGTTCAGAGAATTTTGGAATTTGCGTGTAAATGGATAGCGGACGGATGATGTTTTTTTCTTGCGGTTGCGGATGGAAAAAAAGCCCATCCGCGGATCTCTAATGTGTATGTGACTATTGTTATTGATTGTATCTGCATTTTCCATTCTGTTCATGTTCTTTTTAATCACTGTAAAGCACTTTGTGTTCCATTTATTGTATGAAAAGTGCTCTATAAATAAAGACTTACTTACTTTCTTACTCCAGGTACAGTATGTTTGTGATGAGGAAATTATAGCAGAGATCAGAAAATAGTGTAATATGGGCCCGTTAAGTTCAACATGTACTGTAGTAACTATGAGATACCAACTCCAACAGTCCTATTTGGTATTATATAATTGTTCTGTATAGTGCATGTGGCGCTGCGTGTGAGCTAATTTGATTCACAAATAGATTAAATATGTGGCCTGTGTTTGGTCATGCATACAGTGATGTCAATGCAAAACAGTGTGTTGTCATGCTAGCACAATCAGGCATGCAACACTGAACAGGTAAGTGCATTTACAAGTGAGTACAATGACAAGAACGGTACACGTGGTTTGAGCAACTAAACTCATCTGTAGTTATAAAAATAGTTTAGCTGTATTAGCAGAGCAGTAAAATCAGTACAGTAGTAGTATGAACCTAATTATTAGTATTAGTAGTAACTACAGTACCAATCGTAGTTGATGATGAATTGAAAGTTATATTTTCTCTGTACTTGTTTTATCCATCTTTATTTGCAGGAGTTATAGGCAGACTGTGACCACTTCTTGTCTCAACTTAACAGCAGGTTAAATCCTATTCTCTTAGCAATTTCATATTTAGACAGAGCGTGAAATAAAATGTGTTTTCCGCTCTGAGCTGGCTGACACAGTATTGATTTGGCCCACTTAATGCATTCCAGATATAATATTACGGCTCCACTCGGCTAAGGAAGCTGTCCGTCTATCTCAGATCAAGCATAACTAATGGGGACAATTCAATTACTATGATTTTATTCAGACGCTTTGGGGGCTATGGAAGAGAATCGCACAGAAATATTTGTAAGTTTAATCAGCTGCTTTAGACTGTCAGAAATTACTTTTGCCATTATAGCGAACGAGAGATAGAGTGTATGTTGTACAGTCTAGTAATAATAATAATAATAATAATAATAATAATAATAATAATAATAATAATAATAATAATAATAATAATAATAATAATAGTAATAATAATAATAATAATAATAATAATAATAATAATAATAATAATAATAATAATAATAATGCGTGAAGAATCCCTCAGTCGTCCAGGTAGAATCCTTACCTGGCCAGCCAAATGATATCTCTCTGTATTTCCTATACACCGCGATACCATTTGGACACCCTCCATCCACTCTCGCTCCTCCGGTTACAAACGGACTCCGCGATTCTGATTCATTCAAAGATGGTGACGTCAGTGCACCCGCCTTTGCCCGCAAAGTCACTCTTAGGCAGCGGAAGTTCCGCCTCAGTTTTGAATCAAGATGGCGCAATCTCTGATTGGTTCACTTAGCTGTCTGTCTACGCGCAACCGCAGCGCGTTCTGTGGATCAAGCGTTACCAGACTCACTCGCTGGTACAGCGATGAGTCATGGATTCTTCCAGGCAAGTAGAATCCATGATAAAAGGAGAAATTCAAGTTTATTTGGTCGAAAACTTTGTTTGCAGCTCATCCGCCCTGCTTCGTCAGTTCTGGTTAGAGTGCTGGTTTTCTTTATTTATTTATTTATTTGAATGGGACAGCATGTTAGACACTGCTTATATCTAGCTTATATCTTCAGAATAATGTCAGTATAGTTAGCTCCTGCTAACTATACTGACATTATTCTGAAACTATCTCAACTATTTGTTTTTGAGTTTCCAAAAACGCGCCCCAAAAACAAATAGTTGAGATAGTTTCAGAATAATGTCAGTATAGTTAGCTCCTCCCTGCAGCTAGATATAAGCAGTGTCTAACCAGCACTCTAACCTGAACTGACGAAGCAGCGCGGATGAGCTGCGAAACGTTTTCGACCAAATAAACTTTGTTCAGTTGACAAATTGAATTTCTCCTTTTATTATTATTATTATTATTATTATTATTATTAATAATAATAATAATAATAATAATAATAATAATAACAATAATAATAATAATAATTTCTCTCAAAGGTGCACTATGTACAGCTCTGGAAAAAAAATAAGAGACCACTGCATTTTTTTCTGAAATCAGCATCTCTACATGTATTACAGCCATTCCATTCCAGCGTCTGTTGAATTCCAACACAAACACAAAGTTGAGCTACTTCAGTTCTTGCACCAAGAGTGGAATAAAGTCACCCAAGAACAATGTGAAAGACTTGTGGAGAGCATGCCAAGACGCATGAAAGCTGTGATTAAAAATAAGGGTTATTGCACCAAATATTGTTTTCTGAACTCTTCTTAAGTGTAAACATCAGTATTATGTTGTATTAAAATGAATTTGATCTGGTTTCTTTGCATTGTTTGAGTTCTGAAAACATGTATCTTTTTTGTTATTTTGACCATTGACTGGAAAAATAAAGCCGAATCACGCAGCACGCTGCCAGGGGAATCCCTGTTACGCACCAGGAAGGGAGTTCCCCTGTTGCACAGCGTGGTGCGTGATTCGGCTTTCTTTTTCCGCCCTGAAAAATAGTTCCCACCCAAAATGACCAAGGCAAGCTCTCCGTGTTGATTTGCACATTTATTTGCACTCGATATGAATGCGCACTACACAGAAAGTAATTGGGAAACGCATCGAGCAAATTAATTCCTTTTGGCCAAAATCTTTCTCTGGCGACGTTAGACTCCAGTCTAAGGTGAAGGAGCAGCAGATACAGCGGCGGTCAGTGCTGACAGACTCGGACAATGGCTGGGTGACCAGGAAAACGCTTTCCACCACTTATTTTAGTCTCTGGACTGTGGGGAGATGCCCAAATTTGACCTGGGGGTGGCATATCCCTTTAAATTTTAAGTATTTATTGCTTAAAAAATACCTTGAACAACATGTGAGCTAACTGTGGGATGGGTTGCCTCTCCAGATATCTGACCTGTAATCTGGCTGGCAGCACGTCATTATCATGTCTCCATGCCGATAGGAGTTTAATATTATACAGTGAAAAATTCTTCATTGGGGGACATTGTGAAGGTATTAATAGTAGCAATAGTAGCAATAGTAGCAGCGATAACAACATTGCTGGCATTGTGGTGCCTTAAAGCCCCAGTGTGTAGGATTCGTGGCGCATAGGTGGATGGTGCTATTGCACATTCCGTTTTAGCTACGGCAGACCTCGAGTGTCACCCGGGCGCGGTCCCGTTTTTTTCTTTTTTCATGAAAACACACATTCCCGATCATGTACCATGACACTCTACACATCAAATGAAACCTTACAGTCTCCTCTTTTTGACTATGCAATTCATTTCCCTGAAAAACAATCACTCCCTGAGCACATGGGGGTTTTATACGGAAAAGCACAAAACGAGGTTAGCTTACCTTAGCATGCTTTGCACAGGTCAAACTCTGTATTTCACCATAAACTTGCTATCAATTTGTCAGTAAGGATCCAGCTAATAAAATCCAGTAAAACAATTTAGTCCAAAACACGTGTTAGATCCATTACAACGTCTGATCCCGCAGCATGCTTGTGTTGTTTACCCAAAACCACGAGCCTTGCCAAAGGCGAAGGCGGAGCCCAAATGTCCTTCTGCGGCTCTCGTATTCAAAATGGCTGCCTCTGCATGGGGAAGATCCCCCTTTTATGTGACTATATCTAAGTCCAAAAGAATACTTTGATTTCATGATGGAAGTGAAAAGGCTTGGAAAACAATGTATTTTTGAATGGGTATCTTCAATTTCAGTAATTAACGGGTAAAAATCTTACACACTGTCCCTTTAAGAGTTATTCATATATTCAGTATTACCAGACTATTTGCTATACCAGTGTTCTGTGTATTTATATTACTTCTACAGCAGTGTATGAAATTGGTTTGCCCCTAAACTCAACCTATTGTTCTACTTGACATTTATTTTTACTACCTCCTAGTTGCAATGTTATTCAAACCTAAAACAATTGATATTTCACATCTCAGACTGCAAATCCCAATTTACCATCTAATCAAATGTACATAGATTTAGAAATAAACCAGCGGAACTACTTTTTCTCACTGCCATGCTTCGCTGCTCTGCTGAGACTGTAGCCTTGTTTCCAATCAGTTTAATCTAATGCATTTTGCTACATTATTTGTCCTTTGCCATAACCTGGTACTATTTTTTGTCGTCACCTTCCCAAAATGATATTCCAGGTGCATATTTGGAGAGAGATCCCAATCAGTGTCTGACAATCTCCATGGTTTGCGACACAGAGGGCAAGCAGACTGGCCTGTGTCATTGTGAGTTAGTTATGGGGAATGATAGAGCAGGAGGGGAGAGCCAAAAGGCCAGTTGAGATCCCTATGGCTTAGAGGAATAGAAAAATACATAAGATGAGGTCAGAGACAGAGCCACGTCCTAAAATAGAGCCTGTCAGATTTGATCCAAATAGTCCCCAGCTTAAATAGAGGGTGGGTAGAGTGTGGATGGAATAAATGTACGAACTGAATGTTTTTTTTGTTTTTTTTTTGTAAGAGTTTTGGGGATGTCTGATAATAGATGGCTATAATATACCGTTTGTTCCATATTTTTCATATCTAAAATTAATCGGCACAGTAGTAACCAGGGGTAGGGTTTGGGGCCTCCTTGGGCAACTTAGATAAGATATAATATAAGAAAGATACTGTCAGGGAATGTCAGTGGTAAAAGAATTAAATTTTAATTTAAAAAATTGTAAAAATAGTTTCTAACAAATTTGTCTGAATTTTTCTTAAGACCCCATAGTTTTTTATAGGCATTGTTTAAGCAAACTCTGAATAAAAAACCCTTAATACAAATATCATTGGATTAATGATCACGTTGTTGCTCTGTGTGACATTTTCATATACTGTATGTATGTATGTATGTATGTATGTATGTATGTATGTATGTATGTATGTATGTATGTATGTATGTATGTATGTATGTATGTATGTATGTATGTACAGCTCTGGAAAAAAATAAGAGACCACTGCAAAATTATCAGTTTTTCTGATTTTACTACTTATAGGTATGTGTTTGGGCAAAAGGAAGATTTTTGTTTGAGTCTATAAACTACTGACAACATTTCCCCCAAATTCCAAATAATTTGTTGTTATTGTTTAGAGCATTTATTTGCAGAAAATGACAAATGGTCAAAATAACAAAAAAGATACATGTTTTCAGACCTCAAACAATGCAAAGAAACAAGATCAAATTCATTTTTAAACAACATAATACTAATGTTTACACTTAAGAAGAGTTCAGAAATCAGTGCAATAACCCTTATTTTTAATCACAGCTTTCATGCGTCTTGGCATGCTCTCCACAAGTCTTTCACATTGTTCTTGGGTGACTTTATTCCACTCCTGGTGCAAGAACTGAAGTGTATGTAGCATGTAGAGATGCTGATTTCAGAAAAAAAATGCAGTGGTCTCTTATTTTTTTCCAGAGCTGTATGTGTGTGTGTGTGTGTGTGTGTGTGTGTGTGTGTATGTGTGTGTGTGTGTGTGTGTCTGTATGTATGTATGTATGTATGTATGTATGTATGTATGTATGTATGTATGTACAGTATGTACAGTATGTACAGTATGTATATATGTATGTATATGTGTAATTAAGATTTTGGGAATCATATTGCTTGTCAGGTTCTGACACTTTCTTTCTTCATAAACTTGAACAGTGACCTTGTGTCTAGCAGGAATAAACCCAAAATTTGCAATTCAAGTCGCTTTCTGCTATCGCATATAGGTCATTCACACTGTTGCTCATTGCAGTGACTCGTCACATAGCTGGGTTCAATAATCCAATAATAAAAAGCCTGTTTTGTCGCCAGGGCCTCTATTCGATCTCTCTGTGCTAATCACTGCACCACATGTATTGGCTGGGGTATTTCTAAGCACCTCCGGCTTTTGAAGAGACACCCCTGCACCACTGTGTTGTTTGTTCGCAATTCATTGTGCTGCACATTGGCTCATAAGGGAGGGAGACACAGACATTTGAATTAAAACTGCAAATCTATTAAAAATGTATGCTCTGTATGAATGCATGACCCACATTCTGGTGCAAATAAATAAATAAACAGGGTGTTTGGGGCAGATGATGCAAATCTTCAGAAGTGGGGCACAGGAATGCTTAATGGCATTATAACAATAAGGACTGGGGGATTAAACACTGTGAGTAATAGAGACTGGACCTGTCCCAAGTGTTTGGTTATTATCAGTACACATAATACTGCTCTCAGAATGGGATGCATGAGTTTGAATGGACTCACTACACCAGGGGTCGGCAACCCGCGGCTCCGGAGCCACATGCGGCTCTTTGATCTCTCTGATGCGGCTCAGTAAAGCGGTCCCTTGTTTATCATGGGGGTTACGTTCTAAAAATAACCCACGACAAGCGAAATCTGCGAAGTCGTCAGCTTTATATTTTACAATTATTCTCCATGTTTTAAGGCTGTAAACGCTTCACCACACACATTATACACTTTTCTCAGACTGGAATTAACGTTTTCTCACATTTCTCTCTTGTTTAAACACTCAAACTTTCATAGATTTTCAACAAAAAGCACAGTATTAGAGAATGAAACCAAAGTGTATTTCGTGTGTATTTCACAGTTCTTATGACCGAGCCTCTTCGTCCTGGCACCGCTTCACTGTGGCGGGTTTTGTCAGGGAGAAAACTTGCAAACATACAGCACTTCAGAGTCACACTGCGATCGAACATTTATATAAATCTGGCAAACTGAATGCATTCTGTACAGGAGACATGGAGGAGAATGACTAACGAATCGGTAAAGGTCTACAGTCCCTTAGCCAATCAGGATGCAGAAATGCGCGTTGATACACTATTAAAAAAATTCGCAAAACAGCAAGGCCACGAAAAGTGAACCACGATATAGCGAGGGACCACTGTATTTAATTAAAATGTATTTTATTTTATTTCATTCATTTTCAAAATGTAATTCTATGGCACAAAGGCAAAAAAGCCTTTATATGCAGTGTTATTTCATTTTAAATTTCAAAAGGGTTTTGTGGCTCCCAGTGTTTTTTTTACTGTGTGAAACGGGTCCAAATGGCTCTTTGAGTGGTAAAGGTTGCCGACCCCTGCACTACACTGTCTGTGGCGACTCACATATTCCTCTTCCTTTTACAATGGTAAGCTTTCATGTCATTTTGAATATATAGTATTATAATTCACAATATGTTTGATATTTCTGAGGTTAATTTCAGATGCTCTTCCTGAACAGACCCTTTCATTCACCGACAGTTGACAAATGCTCATGAGGCCTTCTGTCTATTACCCTGTTCCCTGTCACTACCTCACTGTAAACTACTGTTACCTGTGCAATAATCTGTGCAATAACCTATGTGCAATATTTATACATTACTATGTGCAATACGAAATCCACATGCAACACCTATACCACACCATATTATGTGCAATCTGTGAAATACTCTACTTACACCTTATTTGATCTTTGATTTAATCCTACCTGCACCTTTGTACATTGTACCATGTATTTTTTTATTACATTTTATTACATATTTTATTATATTGTTTACTTCTTCCCCTGCACTTTTGCAACATTTTTTACCATGTACTATTATTGCATGTTATTAGTACTTCTGACTATCTTAGCGAGTCAACGGTTCTTCTGATCCTAAGCATTTCATTGCATTGTTGACCCTGTGTTGATTCTGCATATGACAAATAAACAATCTTGAATCTTGAATCTTGAGAGTGAATTAAGCATTTTTGGGCAAGTTACTTCAAAACTATAATTAGTCATTTATTACTTGTTGCTGTCAAAAGTAATTTGTTACATTACAATAATACTGTATTTGTATACTGTATACTGGTTAGCTCAACTGGTAAGTCAGTGACTTTCCCCCGGGGGTTGTGGGTTCAAATCCCCCCCGGGCAATGAGCTAACCAGTGTGGGTCCTTGGGCAAGACCCTTCACGGTACTGCCCCCCGGGCGCCGAAAAAAAAAAAAAAGATGGCTGCTCACTGCTCCTGAAAAGGATGGGTCAAATGCAGAAGTCAAATTTCTCCCGTGTGTCACTGTGTGTCATTGTGTGTGAGACCAATAAAGGCTTAATCTTAATCTAAATCTTAATCTTATTTGTGTATTTGAAATCTAAGGTATTACACTACAATTGTATTACTTTTAAGTTACTCTCACCAAAATAACAGGAAATATGGATTTGGCTAAATGTAGCTCATGACGCTCAGTTAGCTCATCACACATCCAGTGATGTGGTATCTGACTGAGCTACACTTATGGTCAGTAGTCGAGTTGTAAAATGAAACCAGGGGGGATGGTGAAATTTTTCACCGGGGGGGGGGGGGGGGGGGGGCATTAAGCTAAGCCCTCCCCCATCACTGTGGTGTTTCAGGGCAGGGCAGAATTAGAAGGTACTTTGTTAAAATGGAAATGCTTTTATAACAAAAAGTCCATATTATCATTCAATAATTCACAGGATATATGTTATCACACGCCTACACACACACACCTTAGTCCTGGTTTAGTCTTGGTTTAGTCCTGGTTTAGTCCCAGTTTAGTCCTGGCTTAGTCCTGGTTTAGACCTGGTTTAGACCTGGTTTAGACCTGTTTTAGTCCTGGCTTAGTCTTGGTTTGGACCTGGTTTAGTTTTGGTTTAGTCCCGGTTTAGTCCTGGTTTAGTCCTGGTTTAGACCTGGTTTAGATCTGGTTTAGTCTTGGCTTAGTCCTGGTTTGGACCTGGTTTAGTCCTGGTTTAGACCTGGTTTAGTCTTGGTTTAGTCCTGGTTTAAACCTGGTTTAGTCTTGGTTTAGTCCTGGTTTAGACCTGGTTTAGTCTTGGTTTAGTCCTGGTTTAGACCTGGTTTAGTCTTGGTTTAGTCCTGGTTTAGTCTTGGTTTAGTCCTGGTTTAGTCCTGGTTTAGTCCTGGTTTAGTCTTGGTTTAGTCCTGGTTTAGACCTGGTTTAGACCTGGTTTAGTCTTGGTTTAGTCCTGGTTTAAACCTGGTTTAGTCTTGGTTTAGTCCTGGTTTAGTGCTGAAATAGATGCAGAAATAACCTGATAATATGACTCACCCATAAGAATGCGGTCAGATCCATTCTAACCGTTTGCCGTGTTGTCTTCAATAATCTGGAGCTCCGGAGAAAAGGACATAATCCCGAACATATCCCGTGTCCCGAGGCGAGAGTTCCTTCTTACGTAGCATTAACGTATCAAGTTAAGGATTCTTCTTCTCTTAGAAATGCCACGTAAATATCAGGCTCACAGCTGATCGGCGAACAGGCGCAAACACAACAGCGGCAATCGTCATGATTGGCGGGAGCGCGTATCGGTGCGTAATTATGCTGCAACATGATTGGAAGCTGGAGCGCACTGGCCATTTTGACTTAAATACGGCGAAATTCGCCAAAAGTTTAGGGATTTTCATGCCTGATTGATAAAATGCCATAAGGGATGGAAGAAGGGATGCCCATTTTAGAAGAGGGATGATTTTGACTATTTTTTCCTACGGGGGGAGATCAGAACACTGCACTTCTAGTTTAGAGACAAATCAAAACTGTGTTATTATTATTTGTGAAATGTGGCGCAGTACTTCAGATATGTGATTTTGAAAGCATAAAAGACTGGTGATAAAGTAGACAGGAAGTAGAGTCACCATCTCCATCTGCAGCTTCACCTCAATCCATGTGCTGTGTGGATGTAAACAGAAACACATCGCGAACTATCTAGTTTTTTACTTTCAAACTTTTTACACTTCAAACTGAATTAATTGCTCAGTTTGGTGGACTGAATGTCATTATTTGCGGAGGACAATTTTCTGTGGATAATGTAGATGAGTTGCTGCACTTTAGATTTAGGGCTTTACAAGAGCCGAGAGTCTTCTCATTATTTTTGCTATATCCTGAGATTGTATCTTGTCCCTCTGTGTCCGTCATTCCTCTGCCCCCGACGCTCTGTTTTATTGGCTGATGTTTGGTGTTTATGATCTGACAGAGCAGCTCAGAGTCACACTGGCACCACACACACACACTCATGCGTGCACACACAAACACACACACAATTCACTATCAAAACACGGCCCCTGATTGGTTGACACGGTGCAAATAGCTACAGAACGTTCAACATTTTCAACTTTGGCGAAGTCGTCACTTCATTCGAGTGTCCCTCCCGTTTCGCCCATTCATCAATGGCAGATTCACACAATTGCGGCGCTCAATTCGCACCGCTCAAAACTCGCGAATCGTGCCGCCCAATTCGCTTCATTCACGCCGCAGAACTGTTACTCGCACGTCAACGCGCCTTCACATAGGGTTAGAATGTAAATCACTCACCTTTTGCCGCGCCAGACGCTTTCAGTGGTAACAGGGCTTATAACAAAATGATATGGTTCATATTTTTTTTATAGATTTTAATTTGTTTTTCATTGAATACATATCTTAATTACACTCACTAGGAGCTGTAATGAGCAAATGTTGGGAGTCACTGATTCCAGTACAAATTGGGACCCAGTGAGGTAAATCTTTGAACATTAGATCAATAACATGATATGGGTTATTTTAGATTAAGGTTAGGCAAGTAGTAATTACGGTTAGGATCAGTCTCCAGGGAATGAATGTATGTCAGTGTCCCCACAAAGCATAGAAACCCAACATGTGTTTGCTTGACCATGCAGGTATTTCTCTGTAGGGACTCTGAAATCTGCACTCCACACTCACATCAGGATGAAGACCCAACATGAATGTGAGCGTGCATTTTGCGTGTTTGTGTGTCAGTAAAATAGAAAAACAGGTTTTATAAAAATATATATATATATAAAACCAAATGTGTGTGAGTGTTTTTTTCTTCTTCTTCTTCTTCATTCTTAAGGCTGCAGGCATATAAGATATACTGTATCTACTGTTAAATAAATGAAGGAAATAGTGGGTATGAGAGCGGATACAGATTTCAACCATGAACTAGACAGTATTGAGTTGAAGGTCTAGACCGAAACCTAGCAATATTATAAAGTATCCTTCCCATTATAAATTGCCATTGTAGCCTTCCGTCTATATTGGATCTATAAGCCATGTCGGTCAATGTCCCTGCATGTGCCTTGTATTGGTCTCCTGCTGCCTGCCTCCCCTCTCTGCTGTGGCGGTAGATTTCCTCCTCTCGTCATTCAGCTGCTGTCAGGGCCTGTAGCAGTGCAAATAAAGGCCACTACTATCTTTCCCTCCATGATGGACTGGCGATGTCTGTCTTAAGCCGCTCTCTAAGATGCGCCTAGGGAGAAAAATAGAGCAAAGAAAGCCATCAAACATCAGCACCATGTGATTTGTGCCAAACTTTCCTTGGTCTTAGCAGTTTTCCAGTCATCCTTCTTTAAGTGCAAATACGCCAGGCATGTTTGGGTAGAAAGCTAAAGGGGGGCTAGCGACATTAGCAACAATTTGTCATTTAGATACTGTAGATGAAAAGGTCACCTCGTTATCGCACAGTCTTTTGCAGGCTGAGATTTGGATGCTACGATAACCCCTTAACCTGACAGGAGACTAACCTTTTAGCTTATGTTTTCTGCAAATGCCAGATATGTGTATGCAGCATCGCTCTATCTGTGTACATGTATTTTAGAGCGATGAAACTCGTGCTGCTGTTTGTATCAAACAGAAGATGAATCCATGCTGAAACGACTAATTGGAAAATGCAGTGTACAAGCTCATTGAGTACGGCTTCCTCTTCCATGAATAGCTGCAGGTTTTAAGCACAAAGCGTCTACATACTCTGTTAGATAATGAGAATTCTTTGTTCATGTTGTTATGTTCTGTCTGTTATTAAGCCCTCGGGACAGCTGCTCCCCTCTCACCGCCTCTGCTACACCCATGTCACAGTCTTGGCATTAAAGGGCGATTAAAAAGACTTCTTCTAAATGAACTCGACAGCCAACCCCAGGCGTGGTGATATGGGTGGACATGCAAATCAATATTTTACATCATCAGCTGCTGGTTGGCGGAGCATGCAAGCAGAGACGTAGGCTAAGGGTATACACTCATTTCAACCACGAGGGAGCTCCATTATGGCTTACGTTGTAGCTACACAAAAGTTAATCCTAGACAGTGATCTAGGATTTGATGGAATCATTTCAGAAAAAGAAAAGGGGCATGTATAACTCTATGAGGAATGACGTGGAATGCGATGTTGTCATATTACCATTTTAATTGACAATAATCATTCTGCAATCTACCATAGAATTATGACCTGTCCCTCTATAGCAGTGTTTCCCAACCAGGGGTACAAGTACCCCTAGGGGTACGTGAGCACACTGCAGGGGGGTACTCGGCAGTGTCGCTGCTAGGCGCAGGGGGAGATTTTTTTTATTTTTTAATTCTAATTTGAGTAAATTTGAGTTAAAGAAAAGAGAAAATGCCTGAGAATTTAATTTTCAACTTAAGGAGATTAAATAAAATTATTTTCATTTAATAATCCGTTTTGTCACGTTCTACTTTTGGAGAATTATCAACACGTATGAGTGAGGGGGTACTCGAGGTATGACAAAAAGGCTCAGGGGGTACACAAGACGAAAAAGGTTGGGAAACACTGCTCTATAGAATTTTGGGTTTAATAAGGCCTTAACAAATTATTCATATTTTATATTTAAGTAATATTTAAGTATGATTCAGGCTTACTAAGTACTTAATGAATGGGTTAAGGTCCGGAGTTAGGTTAGTTTATTACTTAGTAGTGACTAAACCGCAACTATGTGTTAATTATGAATTAAGGCTTTGATCAGGCTTTATTAAGAGTAATTGAATTCAGTGCTACCAAATATTGCAATGTCACATGAACACAACATATTGAATGGGAGGGGAATCATTACAGAAGATCATTTTTGCTGCAGTTAATCCAGTATTCAAAGCCGTCACTTTGCAAGAAGATGACATCTGCGCTTTGTTTATCCACTCGTACATGCCATTGCTGCACGCTGTCTTGATGTTGAAAGAAAGGATCAGAATGAGCAAAGCAGATGGAAGACATATGGAAGCTGAGACAATTCCACGTCTACGAATTGAACCATTTAGCAAAAGTGTCAAACAAGGCCTGTCAATGGACCTGGGCTGAGTGCAGACATGGCGTTCAGTTGTAAATTATGCTACTTACAAGGTCACCTTCTGTAGAGGTTGGTTAGTGGGGAGAAGTAGGACGGGAGAGTAATTCATCTCTCTGTGTCAGTGGTATACATCACACAGTGGAAATTGCAATTCTGGCGGATAGCACAACACAAACATACACAGATGTCTGTATTTACGAGCCCATTAAAGTAAAGCATCAAATACTCCCACTACTGGCAATACCACAGTAAAATATGTTGCACCCATTGGTCCTAAAAAGTTCCGTGGCGCCGCGTTCAAGAATTTAGGAATCGATTTGCTAATAAGAAAGTCAACAAATAACATCTAATCCAATATGCACATGCAAAGAGGTTTGATGGCAGCGCTAAATCTCCGCCCTTGGTCGACTTTCAACTCCCAGGCACCCTCCCTTTAGGATACATGTCTTAGCATAAAACGATGGGCTTAAGCATCATTGAGATGTGGTCCCACTGCTATAGACACATTTAAGACACCCCTCCCCCTCCGCCTCCTGCCAGTCTGCTGCCAGCTCAGTGCCAGCTCCTAAGCGCTACCACCAATGACCACTGACTCCCGTTCGCACCCTTCCCTCCCCCAACTTAAAACCACGGACCATCCTCTGTCTGCAGGCATTACATTTAGTGTCAACCAAGCAGCAGCAGCACAAAGGGCACCCAGTTTTACCCGAATAAGCACTTTTTGAGTAAATCTGATATATTTATCAATCATCCCCCTGCGCTATAGTTTATCATGTTCTTGAGGGGAAGGGAAGGTCAAATCTGAGCCAGGTCCCAGCTGGCAGTGGCCCCAGAGAAGAGGATGTCTGGAAGAGGGATACGTTTTCATGCTGGATGCACAATTTATCTTGTGTTTACTTTGCTGTCCGTCTGCATCAGCCACTGTAGACTGGACTGACACGCACAGTTTCAATGTTTAGAGTTTTCACTTCAACATGGAAATCTGTATCGGTCTCACTGCAATATCTTTACAAGTGCAGCTGTGTGATTCATTACTTAAATCTGTTAGGGTCAACATTATAAAATACGTTAAAGATACACTGTGTAACTTTTTAGTGGAGACCTGCTTGTCTCCATAGAGATATTATTACTTTGTGAATTTATCTAGCTATATGGAGGTTTGTTTGTCATGTTGTGTTACATGCTATAAGTACCTCAGTAGTGCATGTTTACACTCCAGTATTTGCACTGACACTCTGAGGCTACGTTTATATGATGACGATCTGAACAGAAGATGCAAAAGTGGCATTACGTCTTCACTTTTTATTCCGCGTTTAGACGAGCATTTTCAGGATGCGTGCATACGGTGATGCAAAAGTGTGTGGAATTCGATTGGGTATGCATGCCAGACGGCTAGGTGATGCTGTGATACATTATCACTATGTCCGCGCGCATGCGTAGAATCTTCCTTCTTCTCATCTGCGCCGCAAAAAGCAACAAAAAAAAATTGTGTGGTCAGACGAAGAAGTTCAACTATTGCTTCAGACCATGTTAGACTACAAAGCAACAAAGGCGCAACAAGGTGTTTCAGTTTTTTGTGTTTTTAAGCCCCCAAAACGCCATCACCGTCGAAAGGCACTTCCGATAAAATATTTTCTCGTTTTTACCCATAAGCTCGTATAAACAGGCCCTAAATGTAATTCCATTGTTACTTGTGACAATGACAATAAATCCTTGAATCTTTTTTTTTGATAGGATCCCTGTTATTATGACATTATGTTATGTTGGGTTGGGTTGGGTTATAGGTCAGATTTATATGGGTTATGGGTCAGATTTGTGGCAAGGCATCCCTATCTCACTGTGAGAATACATGTTTCATAGTATTATGAGAACTAAAAACATCCACAATTGAATAATCCCAGATAGTTTAATTGCATACTGTGGACCATCTGAGGCAAAGCAATAATATCACAATGACAGCTGGCAACAAGGATATAGCAGACCTTTGGGCAGAAACGTTCCATAGTAAACCTTTTATATATATCCTGGAAAAAGAAGTTAGTTGCATAGATCTGTTTTTGCACTAGACGCCCAACCTGCTGAAACATGCCACATTGTAACTGGAACAGACAATGTGGACAAAGTGTTTTACTTTAAATAAGACATTAGAATAGCTTTTATTTAGACAGTGGGCAGAGGATAAGCACCACCAGTTAAATGTCAGAGGAATTAGACCAGAATACAAAAGTGTGAAATTAACCAGGGACATGTGACTTTCTTTTTCCCCATAAAAAGCATCCAATTAGTTTTAATGTTTGGTGCTTGCGTCACCTGAGATGTTAATGTGCCTTTCCCTCCTGATCAAGAAAATGAACACAGTCAGAGGTCTTGACTATTATTTCCTCGGAGCACTACAAAAATAGCTGTCACACTTGATGGAAAGAAAGCAATCAGGTTGGAGCATTTCCAAATCGGCAACTATTATGTGTGGAGTTCCCGGTCTTTAGTGATCAGAAGCTATCAACAATGGACTTAAAAGGAATAAAAAAGGAATAACAGTCTTGTTTTGATGTCATGTTCAGTTAATTGCGATTAATGTTGTGTCTGAGAATATGTATTGCATCACTTGGTTACATAAAAGGGTGGTCTTAATGTTAAGTTTAATCTTTTTTATTATTATTATTATGTTGTTTTTCCTACATGCACAACTCTACTAGCTACATTTGGTCTTTTTGTGGATACAAAATTTCACAATTTGAGAGTGGAATGATCAATTCTTAAAGTTTGCACATTATTTAGACAGTTATTTAGTCAGTAAAGAAAACACATTGTTGCATCTGTAGTTTAAACCTCTACAAACATGTTCTGAAACTTATGAGATTTTTGCATTAATTTGTTACTTCATATTTCAGTTGTATACGATCTGAAATTTGAGTACAGATGCATATTCTTGCCTTCATCATACATTATAATATCCGGCATGGGCACCACGAAGGTATAGCTATCACACCTGATGATGAGCTGAATGACCTAATTTTTTCTACATCCCTTGAGACATCATTCTGCAGATGAAGAAACCTCCTTGGTTCCATTTTCCGCCTTGCATCCGGCCTGTTATCCCTTGCTGCTGTCATGTCTTCAATCCTCCCTTTTAGATGTGCCCTCTTTTGGGAGCAAACCACAGAAGGTGCTAGCGATTTAACCTTCTCCGTCTTTCTCCTCCTATCTGCGAACATAACTATCCATCCATCTATTCCTTTGTCATCTGCTTTCCTCCGGTGAGATTAGCACTTTTTCTCTCCTCCCCATCAATCTGACTTTTTTCTAGCTAGTCGTTTCATCTCTCTCCTCCCTTCTCTACTTCTCCACGTGTCTTGGTAGCACAGCTTTGGGACTTCTGATTAGGACATAGGGGCTGTAACAGAGACAAACTCAAGAACTAGGTCAACATTGTTACTGTGTGAGGGCTCCGATGGATGAAAGAACAAGTAAAATGACGTTGGATGTGATGGCAGCAGAGACAGCAGTAGCAGCACCGGGGAGCCCTAAGACGTTTCTGGGCTACGGAAATACTTGTGCAATGGGGAGGAATTGGAAATGCAGAAAGGGAGATTTTATGTAATAGAAGCTGAATAAATCATGCTCCGAAGCCCGCCCCACTTCTGTATGTGTGTGAACTCTGCAAGTCAGTCGTCAGGCTCCACTCAGATGCAGTGTGCCCCAGCAAAGAGGAATGCAATGGGAGAAAGTGCAAGCACAAGGCAGGGAGAGGGGTGGTATTATATAGACTGCATTCAATTTATATTGTGCTTTTCTGGACACTAAAAGATACTTTACAGTGCATTATTCATACATTCCATACTATTGTAGCCACAGCTGCTCTGGGGTAGACTGATGGAAGTAATGGAATAATACTAATGGAATGTAATGGAATAGAAGTAAAGTCTGTGCCATCGGCCCCCTCCGACAACCACCAACATTCATGTAATGTGGGTGAAGTGAAGTGCATGAGGACATAATAGTCTCTGCTACACCATGTGGATAATTATTTGCCAAGTTGTATTTATGAGGATTGATTTTGTAATTGAATAACTACAGTGCTCTTGGTCAATCCAAAATGTTAATAAACCTCAAACCTGAATATTTACGAAAGTAAAAGTGAAGTTTTGGCTTTCCGAGGAGAAAAAATCTAGGTGTGCACAATTATTGGACAACTGTTAATGTGCAGAATTAACTAGAATTAATTAGAAAGAACGCAACTAAATGAAAAATTAATAAAGGTCCAACAAGCTCATCTTTAATAATATTAGCCCATGCCAGTACCCCATCTCAACTTTGCTGGTGTTTGAGGTGAAGTGAAGCTCTGTGCCCATTACTGATCCAGCCACGGGCCCATCCATCTGGTCCATCAAGAGTCACTCTCATCTAATCAGTTTTCAGATATTTCGTGACCCAGTTTTGATGTTTCAGCTTATGTTACTTGTTTAGTGGTGGTCGGGTTTCAGCCTTCCTTAGCATGTCTCTGAGCACTGAACACCTTATACAGTGAGGCAAAAAAGTATTTAGTTTGTGCAAGTTCTCCCACTTAAAAAGATGAGAGAGGCCTGTAATAAAAACAGAAGATCACATTGGCTGATTTTTAAAGAATTAATTTGCAAATTATGGCACAAGGAGAAATTCAATTTGTCAATTTGTCAACAGTTCAGAACTGAAGCAGCAGCTTGGATGAGCTGCGAACCAAATACATTTTAAAACCAAATAATTCAAACCAAATAAACTTTTGTCCAGTTGACAAATTGAATTTCTCCTTTTGCCATACATTCTACCTGGACGACTGAGGGATTCTATACTTTGCAAATTATGGTGGAAAATAAATATTATTAATATTTGGTCAATACCAAAAGTTAATCTCAATACTCATATACTTATATACACTTCATTGGCAATGACAGAGGTCAAACGGTTTCTGCAAGTCTTCACAAGGTTTTTACACACGGTTGTTGGTATTTTGGCCCATTCCTCCATGCAGATCTCCTCTAGAGCAGTGATGTTTTGGGGCTGTCGCTGGGCAACATGGACTTTCACCTCCCTCCAAAGATGTGGTTGAGATCTGGAGACTGGCTACGCCACTACAGGACCTTGAAATGATTTTTATGAAGCCACTACCTGGGCGGTGTGTTTGGGATCATTGTCATGCTGAAAGACCCAGCAACATTTCATCTTCAATGCCCTCGCTGATGGAAGGAAGTTTTTACTCAAAATCTCACAATACATGGCCCTATTCATTCTTTCCTTTACATGTATCAGTCATCCTGGTCTCTTTGCAGAAAATCAGTCCCAAAGCATGATGTTTCCACCCCCATGCTTCACAGTAGGTATGGTGTTCTTTGGATGCAACTCAGCATTCCCTCTCCTCCAAACACGACAAGTTGAGTTTTTACCAAAAAGTTCTATTTTGGTTTCATTTGACCAAATCACATTCTCCCAGTACTCTTCAGGATCATCCAAATGCTCTCTAGCAAACTTCAGACGGGCGTGAGCATGTACTGGCTTAAGCAGGGGGACACGTCTGGCACTGCAGGATTTGAGTCCCTGGTGGCGTAGTGTTTTACTGATAGTAGCCTTTGTTACTTTGGCCCCAGCTCTCTGCAGGTCATTCACTAGTGTGGTTCTGGGATTTTTGCTCACCCTTCTTGTGATCATTTTGACCTCATGGGGTGAGGTCTTCCGTGGAGCCTCAGATCAGAGGGAGATTATCAATGGTCTTGTATGTCTTCCATTTTCTAATAATTGCTCCCACAGTTGATTTCTTCACAGATCTACAATGTTGTTTCTGGTGTCCTTTGACAGCTCTTTGGTCTTGGCCGTAGTGGAGTTTGGAGTGTGACTGTTTGAGGTTGTGGACGAGTGTCTTTTATACTGATAACAGTTCAAACTTTATTAGGCAAGTGGATATTTTGTGCATAATTATTAGGCAAGTATGTATTTTGACCATATCATGCATATTCTCCAACTCCAAGCTGTATAAACTTAAATTCTTATTGGATTTAAACATATTTGGTGATTTTTGTATTTGTCTAATGAAGGAGGGTGTGATATTATTACTTTAATAATACCAGGCCAAAGTGACTGCCATTTTTTAGAAAACACTTTCTTCAAGCAGTGGTATGGGAACAAGTCTGCATCTTTCAAGAAAACCATGATTTTTATGCAGGATAATGCCCCACCTCATGCATCGAAATACTCCACTGTGTGGCTCGGCAGTAAAGACCTTAAAGATGAAAAAATAATGCCATGGCTACCTTCTTCACCTGACCTGAACCCTATTGAGAACTTGTGGGCCCTTCTTAAATGGGAGATTTACAGTGAAGGAAAATAATACACCTCTCTGAACAGTGTCTGGGAGGCAGACTACACGAAGGAAGGCTTATGACCATTACTGAGACGAAGGGTGGCTATATAGGCCACTGATTTTTGTATTATTATTTTTTTAAATGTCAGAAATGTTTATTTGTTCATTTTTCATTTAGTTGAGTTCTTCTTTTTAATTAACTGTGGTTCATTTTGCACATTAGTAGTTGCCCAATGATTGTGCACACATAGATTTTCTCCCAAGAAAGCCAAAACTTCACTTTTACTTTCTTAAATATTCAGGTTTGAAGTTTATTAACATTTTGGGTTGACTGAGAGCACTGTACTCATTCAGTTATAAAATTAATCCTGATGAATATAACTTGCCTAATAATTATGTACAGAGTATAGAGTCACTGTTGCCCCTCTGTATTCCCAGCGGTCTCCCATCCACAAGGCAGCACAGCTTCTGAGATCTGACAAAATTGGGCATTGTTAAGCAGGTATGACCACATAGTCTTCTATCATTAAGCTTTTTTGGATGCAGAGAAGGTACAATGTTATAAGGCTGTCTTTGTGTCTCTGGGCAAAACACTTAACCCATATGGCCCAAACCATAAATAATGTATTATTGGTTGCAGGAGGGGAATATGAAATGTGAGGAATACAGAGGGAATATTCTAATATTAACAAAAATGATCCTGCTCACTTTCAACTATATACACCCAGTTTTTAATTTTAAACTGAATATTGGTCCCAAACAAATTTGACCTTCAATCTTGTATTCAAATGTTGTTTGTAACTGACAGCAAGTCTCTGTACTATCAAATGCTGTTTGAAAAAGAAAGAACCCCAGTAAAGCTGCACGTTAGGCCATGTGATCATCCCAACTGCACAGAAAAAGATCCATGCATGACGCACAACGTGACGCGACAGGGGAAACCTGGGCCGTCAAAGGCTAATAGTATTTTGACAAAGCCCATCATTTTTCCGTGCTCTCTCACATTGCACTATCTGTCTGGTGTCATCTGTCTCTGCGTCTCTGTTTGAACGCCTTTAGCAGCTCTGTCCCACTGGCCGACCGCTCAGCACTTATCATGCGCATCATTTACTCCCATCTCTCCCCGCATGTGCTCCTTCGAGCTCCTCAGTTTATCTGCTACTATCCAGAGCCTTCATAAAGCCCTTTACGACCATCCGAATGTTTGCAGGTTATCCATGAACGCATAGGAGTGGTCCGTGCTAATGCCACAGTAATGTTATACAGCAAGTTATAGTTTAGAGGTTATGTTTAACTGTCTGGTTGATTGCAAATTTCAAGATGATATTCGGAGCAGGCAAATCTACAGAGGCCGTAAAAAGGTTCACAGAAAATCTTTTTTGGGGAGTGTCAATAAAACGTGCGCTCACTTTGCAAAGCGTGTCCTCATTTTGTGAAATTGCGTCCTCATTTTATTAAGTCGCACGTCCGTGTAAATACCTAAATCGTGGTGTCGTCTTACTAAAACTGTGCTCGTTAAAATGGAGTCGTGTCCACTTTATATACCTTGTGAGCACAATTTACTAAATCGTGGCCACGATTTCAAAATGAGTACACATTTTACACATCTTGTGTACACATTTTGAGCAAATTTTAACAAGAGCACATTTGAGATAAAATGGCCGCTCTATATAACACAAAAGTGAGCTTTAAGTCATGTTAGAATGTTGAATGTTACCTCTTCAAAAACATACCTGGAGTTGTTTTGCTTCATTCACACATGTTTGAGTAACTCTTTATTGGGGCCAGGCAGCGGTAGCTGCAAGGCACCCATAGTGTTTCTATTGATTCCTATTATTATTACGCAATATTCTTCCGCCATAGGGAGTCTATGGCAACCCCTAGAACCGTCTGGTAAAAAGTTGTGAAATTTGGCATGCACATTCCAGCCAGTCTCCTCATTACCCACAGCAATTTATAGGCCCCCACCCCCAACCCTCTAGCGCCACCAGCAGGTCAAAGTTGCAGGAATTTTCAGGTACATTTCTGCGTGTAACTTTTGAACCGTATGTCCAATATTCAAAACCTTGGTATCTCTGGACTCCTTGGGCCAAGCCGAATCCAACGCACCCTGTGACGTCATTTTCCGTCAGGGTAGATTTTCCGCCATTTTGAATTTTATGAAAAACACTCAAAATGCTTCTCCTCCTCAATTTTGGACCAATTTTGCTCAAATTTGGTCCATAGCATCTTTAGACTGACCCTCATCCGAGACGTACCCGGTTTTTTGATATCTCTTATCGTTTTGACGTGACAGCCAATCAAACGTGTCCGAAACGTCGCCAAACAGGAAGTGAGCTCATATCTCGGGAACCGTTTATAGGATTATTTTCAAACTTTTCACAGATGTTCGAGTTCTTCCCAGGATTCCCCACAAAAAATTACAGGTCCCCAGCTCAAACCCTCTAGCGCCACCAACAGGTCAAAATTTGAGGGACATTTCTGCTTGTAACTTTTGAACCGTAAGTCCGATTTTCAAAAATTTGGTATCCCTGGGATCCTTGTGCGAAGACTGATCCAACGCATCCTATGACGTCATGTCTGCCGGAATAGAATGTCCGCCATCTTGGATTTTGTGAAAATCAATAACATTCTTCTGTTTCTACAACTTAACTTGTAATTTCCACAACAAATGGTGTGCACCCACATTGTAGACAGTCTCATGATGCCCTTCAACAAATTTTACGTCCCCACCCCCAACCCTCTAGCGCCACCAGCAGGTCAAAGTTGCAGGTACATTTCAGCTTGTAAGTTTTAAATCGTACGTCCGATTTTCTAAAACTTGGCCTCCCTGGACTCCTTGGGGCAAGACGAATCCAACGCATTCTGTGACGTAATTTTCGGCGGGTAAGATTTTCCGCCATTTTGAATTTTATGAAAAAATTCAAAATGCTTCTCCTCCCTCAATTTTGGAGCAATTTTGCTCAAATTTGGTCCATAGCATCTTTGGACTGAGCCTCATCAGAGACGTATCCGGTTTTTTGATATCTCTTATCGTTTTGACGTGACAGCCAATCAAACGTGTCCGAAAAGTCGCCAAACAGGAAGTGAGCTCATATCTCGGGAACCGTTTATAGGATTATTTTCAAACTTTTCACAGATGTTCGTGTCCTTCCCAGGATTCCCCACAAAAAATTACAGGTCCCCACCTCAAACCCTCTAGCGCCACCAACAGGTCAAAATTTGAGGGACATTTCTTACTTACAAGATATCAAAAATCCCTTCGCAATTTAACATCTCCAATGTCTTGAGCTCATGTACACCAAAATTTACGCCCATCTGATGTACGGTGTAGGAGGAGTGTTTTAAAATCCATTTTATGTCATATCACACAAAATCGCAATACAAGTCTTCTTATCTCACTTCCTGTTGGGCGTGGCCATGACATTGTAATTACAATTTTGTTCATCTTAGTGAGATACACACCCATACCAACTTTTGTGTGTCTGGCTGAAATCGTATGCCACCCACGATCCTCTTTGTGTTAAAACGCTCATTTGCTGTACATTTTCTGACAGTTCACTGGCCTGTCATATGGGGGCGCTATGTCAGACTGCCAGTTATTTGGCATGAAAATCTTGGTAGTCCTCATCTACTATGAACGACAAAACAGCGTTTTTGGTTTCTTTAATACGACACGAACTGTGTTGTCGGCGTTTGAAATTACAAGCAATCGAGGACAACGAAAACTACGAGGATCGGGAGCTATACCGCAGATGTTTTAATCATGTTCTGCCTTGTTGTTTTTTGTTGCGTGCATCTTTTGTGCCACAAATAAAGGCATTAAATTTGTAGCTATGGGTTTATCGTTCATTTATGTAAGGTCTGGGGAAAATTGTACAACCACACTTTCATTTTGTATGTCTTTGTAATGCTTAGCTTATATTCTGTTGTCTCTTCCACTCTCTGTTTTGTCCTGTCTGAGTGAAAAATTTCCACACTGACTTTAATATTTACGTTTTTAATATTTAAGTTATACAACAGTTAAAAAAAAAAAAACACTCTTCTGATACTACGTTACCGCATACTCTTACACACACACTTTATTGTGCTAAGAGCAAACAACGCGTTTCGATTTTACCTGGCGAAACGCGTTGTTCGCGCTAAGCCCAATAAAGGAATAAGTAAAGTAAAGTAAAACCCCTTAGCGCCAGCAACAGGTGAAAATTTGAGGGACATTTCTGCATGTAACTTTTGAACCGTAAGTCCGATTTTGAAAAACTCAGTATCCCTGGGATCCTCACGCGAAGACTGGTCCAACGCATGTCATCAAATTAGGCTGGGTCGCTGCTTGGCCCCACATTGCTGCTTGCAGCTATATTTATTAATCTGTCTCGAAAGCTCAAACTGCTCTGCTCCACCTTGTTTTCTCATGAAGCAATCATTTTCACGTTAACAGCAATCTCACGCAGGATTTGAGTTTTAAGCTGTGTGAATAAAACAAAACACAAGTCCAAGTATGTTTTCATGAGGAAACATTATTACATACATCATAAAATAGTGTAATATGAGTCCTTTAATATGTGGTGAGACACGTTTAAGTTAGGGTAGTGAATTGAAGGCACAGCTTCAATTAATTTCCTGTTAGTGAGTTAAAAATATGATTGCAAGTTAAAATTCTGTCTGCAAAGTTGATGTGTTAAAAGCCGGAAGAAAATGTACAGCGTAAAAATTTGAGTATGCTTGAGTTGGGGTGACTTGAGGGCAGCAGTGGCTCAGGTGGTGGAGTAGTACACTGAATTAGTTCCAGCTCTGATCATTTCAAACCAACACTGTGTTCTTGGGTAAGACATTCATCCAAAGTGCCTGTGTGATTGTAGGTAGTGATTAGTGGTGATCCAATAGGCGCAGACTCATAGCTATATTTCCATTACTTAGCCCCAAGGCTGGGGTCCGCCACCTTCTTGTTTCTATGGATATGTCATTACTCTGCTTTAAATATCCCAGAATATGACATTAGACAGATCTACATTACATTTATTCAATTAGTGGTGTTCTTATTGCTCAAAATACCTTAAAAAACAAACAAACAAACAAAAAAAAACATTCTGACTCTGAGCGGGTTTGCCTCTAGTTACTTTCCTGGTTTAGTCTCCACATTTCTAATAATTGTCCAGCTAAGACAGAGCTATTTATTAGTAACTCTGACCTGTTTTAAGCATTAAAACAAACAACAATTGTATAAGAGAACTAATCACGAGAGTCTATCAGTAAACCAGCTTCTGTTTTTATTTGGAACAGTACATTTACAGACATTAACTGGAACGACATTTGGCTTTTGCCTAGAAAATATTTTGTAACTAATAAGACTCGTGAGGTCTGCCTGAGAATCCTACATATTACCCTGTTAATGCTGTCATTTCAATTTTCGCTTAAACATACATCATCTCTGCCCATTCTGTCACAGCGTTGAAGAAACAATCACCCATGTGTTTTGAGAATTCTCATATTCTCAAATCCTTTGGAATGACATATTTCTGTTTGTGAATAGAAAGCTCGATACAAACCTACAATTGAATGTAAAACATGT
The DNA here is from genome assembly GCA_036785185.1 of Paratrypauchen microcephalus. Taxonomy (NCBI): domain Eukaryota; kingdom Metazoa; phylum Chordata; class Actinopteri; order Gobiiformes; family Gobiidae; genus Paratrypauchen; species Paratrypauchen microcephalus. The sequence continues at coordinate 9,195,654 of JAVJIX010000001.1, read as the reverse complement.
ACATTTTGGTGTCTTTGAAAAAGGTATTCCTGCAAAAAAAATAAAAAAATAAAAAATGTGTTGAACTTGCTCCTCATCTTATCAAAATTTCCTATCCATTGTTGTAAATTTTCTAGCCAGAAACCCAAATTTGTTGTATTTCAGTCCCCCTTGTCCTCCTATATAAACTCTCTAAAGTATTGCACAAATCCAAAAGCCATGAAAACAAAAGCAATTTGTATGGAATTTGAAATATAAATTGTAAATGTATTGATAATTTCTATATATTTGTATAGTGCAGAAAGTGCACATGCTGAGCCCTATGAGTATGAACTCTGAAGCCTCGAGCATTGTTATTGTTTATACCATTGTATATTACATTGTATATTTGGAAAAAACAAAAACAAAAAAACAAAACAAAACAAAAACAAAGCAATAACATCTCCATAAAGAAAAGCAGAAAAGTTACACAGTGCACCTTTAAACTTAATCAGTTGGGTGGAGCAATTCTAAACTTGAAAACTTGAATGAACACTGGTGAAAGGTGTTCAGTAAGAATTAATCAGATCCAACTAACTCAGGATCTATATATATATATAGGGCCCACTACCTGCTTGTCTCGATGGAGATCTTGTCAATTTGGAATGTTCCCAGTATGACTTTAAAGGCATCTATCACCATGGTTGCAGACCCTTCATCAGAAAAGTTACATAGAGCATTTTGCTGGTATGTGTTCAGTTTCACAGTGAATTTGATAAAGGAGTCTGGTAGATAGTTCCTATGTTATGTCTAATGAGCAGCCATTTTGAATATTTTCTTGAAAGCAACAAGTATCCAACCATTTTATTAGATCCTTCCTGTCACCTCTAACTTCACATTTCTCCTGACGGACTATGAGAATATGGCTTTTAATTAGAAAACAGGCTTCAATCACATCTCTATTAGCTCTCCATTGTGCACCGGAGTGGATCAAATTAGCAAAGCTCCGATGACAATGAGCCCCCAGTTCTGTTCATTTCAAACCAGTGCTGGCCTGTTTTTGTCTTTGCCTCTTTTGCACTCTTCTCTCCTGTGATGTCTGCTGCTTGTGTCAAATCTGAATCAGTGGTGCCTTGGCCTAGTTTCCAAGCCATCGTGGACCAAATAATCAGCCAGCACTATGGATTTGCCTGGCACTTTTTCAAATATAGATGGCTGTGAAGCATCCATGTCCTCTAAATGTTTCAAAGAGGCTCTCTGCCATTTCTGTGAGACTTCTACTGCCATCTAGAGGCGGCCAACAGACCGTCCCTTACACACAGCCTGGATTTAGAGAAATTGAATTGTGAGCATCAAAGACAGCTGTTTATAGTTTATTACATCTGGGCATGTTGGTAGTCACTAATTTGCATTTCGACCTTGATACGATTTCAACATGTGCGTTTCAAGTGGCAGAATATGGGTCAATGTCTATTAGATTTAAGCAAGTGCATTGGCTTCCATAGATATGTACAGCTCTGGAAAAAAATAAGAGACCGCTGCATTTTTTTTTTTTTTTTCTGAAATCAGCATCTCTAAATGTATTACAGCCATTCCATTCCAGCGTCTGTTGAATTCCAACACAAACACAAGCTGAGCCACTTCAGTTCTTGCACCAGGAGTGGAATAAAGTCACCCAAGAACAATGTGAAAGACTTGTGGAGAGCATGTCAAGACGCATGAAAGCTGTGATTAAAAATAAGGGTTATTGCACCAAATATTGATTTCTGAACTCTTAAGTGTAAACATGAGTATTATGTTGTTTTAAAATGAACTTGATCTTGTTTCTTTGCATTGTTTGAGGTTTGAGATCATGTATTTTTGGTTATTTTGACCATTTGTCATTTTCTGCAAATAAATGCCCTAAACGATAATATTTTTATTTGGAATTTGGGGGAAATGTTGTCAGTAGTTTAAAGACTTAAACAAAAATGTTCCTTTTGCCCAAACACATACCTAGAAGTAGTAAAATCAGAAAAACTTTTTCTAGAGCTGCATGTATGCTTCATGGTTCAAAGGGGTGACATCTGAAACCTACAGTTACTTCATTACTTGACTTAAAAGAAACTAACAAAAATATTAACATAATAATTAATTAAACAAACTTTAGTCTTTTAAATACTGTGTTTATTTCAGTGATGATGTTTCTTGCAGATGTTTTACAAAATAAATCACAATCAAATACAAAATCAAGTTGTGTCCAAGAAGATTTATAAAGAAAATCATGTTGTGCAATCAGCCAAAATGAAATGTTCAGATTCGGATTTGTATGAAAATATTTGTTTTTGCAGAAAATAAGCACAGATTTGAAAAAAAAATAAAAAATAAAAAATGAAGACCTCCGCAGTTTGACTTCTTTTCAAACATCTGACAGCTCTTAGAAATTTCTCATTCTTTAATCTGCAGAACATCATTGTATGGCTCCATAAACCATCATTGTCTGTGCGCAGTGTTCACTCTGATTATCCTAATCACCAGTCCCATCTTGCTTTAATTAAAGCTCCTATTGGACAGAGGCACAGCCCATTATCCTCTCTATATTTCACACAGAATGGATCAGAAAATGACTAACACCTTATGCTGACCTTTCTCAATTGCTGCCTGCTGCAATTCCACCAGTGTATTTATCAGTCCACCACAGACTTAATCCTAATGGCCTTTTCATCTGTTTTAATTGAGTGGACTGCAGAGTGTTAAATGGATGCATTTTTTGTGTTAGCCTTGTGTCAGATCCAGCCATGACTTATGTTCATTTGTGGCACTTAAACCATGGTAACCTTCCGATGTAACCATTAATCACATGTTCTTTCAGATTTATGGTCGGGATTAAAGTTATTACGCTAGGACTAGCTGTTGACTGTAAGAATGTCTGCCAGTTTCACCAATTAACCTAAAACACCTTAAACCCACTCAATTCAACCTCAGAACAAAAATGACTCAAAATCTGTGGTTACTCCTCTTTTCATAATGGTGCAAATCAGAGGAATGGGTCAAATGATCATCACCCAGGGCCAGTAACCTAAATTACTCATAGTCTGTGAGCAAAGGCAATGACCCAGAAGGAAAAGTAAAGTAAAAGAGGTTGCACGTATTTAAAATAGCTCAAATTATATTGTTCTTATTGCTGAAAAGGTCTTACTTGAGCGGGAGTTTGGGGCAATCATTTTGCTGATTATAATTCTAGACTTCAGGTTTCGTGAGCGTGTTCCTATAGAAACAAAAAGTAATTTTAGTTCAGGAAGTATGTGCCAAACTGTAGCTCCAAAACTTCATTACCATCAAAATCAAGGCAACTCTGAACATGTGAAACAATAAAGGTTCTCTGATGTTCAGTCAATACATTTCTTAATGCATAATTATAGGAACAAACCAGAGATCAACCAATATGTTTTCTCATGGCAAATGCTGATACCGATTGTTTAGCATCCAGAGCAACTGATAAACTGATATTTTTGAGCTTATGTTGGGCCGATTTTGATGATTTTCTTCAAATGATTTAAATCCCTTTTTTAATCATAAACCTTTAAACGGGTGGTGTAGTCACATTCTGTGCAGCTATATCATCCTATTAAAGTGTTAACCTAAAGCTTTTTATGTATTTTTTAGGCAGCAGGTTGATCAAAAAGAAACATCGGCATATGATGTAGATTTAAGGCAGATAGCTGTTACGCGAAAAAGTCCAAATATCTGTCTGATATCTTATCTATCTCTAGAACAAACAAGTACCAATATTGTAGCTCCGTAAAATGACTGTAATCAGTGAAGCAGATAATTGTGTTGTTAGCTATAAAAAAAAAAGGAGCAAAAAATAAAAACATGATAAAATTTCTACTATTTCAGTTCATTGACCAAAAGCAGAAAATCAACCAAACTACACATAATCATGTCAAGAGTCCCTGTGATTACGGCCGTGTTACCAGTGCATTCATTTCAACATAGCAGATAATTGTCACCCATACCCTTCTGTGTCTGCATAAAGGACCCAATCAGAACTCACTTCATAATCAACCTTTCAAGCCCTCAGTGAAGTTTACAAAGCTACCAGTAGATGGGGGTGCATCCTTAACTTGTCTGTCTGGCTGTGTGGCTAAGACTAGTGGGTACAAAGGTCAAATAGCACAGCACTGTTGACCAAAGATATAGGGTGAAGACATAAATATCTCCCGGGAGTTTCTCAAGTGGCTAGTGCTGCCGCTTAGTGTGAGATTTGCCAGAGGAAGAGGCACAAGTCCTATTTCCACCTCGACAAAATGAAATCAGAAGCCCCTGGGATTTGGCAGGGACCCTCAGAGGCCTCACCGCTGCTGAGTGATTACTGAAGGAGCAGAGGAAGCTGGAAGGTGTGGGGCCAAGTTAACTTCAGTGTGTAGGCCTATGGACAAGCAGGATAGCAAATCAGATGGGTCATAAAGATAGATTAATAGGAAAAAAACAGTGATTAGGGAATGAAGATAGATACGTTTAATGGAGACAGATTTCAAGCAATGCAATAATATGTCCATGGAGAGAAGCAAATGCCGTAAATGCTGTACACAGTGCACGTTTAATGTTAAAAATGCAATGTATTCTAAGTAAAATGCAATAACGCTTTTGAAAACCCTCATATTTACACAGTTAAAATGATTCTATATGCAAAATGTGCAGTATATGGGTTACTAAGAAAACTATTTGCATGCAGCTTGAGGGCATTTCTGTTTAAAAGCCATGAATGTTCCACAGTGTGACATTAAACTTTAAACTAAACCCACATTGCTTATTATTTTTATTGTTCAAAAATACGCTGAAAAACACGTACTGTGAGAGAGGTCACCGCGCCACACCACATCACAGATCTGACCTGTAACGACCTGGAGCCACCACTTGTTGTCTCTTTATAGATAGATAACAGCATTGAACATTACAGGCAAAGCAATAACATCACCATGGAGACAGGCAGGCAGTAAACCCCCCTGAAAGGCTTGATGGTCTTGATATTCATTGTGACATTTTAGAGTGCAAATCAGTTATGGTTTTATTCATTTCTACTTATAGCTTTTTTATAATTGCTTCCTATTTACTGTCTATATGAAAGTTATAGATCTCTATGTAATAAATGTAAACTGCATCTAACATAACAAAGGAGGATGTTGCACAGATCTCCATCCACCACCTAATACTGCTTTTATTTGTCTAACATTTAGTGGACAAGAATTCCTTTGGTTTGCTTTAGACCTGTGTGCGTTTTATTGGCTTGTGTGGGGATTTGGGCAGGAAACCAAAGCTAATGCCCCCTTTCCCACTTCAAACACATGCCAAGCACCCTAAAATGTCACGGGCTGGTTAGGGAGGTGAAAAAAGGTGGGGAGGATGGGAGCAGAGGCAGGATGGGTGAAGGAGAGATTTTCAGTCACACCGGGCTCACCTCACGGCTTATCAGTGTGCTGGACGTAGCTTTAGGATCTTTGGCGGGCGGCTAAGGGAAACCAGATGCGGAGGAGAGTTTGGTGCCACTTGGTGTCAGGGAGAGCTGGGGTCAGAGCGAGGCAAACTACGTATGTTTCTCACTCATGGACAGTGGAATTTTTTTTATTTCTTTCGTAATAAATTGCTATATTTTAAAAGTCCATTATGTAAATTCACCTGTCTATGTGGAGATGCTTTATTATGGCATTTGTTGGATATGTATTTATACCAAAATACATCTAAAACATGCATTCTTTCTGTGAGTTGGCTTGCCTCTCCATAGATCTGCTTTGTAACTTGGTCTAGCGGTGTCATCTGATTGTCTGCATGGCGATAGATAAGTTCAATTCTATACTGTGAAAATTTTCAAGCAATACAATAATATCTCCATAGAGACAAGCAGATGTTGGACCATCCACCAGAAGGTTACGTAGTGCACCTTTAATGTTCAAAAAATTAATGTATTCTAAGTAAAATACAATACTGGTTTATATAGTTATATATAGAAGTTATATATAGTAGTAGTATAATTTGAATCTATGTGCAAAAAGTTCAGTGATAGCAGCTTGGCTCATTGTACACCTTAGACGTGTTTGGCTTTCTGGTTTGTTTCCACATTATGTTCACCGGATGCACTTTAGTTTGGTGTTATGAAGGCTTGATTTGACTACAACAAGGCATATGGAAATGTCCACAGTACATTTGCCTCTGGGCAAAATGTTTTCTTGATCAAAAGTAGTTAAAATTGAAAAATTGGTAATGGTGAATGGTCATAATCCCACCTTCAAGACACTCAAAGCGCTTTACTTCAAGGAACCATTCACACACACACAGTCATACACCAGTGTACAGAGACACTGGGGGCAAGGTGGGTTAAGTGTCTTGCCCAAGAACACATCATTTATCTGTGGGAGTTGAAATCCAACCTGTGGGTCAGAGGACAATCACCCACCAACTGTATTAAAGATATTCTATTATAATCAAGTTATAGAGGCTCTTTAAAGTACAACTGTATTAAATTTACATGATTATTAATGCATTTTTGAAACATTATCTTTATGTTGTATTATACAAAAAAAAGACATGCAGACTTGCAGAACATGCATGCTTTGCCTGGGCTCGTATGTCCACAGATCTGTTCTATAACTTGCCTGGTAGTGCCACCTTTTTTTCCCCATGGAGATAGATAAGTTTCATATATATACCATACTGTGGAACATTTTGGGTAAAGCCATGAGGATAAGCAGGTGGCGACCATCCAGCTGAAAAGTTACATAGTGCACCTTTAATATGACTATTCTATCTTTTCATTGTTCTCACATTCTCAGCACTTTCTCCCTTTACAGTTTTGATTGACAGGCCATTGGTTAATTGCTATTCATTTGTGCCTGTCAAAACTACAGCGCCCCTTTGAAGAGCTCCATAGTGTCAGTGTAATTACCCAGTCGAGTGCATTTCTCAGATTGACAGCTCATTGGTTTATATTGGGACTGTATGGACGTGTGCGTGGTGCTCTGGTCACTGGGAATCCCATAGTGCCTTTCTTCTCATGCCAGCAGCAGTGTTTATAGGATTTTCTCTCATTTTTCCCAGTGTTAATTTGTTTCCACCAAGACAGCTATGACACATTCTCTCCTCTGCTTTTGCTCTCAAACTGTGTGGCTTTTTACAATAGTGTCGAGATGAAAGACAAGATTGACTCCAGTCTTTCTCCAGTTTTTATTCCGACAATGGGCATCAGAAACATGGCCGATGTCCTCACTTGTTATCGGTGACATTTCCAGCTATTGTATTGTTTTGTTTTTTTTGTTTCTTTGTTTGTTTTTGTTTTTTTGAGCAGCTCATTTTTGAATATTCAATTCAGACGTAATTGAAGGTATAGGGATTTTGCTGCCAGGTTACTAAAGTTATTCAGATGAGGGTAAAGTGAATCAGCTTATATCTTATTGCTTGACTTGAAATATTCTAGAGCAAACATGTCCAACACATTTTTCTTGCCCCTCAGGCTTCTAGGTGAATTGGCCATCTATTACCTCAAGCAGTACTTTTTTACTGAAACTGGAACTTGAAAATCTACCTTGATAAAGCCAGTAGCAAATATTTAGTGTATCCCAGTGAGGATTTAAGTATGAATAATGGTCTGCTCATATTTGAATTATTCCCTATAACCACCACTCCATGGCTCTCGTCTATGTTTTGGCATGTGTTGGTTGATGGAAAAAATTTGGACACCCCTGTTCTAGTGAGTAGCATTAAACTTATTTTCAGCCAAGTAACAGGACAGATCTGTGGAGAGGCAACCCCCATTCACTGAAAAAGTACATGCTTTTGAAGATATTCTTGAGCAATACACCTGTATATGAGTATATGATATACAGTGTAAGAAAGATAAGTTTAATGCAGTACGATGCAATAGTCAAGGCAAACCAGGGGTGTTAAAGAGGCTATATTTGTCAAGAAAGAGAATCTTTCCTTGAACAGAAATGGAAGTCTCAGACATAATTTGTCTCCCATCTATAACTCTATCCTCAAATCTAAATCAAAACAAACAAAGAAAATAGGGCAGCAGGTCAGGTCCAGAGGTGTGAAAGGACCCATTACGGCCCTGAATGGTTTTGCTAACAAGACCCCACATAGAAACTGAAAATAAATAGGTGTGATAGTTTCATAGTAATTTAATTGTAGTTAGCTCCTCCCTGCAGCTAGTTATAAGCAGTGTCCACCAGTGTCTGACCAGAACTGAAGAAGCAGCTTGGATGAGCTGCGAAACATATTTGACCAAATAAACTTTTGTCCAGTTGACAAATTGAATTTCTCCTTTTGCCATGGATTCTACCTGGATGACTGAGGGATTCTACACACATTATTAGATTTAGTTTGATATTGATTGATAGTTGGTGGTTGTTAGTGGGTAGTTATTTTTCCCAAATGGCTCTCTCATCATAATAATTAACATTGCTATTTCCTTTCATAGTTGACCAAAGCACTTCTAAACTGATCACTTCTGTGGCCTTTCTCATCCTCAAAATGCCCCCCTCTCTTCCTCTCCCTCCCATTCCCTGTCTTTGTCTCTTACTCCTCTCTCACTCCTCCCCACCTCCTCTCTTTCTCTCTCCTCTCATGCTCTCTGGACCCTGGGGTCTGGGTCAGGCCACAGCACTGTTTACGTTGACAGTGTCAGACTTGGATCATCCACTGCCACTTCACAAGGAAGAGGGAGAAAAAAAAAGAAAACTCTGAGAAAGAAGGCATTTCCGGGCCCACGGCTTTATTCCTAGCGTAGAGGTTTACATTACAGTCCAACACAGGGGTCGTGAATCATGTTTAAGAAGACTGCTTTGAACTGTACAAGATTATTTGGATGGTTACTGGGTAAAACATATGTCACAAAAGGAGAGATAGGACCTCTCTATTAGTGTTTTCTTAAGAGGTAAATTATGTACAAAGTTTTTAATATCATTCATGAAAAAGTAGGTTGCATATAAATTACTCAAACATACAAAGCTAATTCTGTGTTATCCCTGATTCACAAAACATTTTACCAGTACTTTTATGGCACATGTGTTTTAAAACCCGTATCACCAATGTAACAATTTAGGATTTAGGACATTAAAAATACAAAAACAACATGTGGTCCCCTGGGGCAGTCCATATCTCAAAATATTAAAGCACAAAAATACTGTATAACCAACATTCAGTCTGGAGACAATTTAGCTTACCCAACTGTACGCATCAAAAATACATGAGGTAACAATTTATATACAAATAAATCAATGACTAATGTATTAACAATATTATAGCAAAAAAAAACCTAAACTAACAAAAGCTGCATTTAAAGCTACCATCTGTAATTATTTTTGGCTGACCCGCTCCTGTTTTTATTCTTAAATAACACTGTAGATGCTATCTACGTTACTGCTGTCTAGTGTGCCAATTTTGACCAGACAGCACATGTGAGCCTGAACAAAGGCCAGGTGAGGAGGGGGAAACAGATTTCACATCTACTGGTGGAAAAAAAAAAAAACCCAAAAAACAACTTACAGATGTAGCTATAACTGTATAGGGACTGAGTCGAATTTTGGTGAGGGATATGGCTTTACCACCCTAGGGAAAAAATTTTTTTTAATGTGATACACCCAAGTGTGGATAATCTAGCTCTAATCCAGCTCTAATATTACAATATTGCTGATGAATTCTTGATTTCATTTCTTCCCAATACCAAACTAAAGCTTTATAGTATGCAGTTAATCGTTATACCCATTGTGGCCTTTAATTTGATATGGTCACACTCTATTAGCCTCCCTCCTTTTCACATGAAATTTTAATTGCCATAGTCTATTATTAACCACAGCACCTCCTCCCACATATCACACCGCCATCACCCTTCTTCGCTGGGGCGTCTCCATGGTGACCACATCCATCTCAGGACAGTCTGTTTGGCCTGGGTCAGAGGGGTTAACAGGGAGGAGCAGAGGTGGCTGATGGGACTTGGCGGAGGAGAGGGGGCGACGTAGGACCACAATCTGAGCGCTGTGTTCACGGTAGAGCAGATCAGTTAACTCGGCCTCTGTGGAGTTCACCACTGGGAAACCATTGACCTCTACCAACCTGCAAATCAATAAGACAGAATGTGTGGCACTGTCACAAACCAGTTTATAATTAATACTTGTCATTACAGTATGTCACGGACATGAGATCACAAGATAAGATCATTTACAGCATTTGAAACAGTTGATCTCTTTTGAAAACAATGATCTCTTCATTATCCTAAGGATAAATATAAAACATTACATTCCCATCATTCCATTTGAAATTTTGTGTCATTCTGTCTTTCCATCTGACTGATTTTGTCCATTATTTTCCACTAATTATGTTAAACTACATATATATTTCCTTCAAGATACCATTTTACCATGTACGGTTTTTCATTTTGGGTTTTTCTTCCACTCAATATGTCCTTACTGTGAGAAAGATTGCATCTCCACAAACCTGACTCTTACTTGGCCTGGAGTAGTCACGTCCTGCTTGTTTTCCATGGATGTTGTCATATTCCACAATATATAAACATCTACATGGAGAACGTCATGAAGTAAGGTTTTAACTTTCAATATTGCCACCTCCAAAAAAGTTACATACTGTACCTTTTTTTTTTTTTTTTTTTGATTGATGTTCTTTGCATTTAAACATAACTTCATTTCAGTAGAGAGTAGAGTAGAACTGTCATACTTTAGCACCCAGTGGGGATATTGATTGATACTTGTGACACTGAAGCCAGAAGTATCAATTCAAACTTGAAACACACATGGTCCCATAAGAATCACAGTGTTTCAAAGAACATCTACAATGAACTGGCTGTTGCAAAATAGTAAAACTTGCCAGATGAAAGGCAATACATCATCGTGAATGGCACCTTTGTTTGATTTATTGGCCCAGTTATAATAGATCATAAATAAACTTTTGTATTGGATTAACACCAAACCATCGGATGTTAAAAATGTTTGTTTCCATGACAATTAGCCAATTAGTAACTTGACTAGTCCCTCCCTTCTCCCCAGAATAGTTTTATAGTCTTCTGCCAGCTCAGTCAATGGCCCATTGTCAGTGCCATGTGCGTCCACAAGCCTGGAAGTGTTGTTTATTTTAGTGAGAGCTTTTTATAATGCCATAATTGCCTAATAATCCAAAAATGTTGATCCCTCTTTTCTCCTCTCCCACTGTTGTGTTTCTATGTTTTAGTATCAGGCTCTAATGGTTTCTATAGTGACTGTTTGAAGTGTTGACAAAGACGGAGTGCTAAAGACACCGGGGGGCATGTGTTACTGTATATTGTGTTAATGCTAAACATGCCACATCACTAGAAGGTTGAAAGTGAAAGCAGGACAGAGTTTTCATGTGAATTGTATATTTTCTGAAATAAATAGAGATAATTCTTTAAAGGAACAGTATATAAATATTCTTGCAGAGGGTCCGTCACCTGCTTTTCTTCATTAAGATGTTATTGTTTTTCCTGTTGTTGTTTTTCTTGGTATCTTCCACAGCATGACATTAACTTGTCTATCTCTATGGAGACACCACCAGGCCAAGTTACAGGTCAGGTCTGTAGAGAGTTGGCCTGCTCACAGTTAATTCAATGTCATACTGTGGAACATTCCAGGCATAACCATAACAAGTTACATACACCTTAACCCTAGAGGACTGGTGATTTTCACCCAAGCAAATGTATTTACATGATTTTCAATATGTTGCATTTTTCTGAGTGTCATGGGTCTCTGGGTAGTTTCACCATTGTTTTTGACATCTTTGAAGGTGTAGGTGTTTACCTACCCCAAAGCCCACTTTTTCCTACAGGCTTTCGGGTGATTTTCACCCGGCGATAGTGAAAGAGGAATGTAAGAATGTAATGAATTTAATGTAAGAAGATGTAAAAAATAGGTAAGTAAGAGTGGTCCTGGAATGTGTATGCTATCCTTATTTAGTGCAGTGGTTATGAATAAATATCACAAAGTGGTGATTTCAAAGGGAATTCTTATGGTGAAAACAATATTTTAGTCAACTGGTCATTTTTACCCACTGAAAAAATACTATTTTTGTTCCTCTCCTGCAACTGTTCATGTGTCAAGGAGTCGTGCTTCACCAGGGAAGTCTCACATGTCCACCAAAGAGCAAGTTTCCAGTATATATATATATATATATATATATATATATATATATATATATATATATATATATATATATATATATATATTTTTTTTTTTTTTTTTTTTTTATTTTTTAGGAATTCTTTGCTCTCAAATTCCTAATTTTTCAGTTATTTTGCAGCATGTTTTTAGGGTCTTCCTATTTTTTCCATTTTGTTACACAAACCACAGTTGAAATTATAACAAAAACCACTCTAATTTATCATGTGTTGTCATTTTTTGATCTATTTTTCATGGCAAGCACTTTTTGTTGAGTATATTATATCGGATAAAAATTACCCGGCAAAAGTGATGGTGTTACTTTTTATAGTGAAAGTGTTCTAGGGTGAAAGCTTTAAAATGGTCTAGTTCATGATTACTGGTAACTCAGAAGTGGTCATAACTCACCTGTCATTCACACAGAGGTGCGTGTTGCCCACCTGGACCACCACCAGGCCGCTGCCCTCTCTGTAGCGATATGTGAAGCTGTAGTGTCCTCCTGGCTCCCTGTTCTCCTGCACCACCAGAATCATGGCAGGACACTGTGGGGACACCAGCTGACTTAGGCTGCGGACCGGCTTTTTGGGCTTCTTTTCCTAAAACACATTCAAGGTGAATGTACACTTTCTTGTCCCAACTGCACTAATGCCACTGGGACAACCTGACAGCAATGTGAGTAAGTGGGTGATGGCAAGTAACTTTGACAATAAGATGGATTCTTGCGATGTTTGTGAGTTCACAAACACACAAGAATCCATCTGTACTGTTAATTGGGTGGACCAAGTGCCCAAATGAACCAAAACAAACATAGCGCCACCATCAGACATACTTCAGCCTATTTTAGCACCAATACAGACTTTTTTTATTTGTGAAAATCGTGCAGAGGAAGTGTTTTGGGCATTTGTGGACAAGGAAGATATTTGTGCTTTTCTCTCAACTGGATTTAACAAAAGTTTGATTTTTTTGGTTTGTTCCGCTGTGGTGATGCTTCAACCAATCAGATTCAAATAGTCATGATGCACTGCTCCACTCACTGATGCACAGACCTGGACTTTATTAACCCAAATCTACCTCATCTGATGAAAATATTATAGAGTGTAATCCTCTTCATTAGTCTCAAGAGGCTTGACCCTATCTTGCAACGGTAGATGATGTTAATCCCACACAAAACACATATCTTCCATGGTGCATTCTTTTCTTGAAAATCACCTTTTTTGGTAACACACAAACATTAGCCATAACCTTTTAGCAGAGACAATAATAATGAATCATCCATATCCACCTACATTGGATCAAAAAAGAAAAACATATTTGTTTGCGATAGATATGCCTGAGAATAAAATGATTCTCAGTACAAAGGGATTTTTTATGTACAACTATGTGGAAGTACTTATGAGATTAGATTTAGGATGCCAGAAGACAACATGTAATGATTAGCTTGGGTAGAGAGATCACACCACAAGTAGCTTGCGGGGATCAGAAATAACTTGTGAGTCTAACCACCAAATTCCTTCACTCCCTTATCCTGGCGCTTGGCACCCTCGCCCCTCCCTCCTGCCCCAGAATGCCGTGTGAATGCCTCAGAGCTATACATGCCGCCATGTAGGGTTCAAAGGTCACCGCTAAGACTTCTATCTCTCCTCAGACAAGTGGTCCAGACAGGATATAACCACGGAAACGCAGCCCAAGCCCTCCAAGATACGCAGACGAAAGAGCTTCACTTCTTCCCTTTTCTGTTTTGGTTTAATATTGGACACACGCCAAGAGCCAGAGGAATGTATTTTTCATATTGTTTATTCACGCGATGGGATCAGATGTGGGTCTACCTGAGATACATAAACAGGAATTCCTCTTGGTTACCAAAAAAGAATTATCTAAAGAATCCAGAAAGGTTCTATCGGGAATTTTGTAAGGCAACTGTTATATTCTCAGTTATTTAGTCAGTTTTTTTGACAATTAGGGGGCACTATCAAATTTGTTAACAGTTTTTTTTCTCGCTCTCACTCACTGATCATTTGTTTATTTGGTGAGTTTGCATTATTCAATATTTGTATAATCACCAAAAAATACAAACTGGAAATTTTGAGCACTTTTTAGCTGTCACGTTTAAGATAAGAGAGCCACCACCTCAGACTTTTTGTCATAATGTGGCAATGCAGATGAATAACAATCAATACAAAAATATTTAATAACAAAAGACTTTAAAGCCCCACAGTGTAACTTTTTGTCAAAACATTTTTGATGGAATCATGTAGGTCTCATGCCACCTCCAGAATGTCTTTGCTCATTGTTTAACTAGAATATCTGAATATACTATGAATAAAATTAAGATACAAAAAGGAGAAAATTCATTGTTATGAGTCTGTCCCTAACCTGCAGACCTTGTGTTTTTAAAGGCAGAACAAACCTTTACTCTCCACATTTCCCCTCTAAGCGTGTGTGAAGCTTTTAGGTTGTCCCAGCTAAACTGCTTATTTAAAACCACTTCCTCCATTTATTGTCCTTTACCCCTCCCCACTCTCCCTCTCTCCATCCCTCTCTCTTTGTTTCTCTTTCTCCTTCCCCTGTCCTCTGCTTTATTGATGCTCCCTAGCCACTATAGATCCTGGAGATTAGTTGACCTGATGATGAAATATTTCCTTATTGTCTGCAACATGGAGACCAAACGCGCCGTGGTCTGCTCCTTATTAGTGATCCGTCAGTTCCCAGACCGCTCTGACCCGTGCGTTAACTCTTGATTAGGTCATACGATAAACATTAGGGCTGCTGTTTTTCCCACAAACTCAGCACCTTAAAAAAGAAGACGTTTGTGCCCAGGGCTACTGCAACACGACACGGGGCACCATTCAAAGCACTAGCCGCGTGTGTTCTTTTTATGCCACCTCGTTAGCTTCTCCAAATGGGATAAAAGGGCTACATTAAAAGGGGTGTCCTTCGGGGATAGGTGCAGATAGCCTTACACACGCCGGCCCATTTCTCTTTATCAGCTTTTGTAGAACACATTCCTGCAGTGGTATGATCCCAGCCTCTCAGATGACACTGCGAAACTTCATTATTCTTACTCAAACTTGCAAAGGACTTTACTTGATGCATAGACTTGCTAACTGCTACTACTATGCACATAATTAAAGGACTGTTTGTTGTCACTCAGGCAGAAGATGGTAGTTTAAATGCTGGTGTGTAAGTTACGCGTAATGGTTTTGTAGACAGCGAGTCATTAATATATTTGTTGGGTTAATTACAGTGTCTCTTTTAAGGATGGTAATTGAACTGATCAGCCATACCATTTGTTCATCATCTGTTACCTGCAGTAGTTTTTTGTAGTTCTGGGATTTTTTTCTGCTTTTTCATCTCTGCATGTAACGATAATGAAGGGAAGTTAGTAGGGATTCACCGATAACACTTATGAAGACTTTCTGATACCGAGTACAGACACCAGAGATTAGGACCTCTATTACAGTGGTAAACCTAGTTAATTTCATAGGATTTTTATACTCTAGCCTACATTTTCACTGCAAGGGGCAAATTTCTACAGATATCACTTTAGTTACAGATAATTCCAATAATAATTTAGAGAAGTACCTTTGACTACTCACTTTATACAAGCAAAGAATCACCAACAGCACTAACCCCTGTTAACCCGCTACTAACTAAACACACGCACTGCTACTTTAGTATTATAGTAAAGTATTTTATATTGTGAACTATAAACAACTATGATTGCAAGTTGCAACACTTAGACATTTTTAGTCTGTAATCTCATGGTCAGTATCATCATGAACTCATTTGCATCACCTCTTATTGGTTCATCTATTACTTCCTGAACCTCTTTGACAAATTAAATTGTCCATTGCAAACCAGGGCACACTACAAGGTTTGTGTTTTGGAGATCTTCAGAACCAGTTAGCCATCCAACATTCTGATTGATTTATGCCTGATTTGTGTATGAGTGAAATATTACCTTTATTAGACTCTCTTGTAGTGCTGTCTGGAGAAGCGCCAGCTGTCTGTTCAGATGCACTATAGAAATCTCCTCCTTGAACACTTCACAGTTGAGCTTAATCTTTTCCAAAAGGCGGACCTCCAGCTGTCTGAATGTAGAGGCAATATTGTTTCAGTGTAATCGCTCTCAGACCATATGCATTACATCTGATGTTTGGATTGGAGCTAATGAGGCACAGAAGTGCAATCATTTTTATGATTCATTATGTTACTAAATCACTCAAATCTTAACCGCAAAATCATCTGTGAAGTACATATTACGTTATATTACATATTTTAGGGCTGGATAACATACATGTCATGTGTTCAATAATGACTTCAAAATATTAAACTATTTCAAATCATCTGCTTTTTAAATGAGCAGAGAACAAAACAGGGGTATCTTTCTTGCATTAAATGAGTCCAGCATAGCAGCAAAACTGTCAGTGAGGCTCAATATAGTAGATCTTCCAATCATTCTAGTGGTGGACTATTATTTATGACTATGTCTAGAAATTGATACTTTCATCACTGTAATAATCATTTAATAATACAAAAATTCTGCAATATAAATAAAGCATGTGATTCTTGTATAAAACTATGGAGCCCTGCAGATGACGGAAAGGAAAATAATAACAATTATAAAATAAAATAAAATCGATATTATTTTGAGGGAATAAGACATTATTTTGAGGGAAGAGCATATTATCTTTAGGGATCGAGATATATATACATTTTTTGTGTTATAATTATGATTATTTTTATTATTTTTCCTTTCCGTCATCTGCAGGGCTACCTACTTCTTTTTGAACCCATTAGAGGTGTTCATGTTGTTTCTGAGTGTCTGCAGAGTCAGCCGTTTGTCGTGCAGCCGTCCTGTGACCAGCTCCAGTCTCTGTCTGAGCTCCACAGACCCCAGCCTCTCCACGTCCACAGGCCCCTCCACGGTCTTCAGCTCCGAGCAGAATGTCACGAGATCCTGGTGCAACTCCTGGACCTAACACCAACCATTTACCAACAGTTACAGGGCTCTCAAGTTTTGAGCGGGGTCGTGCGTGTGACTGTAATTTCCGAGGACGGGGGGGGGGCGAGTGAACTATTTTTGGGGCTTGAATTGCGTGAGAAATGCCGTGTGAGCGTGTGAACACGTCGAATTGCGTGTTGAGAGCCCTGTTTGTCTAAAGAGCAAACTTAAACTACAAAGCAACTAATGAGAGTTCTATAAATGAAGTTATTACCTGATGGTTCTCAGTTTGTTTTATCATCACCGCACTTTGTCAGTGCGCTGAGAGGGGCGGGGAGGAGGGACCAGAAAATCGGTCTGTGTGGCTTAGTTTATGCAGGCTCCGCGCGTTTTCAGCACCGCCCCCTCCCCCTGCTCCCCCTGCTCCCCCTGCTCCCCCGGAGCACCGGGCCCGCGTCTCACCGCGTCTCACCGCGGGCAGTTCGGCTCTGGGCCGCGCGTATTCCGCGCGTAAGCCGTCGGGGGGGTGGGGGGGGGGGGGACACGTTACGCACAGACGGAGACACCGGGACCGGAGTCGGTGCGTCTCAGAGGAGACGTGGCACCGGGACTGAGGCTCAGGACGTGCCCGGGGGACGGCGCGCCCCCCCTCCCCCTGCTCCCCCGGAGCAGGACGAGCAGGGGGAGGGGGCGGCGCTGAAAACGCGCGGAGCCTGCATAAACTAAGCCACACAGACCGATTTTCTGGGCACAAAAAAAAAAAAACAAATCAGCGTGAGAAATGCCATGTGTGGCGTGTGCGCGTGTGAATACGTCGAATTGCGTGTGTCACACTCTCAATGCGTGAGACTTGAGAGCCCTGAGTTATGTGTATGTGGTTAGTACTTGGATGAGAAACTACACTGTTCCAATATCAGCTGGAACAGTAAGGCAGTAGTGGTTCAAATGCATACTGTCATTGTGTCCTTAAGCAAGACACACCACCCACCGTGCCTATGAATGTGGTTTGTGAGTGATTGGTGATCTTGGGGATTGATACTGATTGATTATCTTGCTTCAGTCAGTCTACCCCAGGGCAGCTGTAGTATGCCCTGGGGTATGGAATACACAAAATTGTAACTACACAAGTCTTCAAGCATCTGAAAAAGCTCTATATAAGACTAACTATAACTAACTAACTATATTTAACTATATCAGGTGTTGCCATTTTTATGAGATTCTACACATATGGTTGACTTGCAGTTTCTGTGTTCATGTTTTTTTTATTTTCATCCAGCAAGGCCACAATGATTCCCGTACCTGCAGAACAACATTTTGAAGTGAGTCAACTTGTTGGTTTAGCTCCTTGATCCTCTCATCTTTCTCAGATGGGTTTACTTGAAGAGGTTTTGGAGCCTGGTGATGGCAGTTCATGCTGCTTGAGTTTGGATGGTGTCTTGGGGGGACTCTGGGTTTGTCCTGAAAATGAAATATATTTAATGATTTTACAATAGCAAAAAATCTGATGAAAAGTCCTATATTGAGTTATATTGAGTTCCGTACTGTGTAAAATATACAAGTTCATTTTACATTTGAGAGAAGAACTAATCCTGCATATACTTAATTCATATTGGACCATAAAACAATATTTGAATTGTAATAATAATTATGTTCAGGTATCATTTTTTATATAGAGGCTGTATATATTGTCATGGTATTTGTTACATTGTCTGAGTCTAAGTATAAGACAAAAATAATTTGTACCAGTTTACATAAGTGCAGCTCCAGTTGCCTATTATCTGCTCCTGGGAGAGTGCCAACCTGTCGATCTGGTGAGAGCTCCTCAGATGAACCTTTAATACAACCCACATGACTGTAAATAATATCTCTATGCTTTTATTTAAACAATGTAAATGGCTTGTAAACTGCACCTTCTGTATGCTTGATACTGAACAGGCTCCTGTCCTCTGTCATTCCCACCATCTTGAGACACGAGTCCACAATCTTTCCCACAGTGGTTTCCTTTGGCGTTCTCAGGTGAACTATCTGCTGTGAAACTGTACCACAACATGATACAACAAGCTCAAGAAATGGCATGAATTATTGTATGTAGCTGTGGGCCCGGTGCTCAGATTGCCCAAACGCTTAAGGCTGGGTTTTAATATAGCTGTATTGTTTCCACTACACTTCCTTCGCCAGGGCATTGAGTTACTCACCATTTATGGCAATCTCTATGAACTGGGAGTTTCTTTGCACCATGTAAGTTTGAGTGTTGTTCCTGTAGGTGAAAAGGTCAAAGATTAAATAACAAATTTTTTAGCTAAAAGTGAAGGATGAATGTAATAGGAGATTTTACTTGAGCTTTAGAGATCTGCGATTCCTGGTCAGACAGCTCAGATGGGGTGACGAGGTTGATTTGCTCATTGAGGGAAAAGAAGCAGAGTGCAGGGGACCATTATTGGACTGCAAAGGATCTGTGGGAAGAGTATAAATATAAATAAATAATATAGTGAATAAATAAGTTCAATAGTGATTTTGTTAATTGGTCTCAAAAGAAAATATAGGTTTTTACCACTATTCATGTACATTTTTTTTTTATTGCTTTAAATAGATTTCATTCTACTGAGAGTTCACACTTCACTGTGATTGGTTAAAGCCACTTGTCATTCACCAATCGGAGGCATGGGTGGGGAAAAATGTCTAGCATAGAGGTGCATTAAAGAAGACATATTGTGTTTGAACTGCTATATAATGTAGTTTTTGACACCCGCGGATCATTATGTTTGCACATTTTAAATTGCAATGTTAATCTAAAATGACTTAATAAAAGAAACAAGTGCGCTGACTTCCACAGTGCCCAACCGAGCAGATATTGCAGTAAATGTCATCACAACAAAGAGCTTTGGAGTTGTCGGCACCTCTGATGGACAGTTGCGTTAAAAAGTCAGTTTTGCATAATAGGTCTGCATTAAACAGACAAGCACTGTAAACTAGAATATCCAAAAATCACAAGGAATGCATCACTATTTGATACTGCCCAGCCCTTCTTCCTCCACAGAGTTCTTTGTATATACCAAAAGCATTGTTGATCTTCTGGCTGATGTTGCTTGGATTGTCGAGCTCATTAAAGATGGCGGACAGTAGGTGCTCTCTGTCCTCCATCGTGGTGATCTGCAGTGACTCCAGGATGTTCATGTTGATAGAAGCCAGGTCCTCTCCACACAACTGCGCCTCTGCAGCAAACACACCCATTTACCACAACAGAGCAGCAAAGGTGTCAACTCTAATTTAGCATCAGTGCTATCTGCTGTTGCTAATTTTGTATCTGATGTGTGGTGCAGATAATGGAAACAGGCCGTGTGTTTGCTTGTGTTATGAAACCACAGGTTTACAAGAGCAGGGTTTTACCTCTGATTAAAGGGATGCATTTCTGGAGTCCGATACTGGTGAACCACTGGCAGACTTCCTCTGTGTTCATCTCCCGTAGAGTTTTGGCCATGTTTATTTTCATGTTCTGCAAAAGAGGAGTAAACATGACATTTGTTTATGCATACACAAATCTGATTATACTCTGATTTCTGGATGTAAGTAATCAGACGGACAATTTGTTTACATCTCATTTTAATGAGAGTTCTTATAAATCCAAAAATGTGAAAATAATCTGTTTCTGAGTGCACATACCACAACCAATGTACATTTACATGTATGAAGCTCATGTATTCATCTACATTTTACAATATTTTATTTTTATTTAAACAGGTAAAATGTTTGAGGTCAAACATGACCTGCCCAGGGACTACGGGGAGAACTAGGGATCTTTTGGTGTAACCTGATACAGGCCATCTTTCCTTTTTCGGTCAAAGTAACATGGTACTGCCTGTACAAATACAAAAACTATAAAGCATGTGTGACTTATCATTGTACTGACAGTTATGTTTTTGATAGTCGTGGTTTGTGTTGGAGAGCTGCATGGAGGTCTACATGGTTTTGGAGGTTGTAAGTATAATGTTATACTGAGTCACAATGTAGGTTAGGTATAAAGGTGTCAATATGTTGTCTCTGTAGTTACATAAAAGCTATGTTGTAATATATATATATTATTGCACTACTTACTGGATTGCATTTTATTGTCAAGTTAAAGGAAAAGTAACGTTATTTTACAATCTGAGCCTTCTTTCGTTAATAAAACAAGTCGTTTGACTCACCCATATCACGTTCGTGTCATTTGGAGCTGTTTGAAGAACGTTATGTTGTAGCGTATCCGTTAGCATTTGTATTTGGGGCATTACTTTGCGGTCTCCAAATAACACAAACTTTAGCACTTTTCAAATCATAGAAGCCCGATGTCTTAATGGAAGATTTCATTTGAAGCAAAAGTGGCCTGTAATCTGAGATTTATCCATAGTTTTCAGCTTTGCGTTTCATGTTTGGGTCCCGGGAGCAGTCCGCGCATGCGCACTGGCGTCCTCATCTACTCGAAACTATGGCTAAATCTCGGATTACAGGCCACTTTTGCTTCAAACAAAATCTTACATTAAGACATCGGGCTTCTATGATTTGAAAAGTGCTAAAGTTTGTGTTATTTGGACACCGCAAAGTAATGCCCCGAGCATATGATACAGCACCATGTTAACGGATATGGGATCATTACTAGAACAGAACGGCTCAACATAAGTTCTGCGATACTGCTCCAATTGACAGAAAAATGCTATGGGTGAGTAAAACTACCCGAAAGAAGGTTCAGATTGTAAAAAAACGTTAATTTGCCTTTAAGTTAATTTGATGATGTCCAAAATATCACTCGGTGCCTTTTTCATGTTATTCTCTCATACAGCAGAACTACCCCCCATGAGAAAGAAAGGTTTTCATAATCGGCTCTGTCATCACAATGTCACACATGGAAAATGATTCAGACTTTAATTAAAGAGAAGACAAAACATGGTCAGACATGGCCACTCTGTCATTGTCTACATCTCTGATTCATTTTAACACGTACCCTGATACTACCAATCGCACACATAAACAGGCAGTGTGTATGTTTAGCCATAAATAATCTTTTTGGAAAAGACAATAAATTGTTTGCTTATCTGAAACCATAAACATAGATTTCCGTGTAATTCCAGCCTTAGTCACTCTTGTACTGTTTACCCTGTTCTTGGGAAGAAACTGCCACATTCCCAAAGAGATTCCCTTAAAAGGTGACTGTGTTCTGATTAGCTTAGCTTGGCTCTGAATCAGGATCTCTCTCTGAAATGTGAATGCCCTGAATGCTATTCTCAATTGACCATGACCACCTAAATAATCCATACTGTCTAATTTGAGGGCTCTGAGGGGCTTCCAACATGAGACAATGCATAAATTACTCATTCATAATAATAGGTTGCCAGATGAAAATAAAAGTCAGTAATATATGGTGATATTAACTACAGGCCATGAACGATTTACTTTAAAGAAGCATTGGGGTTTGTTGTTTAGCCAACACAAGGATCACTATGGATATGGGCAATCTAGCCTAGCAAATCCTGGACACAAAGATGAAATTCCTGCCACTATTTGCTTTGACAGATCAAGGGGATGCTGGGAAATATAAACAGATTGTATTCTGTAATTGCAGCAGCTCAGGACAGTGTGCTGATGCCACCCTGAAGGCAGTGCTTTGATGGTTTCTCTACTGTACCTTCTCACTGTAGTTTCCATTGAGCGTGCCCAGAGGCAGATAGGACGCTGTATGGAAGCACAAAGAAAAGCAAAGAAGACAGTCTTTCTTTAAATATTACACAAAATTGACTACTGTGTGATTTTTTACTGTGATATAATGTTACCTCATCAAAAACACACTGGGAGTTGTGTTTTATTCCATTCACACATGTTTGAGTAACCCTTTATTAGAAACCTGCGTATCTCCAAAGCTTAAAATGCTCTGTTCTACCTTGTGATGTCATGAAGGGGTAGTTTTCAAGTTAACAGCTACTTTTTTACCCTTTGTTCAGTAGATTTTTAATCTCACATCTGAAATTATCCAAATGATTCTAATGAAGGTGTATGGAGTTTAAAAACACAATGGGGCACATATATTCCCACATGACATCACAAGGTGGAAAAGAGTGTTTTCGGTTTGAGAGAAGAACTCCGCTTACATATGCAAGGTTTGTGTGCTACGTGTGAATGAAACAAAACACAACCCCAAATATATGTTTGTGATGAGGAAACATAATATAAAATAGATCAGAAAATAGGGTAACTTAGGTAATTTAAGGTAACATGTAAGAATTTGTTTACTTTGTATGGTAAAATGAGGCAGACCTATTCTAGTTTATACAAGCACATTTTGTGATGGTTCATACAACAATTGGCATGCCTGTTAAGCACACCATGTTCTAAGTGCCAGTCACAATTCAAAATGTGTAAACATGTTTATACTGTTAGAATTATAAGAATAATAGCATGTCTATAGTGTTTTACTCATTTTCTGACAGTAAGAGGACTCCACCTCATTCAAGACCCATCTTACTGGCAGACCAGAAAACTTTGGGGAAACTTCCTTATGTAGATTATAAAATCATAGAATACGGTCAAACTAATGTTATAAAATAAATAAAATAATTTAAAGGGGCACTATACAGCTTTTTTGGTATAGGATTCACCACCTGTAACAAAGGAGATACTATTGTTTTGCCCATAAAAGTCCACTGTATGGCATTATACTTATCTATCTCCATGGAGACAAGCAAATTAAGTTCAGATCAAATCTCCTAGTAAGAATAAAGCATGTTTTTGCAATGTACTTGTTCACACCTGGTACTGAATAAAATATTGGTATTTAATGCATGTGCAACATTTCTGGAAACACTCTGTGGAGACAAGCAGGTGGTGAACCCTAATCTGGAAAGCCATACTGCAACTTTTAAGATGCATATATTATTTCATTGTTTCATATAAAATAGTGTAGATTTATGATATCATACCTGCTTCGCCCACAGTTACTCGCCGTTGCCGTGGGGACTTGAGCTCGCGGGGTTTCTCTATTATTTGTGCAAACATTTGGAGACTGGGGCTTTTGCACAACATATCCCCGAAGCTGCGAGAGCGAGTGATTGGCCTCTGTCAGAAAAAAAAAGAAAAACAAGCTCAAATCCGATTATTGTCACGACTGGACTGTAAATGTTTTGCAAATCAATTTAGTCTCAGAGAGTACCTATGCGCTCATGTGTCAGTCTAAATCTGATAAAGGAGGAATGTGCAGTACTCTATGTGGTGTTATGTTGACTTTCTTATAGGTCTACAAGTATAAGTAATTGTCTTATGTAACTACAATATAATCATACCCGTGGTTGAGTGAAAACATCCATCTTGGAACTTTGACGAAGTCTGCAAAATTCTGACTTTAGCATTTCAGGACAGCTCGGATCAGTTTGGCTCAGGTCATCTGTACAAGAAAAAAACAGCATGTCCATAAATGTTCTAAATCAATTCAACAGTGGTACATGTATAACATTTATCAATAATGATTAAATCTGTGTGGAGGAATGGCATGTATATATCTTTTATTGGTACATAAATAGGTATAAATAAGTGCATAATAGTTCAGAATAAGATGTTTTGGAACCTTTAACCTAAAAAGTTGTTGTTTTTTTTTTACTCAGATTAACAACTACAAAATACTAATAGGTAATCCTCCGTCAATGTTATGCTGATTACCATTACAAATTATGGGTAAAAACTGTATTAATTTAACATGACATCCAAGCTTGGAAAAAAAAATCCTGGCTCAAGTTCTGGAAATGATTATCAAGGATTGGTTCTAATCAATCAAGAACTACATTAATTCCAGTGAAAATGACAATAAACCTTTTTATTTTGCCTTTGAGGTAAACACTAATCCCACAGTACAGGACTTTTGTACCCATTTCTACATAAAATCTAAGTGTGAGTGAATAAGTGACTTTGTTTCTTTAGGTGAGTGAGTGTCAGAAGTAAATAATTATGTGTGCACTGCTGTATTTTATAGTTGAATAATATTTGGACATATTTTGTATTATAATTTGATCTTGCGTGTTAAACACCTATAGGGAAAGTGCTGAAAATGAAATATAATGCAGACAATATACCTTGTTTAATACGTCTTATGTTTTTGTATTGGTCCCCATTCAAATAAACCAAATAAATAAATACTTTGTTAATTCGTTTGAAGGTTTGGGAGGTGTTGAAATGACAGTATTCAAAGTAAAGACCAGATTTGGGGATCTGTCTCCCTCTGTCCTGCCCCTGGCTGCTGGTCACAGAGTGCATTCGCGCTGTTTTAGCCGCTGCTGATACAACGGGACACACTACATGAGGTTGCCTAGTAACCTGTCAGATACACAAATGTCCGTCTGATCCATGACATACTTTTCTGACAACTTGAGCACTTTCCCACAGAAACGACATTTTACTCCACTTTCCCAATGTCACTCTTTGGTCAGCAGCAGATATCTTTATTTCTGCTATCATAACAAGCAAGACAAATGGGGCTGAGAATGTGCCGTTTAGTTCAGCCATGCCACTCTCCTCTATGTGATTTTAATAGATGCTGGAATGTTTACACTTGTAACCCATAACTACATTAACTTTAATACGACCAGTGACTGAAGGATCTACGAGTCTTTTACTGTCCGACAACAGTGGCATTCTCAAAACAGTTTACCTAACAGAAATATTCAGCCTAATTTAGACACATGTTTTTCATTTGAGGGCTCTGACTTTATGAAAGGCGGGTTTGACATGGATGGGAGTTAGATGGAGTCCGAATCAGATAAGACAGTGTAATTGGTTTATGTGTGTCAGCAGAGGAATCTCGTCTAGGTCTCACCACAGACAGTGGGGGGGGGGGGGGGGGGCAGAACAGCACCCTCTCCATCACCTGCCCCAGGACATACTCTGCACTGGATCAAAATGTCCTGATAGTCAAACACATCCAGGATATGTATTTTTTATGGTAATATGAGAATCACCTCTTTCAGTGTAGTATGTGTAAAATTAGTATGGCATTATTGGAAAGTAAGCAAACTATGTACTTTAACACTTAGTTAGACTTTCGACTTTCTGATAACTTTTTACAACACCAAAGTTAAGACATCCCATAATTAGGGGACCAAGCTTAAGCACCCTATAGGAATTGTCTGGCAACCCTTTGATCTTTCCTTTGATGTTCTGGTCTCCTGATTCCTATTATTATTCTATATTCTTCTCCACATTGGAGTCTATGGCAACCCCTAGAACCGTCTGGTAAAAAGTTGTGAAATTTTGCATGCACATACCAGCCAGTCTCCTCATTACCCACAGCGATTTATAGGCCCCCAGCCCCAACCGTCTAGCGGCACCAGCAGGTCAAAGTTGCAGAAATTTGTCAATTGCCTAGCAACGCACCTAGCAACCTTTGATCTGTCTTTGATGTGTCTGTTCTGACAGGGTTAGACTCTGACCCTGTCAGACCCTGTCATACTTTGTTAGATCCTGTCAGACCTTGTTAGACCCTGTCAAACGGTGCTTGGCCCCCACATTGCTGCTTGCAGCTATATTTGTTATTTGTATCTGTGTTTCTTGGGTTGTAGTAGTATATAGTATTGTAGGTAGTAAAAGTAGTATGAAGAAGTAAAAATATTTGAGTGGGGATGTATCAAATGTAATCCTGGGATGTGAAACAAACAAACAAACAAACAAACAAACAAACAAACAAATAAAAAGTTTGAGATAAAGAACGAATATATGGTGTAATAAATGTTCCCACGGAAAGTATTTTAGTGAAGTACTTTTGAGTATACAGTATCTAGTCCTATCTCTTTCACCTGTATTCTACGGTCTACAGCATCTAAAATGTCTTCAGTGCAGCCAAACACACTGAGTTAGACCAATGTCAGTAGTTTATAAAAGACATGACAGTGGAGGCTCTATCTCTGACCTCAGACACAACACATTGTCTTTGAAATCCTGAGAAAATCACTTCCAGCCTCCTCGTGTGAGACTGCTCTGCTGTTTATGACACAGGGACATAGTCTGAGAATGCTAATGTCCCACCACAGACAGGGCAGACCGCTCAGAGCCATTGTCTTCCAGGAAAAGTCCAGAATAAAACAAGCATGTGTTTATGATGCTGTACTAATGTGAAATCATGGTCACAGTTGGGAGATGGACTTCACTGCTCAGCAAACTGGACACAAGTCAAATGATGAGTGAGTCATGATAAAACACAGTGTAGGCTATAAATACTTCATAAGTAATGTCGGGCGGTGACAGAGAACATAAACTCAATAATAAATATAGCTGCAAGCAGCAATGTGGGGCCAAGCACCGAAGGTTCATGTAGGCCTCAGCATGTAGGCCGCATGCAGGGTCTGACAGGGTCTAACAGAGTCTGACAGGGTCTAACAGGGTCTAACAGTGTCTAACAGGGTCTAACAGTGTCTAACAGGGTCTGACAGGGTCTGACAGGGTCTGACAGAGTCTGACAGGGTCTAACAGTGTCTGACAGAGTCTGACAGAGTCTGACAGGGTCTGACAGGGTCTAACAGAGTCTGACAGGGTCTAACAGGGTCTGACAGGGTCTGACAGGGTCTAACTGAGTCTGACAGGGTCTAACAGAGTCTGACAGGGTCTGACAGGGTCTGTTCTGACAGGGTTAGACCCTGTCAGAACAGACACATCAAAGACGGATCAAAGGTTGCTAGGTGCGTTGCTAGGCAATTGACAAATTCCTGCAAATTTGACCTGCTAGTGCCACTAGACGGTTGGGGCTGGGGGCCTATAAATTGCTGTGGGTAATGAGGAGACTGGCTGGAATGTGCATGCAAAATTTCACAACTTTTTACCAGACGGTTCTAGGGGTTGCCATAGACTCCCATTGAAGAAAGAATATGGAATAATAAGAATCAGGAGACCAGACACATCAAAGGAAAGATCAAAGGGTTGCTAGGCAACGTCGCTAGGCAACGTCGCTAGGCAACGTCGCTAGGCAACGTCGCTAGGCAACGTCGCTAGGCAACGTCGCTAGGCAACGTCGCTAGGCAACGTCGCTAGGCAACGTCGCTAGGCAACGTCGCTAGGCAACGCTGAGCAAACACTTTTTTTTTTTTTTTTACCGTGCTTGGCCCCTAATAGCTCATTTCAACTGAACAATCATATATATCCACTAAAGCTTTTTAAACAGTTTAAGATATTTGCAGTAGATAATTACCAAGACCATTTTGAGGATTTTATAATAATTAATTTGGGGTGACGTAATGTCTTTTGGGTTTGTTAAACGAAAGCCCTGTTCTTTGGCATAAGGAGTCATTCTGTTTACAAACTAAATAGAATGACTATTCTATTTGACTTGACTAATGATGATGTTGTTGCGCACATGCATAAAGCCAGACTGGTGCATGACAGCTTTTGACAACTGCCGTCATACACACAGGATTATGAGCAAAATAAAGGCAGAGAAGCCAAAGATTTCAGCACATTTCTGTAAGAGATACAAAAGTGATGTTATCATTTGCACTATTATTGTCCTGCGGCCATCTGAAAGGAGAGTACAGCTCTTTGAGAGATGTCCGAGGAGGGAGGAGAGCATGCTGACTCACAGGAACCCAAAACCTGGGAACCGCCTGCCCAGCCATGCTCTGGGAATACACTCACAATGGCTAAAAAGGGCACGCAACAAAAGGGGAACTTCTGAGAGTCCCAGCGGAGGTGCTCAAGTACTGTAGCCATGTCACATAATGACTGCAATTTCATCTGAATGGAGCTCTGAGATCAAAACCAAGAGGCAATACATGAGCTTCAACAGCTGGATCAGGAAACCACCATCAATCGCCTTAACCCTACCTGGACCTGTCTTAAACAAGATAATGGCTCACTGAAGAAAAGACTCCATCTGGGTTTAGGAAATGACTCATGATAAATGGAGAGTTGACATGTGACATAAAGAGTCAAAAGAACGATATTTCCATACTAAAGGATTCAGTATACTAGACTCTGCTAGTAAAGTCAGTAAGTTTTGGTTCACTTATAAAGACATGCTTGTGAAACCACCGTAGTATACTGTATATCACATGCAAAAATGACGTGCTCCAGAGAAATAAAAATACTGGTATTTGGAAACTAAAAACAGCAGAGACAGGGAGCTGCTGGTATCCGTATAACCAAGAGTGCTCATGAAAAAAGGTAGTGAATCGAGAGAAAAAGAAAAATATCAGGCACTCACTTAGAAAATATTTTAAAGTTAAACATTAAAAAAAACAAAAAAACACTGACGCGTGTATTACATTTTGGCCACAAAGTAATATATTTTTGGCTAGATTTGGTACTCAATGTATATGAAAATGTTTCTTTTATACCTAGATAAGTTACTAAAAAACAAAAACTGTCAAAAATCAATTAAAGTATCGCAACACGCCAGCCCTAGAGACATGTTGGATTACTCGTTTGGAAATGGCATGATTACAAATTCTGAACTGAACAGAGCAATTAATATGGAATTTAAAAACATCATGTAAACGTGGCCATTGTTTATTTATTGACTTTTATTTAGTGGTAGGGGAAGCAATGGCAGAGCAAGAACGTGCAAACCTCATGATTTCCTTTGTGCAATGTTGGGTAATCACACAATATTATAAAATATGACCAAATAGGACATTTAGTGACAATAGTAAGATCATTGTAAGATCTGACTTGCCAGGTTGTTTTTTTATGTTTTTAATAAATAAATGTCTTGTACTGTAGAAGAACTGTAGAGGACATAACAGCAGAACACTCACTTGTTTGTGTGAACACAGGAAGTTGAGTCATCAAGTATCCACTCCTCAGTAACCTGTGCTTTGGCTTCTTCTTCTCCTCTTTGGTCACCACTGTAACCTCTTTCTTTTCATCCAACTCCTGAACCATATCCTCTTCTTCACACTCTTCATTTTCACCCCCCTTCCTTCTGTTCTGTGTCATTGCACCTTCTTCTGTTGGTTCAATATCTTTTACCTCTTCTTGACCATCCTCTTTTCCGTCATTATCCGCAATCTCCGCTACAACTTCTTTCAACGTCACGTCAAAAAACTGCTCATCCTCCACTACATCGGAGGGCGTAGCTGGAATCAAGTTTATGGACGGTGCTTGAGTCTCATCGTCAAACAACTCTTTTTCCTCATCATCATCTCCACTGATAAAAGTTATAGCCAGTTCAGGTTGTAATGTGGTTGGGAGCGAAGAGAGTGGCTGGAGCATCTTTTTTTGCTCATACCTTAGACATTGAGATACCGAGCTAGCAGAACGGGTCAAAGGTTCTTCTTCGAACGGGCTGAATGCACTGTTAACTATCCCGATATCTTCCATTGCAGTCTGCTCAGCTTCCATCGCACCTGCTCCATCCAAGTTTAGCTTCTGGGGGCTACCATTAATCTTGTCCTCCAAAAGAACCATCTCCTGTTTTCTTTGCACACAGCAGCACACCCCCAACCAACTCCATCTGCGTCTTAAACATCCAGATTCCTCCTCATTCTTGCTCGCCATTGCACCTCTACCCTCACGAGCTTGTACTGGCCATTCTTTACATCCTAAGCCCTTGTGCAAAATGATCAACAACCATGTCTGGTGAAAAAAACACAGCGTACTACAAGGATAGTTTGTTGCTAAGGAGAGCATTGCCTAAACAGTGTATTCTGTTTGGTGCATCATGGGTCAGGTGAACACTTGAAATGAAAGCTGTGTTGAATCAGTGGTCTTTGATATGCTAACCAGTGGCATTGTGCACACAGCTTCTGTTTCAAAGGGACTGTACTGCAACAACAGGACAGTATTTCAAATCTTAGCCAAAGGGAGGTAATAATTGTACCATGAATGTATAAATAACATCAGCGTGTGATATACAGTGTGTGGAAAGGGTTAGCAGCTCAAGGAGAAAAAAGTATAGCGCAAATTCAGTCTTTCTTGTCGGAAATGTCTGCCTCATCGCTAGAAAATCTGTGGTCTTGATATGTTCCTGTGTGTACCAATTTGGAGAGATTGTAATATTGTGATTAAGTGTGTTTATTAAAGTAGCTCTATGATTATGTGCCATCTATTTTGCCCACCCACTCCTCCTATTGGTGAGCCTCTATCATGCTCTGAGTGACAGGTGGATTTAATCAATCACAATGAAGTGTATATTAATGTATTGTATGTATTGTATATTAATGGATTTTAAAGCTACTGTATAAGCGTACAGAAATCCTGATCAAAACGACATTAGAAAAAATAATAGGAAGAATAGGCTAAATATATTTGTATTTTTATATTTTTGTCAAGTCACCCAAAAACATATCTTATTATTGTTAATATTACAAAAAAAAACAAAAAAAAACAACAATAATATTATAAAATATTAAAACAATAATTGATTGAATTTCAGAGTGCTGAGTAAAAGTGATCAGTTTGTTAAATAAAATATGTTTTGGTCAGTGATTTTCTGCACAAATCCTCAGTGGTTTCAGCCCCCTGCAATTTTTTTTTTTTTCCCTTTATTTTTTTCTACTACAAATGAACCGTGCGTATCCCTGATGAGGTAATCCAACTGTCAATCACAGCGATCTGAAAACAGGGACATTCCCCAGTGTCCAGACTCACATCTTCATAAAGTATTGTGTGTAAATGTGTGTAAGTGTGTAAGTGTGCACTGTATTCTGGATCCCAGGCAACTCCTGACAGTGACACTGAGGAATGGGTCAAATGCCATGCCGTTATAGATCAATGTTTTATTTATTTATTTAAATTAGGACAATGCGTATTAATCAAAATGTCAGCAGAGAGCTTCAATGTAAATATGCCGGAGTTAGCACAATAGTTAATTTACATCCGTAGTCCTAAAGGCAGGTAAGAACAAAACACATTCACACAAACAGAGAAAACAGAATACACAATAGACATTACACCAAGAGCATGTTGTTGCTATAGACCCATCTTAGAGTTTACACAGCTCCAAAAGTCAGAATAATCTGCATGTGTGAGCATGTATGGTTAGTTTTCAACCAAAGTTCCAGAGGCGTTTTAAAGGCTGAATAAGTGCCACAGTTCCTGACATGGGCTGGCAGTGTGTTCCATGTCTGTGAGCCTCTGATAGACACCACCATTTGGCCAAATTTAGTCCTACGCCTTTTTATGTTACAGTCTCCTCTGATCGATGCTCTAGTATTTACTTGGTCGCTAAGTTTTTTTTACCTATAACATCCAGTAAGGGAGGAGGAGCAAGCCTGTTTAAAACTTTAAAAATGAGGCAAGCATCCATAAATGTCTGATAACTATCAAAATCCAAAATGATATACAGTACTTACTTAAGATGTTACAATAATGATACTGTAAAGGCTTTTTGTACAAAGTTTTCAGTGTTTTCTTGAAGAGAGACTTTGGCTTCAAAACAGCCTCTGAAGTGTGAGACCATGTGGTATAACAGTAGGTTACATGGCTAAATATCATGGCATGCATATAAGCCTTTGCTGATTCTGTAGTCAGAGGTTTTATGTGTTTAAAGTTTGACAGATTGAATTTAATATATGCGAAATTTTCTTTACATGTTGTTTGAAATTTATATAGATATAATGTTTTACAATGCTATGGGAATCTCTTTGTTTATAAAATGTGCTATACCAAAAAAAAATTGGATTGGAGATTTGTTGCCAGAGTTGAAGAGACAAACAGTAACAGTAAACTGCAGTTATTTTTTTGGTTTATATAATAAGTCAGTTTTGTATTTTGCCTCGGTACTGCTCATGTGAGTATGTGGGCGGATGGATGGATGGCTTCCACACACAGCCCCTATGGCGTCAGGTGACATTTCTCTGCACAGGCCCTGTCCTGTTGTCCATGAGAAGTCATCCAGCCTCATCTCAAAACCATTATTATGGCACACCACCCACACTGAGGCTGGGTGAAAAGATTATATCTGCCTTTGCTTCTCACGCCCCAAAAGTGACAGTGATGGGAACAATTACAGTAATGCTTCATTGCCAGGAGTAAAAAGAAGAACCCGAATACTGCTACCTGCAAGTGAAACATTTGGCTCACAATATGCAGTGTAATACTTTACTGTACAATAATAAACATGGAATATGCAGTTTTGGTAGAGATTGGAAAGGGATTACAATTCCAGTGGGCAAATTCAGATATGGATCAAAAACTTCACCCACAAAATGATTCTGTTACTCTGCTAAATATGGAAAGGGATAGGCATGTTACAAGTCAGATCAGTGGAAAAGTGACCTTGGGTTTGAGTTTCAAGGTTCATCTCCATGGATTTCTCTCACTGCCCACTCACCAGAAGAGTTACACAGTGCACCCAAGATATAACTGTTTACAGTGAGATTTCCTATATATGTAGACATGTAAATCCTTCAGTCATAACATTTACACTGCACTAAAGATTTTATCATCTTGTTTCATTAACACTTTGCTTCACTATATTCACTCCATTTATTTGGAAAATGAATCCTACCACAAGCATAGCTCTTATTAAGATTTTAACAGCACTGACCACTTTCCCAAATAAAGATTGACCTCAGACATTGTAAATCTGCTCAAATGGGGCACAAATGCTGTTTATGACACAAACCATACAACTTATAAACATGATATAATTTGCCATTTCATTTATATGTACATGCAGAATCACTTTGGGAGTAGTGTTTATTAAGGATTTAATTTGGCAAAAACTTTGCAGTGTACTTTTATACTATTATTTGTACTATGCCATTAATTAAGAATATCTTTTTAAACCTAGCAGTCATTACATTATAAGTTGACTAATATGACCTTAAAGTTCTACAAGTCAATCCATGCCTATTTTGTGTTGATTTAAAGAGCATGAAAGTTATCAATCAATCAATCAAAACTTTATTTATAAAGCACTTTTCATACAAAAAAATGCAACACAAAAACAACCCACATTTAATTCCACCTACTCAACCAGCCCCCCACAGCTGCTCGACACTACACAACCAAACAACCCAAACAGTAACACAAACATACAAGCACGCACACACACACGCACATACACATACTAACATGCTAAAATACATAAAACTACATAGTTAAAAAAAAAAAAAAAGCCAATTGCTCTTGGAATAGTGTAAAAGTCATGCTGCATTTTAATTTATGGAGGAGAGTCTGATACCTGCTTGTCTTCATGGAGATGTGATTGAGTTGTGCGGAATGTTCTACAATATGGGATGTAACATACCTATCTCCATGGAGACAAAAACACCACTAGGTAAAGTCAGATCTGTGGAGAAAATGAGCTTGCTCAAATCAACAATGAAATCAAGCTATCTTTGAGCAATGAAAGCACCTGCAATAGAGTAAAACCAAGGTTTAATGCAAAGTTTAATGCCATACTGTGGAACTTTTCCGGTAAAGCAATATCATCTCCATGGAGACAAGAATGTGGCAAACCCTTTTTCACAGAAAGGACATAGTGCACCTTGAAAACACTTTAATTCAGCTCATATATCTTTTTCTTCTTCCACCTCTGGCATTCACTCTTTCTTTATGTCACTCACTAAATAAGATACTTCTGTATTATCCACAGCTGCAAACCATTCAGAGATCTCCATTCAAGAGAAAGTGGATGCAAATGTGAGGTGAGAGCATTCTTTTATCATACACCTCAAACATGTGTGTGTATGCAGTGCAGCGGGGGAGTTTTCTTGAGTCAAGCAGGGGTCTTAATAATGGGGCCATTGCAACGTGTCTGCCAATAGAGGGCAGTAGAGAGCAGACACACAGCACTGCCAGGACATAAAGCAGAGTCCAGCCACCACTTGTTTGCTCTCACAAGTCAGGAGAAAGTTATACCACACACAAGTGCTTTTCATTCGCAGCACAATAAGACAGACTTTTGTGATATCTTGATCTAATATTTGCAAGCATATCAAGTGTTGTTACCCTACCACCATTTTGCATATTGTTTTAATATATGCAACAATATGAAGGCTCCTATTCTTCTCAAGGGTTATGTCTGAAATTAGCTGGACATATGTACTACAATAGAGGATTTAAAGGAATGTGCTTGCCTTTGATACATCTGAAAATAGAGTGTAAGAAACAGGGCAGAAATAGAGTGTAAGAAACAGGGCAGACTAGATGAATCCTCCACATCTGCCATAGCCGGGAGCCATCTTGGGGGAAAATGACTTTGAAAGGCACATTAGTGTAGACTGTGGCAGGGTATAAATTCTCACCAGTGTAATGGTTTCTTCGCTTGTAGGTGGATTTTCTGTTCCTTGTTGCGTCACTAGCAGTCTCTACATGCCTGGGCATAGACCTGGGAGCTACTGAGCATGCTCTGTGCACTGCAGTCAGCTATAATGAACTCTATTTATCCTGTTACATACAAATTACATATAAATTATAAGTTAATCAATACAATTACCTTTGCTTTTACCTTTAATTTGTATTTATGATGTATTTTATATTTTTTTATACTTTGTCTCTGATCTTTAGACATGAAACTATATCAGCAATTTCCGGCCAAAGACTTTTCTTTGAACTTTACTACATTTTGATGGAGTGTAGTACAAGTAGTGTACATGTAACTGATCCAATTGGCTAAGACATGTATATTATGGACAGCTCAGCAGAGGTTGAGTGGTGAACATCAAAACCAGACATCAGCAGGCTCTCTCTCTCTTTTTCCCTCTTTCTCTCCCTCTGTCTCTCTTTCTCTCCCTGTTTCTCTCTTTCTCTCTCTTTTAAAAGCTTCACCTCACGGTCTGTGGCCGAACTGTGAAACATGTCCAACATTTCCTGTCACAGCATCTTAAAGGTCACCTATTGTGTATCTCAGCTTTTCCTTTGCGCAGTCAAAAGTTCAATAATCTGTATTGAAAATGTCAGAAGAGTCTAGGAGCCCAGACAATGGTGCCTTTTAAGTATTTTTAGGTTTTAGACTTTTTCCAATTCAGTTTAAAGAGCTACGGCAAGAAGGAAGTGGATAAGTAACTCATTCTCATCAGTTTTTACCATAATTAAATATAATAAATATTTTTGAAAACATCTAATAAATAAAGGAAGCCAAAATGATTTGATGATGATACTTTTGACTTGTGGTCTAATCTACTCTTGATATTGAAAAGGCACAGACAGACCACCAATCTTAGGAAAATGACTGGCGACGTAATTATAATATCACATTATAACTATGTCTTAGGACAAAGAGAAAGGTCCTGGCAAAATAAGAAAGCAAGTATGCAGGCAATGTTCTTGGGTTGTGACCTCAACAACTGTACAAATGCAAAAGTTATGCAAAAATGACCAAAATGAAATTCCAAATCATAGTTTAATGCATAATTCTTTTCTCTTTCCTTTGCTTACACAGAGCTTCCTGTTTGTCCTTGCCACCGGACCGCGTTGGAAGTGGGGGAACCAAGTGTGCCAAATATGTGCAGTTTCCCCAGCGACTGATACCTAATAGCATGAGAAAAGGGTCTGGGGGGGTGGAGGGCGGCTGAGACGGAGAGGCCAGTGACCTTGAGAGCTTGTGGGGTTGAACTTTCCCCTCGGCCCCCTCCCACCCACCAGCCCCTCCACTGCCTAATCAATTACTGTTGGCAGTCAGGAGACCACCAGTGATTAGCAGCAGCAAGGCAGACACAGTAGTGGTGGTTTTTGGGGGAGAGGGGGGTGAGAGGGAGGGATGTGGGCTGGCAGAAGGAGGGAAGAGGAGGAGGAGGAGAGGAAAGAAGTCTTGGCTTTGATCAAAACGCTGCACAGAGAGACACGGAATGCGTCGCGACCCCCTTGGTTCAAATGACCCCTGAACGCCTCTTGTTTATTATGAGAGTTACACAAGTACTTCCAATTTGTATTCAAGTAAAAGTACAAATAATGATGCCTTAGAGAAGAAAATTATTCAATGGTCACACAAGGAATAGTCAAGAGGATATCTAGTAACCCACTCAGTCTATAGCAAATACAGCTCTGGAACAAATGAGACCACTGCAAAATTATCAATTTTTCAGATTTTACTACTTATAGGTATGTGTTTGGGCAAAAGGAACATTTTTGTTTGAGTCTATAAACTACTGGCAACATTTCCCCCATATTCCAAATAAAAAATAGAGTTTAAAGCATTTATTTGCAGAAAATGACAAATGGTCAAAATAACAAAAAAGATACATGTTTTCAGACCTCAAACAATGTAAAGAAACAAGATCAAATTCATTTTAAAACATCATAATACTAATGTTTACACTTAAGAAGAGTTCAGAAATCAATATTTGGTGCAATAAGCCTTATTTTTAATCACAGCTTTCATGCGTCTTGGCATGCTCTCCACAAGTCTTTCACATTGTTCTTGGGTGACTTTATTCCACTCCTGGTGCAAGAACTGAAGTAGCTCAACTTTGTGTTTGTGTTGGAATTTAACAGACGCTGTAATGGAATGGCTGTAATACATGTAGAGATGATGATTTCAGAATATATATATATATATATATTAAAAAAAAGTGCTCCTCACCTTCCATGGTGGTTGGTCTCTCTCATCCAGCTCGGGTCCTCTACCAGAGGCCTGGGAGCTTGAGAGTTCTGCGCAGTATCTTTGCTGTTCCTAGTACTGCGCTTTTCTTATATATATATATATATATATATATATATATATATATATATATATATATATATATATATATATATATATATATATATATATATATATATATATATATATATATATATATACAAGAAATATAATAAAAATATACTAAAATAGCAAAATGATTTTTTACTTTAAATGAGACTAACCACTACTATTGCATGTTTTTGCATTTTTTGTTCCTTTGACCTTTCTATCCAGGCTACTTCCTCTTTGTGCCTCTTTAAACCGTGCGTAAGCAGGAGTTGTGAATGTAGTGAAGCGAGACAGAGCTGCAGACAACACACAGTCACCACAAATAAACAAAAGCTCCATGTTGTTCTGATCTTTGAAGAATGAGGGAAATTATTTACACATTTATAT
Organism: Paratrypauchen microcephalus; assembly: GCA_036785185.1. Taxonomy (NCBI): domain Eukaryota; kingdom Metazoa; phylum Chordata; class Actinopteri; order Gobiiformes; family Gobiidae; genus Paratrypauchen; species Paratrypauchen microcephalus. Next base: position 9,157,631 of record JAVJIX010000001.1, on the reverse strand, counting down.
GAGATCCTGCCCTGTTCCCACGCCTGGTGTGGTGAGAGTCTTCAACACAACCATTTGTCTTGGTCGGTTGAATGGTTTTCTGGCAAAAGTGGAAAAGTACTCAATACGTGAGTAAAAGTACAGGTCCTTCAAAACACATACAAATATTATACACTCACATGACTGAAACATATGTCTGCTAGTGCGAGTCAAGTCAAGATATCGCCTTTAGATTACATTGTGAAAAGAATTATTGACACAATTACCAAACAACAGATTTTTGATTATATAACCATGTAACCAAACTTTCTGAATGATAAAATAATGTTTGTGTTATTTAAAGGTGCACTCTGTAACTTTTTGGTTGGAGGTCCGTTACCTGCTTGTTTCTATAGATGCTATTGTTCTCCCTGGAATGTTCCACAGTATGACATTAAACAGCTTTACTTTACATTTTCAATTACAGATGTTTTTATAGCTCAAAAATACCTAGAAAAGCTGTAATTCTGGCAGTGAGTGAGGTTGCCTCTCCACAGATCTGACCATGGTAACTGGTCACCATGAAAATAGAAATGTTTAATACCATACTATGAAACATTCCACACAAAAGCAAAAATGTCTCCATGAAGAAAAGCATTTGACGGACCCTCCACTAGAAAAGGTACACAATGCACCTTTAAGCAGCCACATAAAAAAAGTAAAAAGTTTACTTTTTAGCACTGTTAGAAGGACACAAAAATCGATTATACTGCTTCTTCAAGTATAGAAGATATTACTATTACTATGACTATTTTCTACTGGTAGAAAACTAGAAATCTCAGTAAAAGCATGTAATATATTGCGTGGTAGAATTTCTTTTAAAGTTTCTCTCTGCCCACTTTCTCTGCTGTTTTCACTTGCTTCTCTGCTTTGAGTTTATGTCTTTATCTCATTTATAGACTGTGAGTGATGATCAGAGAGAAAAAGAGAGGCCATCCTGCTCTCCTCGCACATGTCAGAGATGTTTAAGTATTAATTCTTTCTCTTTTGTTTTATGGCGCGACTCAGTTTACACATGAGAGAAGGAGATATAAACACTGAAAGATTAAATAAGCAACATGAAAGAAGCATAAAAGCAAGAGATATGAGCCAGAAAACTGCATAAAACCTGCTTTACAAGACTAGCGTCCTGCAACGGTCTAGGATTTGGCTTGTAGGCTTAAGCATACTCTCCCTTGACACAAATAATGACATTACCACTTCAACTAAACACTTTTGTCTGTGATTTTCCCATGGGAATACCATTTTGTGCACAAGCCAAGCACTCGAGTCATATCTATTTTCAGTCATTTGTCCTCCAGCCTGAGATAAGTTTGTGGCAAAAAACTCAAATTGCATTATGTTTTATCTGTAATTTTCTGAGCCAGCATTGACTGTGTTCATGGATCTAGACTTATTGTTTTGAAACTTCTTGCCTCTGTGAAGAAAGAGCTTATGCTTTGTCAGTGCTGGTTTGTTTATGTAGTAACATGATTAAAATGTTAGGGGCATATTTTTAAAGGTCTGGATGGGTCAAGAAACCAAGGTTTTATAAGAATGTTCAATACTGTGAAAATGACTTGAAATTATAATATCACATTTCAGTCTCTTTTGAGAGTTATCAGTAGGGACGTTGATTTTATTGAATTTTAATCTAATTGAGATCCAGATCTTTCAAATTGTCAATGATCAGTCAATTTTGGTCTTTGTATTTGAAGGGTGCAGCCAAGTCTGCCAGTAAAAGCACTTTGGAGCAGAGTTCAGACTTTTGAAGAAAAAGTTAAATGCCACTGATTATAAATATAGTTTGTTTATGTTGAAATTAAGAACAGTCATTTTATTTTATTTATTATTTGTTCAGTCTAATTTCTTCTTATCCATAACTGAACTGATACACATGCCATTCTGCTCCTATGAACAATAGGAATTACTTTGTATACACTGCATAAAGTGTTTTGCCATTGCGTCAATGGCAGTAATCCGATAACCTTTGACACCATGGGAAAAGGGAAAATGAGCAAGAGTTGGACTAAGTTTGAAAAGACCAAACTCTGTCCAATTCTGTGATGGATAGACTCTGTGATGGATAGATGACGGGCCATAGCATCTTCAAATCATAAAAACACCAATAATAGACATGTGGTTTCAGTGCGAAAGTTTAGACTTAGACAAACTTTATTGATCCACAAGGAAATTATTTGGGTACAGTAGCTCACACATCAAATACAGTATAATATATAACAAAGGGGAACAAAAAATAGATGGAATAGCAACCAAAGAGCAATAGACTAGTGTCAGATGAGATATAATTATAAAAATGAAAAAAACTAAATAATAATAAATGTATATGTACTAGGGATGTCAACAATTAATCGACTTGCGATTAATTGTCGATCAAGACGTTGGTCGAACAAAATGCATTAATTGTAATTAATCGCTAATCGCTAATCGTGGACACGCGTGGTCACGAAACAAGGCAACCGCGCACTGCGCTCACTCAACGGCACTGCCGTGCTGCTGAGCGCGAGATCGAATCGCGGCGCCCGGAATGCGTAGTCTCAGCCCTAGCCACAAACCAGCCGCATGAAACCAGCAGCGGCACGTGGTGGTTTAATCCTGGTTTAGTCCAGGTCTAGACCTGGCCCAGTCCTGGTTTAGTCCAGGCCCAGTCCAGGTTTAGACCTGGTTTAGACCTGGTCTAGACCTGGTTTAGTTCTGGTCTAGACCTGGTTTAGTCCACGTTTAGTCCTGGTCTAGTCTCTTAGCCAATCAGGACGCAGAACACAATGTTACACTATAAAAAAAAAAAGTTACACTATAAAAAAAAAAAATGGAAAAAAAAAAAAAAAAAATCCGCGAACCGCGATAGAGCGAGGGATTACTGTATTTTGTTATTCAGCATCAATACATTTGTCTGCTTTTTACTAAGGAATAATTCATTGAGGAATATACAATATAATAATACGATGATATATTTTTGACTCAGTGTTATGTTACTATAGCTTATATTCTTAAAGACCCTATTGAAACACTAAAATTCACGTGAAAAACGCCGCTTATCAGTTAATCGTTAATCGATCGATAAGGTCAATCAACTATAGATTAATGAATTAATCGATAATTTGCATCCCTAATACTGTATGTACAAATCAGAATTAAATAGAAATGTAAGTAATAAAGTATAAAATACAATATCAAATAAGATGTCCAGTCCCAGCTATGCCCTTCTAACAGAGTAATGCGTTGTGTACACTACAGAATTAGTTCAGTGATGATTCATGGCGGCACGGTGGCTGAGTGGTTAGCGCTCTTGCTTCACAGCAAGAAGGTTCCGGGTTCGATCCCCGGGTCGCCCGGGCCTTTCTGTGTGTGTTCTGTGTGGAGTTTGCATGCATGGTCTGGGTTCGATCCCCGGGTCGCCTGGGCCTTTCTGTGTGGAGTTTGCATGTTCTCCCCGTGTCTGGGTGGGTTTCCTCCAGGCACTCCGGTTTCCCCCATCAACCAAAAACATGCACCATAGGTACCTCCAGCTTAGGTCCTGACCAAACCGAAGCAAGAAGATCATGGAGATGGTCCCCGGGCGCAGAAGTGTGCTGCCCACTGCTCCTAATATATATAGGATGGGTTAAAATGCAGAGAAGAATTTCTCCAGTGTGATCAATAAAGTCACTTCTTCTCTAGTGCAAGAGAAGGCTGATTTTTTACCTGTGACTCAACAATCCAGGCAAAATACGAACATTGCATTATTGAGTGCTCGGAGAAGATTTTGGATTACCAGGTAAATGAAATAAGCGTGAATGAAGCAAAATGCAACTCCAGGTGTTTTTGAAGAGGGAAAAACAATATAACATGGCAAAAAGTAAATGCTTCAAAAAAAGCATTAAACTTTGCATTAATGATTTTTTTTTTATTGAACTATTACTATGGCAGATGTTGTTTCCAGGTGCTTTCTGTCCTGTTTACGCCGGCATGTTTTTGCTCCCAGTTTCAAAGCTGCTGCCATATTTACAAAGGGGACAGCGTAAGGACAATGGCACACTATTGGCAACTTGTCCGGTCTGTAGCGGCTTTGAAGTCTGCTAACGATGCCTCATAGAAATCAGTGCAAATGAACTTGAACACAGGCTGAATGGACAGATTAGTGCCGAGAGGATGGCAAAGGGTGTTAAATGCGTCAAGCAGCAGATCCGACCGCAGGCCACGTCACCACAGCTACTGACAATGACCTATTTTTCATTAAAGATCCACACCCCTATTGTCCAGAAATACTCCGCACTACTCCAATCTTATGCATGACCCCTCCGTGGCACTGTCTGATGGAGTTCAAATTAAGTGTGGCAGGTGACTATTGATCTTCAAGTCCAGGGACAGATGTTGGAACTGACAAGTGAGTGGAAATAACTCTATAAAGAACTCAAACAACTATTGTGGTTGGGTCATGAGCGGCAAACAGTCCCGGCTTTTAAAAGAAGTGATTTCTGATTCGATTATCTTCTTTGTAGAGGAAATGGTGAGCAGATGGCAGCAGCAGTCACAAGTCCAGACATGATCCACAGGGACGGTTTCTGTGTAGGACAAGTTTAGTGTGGCCGGAGGAAGGGAAGCTCGCCCACAGGTTAATGGGTTGAAATGCAAAAATAATAAAAGGGATGTGGTTAGATTAAAGATGAAACAGTCAACTATAGAGCTCCATTATATTATTATATTACTTTCTTTTTTAGTGTCAGATTTCTGAAACCCATTAAACCTTTCTGGTGGAGAGTCCACCATCTTCTTGTCTCAATGGACATGTTATTGCTTGGCCTGGAATTAGTGCATATTGGTAATAATATAATATTCATCAAAGTTGTCTAACTACATGAAGACAAAGAGGTGGCACAACTAGGCCAATTTACAAGTTAGTTTTTGTTTTTTGCAATAAATGCTCTTTTAGTCAAATAAATGGAAGATAAATTTAAGGCTATACTGTTGAACATTCCAAGTAAAGACCCAAAGAACACAGAGACAAACAGATGGAGACACCCCCCATCAGTGCAATTGTAAAATCACAAATGTAAAAGCTTGGCTAAAAATACTCGTGTTCATTTCTGAAGCTTGTCAAGCTGTCAAGAACTTCCAGAAAAACAGCCAATTTATTACTCCGGATGTCCATATTGTGCACATCCCATTTCTCTTCACTTGCCTCCTACATTACTTGGTTGTAATTCATGCTTGGTGAGAAAATAGGTTGTTAATTAAGTTTCAGTTTCAAATTTGTCATTGCATTTGACCCATCCTTCAATGCCGCTGAGGGCCCATCTCTGTGATCTTGCTAGGCCCAATCAGAGTATCTTAGCTGGAGGATTTTATTTGTAGTGCATATTTTGGGTTATCATAGGACAGACAGCTGAGAAATGAAGGAGTAAAGGAGGGGAATGAACAGAAAATGAGCATGGTCACTGTGACTAAAGTGAAAATATGATTTAGTGTCTTGCTCAGAGACACATTGTTGTGTCTCAGACTTTCCACTTGGTTGTGCTGTACCCAGTGCATGAAACGCAATGTCAAATCGCCATAAAAAGAAAACAAACAACTGCAGTTTGTTTAAGTTTCAAGGATAAAGTTGGGCTTAACTGTTTGGTATTAAAGTATTGGGAAAATTGTAAATAAAGAGGGAGTGAGCATCATAATTATTTTTTAAATAAATAATCGTTATATAAATCGGCAGTTTACACAGGAGACATTTACGAATACAAAGAGATAGAGGCAAGTCTGGGTTTGTCTGTTGGCTGCCACAACTATGGGAACAGAGGAGGACTTATTTTGGAATGGGACCCAAGCTTTTTAACAGTAAAACTCACCTCCATTTAAGGCTACAGAAAACAGATTTTGGAAGAGCTTTGACCCAGTAGACCAAGAAGCAGGGGCTAAACCATCTTTTACACTCGTGACCATGTGTTTATGCTTCAGAAAGAGGCATGGATAAAACAATGGGGAGGAAAAGTCAATCCGTGAAAGAGGATTGAGACATAACAAGTCAGTGAAAGCCCTTAAGGAGACATTGAGAGCTTTATTAGCAGTCTGTTTAGCCTACAGTAACATTAGAGCCGGCATTACCACTGGTCCAGAACCTTTAGTAAACTGTGGCTGAGTCTAACCACAGTCTCTATAGACCTGTGCCAATCCATTCACTAATAAGCATTGGACTCATTCATGCTGAACACAAGCGTCACCATGGTTTTGGTTGGTTTGGAAAAATACCTTTTGAGAATTTTAATGATATTTTGAAAAGCATAATTTTAAAGGTTAAAACTACTTCAGTCAGAGGTGTGTAATTGTGTAAATGAAGTGAAAATGTATGACAGGAAGAGTGAAATAACAAGAAAAGTATACCATGTTAAACAAAAACAGTTTTCTCCAAACTAGCTAATTAACAGAGCGTTTTATATGTGATTTTGTCACATTGAACCAAACCAAAACAAATATTTAGCAGTTTAGTAGGTCTTGTAATCAAGTCATGAAAAAAATCTTATCCTGCTCACATTTGGTTAGAAAAATCAGTTTCGACCCGCAGAGAAATAGACGTAGAGGCCCATGCGTTAATCAACTGTCTGACAAACCACATTTTGGCATCAAATGACCAGTGTATGGTACATTAGAACAATTATTGCCATGGGAACAGTCAACAGTGATTTTAAATTTGAACTAAATGAAACTAAACCCTCTGCACAGCTGACCAAGACAAAGGGTATGGGTCCTTGGAGCATTGTCCAATCATGTCTAATCTTCAGGTCATAGTGTCAGTTACGAAGAGGGCCTGATCTTCTGTAGCATTAATCTTGTGGATATCTACACAAACAATGACTTAATCCTCTGAAAGGATCTGCACTGCAAGGCTGTTTGAATGGAAGTCACGTGACAGGTCCAGGTGAAGAAAGCTGATATTTGTAAATGTAGCCAGGCATTGTGAATCTTAAAAATTAAAGATTTAAATTGGTTAAGATCTAAATTATACTATTAAAAACAACATCATGGCTACATCTCAGCTGTTTGGTGCATTTTGAGATGAGCTTTGTCTTAAAGCTGCACAATGTAACTTTTCTGGTAGGGGAAAACACAGCAGGGCATTAAATGTATCTATGGCTTTTATTCTACTTAAGCTTTTTATTGCTGAAACTGAACCCTATAAATATGCATTCTTACTATGAGCAGGGTCACCTTTTCACAGAACTGACATGTACTGTAACCTTAAGTTTAATGCAATACTCTGGAACAGTGTGTGGTAGTGATCTTCATGGAAATAAGTAGGTGGCGGTGGCGGACTCTCTACCAGAAAAGTTGCAGTGCACCTTTAAAATGCTGTGAAATATTGATATACAGCTCTGGAAAAAAATAAGAGACCACTGCAAAATTATCAGTTTTTCTGATTTTACTACTTATAGGTATGTGTTTGGGCAAAAGGAACATTTTTGTTTGAGTCTATAAACAACGATCACAGGAGAAGTTCAATTTGTCAACTGGACAAACTTTGTCCAGTTGACAAATTGAACTTCTCCTTTGATCATGGATTCTACCTGGACGACTGAGGGACTTTTCACGCGTCTATAAACAACATTTCCCCCAAATTCCAAATAAAATATTATCATATTATAATATTATAAGTCACTTGACTTTCACCCAGAGGACCTGGGTTCAAATCCCCCCCTGGCAATGAGCAAGCCAGTGTGAGTCCTTGGGCAAGACCCTTCATGGTACAGCCCCCTGGGTGCCAGAAGGACGAGCTGCCCACTGAAGCCCATTTGGGTCAAATGCAGAAGTGAATTTCTCCTGTGTGTCACTGTGTGTCACTGTGTGTGAGATCAAGTCTTATTCTTAATCTTAATCTTAAAATGACAAATGGTCAAAATAACAAAAAAAGATAACAAAGAAGATGTTTTCAGACCTCAGACAATGAAAAGAAACAAGATCAAATTCATTTTAAAACAACATAATACTAATGTTTACACTTAAGAAGAGTTCAGAAATCAATATTTGGTACAATAACTCTTATTTTTAATCACAGCTTTCACGCGTCTTGGCATGCTCTCCACAAGTCTTTCACATTGTTCTTGGGTGACTTTTTTCCCTTTCCTGGTGCAAGAACTGAAGTAGCTCAGCTTTGTGTTTGTGTTGGAATTGGACACTGGAATGGAATGGCTGTAATACATGTAGAGATGCTGATTTCAGAATAAAAGGCAGTGGTCTCTTATTTTTTTCTAGAGCTGTATATCACAACTGGAGATTACTTGTGTGGATTTCCTCTCTTGAGCCATAGCTCAGATCTATATAGTTACATTGAGTCCCCTGCTAGCAAACCATGTGCTGTTTTAGGGCTCAAACTGAAGGCTGGTCTCTCACCTTGACCTCATTGAAACAAGATATCACGGCCACTGTCTACTGCCCCATGTCCTCAAATAGTAACATCGGGCTCTGTATACAGCAGGGCCAGAGTACAAAGCACAACTATCAAATGTATGTTTTGATTTCTTCTTTTTTCCCTTTCCAGAGTTGCTAAAGTGAAGCCACTTTCTCCAAAGCACTTTCTTCAAATCTTTATAATGAATAATAGAAAATATATTTTAAATATTTTTAGATATAGACGTGTACATGTGTGCATGTATTTATGTCCCTTGAGTATAAATGGGTGAATGAAAATAATAGGTCTAGCTGCATGTGTACATTGATATCATATAATACACTGCACTGCCCCTGTTCAAGCAATAAAATCCAATGACAGTGCGCCAACACAAACAAGTGTGTCTGTGAAAATCTTTATTAATTTAGACAAGCAGTTGGTGGCTTATCTCCAACAGTTCTTTGGCAAGTACTGCGTCAAATTAATTAAGGAATTTAAAAAATATTTTGCAATGTCAGTCTTTTTCTTACATCCTTGTTCCAGATAGCTGTTGACTATTATGATTATAATAAGTGCGTGACATGATCAGAGTACATATCTGGTGCATTGAGTCATAGTCATCATCTAAGAGTTTCTAATTAATTTCTAATTAAACCTAACTGTCTTTCATACAAAATATATGCAAATACAAACATTGATAACTATAGCTTGTACGTGAGTGAATTAACCTGTAACTGACCACTGTGTACTCCAAAATCAAAATATCAAAGTTAATTTTCATGCATACCAATTGTAATACCACAGTGAAGATAAAACCAATATAAAACCAATATAAAACCAATATCATGTATTTTTATACAAAATATAGTATACTATATAATATTAAAGTTTAAAAAAAGAACCTTTTTTCATGGAAAAAAGTGTAGGAGGAGGTTCTCCTCCAGGGAAGCAAATAAACGTCACGCTCACAGTAAAGATGTTTTTTTGTGTTTTTTTAAATATAAGATTTTAAGTGCAATATAAACAGTCCAAATTAAAAACTAACATGCCTTATTTTAGTCTGTCTCTGTCTAAAACGTTACATGAAACAGCTAAAGGTCAAGTGCTAAAGGCCCATACAAAACCCCACAATATCTTTTCAAATATACATAGCCCTATTGTTTTCTTGCTGATAATGGTGGAACAACATATCCAAGTGTTCCTATCAGCGTGGCGTTGACAGGCAAGCAGAGCCTAGCCCTGCGGCCATATCTGTTTAATCACAACTGTGCACTAACCTTGATACAAGCTCAGATCACACTGTGTTCAGAACAGGCTGCTCCCATATGGGCGTGTTAAGGTTCAGGCATTGGAAACACGGCTGTGTGCTCATGCACATTTGAATGTTGACATTAAATTAAGTACAATGCTAAAAAATGATCAGGACAAAAGATAACAAATTTGTCATGATTCATATTGACAGACAGGGATGGGCCATATTGATAATAATATTCCAGTAATAATAAAAACACATTTTAACTATCCAACAGAAAGCTACAAGCTACAGCTTGTTTTTAAAGCCCCGTACAGTTTTAGTAAAATCCTCCCTCTTAACTTGAGATGATGCAACCACAGCCTCTAATTTGTATCACGTACCTCTCAAATATAGAAAATTCTCATAGCATTCAAAACAATTTAGCTTCAGGTAACTTCAGGTAAAACTGAGATAAATAAATGGTGCTTCGAATGTTGATTCTGCATAAATCTGTGCTGTTTTCCCAGTACTTTATGTTGTTTTTCCCCTTTTTGCCTCTAAGTAGCCATATTTGTTTTTAACACAAACAAAGCATGCTTCTCTCTGATTGGCTAATCCGCCTATCAATCACACCCTTTGGATTCATGGAGACAGGATACAGCTCCAGATCCACTTGTCTTTGCAAAGTTTTGTCAAAGCACTGGCTGGTCAGGTAATGTATTTTCAAGATTTCAAGATTGTTTATTTGTCATATGCAGGATCAACACAAGGTCAACAATACAATGAAATGCTCAGAAGAACCCGTTGACTCGCTAAGATAGTTGAGAAGTACTAATAGCATGCAATAAAAATACAAGTGAAAAAAGTAAACAATACAATAAAAAAAAATTAATAAAATATAATAAAATGCATTGTGTTCTGGGCAGTGGAACACTGCTTGGACTGCTGCCCCCGTGACCCAGAAAATGGAAAAAGCGGAAGAAGATGAATGAATGAATGAATAATAAAATACAAAGGTACAGGTAGGATTAAATAAGTTGTATGATGAGAGGTATGAAGGTAGATGTATATACACGAATGAATGAAAACTAACAAAGGTGTTCAAATGTTTTACGCTGTATTATTTTGAATGGACATTATTCCATAAGGTCTTCGGTGGTGCAACCCCAGAAAACAGTGGCGAGTTCTGCATATTAAGTATTAATCACACATAGACATACTCAGACAGACAACTACTCACCCTGATTCATTCATCGGGGGCACTTTAAGGTCACTGGTCCACCTAATATAAGCATGTCTTTACTGATGAGAGGAAGCCAAGTCCCCAAAAAACACATGTCGCTGTTATTTTTGCATGTAAACCACCCCTCATCCTCTGTCGTCCTGTCCTGTCCCAAGCTGGAATGTACATGGGGGGCAGGGGCAGGAGGGGAGAGGGGGGTCGAGGGTGATGGCAGACAGGAAGTCCGTATTGTACTGGGCTAGCGACAGAGCCAGACAGCGTACGCCGGCGATGTCATCCCTGGCTTGGCTTATGCATATCTTTGTGCTTGCTCACCGCTACACAAAAGACGTAAATAAACACTGTTACCCCCAACTGTCATTCCAATTAGGCAGCTCCGCGATCGAAAGCACCCGGCAGACCGCGTTTCCCAGGCGTCCCTTTACCTCTGACCCCCCCAGCGGCTCGTGCCTCGGGGTGGGTGTTTAACTACCCCCTCATATAGCCATCCGTAGCTATGGTTAAATGTGCAGAGTCAACACTTCCTGGTTGTTAGTGGTATTAGCACACACTGAAGCCCCATGTAGCTCTCACACTCCCCAAACATCCTCTGGCTAAGGCCTGATAACATCTCTGCCATTCATGCACTAAAGGCCCATTCTCACATGTGGATGAGAAAAGGGGCTTTCTAGGAAGTCATTTCGATTTGAATGTGATCCCAGACAATGCTTTCGCTCACTATTAAAGATAAGGAAGCCACTTCAAGCCGACCACTAATGAGCTATATTTAGTTCTGTTTGGTACTTGAGAGAAGAGGAAATTAAATGGTGCTGGGGAAATGATGAAATAAAAGTTGATATGATACAGGATTAAGTGAAAGTCAAATGGCTGAAATGAACAAACAGCGATAATGACAAAAAGAAAAGATTCTATAAGAGAATTATTCAATATTTTGCTTCCAGGTAGCATTTTAAGATAGGGGTTAAAAATGGGAAATGAATTGCTAGTATTCTGAATTCATAAATAAAACAAAAAAACTATGTTTGGTCAAAATCTGCAGGGCAAAATCTGTGATTTATCAGGTCTGAAGCACTAAAAATTGGACATTTCCATTTTTAGGTTTGAACTGATTTAGAACTGATTCTACTGACCTATTTCAATAGATAAAACACTTTTACTCAAGTATATTTTTGAAATAAATAATGTTTTAAACTGATCAGATTACTTGTTATTCTAAGTAGGATCACATAATTACACCATACTAAACCAAACCAAACCACTTTATTTTATATTAGCACTGTAATATTAAATGTGCATTACTTTTTTCAAGTCCTATTGAGTTTCAAATAACTTTTTTAAGGGAGTCCTGGTCAAAAGGCGTCAGCAACACAGCACACATACAGCTCTGGAAAAAAAATAAGAGACCACTGCATTTTTTTCTGAAATCAGCATCTCTACATGTATTACAGCCATTCCATTCCAGCATCTGTTGAATTCCAACACAAACACAAAGCTGAGCTACTTCAGTTCTTGCACCAGGAGTGGAATAAAGTCACCCAAGAATAATGTGAAAGACTTGTGGAGAGCATGCCAAGACGCATGAAAGCTGTGATTAAAAATAAGGGTTATTGCACCAAATATTGATTTCTGAACTCTTCCTAAGTGTAAACATTAGTATTGTGTTGTTTTAAAATGAATTTGATCTTGTTTCTTTGCATTGTTTGAGGTCTGAAAACATGTGTCTTTTTTGTTATTTTGACCATTTGTCATTTTCTGCAAATAAATGCTCTAAACGATAATATTTTTATTTGGAATTTGGGGGAAATGTTGTCAGTAGTTTATAGACTCAAACAAAAATGTTCCTTTTGCCCAAACACATACCTATAAGTAGTAAAATCTGAACAAACGATAATTTTGCAGTGGTCTCTTATTTTTTTTTCCAGAGCTGTATAGTTAAGTTATCTTCATTCAATTCACCTATTTAAAATATCAACTTTCAAATATTTAGAAGAAAAACAGTTACATGACATTATTCATTTAAAGTCAATACACGAGTGTTAATTAAACCTTGCTTAAACAAGACTCTTTATGTAAGCAGAACACTTATATTATAGCTACATATAGCCTAATTACAAATGTTTGAACTGCTCATTAGTTAAACTTGACACTCTCATTTGTCTCAGGATCTGTTTAAATAAATATTAGCAAGTCTTCTGACACCATGATACAGAAGTCCTGACTTCTAGGCCATAACTCTACAGCCACAGCCCGTCTGAATGCTCTCTACAGCTGTAACCAAAGCACATTTTTCCAGGAGGCAAAGCTTTGAGAATTAAACAGTAAAATGTGTTGCTGTAGACCATAAATTATGCAACACTTTACCAATTCCATTTTGAAAAGCTCTTACATATTTTCCCATGTCGTTTTCCCAATCTATTAATCTCCATGCAGCAATGTAGGCACAAGAGGTAATTAAAAGAGGGTAAATCTGTGAGGTATAAAATGGGCCACTGTGATAATCCTTAAATCTCTATAAGATACTGGCCATTTGCTTATCTGTCTGTATTGCTTTTGCACTTTTTAATTTATTTAGAAAACAATTCTCACATGAAATAGTTTTGAAATATCAGATTGTGCTCATTGGCTTACGTTTTGTCTCATAAAAGGTGCCCTAGCTTTTCTAGGGAGTCCATTACTGTACCACCTTGTCCTCGTGAAGATGTGCTTTGCCTGGAATGTTTTACAGGCAAAGCAAGCATGTACCATTCTCCAGAAAAAGAAAAAAAAAGTTACAGTGAATCATTAAGTTGTCTACTATCACACAACTAAAAGAATGGAAGATCTGGGTTTTGATTTCAAGACAGGTTTCATTTGGGTGGTGCAGCTTTGTCTCCTTTTATTATATATATATATATATTTTTTTTAAAAGGCCAATAGTAATGAAATGCTGTGATATTAATCAAATATGAATCAAGATTCTGTCATTTCTGATTATAAATGATGAGCATGAAACTTTATAACTGAGTATAATTGAAAGGACCGCCTTTCTGCCGATCCTCTGTCAGTATGTGGTGGTATGTGAGCCAAGTTCTGATTTTGTATTGCAAAACTTGATTATAAAGTATAATCAAATAATGTGTAATAGCACAAAATAAATCCTGAAAGAGATACTATATGAAGGAAAATAAATGTGTTTATTTTTTTTGTCATATTGCCCAACTCTAACCTAACCATCTTACAAAATATAGAATGACAAGAGCTTTATTTACTGGGCTGACAGCTAGTATTTAATCTGATCAGTCTAGAGGAAACGAAAATTTCCTTTGAAACATCTAACAATACACCCAGCCCTTATGGTCTTTCCCATCATCCATCTCACATGCCTCCTCTGCTGCACACAAGCTTCCAGACCTGCGTAAGGTGATGCCTCATTGGTAGTGGTCAGAACAATGGATCAAATACTACCCCAAAAGCTTTGAACTATTGTCACTGGTCTATACCCCTCTATCGCTCTTGGCCATATTGACCTGTCTGAACCTCCTCCACTGTCCCATCGCTCCCATACATAAACGCTATCCAAGGAAATGTCTGATTTGTCTATGTAATCTACCTGTGACCTACATAATGGTCTTCTGCCCAGTCGATTTAACAGGCTTCACGCTGGTGTAACTGCTCCTGTTTTTAATCTGATAAAGACTCGTGTGGAATTCCCCTTCATCTGACTGCAGGGTCGTAAAACTACTGTGGAGGTAGATCACATTCACTGCTGAGAAAACGATGAATAAAACGTGATATGATACAGGATTAACGGTAATTGTAATGGTTCAAATTTACAACCTGAGGAAAAGTTTCTATAGGAATAATAACTTTATTCAACATGCCAGCACCATCTTAAGAAATATTTTGCCTTCCAGGTACAATTTTAGCTCTTGACGAAAACAGGTCAAAGCAAGGGCTAAAATGCTGTGCTGAAATCAGAACAATCCCAGGGCTAAACATGTACTTAAGTCAGTACAAAAAAAAAGGTCAATCCATGACATCATGAAACTTGGAATATTCATAGGAGCTGTGGCTGATTTTTACTTGTTAATGTCTTAAAACTGGAAAAAAGTGGACTTGTTCATTTTAAACTTCCTATTGCATTTCTAGCCTCCTGAGTATTCACAGTGATAAGTTTATAAATGCTTTAAACAACATTTAGAGGCCAGAGCAGAGCTTGGCCATCGCCGTAATGCTACACATGCAAGTATGCTCCAGTTGCTGACAATAAAACACTTCATTTGACGGAGACAGCACACAGCAATGCCATTTTGAGAGCTGCATTTACTATATTTCTGTAGTGAGGCAAAGCAAATTGGACTTAAAAAAAACCCCAGAAATTCATATCAAGACTCAGATTGTTTATTTGTCATACGCAGGATCAACACAATGTCAACAATGCAATGAAATGCTTAAGATCAGAAGAACCTGTTGACTCGATAAGATAGTCGAGAAGTACTAATAGCATGCAATAAAAATACAAGGGAAAAAAGTAGACGATATAATAAAAAATATGTAATAAAACATAATAAAATACAAAGGTACAGGTAGGATTAAATAAGGTGTAAGTAGAGTGTTGCACATAATATTATATAGTATAAGTATTGCACGTGGGTTATGAAGCAGGTTATTACACAGGTTTATATGTTGAGTGATTAAAACTTGGGACTAAAACTTGCAGCAAACATTAAATCTGGTATTAAAAATAAAAGGAAAAATGAGTACTTGCACAACAGTCTGAGAACGGCTGGCTTAACCATTAGTCATCAGGAGATCAAAACGCCCTCCTAACTCCACAGTCATAACCATTTGAATATATCTTTTCTCAAGAATAAACCTGGCTTTGACAACCGGCGAAAGGAAAAGTACTCGGAAAGTGGCGGCTTATTTACGCCTATATGTTGCCGCCAGTGTTCATGAATAACAATATGGCAGTCCAAGTGGTTGAGGAATGGGACTTTCTTTGAGAGAGAAGGAATCCTGCAGGAATCCGATCCAGGATATCAATCTGTGTCTGCATGATAAAGGCCCTGATGACAGAGGAGTTGATCACGGCGGAGGGTGGGGTCGCTGCATATTTGTCTGCACTTCTACAGTGAACGCGGCTGCTGTCTCCACCCAAACTAAAACCACTCGAGCTGTCTGCACACATCATGTCAGACTGCTCTACTCAACATTACACTTGGACACAGTACAGAGAATTAGGATTAAGTGAGTAATGAAAGTATTGCTAGAGCTGGGTTTATACCACAACATCACAATGTTTGATTGAGATGGGAAGAGGCAAAGTGTCTAGTGGAGTTTTTTTCAAAATGACTGATTTCTTATTTTATTGTTGTTTCTTGCATGTGTTGTAATACAAATATGTACCTTGTCACTACAGTAAATGCGTGAAAAGTCAACTACAGTAAATGATCAAATATTTATTTACAAATACATTTTTGCATACTTTTCAATGCCTTTTGTAATCGGACAGAGCTGAAAACACCTCAAATTACAGCAAAACACTGTCATGGCAAAGTAAACTTGTATTTGTGTGTAAACTTGTATGTAAGAAATTGGAGCAACATAGGCTACGTTTATATGGCGACGATCAAAACAGAAGACGCAAAAGTGGCGTCTCGTCTTTCAATTTTTTATCCGCGTTTAGACGAGCGTTCTCAACAGGAAATGTTTGTTTATACGAAGACGCAAAAGTGGGCGAATTCGATTGAATATGCATGCCAGGCCGCTAGGTGGCACTGTGATAGAGCAGCGGCATGTCGGCGAGCATGCGCAAAATTGTCATTTTCTAATTGTTTATTTTACCTGTCTCTGTTCACCTATGGTATCCGTATACATTTTATACAGTTGTTGAAATGACTCTTGTATGTTGACTAGAGCTGCTAGCGCAACTTGAACATCCGTGGTATCAAGGTAGTCAGACATGTTTGTTATTGTTTTTACCGGCTTGGCGCATCCAGTGTGACGTCAGGTGTATGCGACGTGAACATGTTTTGCGCTTCTTGCCGTTTAGGCGGAGACACGACCCGGGCCGTCTTCAGAACTCCACACTCTGGAAGGAGTCTTCAGATTTTTGCGGTTTCAGAGCCCGATGGTGCAGTTGCCGTGTAAACGAAAGACACTTCCGATAGAATATTTTGTCGTTTTCAATCGCAATCGTCCTCGTCTAAATGGCCCCATAGAGCAACCATGTAGCAGCCAGTAACTTCTTAGGTTCTTTCTAAAGACATTTACCTTGTATCATCATGTCAACAAGGTAAATACATCCCCTACTGTATTGTCTTTAAAAAGAACCCAAAAAGTGAATGTACAAAAGAAGACAAATTAAACATTGTTGGATCTGTAGCAGCCAGTGACGGACCAAAATTGTGCACCTGGAAACACCCCTCTTTAGACTTGATCTTAGTCAGGGGTATCTAGCCAGTGGGACAAAGTAACAAGAGAACACCCAACCAGACACGAGAAGAACATGCAAATATGTAAGCGCTTCTTAAAATCTGGGCCAATTCAAATGTGGTTTATTATGAACCATTCAAGTGCAGTCGTTACAAATGAGCCTATAGGAAGTGCTAGGGCCCACAACAAAGAGAGATGATCAGTGAAGAACAGATTCATACTGTCAGAAAACTCCTCCGATTACAAGGAAATACAAGATTACAGATTACACGTTTTAAATTATACTAAAATTACAGCCCTAAAATGTAATCAAAAATGACCTTCATCCTATCAGGCATTTCTACAGACAGAACCACAAGGAGCCAGGGCTAATGAGAAAACAACATGTATGCAATCAAGACCAAGAAATGAGGAAAAATCTGCAAACCTCAGGCAGGCTATCGCTGGCAGGGTCAGAGTATGATATGGGATGGGTGGTTGTTGCCAGCTGGCTCAGAGCACCATAGAAACCATGCCTATAGTGGATAATGGATCATAAAGTTTGCTGTGATTTAGCCATGTAACACAAACCCCCATTAGTGCAGTGCATTTCTGTGTTTCTATGTAAGAAAGCATGGTATTCAGAACGGAGCTCTTTGCAGGCTCCAAGCAGCACAACGCACAGACTTATAGGCCCAATAAATCATCCAATGTTGGCAACTTGTACAAAAGGCACTTTACGATTCATCAAAAGAAATCGTACAGCTTATCACATAATAACTGTAAAATGATGCCATGCCTCAAGCAATTATTCTCAACTGCTTTGTGTGAAAACATTACATTTTTTTCTGCCCATAGTGTCCACAAAAGTAGCCAATAAAAATGAAGCCACTTTGAAAGACAGCAAGACACAACCGTTCAAAAAGTGCCATTTTTAATTAGTATTTTCTTCTTGGGTAACTTTGCTCTCATTAAAAATACTTTACCCCCAGCAAATAGAGGTTTTATTTTTTATTTGTAAAATTTAGCTCAATCCAAAGTGGAAAAAATGCAACTCATAAAAAAAACAAGTTTTGTCCATTTGAGAGAATACAATTGTCTTTTGCTACAAATATAGCTTAGGAAAAGTTTCTAACTTTCGCAGCGATTTTACTCATATTTGGTTGAATGCGTTTGGGATAGGGGGGGGTATGACTGTTGCATTGAGGAATTGAGGAACTGAAATACAAACAGGAGTTGCCTCTCACCTGAATGTAGGAAGGCCCATCTATCAGCACCAGGACGTCCCAAATCCAGGAAAAGCCCACTTGAAGCAGAGTTTGGACCCTTTGTTTGTGCGGGGACAGAAGTGACAGAATGCGGACTGTGCGTTGGCATGAGGACAGAGCTGGCAGGCTGACAGATAGGGATTAAATGGTATTAAGTGTGTCCAGATGTAGAGCCACACACACACACACACACACACACAGTGCACAGTGCACTACAATGACTACCACCATTATCCCCACATCTGTCTAAAGCCAAACACAGGCCACCATTTTATTGAAAAGGTATTTACTTTGTGCTATCTTCAAAGGCTGGACAATGTAAATGATTAAACTACTCCAATGTTTGCTACTGTAGCCAGTGTTAGAATCTGTTTTTACACATGCGCCTCATATCCTTCTCTTGTCTCCAGCTTTGTTGTTGAAAGCTGATTAGAGTGGACCAGATGGACCAGCGAGGCTATGGCTGTTGCTCCGCCCCTCCCCTGTTAACACAGTGGACACATCTGTACAAGGGGACCAAGTGCCAGCAAACTGGGTCACCAAACCAGGCTGTGTGAAACAGAGTGATGTTGCCTTGTGTTTTATGTTGTCTACAATTACACCATAATTTAGTAAATGAGAGTTTACAAATGTCGGTATGTTATTGATTTTTGCAAGATTCCCTAATAATCCGATTAAGAGGGAATATTCTACCATAGACTTTATAAAGAAGTGGACAAAGGGAGTGTGACGTCACTCAACATTTGGCTCCAGTCAAATGAAGCTCACTGAGGCTGACAGTTATAGTTAATTTTGAGTAGAGTTCAATATTAGGAACGGGAATTAATTAAACTTAGACTTAGACAAATGAAATTGTTTTGGGTACAGTAGCTCACTCATCAAATATAATAGCCTATATGATATATAACAGAGGGTTAAAAAAAAAAAAAAAGCTGGAAATAGCAACCAAAGAGCAATAAGCCAGTGTCAGATGAGACATAATTATACAAATAAAAATAATGATAATAAATGTATATGTACAAATCAGATTTAAATAGAAAAGTAGTAATAAAATATAAAATGTAATATCAAATAAAATCAAACAATCCCAGCTATATACAGTTATAGGGAGTATTGTCTAGGGAGTATTATATTATCTATGCACAAGGGTGAGTTGTTATAAGGAGTATGGTATGAATGTAGTCCTGTATCTCTCACTGTTTGAGTGGAGCTGTTGGAGCCTGTTGGAGAATGAGACAAAAGAGACAAATATAAATACCAGGATCCCACTCTATGTGATCCTGGTATTTTTATTTGTCTCTATTTGCAGTTATAGAGACAGGGGCGATATTTTATTTATTAATTAAATACAAAGTGAATTGGAGCCAGAGTCGATGGAGCCGGAAGCACCCCTATGCTCACTTCCTATTTGGAATATCTCTACAGTCAGCCCTCAGAAACCCCTCCCTGATGGAGAATACATTGTCAGAATTGTGGTTTGCATAGTACGGCCTCTCCACCCCTCCACAGGTCACAGAATAGCCGATTATGGTATACAATGCTGCTGTGTATCCCACCTTAATAGATGCCCATACAATCAGAATTGAGTTTTTCTTTATTATTACTTATTGTCAAAAACCATAAGTACAGGTTGCACACACAGGATTTGAAATTGCAGCGCCCCCTAGGCCCACAGTCAACATTAAATATCTGATAAAGAAGACAATAAACACCATGACTAAAACATCACCTATAGCCCTAGCAGAAGTACAAGACAATAAACACAGTGACTAAAGCATCACATATACCCATAGCAAAAGTAAACTTGTATATAATACAAATAGTTAAAACACACAATGTGTAGAGTAATAAAGCTCTAATGGCAAACCTCAATACGTAATATTGCTTTGCCCTTCATCTTTTTTTATTTTTTTTGGTTTTGTACACTGACATGGAGGTCAATGTGAGGCAAAGTTTATAAACCTGCAGCAGTTACACAGGACAGACCCTCCCATGGCTCTGCTTTGGGGGGGCTGTGTCCACTCACGGGACCCCTGTGCCCCCTGTGCCCCTTCTCAACTTTTCCATAAACCTGCTGAGTGATTGCAGTGGTCAATTAACACTTGGAGAATTGCTCCCAGAGGAGAAAACCTTCACATTTGTAACTGTACCTAACCAAAGCCACGGGTTCAATTTGAGTTCTGCAATAATAGCACTTTGGTCCCGTTAGAGTAAAAATGCCCCCCAAAAACTATAATGGTCGCTATTGTGCTTGGTGGTCACATAGTTACTCAAGTGCAATATCCAGGAAAGCCATTTCATTACATGCAATAGAGCCTCAATCATGTGTAAAATTTGCAGTTTGAATGGGCTGGCCTATCATATCAGTCATCGCTGTCCACTGTGGAGCCTAAATGGAGGCCCCTTTCTTCCTGCTGACCCGTTCTATTTATTGTTCCTGGATTTTCTGCACTGTGGCTTAATTTAGTAATTTTTTAATCAGAACAAGCCTTGGAGTCGTTATCAGGAGGCTAAATCAGGGAGTTCACACCAGTATGTTTCCTTGAGATTAGAGCTGCAGGGAAGAAATCCTTCATGCTGTAGATAGTGTTTGATGTGTTTAAATAAGGCGTTTTCATTCACTCAGCTCTAGGAACAATACACAAGTCAATTAGTGGGGAAATTCTGTGTTTACCCAAAATATTTGTTTTTCTTTTTTATTTGAAGTTATTACTAATACCATAAATACAATATCAGCAAATGTCAACATTGCAACAAGGTTAATATTGCAAATAGGAATTTGCTCTAACATGTTGCATAGAAATTCTATTGCCTTATCTGGAATGTTTCACAGTATAGTATTACATTTTTCTATCTTCATGGAGATCAAACCAAGTTACAGGTCAGACCTGTGAAGAGACAACCCCACTCACAGTGAGAATGCCTGTTTTATTGGGTATTTTTGAGCTATAAAACCACCTGTAATTGAATGAATGTAAGAAAGTTAGGTAGCTTTTTAAAGTCATACCGTGGAAGACTCCAGGCAGAGCAATGACATTATGTGACCGGCCACAGGAAAAACAGTCACAAGTCGTCCCAGAGGCATTTTGAGTTATTCACAGATTCTGAAAGTGTAGATTCTAAACTTTCCAATGATGCCTTACACATGAAAATCTGAGAACATTTGAATAATTTGTGGCCATTTGAATGCAGCACATGAGATTTTGGAAAGCTCTGAAAAAAGCTTGTAAAGTTTCTCTCACTCTAGACCTTCTGGACTCATTTGCATTAAGTTAAGCCCTTCACCCTCACTGACATCACTGTGGTGTGGTGTTTACATTCAGGGCAGGTCAGAATTAGAAGGTATTTTGTTAAAATGGAAATGTTTTTATAACAAAAAGTCCATATAATCATTCGATAATTCAATAATACACAGGATAATATGTTAAGGCAAAGTCACCTGTATTGTCAATTTAATACAATACAATATGAAAAGTACCACATGAAAGAGATTATATGAAAAAGAGAGAAAGAATAAAGATAAAAGTAAAAAATACATTTAAAAGCTGTATATAGGTAAATATAGTATAGGACACTACACACACATGCACACACACTCTGGACACACACGCACACGTAAACATACGCACACAGAAACAAACATACACACCATAAACACTCCCCCTGTTTCCTTCTCGACCCCCCTTGTATTTCCCCCAAGTGCCTTCAAGTCCCTTAGCCCTTTAACCCAGTGGTGTTTATTCCCGTGCCCACATCCCCCAATGTGTCGTCTGAGTACTTTGCAAATGTTATTGTGGTTTGAAAGTATGTAAAAAAAAAAACAAGCAGGTGACCCACTGCCAACTAAGAAGTTACATAGTGCAACTTAAAGGAAAAGTAACATTTTTTACAATTTGAGCCTTATTTCTGTAATAAAACAAGTTGTTTTACTCACCCATAGCACTTTGGTGTCATATGGAGCACTTCCAGAGATGTTTTAGATTTGCGTTAGCCTAGCGCGACTTCTAGCCATAGCTCGGGGCATATAATATATTCCCCGAGCATGTAATATGTCCCGTGCGGGCTCCAAATAACACAAACTTTAGCACTCTTTTCAAATAATAGAAGCTCGATGTCTTAGACTACGATTTCGTTTGAGTCAAAAGTGGCCTGTAATCCGAGATTTATCCATAGTTTACAGCTTTGCGTTTCATGTTTGGGTCCCGGGAGCTGAGAGCACACTCCGCACATGCGCACTGGCGTCCTCATCTACTCGAAACTATGGCTAAATCTCGGATTACAGGCCACTTTTGACCAAACGAAATCGTAGACTAAGACATCGAGCTTCTATGATTTGAAAAGTGCTAAAGTTTGTGTTCTTTGGAGACTGCAAACATGTGCCCCGAGAACTCACATTATGGAGATCGCAAATCTAAAACATCTCCGGAAGTGCTCCATATGACACCAAAGTGCTATGGGTGAGTAAAACAACTTGTTTTATTAACGAAATAAGGCTCAGATTGTAAAAAACGTTACTTTTCCTTTAAGGGTTAAATTAAAATTAATAGTAATGTATCAGAAGCACTATTGCCAACACTTATACAACTTTTATCTTTTTTGTGTGCAGTTTTTCCACTAAATTCACACAAATTATACAATGGTGTCCCCAAAGATTACTACTTCTTAAACTCATATTGTCCCCTTTTACTGTAATGTGCTGTAGTGTGGTGTAAGTGTGTTTGAGTGGGAGAAAGATGCTGACTGTAAGATTCTCAGCAGCTTCATTCAGACTAGATCCAGTGAGTGTCTGTAAACCACACAGGGCTGTGTACTTTCCCCCTTACTTTTCCCCACACCAATGTACCACCAGTATGTTCAGTTTAATTAACCTAAATAAACAACAAAGTTAAATTTAAAGGGCCCATATTATGCTGTTTTCTGATCTATGTCATAATGTTGTGTCCTTGTCTGAAACATACCTGGAGTTTGTTTTGTTTTATTCACACATGTTTAACACACAAACCCTGCATATTTACAGTAGGCTGTTACATAAAACATGCCCCACTTTGTTTTTAAACTCCACACATCTTCACTAGAATCATTTGGATAATTTCAGCCCTGGAATTGCCAATCTCTACTAAACGTTAGTAAAAGGTAGCAGTTAACTTGAAAACTGCCACTACATTACATCACAAGGTGGAACAGAGCATCTTGAGCTTTGGAACTGTAGACCAACTCATAAACCAGGATTACTGAAACAAAACACAACCAGGTATGTTTTGGATGAGGTAACAGTATAGAAATTAGTTTATTTTTTTAGTATTATTATCCTCCTTAAGACAATATCAACATCAAGTATCGCAATATTTCCTATACGACAAATATACTGCGCTTTAAAATTAGTTAAAGTGAAAGGCCAAAGGTTTTGTTTACACAGAAAACTTCATTTATAATAATTCTGGTTTAATCATACTTGAAAATAAACTATTTCCTTTTTTTCTGGAGGTGGAATAGAGCATCTTGAGCTTTGGAACTGTAGGCCAACTCATAAACCAGGATTACTGAAACAAAACACAACTCCAGGTATGTTTTTGATGAGGTAAGCATTATAAGATGGCTTAAAGCTCACAAGAATCAATTTAATGTAATACAGGACATTTAAAGTATAGATTATCCACTTGTTTTTATATGTATGATTATTTCAGGATGTGGCATTAGGCGTTACTATCAAGACAAAACTATTTGTGTTTACAAATTGTCTATGTGAACTTGTTAACAGTTTTTAACATGTCTGCTATTCCTGTGAAAGCCTGGATTTTAAAAGCCCCATAGGCTAAATTAACTTTGTAATTGGGCATTTGAACAGCATGATTATTTTATTTTAGCCTTACCTCAAAACCTAATTTTGAGGTAACAAAATGTTTAACGACAAATAATAAAGAGGATGATTTTTAACACAGCTCTCTCCTCAGCTGTGAATGTTCATTAAACCAAATGACATCATGCGGTCATTGGTCTGGGCGTGTTTCTCTTCTCGCACTTATTCGCTTTGTTTACAGCTGTTGGGAAAAATAGATGGCCAGTCCCCCCCAAAAACCTCTTAATTTGCACTTTGTCAGCCTTGTTTTTTTACAATGCTGCGAACTATTATGTATACAAGCAAGCATCCATAAAATGTCCTAATATAAACATTTTACAATCATATGTGATTTTTTCCCCCTGTAACAAAAGCTATTAAAGGAAGTGACCTCAGCGACCCGTCAACATTATATCTGCACATTTGCAAGGTGCTTGGCAGGAAATCAATAGGCACTTGCTTCACACATACGGATAACACGGTCAAACTTGAGCCCCGTGCATCCGCGGCTTTCCCTAGTAAAATGATCTAAGTCTAGACGGTGAACCAAAATAGAAATAGTGAGTTTGTGAATAGGTTGGTGCAGTTTTTCTCACAGTAACAAAATACAAGATCGTCTCTTAATTTGGTTTTGATGGTATCCAAAAAAACAAACAAGATAGGGCAGGGTGAAAATGGAGCAGTTTTTGGAAAGTGAAATGGGATTTAAAATTGTGTGCCCTCAAACTATAAATCTGATATTCTGATATTCTGTAAAACATGCCCTATCCTCTGGACTTGTTTTTTGGCTTTATCTCAAGGAGCTGCATGCATGAACACAATTCACCAGTTTTATAGGACAGTTCTGGTTGCATAAGTTTCGTCTGTATTTTTTGTACTGAGGCTAGTTTACTCCTGTTTAGAGTTGGCTCGTTACAACAATTACAGTTGATAATAATATTTTATTAGATATAGAGTCATATATAACTGACAGTCTTGACTAATTACACAATATTTTTTAGTAAATTTTGTTTCATGTTACAAAGACATTTATTACACTATTTTTTCCCCATGTTTTTGAGCATCTGTTTCCTGTACAGATATATTGCATAAGCAGCTCTTGTGGTAAAAATATGTCCGCTGTGTGCTGGCAGCATCTAATTATAAAGCCTCTGATCGTCAAAGAGTTCAGGAATTCAGGAAGAGTGCAGTTGACATACTAGTTGTTAGCAATACTGTCACAGCAAAACTCAGCTCTGGCCTCGTAAAGTTGTAAAAAGTGCTTATAAACTCATCATGGTGAATAATTAGGATACCCAGAAAGCGTGAGGTAAATGAGGTATAACTTTGGGCCACTGCAAGCTGTGAAACTTTTTTTTTTCCTCCACATTTTTATGACAGTTGAGTAGGCACAGT
Source organism: Paratrypauchen microcephalus (assembly GCA_036785185.1). Classification (NCBI taxonomy): domain Eukaryota; kingdom Metazoa; phylum Chordata; class Actinopteri; order Gobiiformes; family Gobiidae; genus Paratrypauchen; species Paratrypauchen microcephalus. The sequence continues at coordinate 9,131,888 of JAVJIX010000001.1, read as the reverse complement.
ACTTTTAAGATACACTTATGGCTCGTATAGAAATAAGTTTACTCTTTTAGTATTATTATCCTCCTTAAGACTTATAATATAATAATGTTCATCCCTTCGCCACCAACCTTGGCGTCACCATGGACAGTGATTTTAAACTCAGCAAGCAGATCAACACAGTCGTTAAATCAGGCTTTTATCATCTTCGTCTTTTATCCAAAGTTAAACCGTTTTTAAGTTTTAAGCATTTTGAACAAGTCGTTCACGCTTTTATTTCTTCGCGTCTGGACTACTGTAATGCTCTTTATACTGGCATATCACAAAATGCTCTTTCACGCCTACAGTTAGTCCAGAACTCCGCGGCACGACTTTTAACAGGAACCAAAAAACGTGAGCACATCACCCCAATTCTTGCGTCTTTGCACTGGCTTCCTGTCCATTTTAGAATTGATTTTAAAATTTTATTGTTTGTTTTTAAAGATTTGAATGGACTGGCCCCGGATTAAATCTCAGACCTCATCCAAATTTACACTCCGGCGGGCGCTCTGAGGTCTGAGGGCCAGCTCCAGCTGGTGGTGCCTAAGATCAGACTGAAATCCAGAGGGGACAGAGCTTTTTCTGTGGTTGGTCCTAAGCTATGGAACGCCCTGCCGCCCCACGTCCGAGCAGCTCCCTCAGTGGAGTGTCTCGTCTGTCTTTTATTGTATTTTAGGGTTTTTTATTATTTTATTGTTCTTAGAGTATTCATTTATTTATTTATTTAGCGTTTTTATTTATTTTATTTTATTTTATTTTTTCTTTTATTGTTTTATTTATTCTATATTGTTTTTATTATTTTATGGTATATTTATTTGTATGCACACTTGTTTCTGTGATTATTTGTTTATTTTAAATGATGTTTCTGTGCAGCACTTTGGAAACGCTTTTAGTTTATGAAATGTGCTATAAAAATAAAGTGGATTGGATTGGATAATATCAACATCAAGTACTGCAATATTTCCTATACGACAAATACAGGTCTGGAAAAAAAAATAAGAGACCACTGCATTTTTTCTGAAATCAGCATCTCTACATGTATTACAGCCATTCCATTCCAGCGTCTGTTGAATTCCAACACAAACACAAAGCTGAGCTACTTCAGATCTTGCACCAGGAGTGGAATAAAGTCACCCAAGAACAATGTGAAAGACTTGTGGAGAGCATGCCAAGATGCATGAAAGCTGTGATTAAAAATAAGGGGTATTGCACCAAATATTGATTTCTGAACTCTTCTTAAGTGTAATCATTTGTATTATGTTGTTTTAAAATTATTTTCATCTTGTTTCTTTGCATTGTTTGATGTCTGAAAACATGTATCTTTTTTGTCATTTTGACCATTTGTCATTTTCTGCAAATAAATGCTCTAAACGATAATCTTTTTATTTGGAATATATGGGGTAAATGTTGTCAGTAGTTTATAGACTCAAACAAAAATGTACCTTTTACCCAAACACATACCTATAAGTAGTAAAATTAGAAAACTGATAATTATGCAGTGGTCTCTTATTTTGTTCCAGAGCTGTATATTGCACTTCAAAATGAGTTAAAGTGAAAGGCCAACAGTTTAGTTTGCACAGAAAACTTCATTTATAATAACTCTGGTTTAATCATACTTGAAAGTCAACTATTTCCTTTTTTCTCACATTCAAATCCTGGAACCTCTGAGCTGCTAAAGTGTGGCTAAAGCCAAATTAAAGCGTTGCACTCACAATGCACCGTTTCATTGCTCATTCCCCAGTCTATTTAGTTTTACTGTTTGAAGCACAGGTCACCCACAGCGTCTGTAGTGTTTCTCTCCAACACTGGGAGAAAAGTCAAATCATCCAAATAGCCAAGTCATTTACATTTCCAGTGGACTTTTCGTTGCTGAGCTTTATTTCAAAGGTGCTGCGTGGAGCGTGTATGAGTCAGACCTCAGGAATCTGCTCATTCACTGTTAATGTACAGTGGCAAACAGCAAGGATCTCCAAACCCTCTTCAGCAGCAGTTTTTTAGTTTGGCCTGGAGAAACTGTTTAAGTATATACCTTTAATGCATACAAGTTAAAGGGCAAAGCTGACTCTTGTGAGCTTTAAAGCAGGTTATGTTATAAAAACATACCTGGAGTTGTGTTTTGTTTAATTCACATGTTTGAGTAACACTTGGTTATTACTCTGTCGACATCTCCAAAGCTCAAAATGCTCTATTCCACCTTGTGACGTTATGATGCGGTAGTTTTCAAATTCGTAGTTACCTTTTACCTTTTGTTCAGTAGAGACTGTCAGTTTCAACACTGAAATAGAATAGAATGCCTTTTATTGTCACTATTCATACGTACAATTTACATCATACATACTCACAATGAGAGTGAAAGCATCTCACTTCAGTGCAGACATTTGAGTACGATATGTACAACACAGCAGGATATTTACAACACAGTATAGAAAAAAAAAAAAGTGCAAAAAAAAGTCCTGTACAAGCTGGTACTACATATTAGTTACCAGGTTATTGCAAGTCCTGCTCAGATAATCACCCAAGTGATTATAGTGAAGGTGTAAAAACACAGTGGAGCACCTGTATTATCACATAACATCACAAGTTGGATCAGAGTGTTTTTGGTTTGAGAGAAGAACTCAGTCAAATATTCAGCATGTGTGTGTTAAACGTGTGTGAATGAAATAAAACACAACTCCAGTAGCCTGGGAATTCCCAGGCCGCTTCCGTTCGTTTCGAACTGGAAGGCGGCCTGGAAACTCGTCCAAGCGAGAGTCCCAGATTTAGGGCCCCAATCAGAGAGCGGGGGAGGTGTGGAAAGACGGTGACGCGTACTACATGACAAACGGAAGCTTGTAGTTTGAACTGACAACTGACATGATTGGCTATGGACTTACGTATACGCTCAATGATAGACATTCATAACGCCCAATAAACGGCCGTTGGCAATCGCTAACCACATCTCTGATACGGGATTTTTCGAAGCGAGTTTCCAGACCCATATCTCACTTGTGATATGGTCAGGTGTTAACCAGACTACAACTCCAGGAATGTTTTGATGAGGACATTATAATGAGAACATTATAACACAGATCAGAAAATAGCATAATACGGGCCCTTTAAAGTTGTGTGACATGCTGGATTTTGCAGTGAAATGAAATGCATGCAAATTGGCCTAAACTTGACTTCATTCAACCTCATTCAATTCAATGTCTACTTTAGGAGCCTTTTCAGCGCCCTTAGTACTGGAACAAGCATCCACACGGAATTTGTGTATTGATCTTTTGGCTAAAAATGAGTTTTGCCAGCTATTAAATTTGAGTATATCAGAGGGAGTTCACTTCAGGGGCGGAGTAGTCATTGAGTCCTAGTACTCTTGGCCTAAAACATGCACCATAGGTAAATCCTCCAGCTGAGGTCCTGACCAAGCCGAAGCAAGAAGATCATGGAGATGGTCCCCGGGCGCAGTAATGTGCTGCTCACTGCTCCTAATAACAGGATGGGTTAAATGCAGAAATGGAATTTCCCCACTGTGGGACTAATAAAGGCATAGCTTTCTTTCTTTCTTTCTTTACTCTGCCCACTGAGCTGCTTGCTTCTACTTGTCTGAGACTGAATAAAAATTGATGGTCCAGATGAGGCATTATTATGACTGGTTTAGACACAGTGCCAGTATGTCTGTGCCAATCTCAATCCTAAAAATATCTGAATAGTGGCACAGACGTGGGTTTGGAGGAGTCTATATTCGATGCAATCTCTTTTTTGTTGCAGTGAGTGCGTGCACATGGTAGGATCGGATTGGATTTCTCCAAATCCGATCCCGTTACTCGGCGGGTGGTCTGTCGTTAGATATCAGTGCACATGAAGCTCGTGCAATCGGATAATGGTCAGCGACCTGGCCGGCTCCGCTACGCTATATGGCGGCTGCATCACTGTGTGGTACGGGAGCTGCACTGAACAGAACAGGAAGGCCCTGCAGCGCATAGTGAATGTAGCTGGGAGGATCGCTGGTGCCTCTCTCCCCTCCCTCCTGGACATTTTTAACACCCGCCTCACCCTCAGTGCGTCCAGCATCATGGGTGACCCGAGCCACCCCGCACCCAGCCTCTTCAGCCTCCTGCCCTCGGGGAGAAGGTACCGGAGTCACTGGGCCCACTTCACCAGACTGTCAAACAGCTTCATCCACCAGGCTGTCAGGAAGCTGAACTCTGACTTAACATAAAACATTGCGGAACCCGGGAGGGCTCAGGGAAACATTTTTTTGAGGGGTGATAAGAAAGCATGCGCTCACTTTGCAAAGCGTGGCCTCCTTTTATTAAGTACACGTTCGTGTAAGTAGAGCGTGTTCTCAGTTTACTAAATCGCACGCTTGTTCAAATATAACGTGCACTCGTTTACCTAAATCGTGCACCCTGGTTTACTAAATCGTGTGCTCGATGTATGAAGTCATGCCCTTGTCTATCTAAAACATGCTCTTGTTTAAATTTGCTTAAAATGTGTACACGAGATGTGTAAAATGTGTACTCATTTTGAAATCATGGCCACGCTTTAGTAAATTGTGCTCACGAGGTATATAAGATAAGATAAGATAAGATAAGATAAGATAATCCTTTATTTGTCCCACAATGGGGAAATTGCAGTGTCACAACACAAGTTTCAGAAACAGTTGGAAAATATGAGCATGCATCAAAATTAAAATAATAATAATAAGTATGTACAATCAACTAAAAAACACAACACTGTAAGGTTAAAAGGCACAGGAACGCTGCACAATAAATGTCTTTGATTCTGAGCAGTGAACAAACAGCAGTTAAAGTGACTCCAGTATAGTAAAATATAATATCACTACAATAAAGTGACTCAGATGATTGTGTACAGTGCAGTGATGGACAGTGATTGTTAAATAAATAAGTAGCGGGTAAAGTGACTTAAAATAATATTGCACATGTAATTATTACTATGGAGATGAACATGACTAGCATTGATCATTGTACAGTCTGACAGCAACGTGGGCACGGCTCAATTTTAGTGAGCACAAAGTTTTAGTAAGACGACTCCACGATTTTGGTAAACGAGCGCATGCTCTATTTACACAGACGTGCAACTTAATAAAATGAGGACGCAGTTTCACAAAACGAGATCATGCTTTGCAAAGTGAGCGCACACTTTATTGACACCCTCCAAAAAAGATTTTCTGTGAGCCTTTAGGGGCTCCGTAAAACATAAACATGAAAAAAACATGAAAAGACTCTAAACACTTTAAAGGTCCCATGGCATGAAATTTTCACTTTCTGAGGTTTTTGAACGTTAATGTGAGCTCCCCTACCCTTTTTAGGCCCCCCCCCATGGTTAAAAGTTGCGAAATGTCTAAACTGAGCATTTGCGATCCTTTTCTGCGTTAGAAAAAATCAGAGCTCAAACGGGCAATTTTGAACAAGGCACCTTATTGACGTCAGATCCAAAAAAGAAATGCAAATGCAGTTCCACCCCCGTCTGTCTGTACTCAGCGCCTCTGTAAATCACGCCCAGAGAGTTTGGACTGCGGAGGAGCTACGCAATGCGAAATACGTTTTTTTATTTGCCTGGAGGAACTTGCGAGTGTTTCTAGGCTCGGAAGTCCTTTATCTGAGCCTGTGGATATCTGAAACAGCAGTGGTTTAATTTTATTTTCTGTGGAAATGTGTTTATTTTTCAATGGAAGGCTTCTCATCTCTCCCCCCGTGCAAAAACACGGAAGTGGGTCACAGAGCGGAGCGGAGAGCTTGGCCACGCCCCCACCCCCTACTATAGGCCATCTCTGTCCTCCTCATTTGCATTAAAGCAATAACGCTCATAATGGAGTGTTCCAGAGTGACATTTATGACTCTTTCTCATCTTATCTCTGTTTCTCATGTACTGAGTGTTGATTTTGAAGAAGGATTCATTTACAGTATTAGGGAACCATTAAGGAGCCATATAAAAGCATCAAGAAGTACCATGTCATGGGATCTTTAAAAACTGCTGCTAAGAACTACTGTTGCATATTTATTTTTATCTTTATTTTTCATTGCACATTCTATCACACATTTTACTACATCTGTATCTGTAAATAGGCATTTCTTCTTTGCACTGCTTTTAGATTTTGTCTTAGATAGTTTTTGTATCGTCTTTATATTGTATTTTGTACACTGTCTTTTTTGCACTGCTTGGCCAGGGAGAAACGGAATTTCGATTCACTGTATGTCGAACACATATGGCAGAACTGAAAATAAAGTTGACTTTGACTTATTTTCCTACTACTATAATGAGACTACACAACATAACACTGGTTCAGCATAATGCAACTAAGGTGATTCAAAAATCAGTGTAGGTCAGTAAATTATAAGGTTACTATCAAGTTACATTGCTCCACACACATAGCTGCTTTAACTGCAGTGAAACCAGCTTGTATTGTGAGTAATGTCTGTCTCATCCACTGGGGCGGAGAACGAGAGGTTTCAGACGTGTGGCTTGTGCCAGCGCTGACATCAGGCTCATGTCGAGGATGTAAAGGAGGGCCACATGACAAAAGTAAATGTAAAAACGCCCTTTTAATGTGCGAGTGTGTGGTGCAAAGCGTAGTGTTCGCCTACGCCTCACTCCTGCCAGCTCCTATGTGTTTATTACAGCTTTTGATTTCAGCGCAGGTCTGGAAAGTTATTTGCCCCAAAGTTAACCAGAGCAGGGGTGAATTTGCTTGAATAAAATGAAAATTTACTGGGCCACCGGGACTCCATTCAGTTTCAATATAGACATAAAATAACTTTGAGATCTACATCCAACTGTGAAGGTTGATGACTTAGGTAATGGTTGAAGTGTGCTCGAAAATTACTTACATACACTGGAGTATAAACTTTCCTTTTTGCAGTTTGTGCTTAAAATAACTTGCCAACTTTGGAGACTTCATGCAATGTCACGCACACTACATTTCTTCATACTTGTCTTCTGATTGCTTATTTAATCCTATTTGAAGTGAGTTATGTTCTCATCTTGGCCATTTAAGAACATTTTGATATCTTTATAGTCTTTGTAAACCACACGCTTTCTTCTCTTAAATTACCGTTGGCTTTAGATTGGCTTGTGCACTTTTATGTTCCATCCGCTGTAAGCTCACTTTTACCCCGACCGTTCCACAATGCAATTTATATGTCAACACCGACTTCAGATAAAACACAAAAGCCGTTGTGTTGGAGACCGGAGGAATGTAACCAGGAATTAATCAGCCTTCAGTGGTCTAATACAGCTAAATAATTACCGCCAATCACTGCAGTTGGTTTAAGCCCTGCATAGAGAAAGCTTATGGGGTGTCAAGTTACAAAACAGAACATGGCTTTGTGTATCACATGTTCCTGTACCAAGAGGTGGGGTGAGTAGCAATGAATGGTGCTCATGATTGTTGCTTCCAGAGATATGCTGTGAATGTAAACAGATATTTTTGTGAAAAAGTAGATTAAAAGTATTGAATTTGATATGAACTGGCATTTACTGATGTCCATGTACGGTTTCTTTAGTCACATACAGCTTTTCTGATTTTACTACTTATAGGTATGTGTTTGGGCAAAAGGCACATTTTTGTTTGAGTCTATAAACTACTGACAACATTTCCTTCAAATTCCAAATAAAATATTATTGTTTAGAGCATTTATTTGCAGAAAATTATAAAATGGTCAAAATAACAAAAAAGATACATGTTTTCAGACCACACACAATGCAAAGAAACAAGATCAAATTCATTAAAAAAAAAAAACATAATACTAATGTTTACACTTAAGAAGAGTTCAGAAATCAATATTTGGTGGAATAACCCTTATTTTTAATCACATGGCATGCTCTCCACAAATTTTTTCACATTGTTCTTGGGTGACTTTATTCCACAACTGAAGCTTTGTGTTTGTGTTGGAATTCAACAGACGCTGGAATGGAATGGCTGTAATACATGTAGAGATGCTGATTTCAGAAAAAAAAATGCAGTGTTCTCTTATTTTTTTCCAGAGTTGTATATTTGCATTCTTTTTTTTTTTTTTGTAAAAGGTGCATTGTGTAGCTTTTCTGGTGGAGGGTCCATAAAATGCTTTTCTCCATAGAGATGTTATTGCTTTGTCTGAAATGTTCTGCGATATGGTATTAAACTTTTCTAACATCATGGAGATTAAACCAGACAAAGTTACAGGTCAGATCTGTGGAGGGGTAACCCTGTTCAGATTCAGAATGAGGTATTTTTGAGCAGTAAAACCATTCATTCATTCATTCACAACAATGTAAGTCAAAAAAAGGTTTGCATGTTTCATTTTTTCCGTTCTTGTTCGTCCTCTCATGGGATGCTTGTTCAGATGCTCCTCTGTTGGTACTTGGTGGTAGACTGATCTGTGGAAAGTTTAAACAAGCGTCGCACCTTCCACTTCCCCCGTGTAATCAGGGCTGGTCTCTGCGGTCGTCACGGCGGTTGGCTTTCACGTTCATTGGTTTGAACTCCCCTCCTCAGTGCACATCATTTACTTATTAGACTAAGTGGGTGAAACAGTATGGGGTGGAAGAAGAGGAAGATTTTCCCATTTAAAGAAGCATTAACCTGGCAAATTCACAATGCATACAATAAAATGTTGTGTAGACTTTGCATGAAAAAAGCTGTGCGTAGAATGTATTGGACAGGAAAGATCTTAATTCTAAAAGTGGGGTAAAGCGTGAGACAGACATTCAGCAATCTCATAATGATAGGATTGCAAATGTGCTGACTTTTTGTTCTCTTTTTGTGCATTATTGTATTGAATTTTGTAGTTTAGTCACCATTTACATCCATATAGAGCACATTATAGCTGTGCCTGAAATATTCCACTGTATGGCATTAAATGTATGTATTTGGGGAGAAGTAGGGGAGCAGGGGACGCTACCAGGCCAAGTTCCAGGAGAGACCTGGAAGAACTGGGAGAATGCATGTTCTTCATAACCCTAACCCTAATAACACCTGTAACTGAATGCGAGATGAATAAGTTTAATGTCATACTATTCAAAAATAAATACCTTGTGATAACTGAGTGTGACTTCTGACTTAAGGTTAAGCTTCAGGTGAGGTTTGGGTGTGGACTTCAGGCTTAGAAAATCAAAAGGATGTTTTTCTTCTTCAACCTTATCTCCATCTGTTTGTTTTGGTTGCTTTTTCAGAACCATTTAAAAATACAATCCTTGCACACTGCCCAGCCAATAGCAGCATGTCTTATAATCCTCTGTTTGGGCTCATGTATTTGTCCAGAGCTTGTAGTGACTCAGTAGTAGTCATAATGTCTGCAAAAGTAAGCTTTGACATGTCTCGCCCTTCATTATTTACCTCTATGCTACACGTTATTAAAAGATTTCAAAATTGCATGCAAGGTATTGAAGTTCAAATGAAATATTGATTTCACCTATTATAATTGTGTTGTTGCTTTATCTGTAATTACATTTAAACGTTTATGAATAATACATTTTCAAGGTGATTTTCAGATCAAAAGGTTGAACAGGCACCAAGATTGGGTTGCCAGGTTGCCAATTAATGAGGCGTTTTTACAGAGAGAATCTAGTGTTTGCTACATCAGCAAAAGCCTGGCAACCCAGGTTCAGTTGCGATTGTTGTTCCTTTAAAAACATGGCACCATAACATTATTAGCCCCATAGTGACATCAATGAGACAATCTATTTATATTACTAGTAGGAGAATTATACAATTTGACAAGCTGGTTGGTAAAAGCAAAAGATTGGTTTTGTATGTGTAGGCGGTGAAGAAATGCCACCCAAGAAACTTATTTGAACTCTGCTGTGCTGTAATCCGTTTAAAAGGAAAATGGCACCTAATATGAAAAATAACCCTGCATGATAAAAGCCATCTTCTGTGTTTCCACTGGTCTCATCTCTCATCCATCACCCCAACGCTCCCAATGTAAAACTGCATTAAGTGACATATTACATCTCACCATTTTTCCATGCTTTAATTTTTCACCACAAATCCCAACGATGTTTTAAGAGGTGCAACCAAATATGACTTGAACTCTGGGACCCACCACAAAGAATTCTAAAAAATAAAAAAGTGAAAATAGGAGGAAAGGAAGTGCACAGACAGGAGGACGGGCGTGGATGGAAAGAGCGCAGTGACTTGGCAGTGGAAAGCCTTTAAGTAACAACACATGGCAGTGGAGGAGTTGGTGGACACTCAACATGGACCTCCGAATGGGGAGCGAGGAGAACAGGGGAAGCTGATAAGACGGTGCCGTACCTAATTCGTTTCCATGTTGTCATCCTGGTATAGGCATCACAATGGGCATGATTCATGGGGGTAATTCCGCCTGCTACTGACTTGGCTCCTGCTCGTATTTGGGAAGAATGTGACCTCACAATACCACTCTTTCAGGACCGGACCATGTTAGACTGTAAATGGCCTTTCTCTTTAAGTTCTACTCTGTAAAGGCAATAGAAATGATGGAAATTATGTGTGATATTAACTAAAGGGGTATGCAATAATTTTAATTTCAGGTTTTAGAATATTTTAATCAATGGATTCTGCACCATGCTAAGATAGGGTTAACACTGCTAACTCTCAGGGTCAGTGCTGGAATAACTCATTAGTTTTAGTGCCTTTGGAGTTGTTTGCATTTTTAGTTCATTGAGTTCATTGAGTTCATTTAGCTATCACAGAATTTTAGACACGCAAGAGCTACCAGAGCAAACTGTCAGGTAATACCTATACAGTATTAAAGTATTAGAGTATTAAATGGTGGGAACTGGAGAAGGCCTGCTCAAGATATAATAAGGTAATCACTCATTCATCCAGGAAGGTTATTCGTCTTTCATTTCGACTGCCCATCCAAAGTCATTTTCAATCATAAACTGTATAAAGAATTGGACTAAGACTACGTTTATATGATGATGGTCTGAACAAGACGCAAAAGTGCGGTCGTGTCTTCACTTTTTATTCCGTGTTTAGACGAGCATTTTCGAGAGGAAATCTGCGTGCATACGGTGATGCAAACGTGTGTGGAATTTGATTGGGTATGCGTGCCAAGCGGCTAAGTGGCGCTGTGATACATTATGCGCATGCGTAGAATCTTCCTTCTTTTCATCTGCGCCACGAAAAGCAAAACAAAATATGGCTACCGGCTAAAAATTTGCTCCAGACCACGTTAGACTAAAAGCAACGAAGGTGCAACAAGGTGTGGACTGGGAGTCTTGCCACACATAGTACACTGATATATAGACCGATGTGACGTAACATGTATGTGACGTCAGCAGATTTGACCAGAGTTTTGCTTCTTGGGCAGTGTAGACGAAAACGCTATGGTGGAGTGTATTCAAGTTTTCCACTTTGGAGTTTTTTGCTTTTTCAGTTTTTTGCGTTTTTAAGCCCCCAAAACACCGTCACCGTCTAAACGAAAGGCACTTCCGATAAATATTTTAATGTTTTTACCCATAAGCGATCTCGCGTAAACAGGCCCTAAACGAGTGTGATGTCACTCCTAGTGTTGGCCTCTAGTCAAATGAAGATCACAAGGCTAACAGTTTTGGAGCCAGTTCAGTACAGTGGTACCTCACCTTACGAAATTAATTCGTTCCAGAAGTGGTTTCGTAACGTGAATTTTGAGTGAAGTTGAGTAGCTATTTCAATGGAAAAGGCCTGATTCGTTCCGAGGCTCCGTTCTTTCCGTTTCAAGTATATTTTTTTTTATAGTGTAACATTTTTTTTATAGTGTAACTATACTGTGTGTTCTGCGTCCTGATTGGCTAAGAGACTAGACCAGGACTAAAAGTGGAATAAACCAGGTCTAGACCAGAACTAAACCAGGTCTAGAACAGGTCTAAATCAGGTCTAAACCTGGACACGACCTGGACTAAACCAGGACCGGACCAGGGCCAGACCCGGACCAAACCAGGACCAGACCAGGGTTAAATCACCCCGTGCGGCTCTCCGCTTGCCTCGCGCGGCTCCTGCGCTCGCCCGTGCGGGAGGCACGGCCCGGGCGCCACGGCCCGGGCACCGCGGCGCCGCGGCTCCATCCCGCTCCCGCAGCCCCGGTGTACACACGGCCTCGCACTGTGTCGCGCACCTCTCCAGGGATAACTGGCTTGTGGCGGCCAAGCATTCATAGCGACGTCACTTTTTGATCCTTCGATGTCGGCTCTTCCTCTTGTGAAGCAGAATTCACCAAGTGTTGGATTGTTCACTCACTAATAGGGAACGTGAGCGGGGTTTAGACCGTCGTGAGACAGGTTAGTTTTACCCTACTGATGATGTGTTGTTGCAATAGTAATCCCTTTGTCTCCGCTCCCCTCGCGCGTTCGGCGCTATATTGAGCCGTGCCCCCCCACGCTTCACTATCAACACATTCCGTTGAAAATCTATGAAAGTTCGAGTGCTCAAACAAGAGAGAAATGCGAGAAAAGCCCAACTCCAGTCTGAGAAAAGCGTACAATGTGTGTGGTGAGGCATTTACAGCCCTAAAACATGTAGAACAATTGCAAAATACAAAGTTGTCCTACCTCGCGGACCTCTCCCACCGCGGGCCACCTCTGAGGGGTATTCCACGAACGTCGCTAAACATAGCGGCGACTAAGTGCTAAGTCCTCGCCTGACTTAGCCGCAACTTAGACTAAAGCCTGAAGCAGTTCCACTAACGGCATTTCAGCTGCGCCTCAGCAGCGCTAAGTTCAGTCAGGCCTAAGCAGGCCTGGCCTAGACGCGTGCACTGGGAAGAAGCCCTGAACAAGCGACTGTCGAAAATGTGATCATGTCGAAGATTCAGGACGATTATTTCGGCGCATCAAAACAGAAGTTGCTTTTGGAACTCTACAACGCATTTGCAATAACCAAGGTGAGAGACATGGCGTGGCAGAAGATCGCCAAGCGCTTAAATACGCAAGTTAAGTCCTATAACAGTGCTGGAGGTTGAGTTTTTTAAGTATGTTTTTCACTATCAATGTCAACACTAGTCCGTGGTGCAGGGGAAAAGTTACGGTCTGACGTGCGGGAGGTGTGAGTTTGCTTCTCATGGTGGGCAGTTGATGTCATAAATATTATATGTTTGTAGAGCAGTCTTGTCAGTTGTAATTTATTTTTACTGTGTAAAAATATTTCCTCCAACTAATACGTTAAATTGTGTTATCTTGTCCTTGGGCAGGAATAATGTGAAGAGGACTGTCTTGCAGATAAAGACAAAGCATAAAAACATTTTGCAGAGTGGTAAGTAAGCTAATATTAATATTATTATTCAGTGAAATTAGTAATACTGTTGAAATGGTACCTTAATTTAATTTAAAATGAACAGTAGCTACCAAGCCACAGAAGGTGGGAGCCCCCCTCAAAACCTTTCACCTGCAGAGGAGCTGGCACTGGCCCTAAACCGGGGTCGCCCACTAGTGGAGGTACTTGAAGGAGGGACCCCATCAAAGATCCTTCCTGCGAGTTCTCGTGAAGAGTATATTCAAGGTATTCTCTAGGCTAATGCTTGCCTCAGCTGTGATCCAAGCATTTGTGTATTTTAATAGTATGTTTGTGTTCTAGTTACTGAAGATGGCGTACACTTGGACCCTCCTCAGCAGTCCTCCAGCAGTGCCTTGCCTGACCCTCAGCAGTCTTCCAGCAGTGGCCTCACACCAGAATGTCATACCTAATGTCTTTATTGTTTCATGCCTATTGATGGAAATTGATAAATAGGATTTCATTAAAAAGGCTTGCACAGCGTCTCTGAAGCAAATTTGTTGAATCATTGAAATGTTGCATCATGGAGTGTGCCAGTTATTTGGCTACATTTTGTTTTAAAAGTAAAGGTTTACCTGTAACTGTATTCTTTGATAGAGATGTCACATAAAATATGAAGTGTCAATGTCGTCAAGTGAGAGTGATGTTAGGCCCAGCTGATATAAGTTCTATGATTATATGAATAATTTTAGGTTAAATTAATTAACATTTGTGTAATATGTGGCAAATGTAAATTGGTGAAAATATAACAGAAAAATTGACATGCGCATGAATATGCTAACAGCGAGAATCGAACCCGTGACACCCACACAAAAGACGCAGGACGTAACCACTCAACCAAAGTTGTTTCTCAAGAAAAGCTCTGGAATTATTATATTATGTGCTAATGTCATAAAGACAGTGGTTCAAAAAGCATATTTTTTAAATTACTGGAGATTTGTCAAGAACCAAGAACGTAAGGTAATTTATTTTTTTGCTGAAATTGTTTTCGGACAACACAGATACTCATGCGGGAGGTGTGCGGAACTGTTTGTTTGACACTCTGTTTACGTCAGGTACGTATTCTCTGCGACACGGCCTGATTAATCATCTTTTAAGCATCGATGAAGCATCTTTAGCCTGCCCGGTACCAGACTTTCCGCTAAAACCATGTTGCCCCAGCAACTCAGGGGGGACATAAGCCGTTTTTTCCAATCCAGCGACTCCACGCTTGTGAGCGTTCTTGGAAGGGGATGTGCATCATATCTGGCGCGACAACCACCGTTCCATTCGTTTTTTGTCCCCTGCACAGTTATGATGCACTCTGAGCAGCTCAGTCGTTTCCATGGAAATCGGGGCGTGGACCAAGCGTGCGAAAATGCACGCTTCGCACACTTAAAAGCCCCAGCATGCACAGCACGGGAGGATATATGACTACAAAGACCGACCAGCGACATCCACATGTGACACATCCACATGTGACAGTTGCGACGTCACTATAAAATATACGTACTGGTTCACCTCACCTACAACTATGCTACATGAAACTCTTCATAAACTACGCTAAACATGTGTGACAGTAGCTGTAATGGCATAGATCACGGCACCTGTTTTACCGTTCACATGCTTTTCCCCTTACACTTCTATATTTCCTTTGCTGTTGTAATGCTGGATATTCTACAGTGTAGCCATGTCCAGCGTTTACTCTAAGCTGCGCACTGCTCGCACATTCTCAGCGCACAATGCAGCGCACTGTAAATCAGGGATGAAAGAGCTTTTAGCGGATCTCCGCTTTTTATTCAGCCGCGGGGTCATTTTTTTATATCTGCAAAGTGCGAGCCGTGTGGGGGGGGGCGGCATTTCGGATGTCGTCCACAGGGCTCCAAGGAGCGCTCAGGGAGTTAGTGTGTTTGCTCAGACACATTAAAAAGTAGGGGGGACATTGGACATGTCCCAAATCCAAGTATTACTAGTCACAATAGAATAATATTTTTTTCTTTAGGGAACAAGGAGCAGACCACCCGGCTCATTGAGCTGAGGCGGGACTTGTTCCTTTTCGCAGAAGGCCATGCGAGTAACGTAGTGCACTAAGGACCGAGCGAGTATGCGCCGTCTCGACTGCAGACCGAGACCACACTCACAAGCGTGCAGTCGCTGGATTGGAAAACGGCTTAAGTTTAGCGAGCATCATGGAACCGAACTCTCACTAAAACTAGCGCGAACTGTCGAATAAAGCCGGGCTTTGCGCTTAGTCGCTTTCATGGAATACCCCTCTGGAACCTAACCCCGTGTGTGTTGATAAAGTGTATTTACGTTTTGGGGCGTGCATCTGAGCGCGCATCTGAGCGCGCATCTGAGCGCGCATCTGAGCGCGCATCTGAGCGCGCATCTGAGCGCGCATCTGAGCGCGCATTAATTGAATTTTTGAGATTTGTTGTTTTTAAAGTGCTTTATAAATAAAGTTGGATTGGATTGGATTGGAGATTTCGCGTTTCGTAACTTGAATTCTTCTTTCGTATCTAGAGACCAAAATTTAACGTGAAGGCGTTTCGTAACTTGGATTTTTCGTTTGTAGGGTCTTTCGTAAGGTGAGGTACCACTGTATTAGGATTAGGGATTTATTTACAAACAAAATTGCGAAATAAAAACACCAGGATCGTGCAGAGTGGGTTAATACAAACATTTTAAGACCAAGAGTTTCATGTTGCTTTAATCTCTCTGACCTGCTAGGGACTACAGATGTAAAGTAGCCTATATGTTCATGAATATGCAATGTTCCTTTTAAATTAAAAAAAAAATAATAATAAAAATAAAAAACATTGAGGTTCACTGCAGGAGTTACAGGGAGAGGGGTGATGCTTTTGTGAAGTGTGAAGTCAGTTGGAGCCAGAGTCGATGGAGTCGGAAGCGCCTTCATGCTCACTTCCTATTTGGAATATGGTGGCTAGCGGGTTAGTTTTGTCCATTTATATACAGTCTATGTGTCCAAACTGTAGGTGCTGGTCTGAGAAAATAATATTTGCATACATTATAACATTGGTAGATTTTGTTTTCTCTCACACACTTTATGGAGACAAGTCAAGCCTGTTCAAACGTCTATCTTGACTTGGAAAATGTAGTGAATTCGGAGGCCAAATACTCATAAGATGTTTTGTTTGGAATTTTTGTGCAGAAATGTCCCTTGTGAAGGTATGAATTCTGTCTGGCATTTCAGAATACAAACTCAGGAGAGGATTGATGGGTCAGAGGTATGATAAACAGCACTGTGGGCCTGAAGTTTTCACCCCATAGGATCTAGTGATTGATGGTAAACAAACTCTGCACCCATATGAAAAAGGTAATTGCTTGGACATGAACTGAACCATGTTTAAAGACACATTTTTCAACTGTCCAAGAGAAATAATATTCCAGGGTGAATCCTAAAGTATTTACCTGTTTCGTGCACGGGACAAGACAGGGCATTGTGCAAAAACAGGAGTCCTCTTCCACACCCCTGACGCTCACCGACTAGGAGAGCCCGGGATGGGTTGGTGCAGGATGGGTGGGGCAACTAGTGCACGAAGGGCCCCCATATACCTCATAAGAGCATGACACAGGCACTGACTGCATACATCCGGGGAGTGAAGGCTCTGTCATAACACGGCTCTGAGTAAAATAAAATAAACACACGGGCTGCGAGAGTGGCAGGACAGAGTAGAGATAAGGACGAAGGGAGGGGGCATCTGGATTATGGATAGAGGATACAGAAAATAAAATAGAAATTATAACGGGAGTATGTTCTTTTTGTGGTGGTCCAATCAACTGCTGCTTTTGGGGGATTTCTAATTGTCTGAATGTTTATATAACGAGTTGTAAACCCCATGTGACATTTTTTGGAACTGCTACAATAATTGACCACTTGTAATTATGCACTGAGTAAAATGAGTCTTATCTGACCATCACCATTTACATTTTGGTAGTGTTTTGATTTTCTGATTGGTCTTCACAAATACATTGGTCACAAAGGAGTTTATTAGGAATGTTGTTACTGCCCCCTTTTCTGATTGGTTGGAAGTTGGTCCAATTGCATTGTGTAGGTTGCATAGATTGATACTAAATTTGACAAATTAAGAATAATTGGTGTAGGTGCGTGTTTTATTATAGACTAAACAAAAATAATGGCATGATTGGGGTAATGTAATTTCATACACTTTGTCTGCTTGTCTCCATGGAGATGACCAGAATGTTAAACAAAATGGCATTACACGTGTGTATCTTTTTATAGCTCAAATATAACTTTGAATGAGATGCCTTTCTACAGATCTGGCCTGTAAGTTAGCCTGGTGATGTCACTTGCTCTTCTCCATAGAGATAAACAAGCTGAATGCCACACTGTGGAACATTCCAGACAAAGTAGTAATTAGACTTAGACTTAGACAAACTTTATTGATCCACAAGGGAAATTATATTGGGTACGGTAGCTCACTCAACAAAAAATATATATTATATATATATATATATATATATATATATATATATATATATATATATATATATATATATATATATATATATATAACAGAGGGTAAAGGGGAAAAAAAGAAAAAAAGAAGATGGAAATGAATTTGTATTGGTGGTAGAATTTATAAAGGCCTATAACATTGTAAGGATATTTCGTCTTAGAGTGTTGTTGTTAAGTTTACACCCACCTAATTGCACCCAAAAGAGTAAAACTACGTAGAATAACGAAGCCCAGCACAGTATGCTGTTTACAGTACCCGCTAATTCAACACATAAGAAGCTGAGTGCTGAAAGAAAAGGCTGCGTATCTGAAACAAAGCGACAAGCCCCCCCAGGTTGATTACTATTGAGTCAACCCCAAAAGTCCATTAGCCCAAATAACATCCAGGTGCTGCTGGGGCTATGGTGGCTTTTTTCACTGGGGTGTAAACGACCTGCTCCTTTTCATGCTCCAACACGGGAGGCCGGGAAACAAGCCAGACAAGCACCTCAGCTCCCTGGGCTATTCCTCTCTCCTCCCTCTCTGCCCCATCACCTGCACCCCCTCCAGAGTCGCCACCGCTCCTGTCCCAGGACGTCCTGTGTACATCAACACCAACACTGTCCCAATCTGATACGAGGTGTTGTTATGTTTTGTCTTCTGGGTGTTTTTCGGGTGGATGTGGGTGGGACCTCCCTCTGTTTAAGCATTACAGTTCTTGCTGAGTCAAGACAGGCCCCCCAAGCTCACACCAAAACACCTCTTTCTTCTTGGGCCATTTAATGAGGAATAGGAGAAAGAGAGGGAGAAAGTGGGAGAAGAATGCTTGGCACAAAATGGTAATTCTTTTTTTCTAAATAAGCAGCAGTGGATTTATGTGACAGCAGCAGAAAGGAGGGAGAGGGCTTTAGACTGTGGGGGTGTGAAGGCAAGTATTTTGGCAATTAATTGTGGTTAATTCTAAGTTGTTATATAGATGTTGTTATACATACAGTACCAACCCTAACCTAAATGCGTGATACAATACAATTAAAGCAAAACCCCGTACATTTTTGGAGTGGCATGTCAGCTGGAAAAATAAAGTTAAAACTTAATTTAAAAACATGATGGTTGGCACTTCAGCCTACTTTGAATATTATTGTCACAGAAGTGTTAATGAATAATGTAATTAATATTGAGTGTACATAAATGCACCTTAATATAGTAAATATGTAACACAATATTTAAATGAATGCATCCTTCAGACATCTAAAAGTTGCATTTAAAATAATCCTTTTACTTTGCTGTTATATCTATATTTATTTCAATTAATATGAGACACTGTGTATTAATTGACATGTGTTAGTTCAGCATGTAAATGTGCCACAGTACGTCTGTAGACCCATGGACAGGTTGATGGCAAGATTTGTTGAATTAAGATAAATATATAAAATAATCTTATGGTTCTTAAATTAGTGACTTCTTCCTGCATGTTTGTTTAATCCTTGGTTGAGCAGTGGGAGCCCATGCAAATCACAGGCAAATCACACCATAAACGTAAATGAGATCTTTCTATGGATGACATGCACCCAGTCATTATAAAGCCTTAACTTCAGAGTGCAGCTTTTGTTCCTCTGTCACGGTGTTTTCAGGTTCAAGTCCTCAAGACTATGAGCTGAGCCTCCTCACCTCTCCCACCATCCTATATCATGTCAACATACCACGTCTAATGGTCACCCCTGGGATGAGTGGATTTTCTGCTTGGTTTGTCCCCAATGCAGCCTCCCATAACTACTTGTTTGACTGACTGTTTCAAAGACATCCTTGTAGGGAGTGGACATGGGTATGCATTTAGTGTACTTTATTTAAGACAAGGTAGAACAGAGGTAATTTATAATAGCCTTAGTGCAGTAGTTACAGTAAGTAGTAGCAGTAATAGTACTATAATATAGGTAAATAGCAAATGGCAACATTTATGTAGAATTTTTCTACATTCAAGGCATTCAAAGCGCTTTACATGAATTGCATTTGTGCAAGTACGCAATGAATGCACCTATAGGTCAGTGAAAGTTGTTACTACAGCTGCCCACCTTTCTCATTGACTGCGTGCAGTGTAATCCAATTGCAAATGGATTGGGATCGTATCGGATTCATGTGCACAGGCTAAGGATTGGATAGGGAGTGGTTTCCCCAATCCGATTAGAACCCCTGGTTTAGGCCGATAGTAAACCGCTTGGGGCCGCTTTGTGCACCATTTCGGATCGGATTGGCGTACTGCGCATGCGTGGGAATTTTCGCCAGGGATTTCACCCAGAAGTGGCAGGAGGCGCCGACACCGTCATAAGTAGCGATTGTTGCTGGAAAAGTCAGACGAAATCATGGCTGCGAAGAAAGAATGCACAACACGTACACCAATGCTGCTCCGTCAAAATCCTTGAGCGCCATCTTTGTATACCGCCACATAGTTTGTTGTGTTTTTATTGAGTAGCCATCACTCGGAAGTAGTGGCACGAGCTTCATGTGCACTGGGATCTAACGACAGATCACCCGCCGAGTAACGGGATCGGATTTGGAGAAATCCAATCCGATCCTACCATGTGCACGCACTCATTGGTTGCACTGGTTGTGGATTAATCACAAACAATATAAATTTTAGGCAGAGATGAGCATGGCCCTGTCTCTATGGGGTTAAATAGGACACAAAAAAACAACAGAATGTAAATAAAATACCCCATTGAGAAGTACTAGAGGCTCACTTCTTGTTTTGACACGCACAATGCATACCCATGACCGGGGTAGATGAGGGCTGCAGTGATTGAAGACTTCAGAACTACAGTCACCTGAGCATACAAGCAGTGAGCTATTGAAACTCTGTGTGCTCTTGTGCCATCCGTGAAAAGGACGCTTGCTAATTTATGCAGCGACTTGTCTTTGCACCAGAGATGACACTGAGGGCAGGGTGATGTATCTGTAAAGAGCCTAAGCCATGTGCGTGTGTGTGTCTTAACCCAGCAGCTTAACCCAATGTCTCAACCCTGTCAAATAAAACTAGAGTTACATGCTGGTACAGGGCTGACAAAACAATAATGATGAGCTTTGTCAAGGGCAAACACACTGAAATCCTGGAAATCAGCTATCATCATTTTCATAAGAACTGTCATGGTGCTTCAGAATGTAAACTTGGCAAATAAATGTTTGTAAACTCATTATAGTGATCTAGTTATATTAGCTTCACATTTCAGTGAATTGGACACAGCACAGCACAGTCTGGATGTCTGGTTGCATCATGCTGTGAAACACTGATGCAGAGGGCAGAGGCCACATATTCTGGGCTTGGCTCGGGACAGGCCTTGAAGACAGTCCAAACTTCCTGTCCAAAAACATGTGTACTGAGTGAAGACTAATAGTGAGGGTGAAGCACAGACTGTATAAAGAAGTGGACTAAAAGAATGACGACACCTGTAGCATTCAGCTCCAGTCAAATAAAGCTTATCGATGCTAGCAGTTATGGGGTGAATTTGGAGCTGAGTTCCAAATATGGAATTTCGAAAGGGCCAGTCCGGAGTGAAGATGTTGGAGGTAATGCCCCTTCCTCAAATTTGGAACCTGGCGGCTAGCGGGTTAGCTGTGTCCATTTACATATACTGTCTATGGGGAGAATAACAAAGAAATATTATACACACTGAAAAAAAAAGGTTTGGTGGATTTGTGTAAAAAAAAAGTATGGAAAGCCGTTGCAGGCAATAAAATTATGTTTAGTTTATGTTTATTTTTATGTTAGTGTTTTTTTTTTTTAATGAACCTACATTTTTCATGTTGATGAAATGTGATAAAATCAGGCTGAATGTGCATATTTATATTTACTTATGTTACCTTATCTTGAAAATTTGCCTTTTTTGCCTTTATTATTTATATATAATTTAATTCTGTTGACACAATTATTTTAACATGCAACATCAACTATCCATAAGGGGTTTTAATGTACAAAAATACAAAAACAGTCTTTAGTTTTCCACAGTTGTTGTCTTAAACAGAATCAAACACACAGAGCACAGATACAGAGACAGAGACAGAGCCTTTTTGGAGCTGGACAGTGTGTGGACTTATCCCAGTGAAGACACTCTGGTCTCTGCCTGTGAACACAGGAATAAGATAAGATAAGATATGCCTTTATTAGTCCCTCAGTGGGGAAATTCCACACGATGATGATGATGATCTACTCTGTGTTGTACATGTTTAAATAGTCATAATGCACTTATTACTCTCTAATACAATACTGGACCAGAACAGAATCACATGAACATTAGAACTGTACATGCAGAAACAAAACTCACCATGTGCTGCTTTTCTTCCTTCCAGGGAGGGCATCTGGTATAAAGTCCTCCTACTGCCACATCACCCAAACACATGATGACTAAAATAATTTTAGATGGTTTACTTACTTTGTTCATCTGTGATTTGTGTCTTGTTGGTTCTCAAATATCTTCATTTTTCTGAAAGATACAGATATTTGTATTTAAACTGTTAACCTCACTTTCAGAATGCTGCAAAAAATGACTAACATCACCTATAACATTCATGAACTTAGCCACAGTAGTGCTCTGGATATCATTGTTTGTTGATGACTCTGGAAGCAGCACATTCAAATCTGAGTACAACTGTCACACTCTTGTAGATGGACTATTTGTTTCATGGAAAAAGTCCTTACCTTAAAACTACTTTCAAATAAAACACCACAAACATGTTTCAACAATGACAACTTTCTAGGCCAGAGAAGCATTGAAAAGTCTTACCACCAGATCAGCTCTCATAATCCTCCTGGATGCACACTGCAGTGTCCTCTGCTCCTGTAACTTTCCTCTGTTCCTGTAACTGTCCTCCTGCTCCACAGTGCATGTCCTCTGCTCCTGTAACTGTCCTCTACTCCTATAACTGTCCTCTGCTCCTGTAACTGTCCTCTGCTCCTGTAACTGTCCTCCTGCTCCACAGCGCATGTCCTCTGCTCCTGTAACTGTCCTCTGCTCCTGTAACTGTCCTCTGCTCCTGTAACTGTCCTCCTGCTCCACAGTGCATGTCCTCTGCTCCTGTAACTGTCCTCTGTTTCTGCTCCACACTACAGTGTCCTCTGCTCCTGTAACTGTCCTCCTGCTCCACACTGCAGTGTCCTCTGCTCCTGTAACTGTCCTCTGCTCCTGTAACTGTCCTCCTGCTCCACACTGCAGTGTCCTCTGCTCCTGTAACTGTCCTCTACTCCTGTAACTGTCCTCTACTCCTGTAACTGTCCTCTGCTCCTATAACTGTCCTCTGCTCCTTTAACTGTCCTCTGCTCCTGTAACTGTCCTGTGTCCCACTACATTTTAATTTTACCTCCAAAGGTTTTGGGGAGGGGAATTCCCAAGGGAAGAGCTTCACCAGAAATAATAACAGTCATGTTTCCTCAGGGTGATTAAAACATGCAGGTCTAACATCGGCTACAATCAAGCGACCTTTGTAAGACAAACATGGTGGACAGAGAATAGCAGTAATAAGTTGTGTTATTTTTGTCGAATTTGTTGTCGAATTTGTCTTTGCAATTTGAGCAACTCTATCAGACAGTGCATACATCATTATTTATACAAAAATGGGGTGGTACCACAGAATAGGTGAAGTGATATAAAGCTCTATCAGATGCCTTTTGACCAGTGTCCCCATCCACTGCATAGCTGTTCTTGACAAGGGTACCAATAAAATCATGTTACAGTAGCCAGCAGAAAAACTGTAACTCTGGAGACAAATAAGACTAATTGAACTCCGTGGGAAATGTTGAATGAGAATCGTGACTTGAGTTGATCTTAAGCCTCAATGACTAAAGACAAACCTGAATCAGTGTTTTGGGAGATTAGAAGTGGACTCTTCTCAGACTGTGACTTGTGTGAAAATGAACTATTGACTATTAGCTGAGGAAGGTGCAACATAATATTTTAAACTTGAATTGGGTGACTCAACCTTGGACTAGGATTTTGATATAGAAACACTGATGAGTCAAGGAGAATTTGGTATCAGGCATCGGGCACACCATCCACAAAAAGTTATTATTGTGATTATTTGACAAATGAAAACCAAAACAATCCAGACTTTATCTCCAAACAATTACACACTATACTGCAGTTATTTTCTTCTACTTGAGATCTGCTACTTAACGCTCATTGTATGTAAAAATATGACTATATGACTTCCCCCCAGCTCCATAGCAGTTTGATACTGACATATGAAGTGGGAGTGACTTAATTGATAGGCACAGTGTGGGAAATGCCTTGACTCAAAGCTGGTGGACATGGCACAGGTGAAAGCAAAGGTGCATATTTCTCATTGTTTGTGTCACTGTTTGAGCATGCCACTGCGTTAGGCTTGTGTGTTTAGTGAACATTTATCTTGGCCGTTTGAGAGCTGAATCAATGTTATTTATGAGCGCCCTGACAGATACATACAGGACTGGCTCACACAGAAGCGCAGATGAGTGCTCGGAGTAAACAAACCAAACAGGATAAATCCCAGCTCAAAAGACTGCAGAAAATACTTCAGGAAAAGGCTTTTACTGATAACAACCAGACAGACTTGCAATGTTTCAAGGGATTCTCATTGTAATCACAGGACATAATGAAAAACGTGTATCAATGGGATTTACTCAAAGAAAAAATATTTACACAGTTTCAAGCTACTAATACAATAATTATAACTGTTTATATAGTTGAATTAATGGTGCCTGTTGCTTTGAAATTGAAATTTGTGGACTTTATTGTCCTGTGTGAAGTCAGTCCTCTGCTTTTGATCTACACTGGAGCTTCCTGTGTTAAGATCTTGGTCAAAAGAACCTAACTAAGATCAGTTCAGATCAATTGATTTTTTATTTATTTTTAATCAGATATTATTCATATATCTCATATTTCTTGCATTTGGAGTCCTTTTAATTGAAGCCATATACCAAGGTTTTAGGTGGGGTTAAACCTGGACTATAATCGTCCAATTTCAAAGCATTTCAAAACATACAGTTGCTGATTACACAACCGTTAACCCACACTGACTCATTCACTAGGGATGATTTGGCATCCTAAATTCACCTAATTCACACGTCTTAAGAGAGAGCCTTACCCAACCTGCAGTAACTCAGTAAGGCCATGATGAAACCCCAAAAAATACTTATTGGCAGGAGTACCACCAAGCACCCATAAAGCTGAGGTTAATGGTATGTGATGGGAGACTGAAACATACATTTTCATTACATTTGTCATTGCTGCATTCTTGCCTATGCCCAGTCTGGCCCGCCTCACCTCATATGACTATTTTCCTGACGGTAAGGCCAATGACGGAATGGAAATCAAGCGTGTATTGACAGATCACCAAATAAATGCACGTCATGTTTTCAGTCACATGTGGTGTGCCAGTTTCCCCAGAGGGATCGACCCACAACAACATCAATAAATATGTTCGATTAACGCCTACACACTTTTCTTCATTTGTTAGAATTGTGTCATTTTAATGTGTAATTTTGCCATTTGTGGCACACTGGCATAGACTGGACCAAAAAGAATAAATAACTTATCTGTGTGGAATCACACAACAGGGCTTTATTTTACACTTTGCTGCTTTTTTTTATTTATTGCAATTTATTAGACATTATAGTTAATTCAAGCATTGGCACAGTTTCCTTAGCAATGCCCAGGCTTTACACCGCAGGCCTTATTTGTTAGCTGGCAACACCCTCTGAGGTTCATTTACTTGGGCTGGACTCATGTTTGGTGCTTGGATGCTCTCCACTTCTGATCCAATATAGCCTGTAGAGATGAAAACTATATTAAAACAACGTCCAATGTTGTGGCTCTGGCATAGTGACAATATTATGAATGCACTGCTGTATCATGCTGAAAAGGACTGAGCTATGGGTTTCATAGTAATTGCACTGCATTACTAAATAAAATAAAAAAGACTGTTGTTTTGAATGGTGAAGTCATCAAAATGTCACACATAACACAAAGCTGAAAAGCATAAATAGCAATAACTTACATTTTTGTGTTGGTGTATTTATTTATTTTTCAGTGGGACAGTGCACATTAATGGACATTATAAAGTTGCAGACCATAATCTCATTACCGTAAAATAAAAATGGCTGCAAACCTAATGTGCATGTGCTCTTGCAGTGAGGCCTCTTTTATGGGCTCATGGGTGAGTAAACGTTTGACAATGGCTAGTTAGTTCTATTCTTAGCTAATTCGCTATAAGTGCTAATACACGTTGTTGGTCCTGAATAATTGTATTACAATTTATGTAATTAGAGCCATCTGTACCACTTCATACAGACAACTATGACACAAAATAACTTGTAAATCTACAGGATAAAATTTGAAATATATTGCACATTAACTTTTCACAGAGTCCATGCCCAATCCCATTAACTGAAGTATCGTCTCATTAGAAGTAAGTTCCCAGAGATACTGCGGGGCACTTTACAGTGGGATAAGCCGAATAAATCAACTGTGTGCTGTTCTCAAACTAAGCAGGTCTTACATTGGATGCTTTGATCTCTGCCAGCACCTGCATCCGATGTCTAAGGGAAAATCCTTTAAAAGTCAGGGCCCTGTTTATGTGCCTGCTGCTTAGACCTGCTTTCTCATCACTTTATTATCAACTCTTTTAACTCCATGGAGCCAGGCTGGATCTTCTCAGACGGACCTAAGCACAAGCATGAGGAAATACCATGAGACATAACAGTCATTAAATGATTAAACCAGGAAGGGGCACTGACTCATCTCATGTGTATTCATTGTGAGTTCCTAAGACACCTGTGATCCATCACGGTGCCATTAAAGGGGTAAAAAATAGCCAGGATCCTGCTCTAACATCCTGCATGGTGGGGGTCACAGTCCATGTACACTGGAGGAGGAGCACTGAGTGAAAAGTTGTTTTGTTTTAATCAGTTTCGCCTGTAATCACACTGTGGCGAGTTGGCAGGCGAGGAGACTGGAGATGGGCCCAAAGAGGGTAAAATGACTTCCTCTCTCCCACATGAGCTCATACAGGGCTTACAGAGCTACCCCCATGTGAAGCCAAAACACTGTTACATTGGGAGTAAAGACATGGAATAAGCACTAGTATCAGGTATTAAAATCAGGTATTAAAGGTGCACTATGTAACTTTTCTGGTCAAGGGTGTACAATCTGCTTGTCTCCATAATGCCCTGAAAGTTCCACAGTATGGCATTAAACATTCTGTCCATCTCCATGGAGACAAACAGGTGATGACCCCAGGTCAAGTTATTGGTCAGATCTGTAAAAGTGTAAATCTTACTCACATTAAAAAGGCATGATTTTCAAGGTATTTTTGAGCAATATAAATACATGTAAATCAATAAATGCATCTAATGCCATACTGTGGAACATTCCAGGCAATGCAATAACAGCTCCATTGGTGGACACCCAACCAGAAAAAAGTGACCTTCATTTGAGTTTATTACAAGGTATTCACTCAGTAAAATACCTTGTAATAAACTCAAATGAAGGTGCATGATGTTTTTTCTGGTGACATCATGGTCTTTTTTTTTTTTGCTCCATTCACTGCATTATTATTATTATTATTATTATTATTATTATTATTATTATTATTATTATTATTATTATTATTATTATTATTAGTAGTAGTAGTAGTAGTAGTAGTAGTAGTAGTAGTAGTAGTAGTAGTATAGATTGTTTAGTTATTTGTTTATAATGCAGGGATGTATTATTTCAGATTAATTATATGCAAATAACTTAATTTTAGGTGATAACTGAGGATGCAAAGCTGCTCAGGGTAGCACTTTCCTGTACAGACATGCACATACAGATAATAGTGGCTCCTAATAAACCATAGCAGAAATAGTGAACTTGATAGAGTCCCTTTAGACATTCACCGTGACATCAGATGTTTTCTCTAAGACTCTTTGACTCTCTGATCTAGTCCTGGCTTTAGTCCTCGCCCACGTTACCATGACGACACTCTACCTTGTGTTGGGTAATGCCTTCCAGATGGATAGGTGAAGCCAAACATACAGCATTACATCAACATCTGGTAGAATAATCTCCTAGCACCTCTAAAAATGCTTTCCTTGGATCAAGAGAGGAAGTGATGATCGCAATTTACAACAATTTGCTTTCATTTGTGGAAATAGGGACCACCACCTTCTGTACTGGTGAGGAGTGAGTCTGCGGCTTAGAGCTTATAGCCCGACAAATATCCCAGCCCACCCACACCTGACAACCATATCCCAGTACAAAAGAGAACATGACACAGACAGCATGGCACTATGTTCAAATTAACTATTTTTTTATTGTTGGAGGGATTTCCTAGGGCTTAAGAGGAGGAAATGAAATGTTGATTGGCCAAAATATTCCACAAACACTGATCAAACAGGCAATTATTGTGGTTAAATAAATGCTATATTCCCACCACAGCAGAGTCTCTCCAGTGAAGACCTTGTACAAACTCTATAGGCAACTGCAATTACTAGGAAAAAGGGTTTCCCCATGACCTAATATGCTTCATATAATGTCCAGGCATTTTATTCTCTAAATGACCCATTATAATACAAATTACAACTTTTAGCAAGCTCTTTCCAAAGAAGAAAGTACATTGATCACCCATACTGTTACTGAGTGGGACAAGAGGCCAAGTTATTTTGTGTTCTAGGCAAGATAAACATCTCTGCATAAACTAGTGGAATAAGGAGAGGACTAAAAGACATCTTTCATTTATAATAACTAGACAAAAGCATTTTGTAAGGTGTTCAGTGTCAATTATTAGTGGTTTAATGAGGGCCCAGTGGTGAAGTGAGAGGTGAAGCACATGCAGTGAATAATAAAAATTCTGATTACACTGAAATGACTGTAACTAATTTAATTTGGAAGGATTTATTTGGTAATCCCTCTGAGCACTCATCTATTGTGCAAGGATATCTTACGCCACAGCTTGTGAAGACATAAGTTACAGTGAGAGCTGTGTGACAGCCGCTGATGGGAAGCGTATTGGAGAACAGCATCATGGGATGTGTCATCGCTTGAGCTGCTGGCATGGCACCACGTTGATGTAATGTGGCAGTCATTATCTTCTAGTGTGGCTGCCAAAGGAGGAATACCCTGTCCGATGTCAAGACAGATCAGCGCCATGGAAAACCACCCCATGGCAACAAAGCCAAATTGTCACAGTCACTCTACATGGCACTGCACCAGGACCTCTATTACTGCTCTAATTGGGCACTATACTTTATGTGAAAGAAAAAACTCTGATCACAAATTTTCTTTTACATTTTCATGGATCCATTCATTCCTCATCTAGTCACCCAATGTTTAAAAAGATTTGAGGCCATTTGAGACCAGCCCAGAAAAGTTAAATAGTGCACCCTGCAACCCTGACCATACAAAGGTTTACAATACTGTCTAAAGAGTGGTGTTGAACCATGTAAATTTAGGATTGATACTAAAAGTGTTATGAGAGATCAGTAAAATGTCATAAAGGGTTACGGATTTGCACTGTTTTCCACATTTTGAAAAAGAAAAGATTTTAATTGCCAATCAAAACAAGCTCAGAAGAATTCCTCTTGGCGATAATGAACCAGAGGGAAATGGACAATATGCAGCCATTAACAGCACATTCACTGAGTAAACCATCTGCAGGACCTCACGCCAACACCAGCCAAGTGAAAAACCATTTGGACGGGGAATGCCTAACTGTGCTGCAGTTTGTATGTCATAAATGCATGTGGCATTGTTTTGAATTCTTCTGTAATGTTAGGCAGTGCTATAGTTTCCCTGCACATAAAGAAAGTCTAAGATTGCCAACCATTATGCTATTATTCCACAATTCTGTTTACATTGGCAATCCAGGGACAATGTTTTGCTTTATTATTCTCTGAGACATTGTTTAAGATTCTCGATTATGATGTGACTTGCACAAGGAAAGACATGCCACATTATAGCTGCTCTTTATTGTATGGCCAGGGGGCAGGGATGGGATCAGCTTAGGACATACCTATCTGTTGGCAGTTAGATTAACCTTCTGACAATACATAAACTTGGACCACATATGAATCAATGCAAACTACAACCATATGAAAAAGTCGGCAAAGGAACTAAAGCTGGATAAAATAGACAATGACTGCGAGGCCTATTGTAATTGGGAGCAGGGGACCGGGCTGGAAATACCCCTCTGAACTGAAGCAATTGATTTAGTCTGTCTGCGCACACGTTCATATACTCACAAGAGGATTTACTTTTCCTGGCATTAAACTATCATAATACTTTTAAACATTCAGATGAAAAAAAAGACAATTGTATGAGCTCCTCTGCCAAAAGCTGTTGCAATACCTCTCTCATGCAGAGAGAAAATTTGGAAATATAAATCCATTGTTAACTTCTATGAAATAAGGAAAGACATACTGTTAAATCAGCTTTTTTGTTCCTGGTCCTACTTTCAACACTCAAAACCTGCCATTATGATAGTATAACGCACTTCTAGAAACTGAAAGTAAAGACAGATAGACCTTTACCAAGGCTCTGTGAGATCTTGCAGTGACAAGACAAATACAACACACCAATAATTTTACTTATCTCCATAGCCACAAGCAGGCGACCAGGCCACCATGCCAAGTTATGGTGACGGACCCGAAAAAGTTACGTAGTACACCCGTAAATTATTATCCATAGTCATTTTTAAATTGTTGCAGAATTCCTTCATATACTGTTGGATCAAAAATGAAATAAATCTTATCCACGTATTACATAATAACACCTATTTGCTCAATTACAGTGCACAAATTGCACTCAGGCACCACATATGTACTCTGCATATCTAAACCTTAATCTTGATTGCAGAAAATTCCCCATTACTTGGATAGGAAAAAGTTTGGCACAAGGGGAATTAGAGTCGGGATTGCAAGCGTTTCTCACCAATATATCTTGATTTGCTTCAGGAAATTATAAACCGATACATTCCTGTAATGGACATGTTCTTCTTGTTCATATATATAATCTTTGAGTCATTTTTTTTTTCTTTTTTGTAGCAGCTGGCAGCCTCTGACGCACACCTGGATAAACAACAGTGCAGCTCACGTTCCTTTGGCCGTCTCTCTGCACAAGATTGGTGGCTCTTATGAGGAAAAGCATTTGTCTTTGTTACTCTTTTTAGTCAGTATCAGGCTTGTCTCCAACCACAGATCAGCTGAACTTCGCCAACACTGTCCCATAGAGGACATTTTGTTGGGATGCCATAACCAGCGCTCTGTCCAAAATCCCCCTAAATCCTCCCCATGCAGCGCAAGCAGGATGCACAGTGCACATTACCTCAGGACCACTGACAACCTCTCTGCTCTCAACGTGACTGCCAACTTCTAAATCCAGTTGTTTTATTAAGAAAGTCCAACACTATATGTGGTCCGGATAACATGCTTTGCTTCACTGTCATACTGTGGATTCTGCATTGGCTTGTCATTGGATATCTCAGAACTACAGAGGGCAACGGCGGTGTTGAGAAGAATGCTCTAGAATGTCCTGTTTTTCATTAGCCTGAACTACAGGCTGGTTAAGGCTATTTCCAAGTACAGAATATCTCACATTCTGGTCACCACCTTCTCATTTGCATTTCAGGTCAAAAAAACAGAGCTACCCCTCCTTATAAAGAATATACCACAAATAAATATGTGGTGGCAACTGCTGTTTAAAGTGAAAATTTAAGATAGCAAGTTTGGCTTAAATGATTCATCTAATTACTGCATTAAAAAAATTGACTTGATGAAGAATAATGAAGCCAAGCCGAGTACTATTATTGTGATAATCTGAGAAGGAGAAATACAGTTGCCTTAATATTAGAATGGCATTATTAAAACAACACAGGTTTGATGTATAAAAATGCATGGACAGTGCAAGCTGCCTTCACATGTCATCAATGATGTCATTCTACTCGCCACTAACTCCTCATGGCACATCATTTGCCATAGCACCAGCAGCCGTTTATGCCCCCGCAGCGCACACGGCTCTTTTCTGGCACAATGGGCACAGAAACGCTGCCAGCAGTTGGATATTAGCTTTAATGTCACACCTGAGTGAAATTTACTGCTTGCACGCTGCCCTCCAACCACCACTCCCTTTATTACCATTCACCATAGAGCAGTTCCTATTTGAAAAGACATGCTCCTTCAGTGACCTCCCTGTTCTGCGGTGTGGGCCTCCCGATGCTGGTGACTTAACCCCTCTGCCTGTAAAACAAGAGTAAGAAAAACACCCTTCTTAAGATGACTATATTGGTGGCCTGGTTGTCCCGAGGAGCAAACGCTTGGCTCAGACTCCTTACAACCTCATAGGGCCAGCTTATATTAGTGGTTACCGTAAAGTTTTTTTCAGAGCCCAATTGGTACAGAGCCCTACTTCTCATTGGACCCTCCTCCCTTTGTTGTACCCCACGCTCTTCCCCCTACAGAGCAAGGGGGAACTCCATGTAAAGGGTAGATTATTTAGTTGTGAGGGTTTGAATGCCACAGCGCCCTGGCATGGACTTTAATGGAGGTGAGACACTCCCTTGTCGCTCCATACTCCCCTCAGTAAAGTTTTATGACGCCCCACCGCACTCCGGGGAGGCCAGGGAAAGTGACGCCATGGCCTAGGAAAATATTCGGCCCTCATGCCAGGATTAACGCGGGTGTGCACAGGGCATGGGCTGTGGGTATATCCTTAATGGACTTATTTAGCAAAAGTGCCATATTGTGAGGATAATGTCGCACAGGGGGCTGTAAACAGATGTGGGTGAAATTGGAATAGCACTGGCTATGTAATTTTGTGACAAGCTTTTCTGGCTATAACTATTTAATTTATTGTTTAATTCAACATAATTTTTTTTGTACTGTGAAAATTAAAGATGCACTATGTAACTTTTCGGGTGCAGGGTCCGCCATTTGTTTTTTCTGCATTGTTGCTTCACC
Source organism: Paratrypauchen microcephalus (assembly GCA_036785185.1). Classification (NCBI taxonomy): domain Eukaryota; kingdom Metazoa; phylum Chordata; class Actinopteri; order Gobiiformes; family Gobiidae; genus Paratrypauchen; species Paratrypauchen microcephalus. Next base: position 9,099,248 of record JAVJIX010000001.1, on the reverse strand, counting down.
TAGATATTCCACAGTATGCCATTAAGCTTTCCGCTCCCTGGAAACAAGATGGTGTCACCGCCATATCAATTTACTGGTTAGATCTGAAGAAAGGTGGTTCTGTTCACAGTAAGAATACATAATCCAGGTGTTGTTGTACTCACAAAACACCTGTAATTGAATAATTGCAAGGTATAAATGTACAGTATATCCCAAGCAATGCATACCAAGCAGGTGGTGGACCCTCTATCAGAAATGTTACATAATGCACCTTTAATGGGTAAATAAAGATGGATAAGATAAATTCCAGTTCACTACATTGTAAAGTGCATATACACACATGATGCAACAAAGATGGATTGTCACTGCTTTGGTGGTTTACAACAGCCCTGGAACATCTTTCTGTGTAATGTTCATGTTCTTCAAGGCCAACACAACTGTCAATATTAACTGTCAGACATATCTATTCATGACATGTCTATCAATCATTCTAAGATAACATTTTTACTAGTGCTGTCAGGCAATTAAAAAAAAATAATCTAATTAATTACAGTGTTTGTAATTAATTAATCTAATTAGTTGCATTTTAAGAGAGAGAGAGAGAGGGAGAGATAGAGAGAGAGAGAGATTGTGAGTGAGTGAGCGAGCGAGCGATCGGGTGAACCTAGCCTGGGAATTCCCAGGCCGCTTCCGTTCGTTTCGAACTGGAAGGCGGCCTGGAAACTCGTCCAAGCGAGAGTCCCAGATTTAGGACCCCAATCAGAGAGCGGGGGAGGTGTGGCAAGACGGTGACGCGTACTACATGACAAACGGAAGCTTGTAGTTTGAACTGACAACTGACATGATTGGCTATGGACTTACGTATACGCTCAATGATAGACATTTATAACGCCCAATAAACGGCCGTTGGCAATCGCTAACCACACCTCCGCTACGGGAGTTTCCAGACCCATATCTCACTTGTGATATGGTCAGGTGTTAACCAGACTAGGTGAACCTGCTTTGTGATTGAGTTTGTCAGTTTTCAAGTGGTCGCTTTGCTCGTTCATTTCCCAAATTCTGCAACCGTGCTTTGGTGAAGTGCGCACTATCACCAATAACAATGGAATTTGTCTGGACGTTTGTTGTTCAAATGATCCGTCAGGCTGGAGCAGCTTCGGTGATCGGAAAATTCTTTTTTACAAAAGCTACAAATCACCCCGTTCTTGTTGATAGTCCCGTCTTCGTTCTTTTTATAAATAAAGTTGCCGTTCAAAGGCCCTGGCAGCGATTTGCTCGCCACACGCCAAATTTAAAATGCACATGCACTGCATTACCACTCGTAATTAATTGAGTTAATAACAATAGTGCGTTAATTTGCAGTGTAACTGATTAATCGCGTGAAACTGACAGCCCTAATTTTTACATAAGGTTCACATTTAGGTTATGTTTAGATCAGTGGCGGCTGGTGAAAAAAATCTTGGTGGGGCTGATGTGCCAATAGATTTCCCTGCCTATTATTGTGTTTGTTATGTGAGAGAGACTAACCTGAGTTCTTATTACATATTTATACTAGTGTGGTTACACCTTTTAGTACAGTATTATGGTTATTAAAATGCACGGTATATTATTAGTATATTGTGAGTAAACTCTTAAATGAACTACTTTTGTACTATATGTCTTGTGTTTAAAGTGTTAACCTCAAAGAAACATGACACTCAATGACCACAACAAAGTTAATATGAATAAGAACTAGTGAAGTAAATATGAACTACATTACATCTAATGAAAAAAAGTGCTTTCAAGCATTACAGATGAACATCTCAAGGGTAAACCTCAACACACAAAATGTTTAACAGTCATAATATTCTAATGGGCCCAAATAAACAATTTATCCTATAGCCGGCAAAGCCGGCACTTAAATAGTCAATTCTCCAACCCCCAGTTCTACCGTTGCAGGCCTGGTTCGTTAGTCTGGTTAACACCTGACCATATCACAAGTGAGATATGGGTCTGGAAACTGGCTTCGAAAAATCCCGTAGCGGAGGTGTGGTTAGCGATTGCCAACGGCCGTTTATTGGGCGTTATGAATGTCTATCATTGAGCGTATACGTAAGTCCATAGCCAATCATGTCAGTTGTCAGTTCAAACTACAAGCTTCCGTTTGTCATGTGGTACGCGTCACCGTCTTGCCACACCTCCCCCGCTCTCTGATTGGGGCCCTAAATCTGGGACTCTCGCTTGGACGAGTTTCCAGGCCGCCTTCCAGTTCGAAACGAACGGAAGCGGCCTGGGAATTCCCAGGCTACTGGTTCGTAGCTTGGGTACGGAACTGGCTCCTTCACCGCAATGGCAAATAGCAAAAATGGTACCTCCATTGCTCCTCCGCCACTCGCACGTTGAGAAGTCGTAGCGCCTCTCCGGTGTAGCTGGCAGGTCACTAGCTTACTCGCAAAGTCCATCCGAAAACTTAACTTATCTGGCAATAAAGCATCAAATTCACCTTCCGTGAATCAGACTTGGGACAAGCTGAAACCTGACTTCTTCCCAAAATGCATCTCCCGAATAAGACGAAGACTAAAACAATAATTCAGACGTCCTTTCACAATAATTCATCCGCATATTCCCTGCGGATTAATACGTGGATACGCCTATCACGTGACTAATCAGTCTGGGACAGGGCGAATAGCGATCCAAACTTTCTGAAGCAGGTGCGGAATTTACGGCGCCCCAAAACCACACACGATTGGCTATTTCGCTAGAGTTCGAGGGCGCTCTGGACGCGAGCCCCAAGAAGAGAACCAACTATGTAATTCACTGTTGAATAAGAGTAATTTGGTGGAAATGTTGTTTGAATAATTCAGATTAGATGTAGAGACACACAAATAATTAAAACTGACATTGATAAAAAACAAAAAGAAAAACACATATTTTTAGTATTATACATTTTATATTTTTCCTCTCCTCTTTGGGAAGGGCGGCACCCAAGTGCCCCCTATGGGCCAGCCACCACTGGTTTAGATTTTTTTTCTTTTTGTGACAGTCCAGTGCGATTACTTACATAATTCGATCACCTATCCGTCAGTGGAAACTAAAGGTTGTCTTAAAGTTACCCTGTGGACAAGCATATTTCAGAATTATCCTCCTTCAGTGAAAAACAAATGTCTCTTCATATATGACAGTGGTCTATCAAAATCAGAACCTGCCCCTTAGGCTAGTCTTTGCACTAAAGCAAGCCATTACCCGTCGTCAAAACACATTTGAGTCATTATCATAACACAGTGACATTCATGTTGTAGCCCCTCTCTATCTGAGGATTCTAATCGTCACAGCAGCCAGTCGTATCTGTCAGGCCTCAGCACCACAGCAGCTAATGCACAATGCTTTATCACACAACAAATAGACCGACCCACTGTCCAAAAACCCTCCCATCTCTACCTCCACCCCTCCTCGTTCCTCATATGGCCTTGATGAGAACCAGACCTGGTGTAGGAGCATATTAAAGTGGCCCAACAGTGTCAGCGGGAGAGCTAAATGCAAGGTAGTGAAATCTTTTGAACCTCTGTTACATTATAACAGTTTTAAACACATGCAGCTGGGTCCAAAGTTCAGGGAAGACATAAAAGCACTGTTGCACGTTACCTTTGGTGGATGATAATAGCCGCGTGCCACTAAAACTACTAAGACAGTCCACAATCAAAGGAAACTGTAGGAAAGGACTCCCCACACTTCTTACTGCTTGCTAATAGGCTCTGAGTGTGTGTGTGTCAGAGGAGGCACATCTTGTTAGAGGGCCTACAACAAACATGATTGTAAATACAGGGGACATGCCGGTGTTGTGTGATTAAACTTCATCAACTACAGGTTAATGAAACTACAAAAGACTGAGAGGAGCAGTAATTACAAGTGCAGCAGTCTGGTGGGTCACCCTCACAGCTATGGCCTTCATGTGTGGTTGAGTAAGACAAGCAAGGATCTTTCATGTCCATCCTAAGTGTCACTGCATAAATTTGGATGTTAAAGGGCCCATATTAGACTATTTTCTAATCTCTGTTATGATGTTGTTTCCTCATCCCAAATATACCTGGAGTTGTTTTGTTTCATTTACACATGTTTAACACCAAACCCTGGGTATTTAGAGTTAATCTCTGACACAGAAAACACTATAGGAAGTGCTACACTCCATGACTAGAATAATTTGGATGATTTCAGCCCTGTAATTGCCAATCTCTACTGAACTAAAGGTAAAAGGAGCTGTTAACTTGGAAACGTCTGCTACATGACATCACAGCATTTTCAGTAAATTTGTCCATTGAATGAACAAACAAATTCACATTATTGATAAGGAAAAACAATGGGATTAAAGTGGGATCAAACCATAACTAAATCTGCTCTAAACCTGGTCAAATCTCAGTTACTTAACCAGCAGGATGAAGCATAGGTCAAAACATTTTCTATCATTGCCAAAGACATGATTAGCTAAAAAAAAAAAAAAGTACTGCCTACAGGTGAGCTCAATCACATAATATTGAACTCGAACTTGAACTAGCAATAATTCGTCTTGGCTTCTCCTTGGATGCCAGGTAATCGTCAGCTTCCAAGCATGAATGTATTGGTAAATTATATTGTCACTGATGTTGTTTTCCTCACGCAACCTTTTCCATCTATCCAGACTTGTGATTCCCCAGAGCTATAACCATTTGTTACATAAAAACTGCAAACAAAAAGATGGCTGCGCAAAGGTTAGCAAGTGCATGGGTGCATTTGCAATAGAAAATGTATTTATAATGGATTGCAAAACTGAATATTAATCATGATATGATTGTTTCTCCTTCTTTACCCACTCAAAGATGTATTTAGAATGATTGATGCATGTTTGAGTAAACTCATTCACATTCAAGATCTATTGCATTTTCACTGCCACTGGTGCACATGCTCCACTCTGTACTTTATTTTCAAAATGTATTTTCTAGATAGACGTAGGATTCGGCAGCATTGCGTAGCCATTTTACGCAAATGAAAAAATTCTATTGCTTGCTAGTCTGAACTGTAAGTATCCATATGGGGCGGCAGCATAGTTTGGCAGAGCAGTGTTTTGATGTGATGACGTTTACGCCAACAAGCTATAAAAGGGCAAGCGAGAACTGCACCAAATAACTCCACAATTCTCCAACCCAGAAATCAGCTGACTTGTTTCTTTTATTATGTTATTTTAGATAAATATTGAGCTTTAAAACAATATTTTGTGCTTTCTTAGTTTCATTGGAGAAGACAAAACTGTTTCTATATAAAAAGAATACTAAATGATTTTTTTTTTTAAATATGAGATTTAAAATGTCCAAAATATAACATAAGAATCCATGGGTGCCATAGATTACAACTATATAGCAGAGAAAAGTGCAACATGTGTTCTTTAAGTCAGCAAACCATGCCCAAAATATTTTGATGTAATAATCATTATCTGTGAGAATGCTTGAACTGTGGCAGTGGTCACCATAGACCTAGTTATACAGGAGTTGATCGCTGACATTGACGACATTGCCGATGGTGTCTATATTCCAAGCTTGTTACTGTAAGAGAGTGTGTGTTCCCTGAGCTATGTGGACTTCTCCATGGCGTTCTAACCACACTCGATAAATATGAGTTTGTGGCCAGGCCGTGCTGCCTCAGGAATGCTCACATGTGGTGGAGCAGCTCTCACCACCATTGACTTACATGGCTTTTGGACATTGAGGTTTCTATGGGGAGAGCTACAATGGGAGGCCGTTTGACTTTACCTCTGAAAACCAAGCTTACCGATGCCATTTTCCTCTCCGGATCAACTCAACTAAAGCGTGTTATTTGTTTATTTCCTTGTCTGTCTCCAGCAACCATCGTCCTGTTGTTTACTGACTAAAAATCTACTAAATCATAGGTTTCCAACGTTGGAAACAAACAAGAAATGACAAAAACATTTCCCAGATGAAGTTGTTATGCTATGATGTTCATTTTGTATTTATTTATCCAGGGCTTAAATGCTCTCACGGCCTTCCAGACGGCAAAGTTATAGACAGACATAACTATTTGACTTGAAGTGTTGATTTTGGGCATAAAATGAACCAGTACAGGAATCTGCGCTTGAATCCAAACCAAATATGAGGCATGATAAGAGTGTCTTAAGTGTAGGCATTAATCAATTAGACGTCCAGACCAGAATTTAGCAGTGGTACGTATCCCAGCGGAGTCATAATGCCCACCAGATATCAGCAGACACTTCTCAGCCTTCATCTCATTTTATATAACTGCTCTAAATATCATCTCTTCAACCTAACCATAATAGGATAAACCATTTAGTACTGGAGCAGCCAAACAGTGCTGGATTTAACAAGCTCCAAAAACAAAGAAAAAACATTCAAAACCAGCAGCATATTGGCACTGATTTTTGCAACATCTTGGACAAACTCAAAACGTATTTTGTTCCTTAAATAACTTTTTAAAACCTGCTCATTAAGAAGGAGCAGGAGAAATATCCCAGCTGAAAGTGGCAAATTGTTTCACAAGCAGCAGCGAATAACAATTACCCAGAGTCAGTTCTGCTGTGGTCAAGCCATTAAACACTGTTTCTCCAAAACATCAAGAGTTTGGGGAAAGAAGTCATTATAAATCATGGGACTATGAAACGCCTTCCACATCCGTCATCAGTCTTTTGTCTCCCATAACTGGCTGGACAAGGGTCACTGGCCTGAGGCGCTATGGAGACTCTATCCCTCCACAGGACAGATGCAGTGGCATAAGAGGGGCCCGGATACCCCCCTCTCTCTCACTGCTGACCCCCGTCTCTCCTGCAGACTCTGAGAAAGGGTCTTGAGGTTGAGAAGGTCCTGGGGAATGGACACATTGCAGCATTAATTACACACTGAGTTACCATTGAGCCTAATGTCTGGCCTCCCCCATCGGGTTAACTCCTTCCTGACAGCAGAGAAAGTAATGGGGCCTCCGTGGCTCATTGCGCTTATAGACAGGTCCTGGTGCTGTGCTGACTGACAGCCGCTAAACGCTCCAGGTCCTCAGAGCTGCAGATAATGGGAGTGTGAGGCACACCGAGGGGTACACTTCAGTCCTTCAAAGGCCTCCTCTGCCGCTGTCTTGTGCAAACAAAGAGCTTTTTTAGGAGCGTTATCTATCAGAGGCTGGCCCCATCACATCCTCACTGCACCTCCACTGCCACTTCACACAGAGGACTGGGGAGAGAGACAGGATATCCCCCCTGGTTAGCACTAAAGTAAACAGAGAGGGAGGAGGAAGTCTAGCAATGGGACTACAATCATATAGTGTTAGTGCACTTCAGAGACCCTCCCCAACCACCACGCATACAGTACAGTAATAATGAGAGAACTTTCCATACTGTACCCACCTTATACAGCTCTATACCAGTACAGCTTAATGTACAATACCCTGAGTTAGGGCTTAAACCAGATAAAGATAAAAACATGCTAACTTAACATTGTGTGACTTTTCTGGTGGAGGGTCTGTCAAATATGTGTCTCTGTGAAGATGTTATTGCTTCATCTGGAAAGTTATTAAACCTTTCTATCTCCATGGTGGTCAGACCAGGCCAAGTTGCTGTGTTTTCAATATATGAAGAGAGAGAGAGAGAGAGAGAGAGAGAGAGAGAGAGAGAGAGAGAGAGAGAGAGAGAGAGAGAGAGAGAGAGAGAGAGAGAGAGAGAGAGAGAGAGAGAGAGAGAGAGAGAGAGAGAGAGAGAGAGAGAGAGAGAGAGAAAATCACCAGTAATTTAAAAATAAATGGAAGGTAGAACTGTTTAATGGCATACTGTGAAACATTCCAGGCTGAACAATAACATATCCATACGACAGGTGACAGACCCTGAACCAAAATGTTACATAGTATACGTTTAAAGCTTCTAGATAGGGATTAAGTCAAGACACTGTTTAAGAATAGTGTGTGTGTGTTTTTAATCGCACAGTGTCTCTTCTTTCAAGGACATTTTGGTATAATGATGCTTTTGTCCTTAGGAAACACATTTTGGCATGTGTTTTAGCTGGCTAACAATAATTAAAATACTTACTGATTATTTGTTATCATTGACAAGTCACGATTTTTCAAATATTTAGAATTTCCAAGTTAATTGTTCCATTTTCTATCCTGAGTTCCTGTCCTTTGTAGGAAAATTTACTACAACAATATTATCTAATCTAACGTCCTCTATAAGGGAGCAATGACAGTTGGTGAATGTGATGACAACTGCAGCACAATATCTTTTACAACTTGTTTTATTGCACTAAGAATGTACAGGTTGTTTTACAGTGTATCTCCCTGCCTACAGAATGTGCCATGCATATTATCGAGGAAGGTATTGTATGTCATTTGCACTGCACGGTGGGCTGCTTCAAGCGTGTGGTAATGTGTACAAAATGACTTCCCCTGGCCCTCCTCCTGAAGACAGTGCCGGCTGCATGTGTAATCACAGAGTTGCGGCCTCTCGCCTTGGCGGTGTTGACGGGGGCAGTGCAGCGTAATCGGATAGGAGCATCCGTATAGTATCGCCACTTGTGTTTCGTTTGATTAATTCATAGCCTACAGGATCAGAGGGATACAAAAGGCTGCGCAGTGTGAGATCATGACCCTGGAATTCCAAACAATAACCATCTGGGACCAAGACACTCTCACTTCTTGCCTCTCACTTCCTCTTTATCCTCAGTATTTCCTGGGGCGGTTCTCTCAGATAGATAACACGTTCAAACACACATCCATACACACCTGCAATGGCCATTTTTGCATGTACAACCAACCAGCCGTGTACTAAAAATATGTCATGACATGATGGAAATAGCTTTTAAGGCCTACGGCGCATATCAGCACTGCGTGAGATTGAGCAGATCCGCCTCGAAAGGTTTACAAGATATTTTACTGAGCCTGAATTTACTTGACATTTTACATACATTTACGTTTTGAGAAATGTTTTATTAGGAAACCTAAATACTAATATTCAAGCAACACTTGAGTTCATCATAACTTTTTATAGTATTTTTCTTTTACATTGGGTTCAAAGTTTTAAAAGTGCACTCACTATATGTATCTTCTCTGGTGGAGGATATGCCACTGGTTTGTCTCCATAGAGATGTTATTGTTTCAAGAACATTTTGTCTTTGTACATCATTGCTAAATTGACCACAGTCAAATCAATTCATAATAATCACTACAAGTAGCCTATGTTCAACCAGTAGTTTTTTAATAATAATGCCTTATATAGCACTTTCCCAGATGCTCAAAGTCGCTCCACAATTTCGTGCATTACTCATTCATTCCACTCCTGATGGTAGTAAGCTACTATTGAAGCCACAGCTACCCTGAGGCAGACTGAAATGACAAGCAAGGCTGTCAATCTGCGCCACTGCCCCCTCCGACCACCACCAAAAGTTACGCACACACCACATACTGGGCAATGTGGGTGTCTTGCCTAAGAACACAACAGTTTTGGCAACTAGCGCCCAACTGTGGCACTTGATTTTGTTCTCCCATCCAAATACTAACCAGGCCCAACCCTGCTTAGCTTCTGAGATCTGAAGAGAACAGGCATTACCAAGGTTTGTGCTGGATAGCAATGAATAACATTACTTTGAAGCAACAATCTTACTCTCGACAACAGGCTGCAATATTCAGTTTAATCATTTCAGTTTCCCTGGCAGAGGATCGTTTATCTGCACACTTACTTAAATATTAACATTTTGGCAGCAGTGGTTTACCCTGCACACCCTCAGTGTTGGAGCAAAGAAAATAATCCATGCAAGCATTTAATGAATTGCAATGTGATGTGCTGGGAAGGCGCTTCTCTATATTACATGCTCCACTGTGACGTTTCGCAAAAGAAGGATGGTCCGAATTAACTGTTTTTTTTCCCTAAATCTCCAACTGTCAGATCTTATCCCGCGTCTCCTTGGTTGTTGAGAAAAAGTGACGTGGTTTGTTCTCTTTCAGCTGGTTGCCACAGGGTTGGGGATGATAGATGAAGTGTTACTTTCTGGGCTATTTTTAACTTTTCCAAAGCAATGTTTCAGTCAGACGCTCCATCTGGATCAGGCTTAAGGGCTAAAGCAGCACAGGCCCTAGACTTCGCCATTGGAGACTGCACGAGTTAGCAGAAAACAAATGTTATAGTTGTTTATGTGCCTTAACACGACCAAAAGAAGCCTTGTTAATGCTTTCAAGGGGTGACGTGTGACTGTTTAATTAGCCTGGACAAACTTGTGTTCAATGAAATGATGTTTTTTTTTTCTGTTTAAGACATAGCTCTGACTGCGGTATCACTCTGTTATTATTATTGTCCCACACGTTGAGTTTATTTCCAGGAAACCGCTACAAAATGTGCATCAGGTATGGTTCGCATTTGCAGCTTTGAATGGAAAGCATCTGGTTGTCGTGAATGATCCCTGTTTGTTGACTATAGCCTTGGACCTCCGTGGGTAAACCCCTTTCTTTCCCCAAATGTTGGCTAAATAATTCCTTTCCCGCTAGAAGCCTTGGGAATAAAACAGCACGCTACTACGGAGACAACTCTACACTAGCTCTGTCACTTACCGAAAGGCTCACAGGGATTAAGAGTCATGAAAAAGCTTTAAGTCAGACCAACAGGTGAATCGGGCAATATTTCTACAGTTTTAATACTACCATTCACTGCTCCTTTTTGTGGTTTTGTCCATAGGTACAGCAGGTAGCGCCAAAAATAATATAACAGTTATAATGTTGTTTTCCTCATCAAAAACATACCTGGAGTTGTGTTCTGTTAAACACACAAAAACTGAAAGAACTGAGTTCTTCTCTCAAATGGGAAACACTCTGTTCCACCTTGTATTTTTACATTCTATACACATTTACCAGAATCTTTTGGATAATTTCAGCCTTGGAATTGCCCGTCTCTTCTGAACAAAAGGTAAAAGGTAGCTGTTGACTTGAAAACTATCAGTTCATGACATCACAACAGAGCATTATGAGCTTTGCATTATTAGTCTATCTACAGGTAGACTAATAACGCAGCGTTACTCAAACATGTGTGAATTACCGTGTTGCAATGGGAGGTTCAAGAACAGCAGGATAATAAGAATATGTAATTAAAATCAAGATACATAATAACAACAAATCTAGACAACAAATCTAACACTACACAAATACAACACAAATGTTCCCTGTGCCATCTCTTTTCAATTTAAGAAAATGTGCAGAGGAGCATACCTTTGGCTAGCTGTTTATGTTGACTTTACACAATCACCTTCCAAGTTTGATATTGTTGAAGAATAGTCACATCAGTAGACTGGAGTGTTTTATAAGGACTGCATGTTCCTCAAAGCTGTAGGTCTGAAAATATTTATTTTTGCACAATTTGCCTTTCTGTTGTGGTCGTTCAGTACGAATGATTTAAGTCATGGAAAAATCTTGTTGTGAAGACATTTTTTCCAAGCCTATTTTACCAAGTTTGCCTGTATTCTTGTTTGTACACAGTCTATTTAAACCAATGGTGGAGACCAAAGTCATGGAAGAGCTCAACGTTGTACGCTTTTTCATGCATTGTCGCTTGGACACTGCACTTTCAAGTCAACCTGACCCTACAAACAGATGAGACAGAAATTACTTTAATTATTTGACACTAATATGATAAAGAATAACTTCCATTTCAAAGTCCATGCTGCTATACTAAACACAACTAAATATTGTAAATTGTACATTTTGCATCTCTATATAAAAGTCTATTTTTATTTGGCTTATTTTAATGCATTATTTTTATTTTGTGATCGTTTATAATATTATTCTTTGTTTTATGTTCCACCATAACGGTGAAGCAAGTTCCTAGTTTGTGAATTTGTTACTGATAATAGCAATAAAACTTATTTTGATTCTGAAATAATCCCCATAGGCTCTGGTGTTTTACATGTTGAATGGGATACTTGAATGATGTACCTGTCCACCTCTTGGCCTTGCACCCCCTGAACTGTATAAGCTCCATGGGTGTGTCCGGATGACTGTGCAGAGACCACACCCTGCCTATAGGACAAACTGCACCCTCAAGTCAAGTGCAGATATGCCCAGAACAATGCAGCCCCCAGTGGTGAAAAATGCCCTCCTGTCTGCAGTCTCGGCACTGTGGCCCCATGCAGCTGTCTAATATTCCATTGTGTTACCAGCCTGACCACAGAGTCCACTAACAACTGTATACATAGCACATAATGAGTTTTCATCAGCAACACTCTCACTTTATGTCACTATTTTAGACTTTATACAAGAAAAAGGGTGTTCTCCCAAATTTACAGCATGGGTGCAACAACAAAATATCTTATCTGAAACATTTTCAAGCATGCTACCTACCAGGAACAATTTGTTTCTTGAAAGCTTTAACAATGTCTATTTATTTCTTTAGAACGTTTACAACAACAGCTGTGGAAAGTCCACACACACACACACACACGCACGCACGCACACACACACACACACACACACACGCACACCTACACACACACACACGCACGCACACACACAGTGGAATAGCATACAATTAAATGTTGCACAATTTAGCAAAATAGACAACTGGACATCTATAAGCCAATGATTGTGAAAAGGAGGAGAGACAGAGAGGCTGAAGAGCTGATTTACACCATCATTCACTTTTGCATCTTTAGCTGGTCTAAAGCAAAAAAGTTATGCATGTGAACAATGGTTATGGGTCAAAGGCTTTGTAAGAACAAGTTAAAGAGATTGGCCTATGTCTTCTTTTCATGGTTTGAAAATCAGTTACCACAACTTTAGGCGATATTGGAGTTTTCCCATAGGCTCCCTGTGAAATCAATACAGAGAGAGGAAAAGGGTTTTGGTTTTCAATTATGCTCAAAGATGTCTCCCCTGACAGAGGTGGTGGGATGTAGAGCAGCTAGCACTGGTGTAGCATTTGGGAAAAATGGAATATACGGAAAATCTGCTCTCCAAGTGTATTTGTTTTGGGATATTTTATGATCACAGATGTGGGTCATGCTGTGCCAGCGTCACTCCAGACTAACAGTGTCTCTGCACTGTTAAACCACTAATTACAGCCTCGTCAGAAGTGAGACTAATTAGCACATAGCATAACAAGAGAATACAGCCAAGCGGCACTGCAATTTATAGGAGCTTAAGCAATTAGTAGTTCACTTTAGGATCTCTGCATTCCTCAGAACTTAAAGGTGCACTTATTTTAGTTGTCTATCCTAACTTGTAATTTAGCACTAGATCGGCCTATAATTATCTCTGCTTTGTTGAATGTTGCGTACACACAGTGGGCTATTATTGTATATTTATACCAATTTTAATGAAAAGAAGTTTAATGTAAAACCATATAATTAATTGGCAAAAATACCACTTAGACATGTTCATTTAATGTTTCATTCATCCAAGGTCTGGGCGGTTTACAATTTGAAATTTAAGATATTTTGTGGACTATGAGGGATTCGTAGCTTTTCATCTATGGAGTGGACACAGAATTTTGAGTGATTTGTATAGTGCATTATGCAGTTATATGGAAAAATACGGAAGCCGACAGAGCCCATGTTCGTAATGATTATTTTCCACCTTAATAATGAGAAAATTAACTTGAGATCTCGAGAAAACAACACAATTAATATGTGATCTAAAGAAAACAAAACTGTTATTTCGAGATCTCGAGAAAACAAAGAGTTATTCCGTGATCTCGAGAAAACGATCACTGTATCTCCGTCGGTAAAGACGAAGCCGGGCTAGTCTTCTGCGGAGGTGCCGCGGACTAATTTTGAAATTATCCCGAATTAAAAGACGTAATGCAATCTCCTCCTGTGTCAACCCCTGATCAAAATACGGCCTTATCAGCTGATCGATTATTATTCCAGACATTCTAATGACCAAAAACGCATCTATTCAGAATAAGGAATAGCCCCGAAGTCAGCCTGTCACAACGTGGCGGTAGACGTTTCCGTTGTTTTCTCGAGATCACGGAATAACTGTTTTGTTTTCACAAATTAATTATCTCGTTATCTCGGGATAACAAGGAAGAAAAAATATTGCTTATGAATATGGCCTCTGTCGACTTCCGTAGAAATGTTTTTTAGGAACATGAATAAAATTTTCTCATGCTTTATGGTTGATCCATGGATTACACGAAACAAAAGAAAACAATGCATTTGCCTTACATTTCTTAAATCTTGCCCTCCCCTGGGTGGCCTTGCTTTATATTGGGGGGGTCTCTGGTACATAATATTATCGTGCCGCCCCCTTTCCCCTTTTACTGACTGTATTCTCATCTGTATTACATGTGTTATTCGTGAGGGAGTGGAGCCACCAAAGTAGAACACTAACTTCTTTCTTGAGGATTTTTTCAGTCAAAGCAAGTGAAAGCATTGTGTCTGGAACCGGCACTAAAGGCTTTTAAGATGGAAGCCCACACAGCAGGAACTACAGTGCAGCAAGGGATCATGGGAAAACATCCACATATCCATTTACATCAGTCATAACTCCAAAACTAACACTGTCATGAATATCAGGCTCAAATCTCAACCGCTTCCTCTGTGACAGGAGAGGAGCTGCACTGCAAAAAACAAAAGTACATTGAATCAATTATGTCTGAGTCAATACTGCTATGATAGAAAGGTATACTTACTCCTGTTTTTCATAACAATTCAAAAATATTTGGCATTTCCTCACTCTTAAAATCTGACCAATCTTCGTGTCCATCTTATTTATTTGATTTGAATTCACATTCACAGGTTTTACAGCTGTCTCACTGCAGAGTGAAGCTGGAATAGCAGTCTTTCCCCACAGAAACCCTGAGAGAGCACTGGTTTTTAAATGCTTCATCTGCATTTAACACAGGATGGCGTTTGCAACCATCCCGTGAAACCATCTTGAAAATGAATTTGGAGTCATCATTAGAGCTCGAGATAACAATCACTTTTATTTTGAGACTTCACCTTAAGTCTGTTCTGATTTTGCCTTCTTGAAAATTACTGAATAAAAATGTAAAGTGGTGTACAATGTTTAGTTATTATTGGTACCTACAGTGCATGGTGTTTAAATGGTCACATTTTTATATAGCGCTTTTCCAACTTCAAGGCACTCAAAGCACTTTACAACAAGGACCCACTCACCCATTCACACACCAGTGTACGCAGACACTGGGGGCGAGGTGGGTTAAGTGTCTTGCCCAAGGACACAACAGCAGCATTCATCTGTGGGAGCTAGAATCATACCACCAACCTGTGGGTCAGTGGACCTCAGTGGACCTCAGTCAGTGGACCGGTCAACCAATGATGTTTGTTTTTTGTTTTTTGTTTTTTTAATGTTAAGAGCAAACAGATCAGTGGACAAAAGCTCTACCAACTGAGCTACTGCTGCCCCCGTTTAAAGTTAGTCAATCTGCTAAAAAGAACAAAGGAGCTTTCTTACTATATTTCTATATTTAATTTTTGCTTGTACATATACAGCTCTGGAAAAAAAATAAGAGACCACTGCAAAATTATCAGTTTTTCTGATTTTACTACTTATAGGTATGTGTTTGTGCAAAAGGAACATTTTTGTTTGTTTTGTTTGACTACTGAGAACATTTCTCCCAAATTCCAAATAAAATATTATCGTTTAGTTGCCTGGAAGAATCCATGACTCATCGCTGTATCAGCGGTGAGTCTGGTAACGCTTGATCCAGAACGCGCTGCGGTTGCACGTAGACAGACAGCTAAGTGAACCAATCAGAGATTGCGCCATCTTGATTCAAAACTGAGGAGGAACTTCCGCTGCCTAAGAGTGACGTTGCGGGCAAAGGCGGGTGCACTGACGTCACCATCTTTGAACGAATCAGAATCGCGGAGTCCGTTTGTTAACCGGGGGAGCGAGGGTGGAGCGAGGGTGTCCAAATGGTATCGCGCTGTAGCAAATACAGAGAGATATCATTTGGCTGGCCAGGTAAATCGTTTAGAGCATTTATTTGCAGAAAATGACAAATGGTCAAAATAACAAAAAAGATCAGACCTCAAACAATGCAAAGAAACAAGATCAAATTCATTTTAAAACAACATAATACTAATGTTTACACTTAAGAAGAGTTCAGAAATCAATATTTGGTGCAATAACTTATTTTTAATCACAGCTTTCATGCGTCTTGACATGCTCTCCACAAGTTTATCACATTGTTCTTGGGTGACTTTATTCCACTCCTGGTGCAAGAACTGAAGTAGCTCAGCTTTGTGTTTGTGTTGGAATTCAACAGACGCTGGAATGGAATGGCTGTAATACATGTAGAGATGCTGATTTGAGGAAAAAAATCCAGTGGTCTCTTATTTCTTTCCAGAGCTGTACATTTATATAATGATGCCTTATTTGAAACCAGTCTCTTGCTATTTTTGCTACTTATTTTTATTTTATTATTACTATTCATATTTCTGCTCTTTTTTTACTATAATATATTATGATGTGTGAGCTACTGTGTCCAAATAATTTCCCTTGCGGACCAATAAAGTTTTTCTAAGCATAAGTCTAATTCTAAGAAAGGTAGAAAGCAAGATGTTAATCTAAAACTGACTAATGTCTAACTTGTTTCTGGCTTTTACGATTCCTTTGGAAAATTTCTTATTTACTTATTTATATGAATGGATTTTTAACACACATCTGTCTGTCTGTCTGTCTGTCTGAATATGAGTAAAAACAGCTTTAACATCTATTTTATGGACGCATTGCTGAATAAGTCCACAGATGCGCTCATTTTAAGCTTTCCTCCCCATTAGTGAAAGCAAACAGACCAGAGCCGACTCAGAGAGCGACCTCTTAAATGGCATCGGTGACCCTTGACCCCTCGGCCCTGCGCGAGGAACACTAGACCCTCACAAACGCGCACCACACAGTCTCATCTGCAATTAGGCCGCATTAGAAATTGGAAATGGGATTAGCAGTCAGCGTTGTGTCATCGGTTAGCATTTCCTCACATGCCGTGTTGTGTTTAATGCCTGTTAGTCTACCACAGTTTCAAATGGAAAATCTGTTGTGGCCATTCTCCTCCACACCCTTGTGTCATTTGTCTTTAGCTAACCCGCCCAGAAATAAACTGACTTTTTGGCATGGGGATTTCACTGTATTTTTCCCCCTAATTTTGCCCTTTCAACATTGCAGTGCTGGAAAAGAGGCACACTTGGTGGAATCCGGTCGCCCACGCTTGCAGTCAGGACACTTGATTCCAATTAGATATTTTCTTTGCTTTCTTGTTCTGGCCTGTCTGGGTTGGTCCCTGCCTCCCCCGTCCTCCCTAAAACTCTTCTGTGTTATTTCCACACTTGTGTCCTCATTCTCTCAATTTCTAATGCCCTATGTCAGAGCAGCCAAAGTTGGGAGTTTGGTTACTCTGAAAGAAAAAAAAATCATTCATTGACCAACAATGCAACCTCTGAAATGTAATGGTATACTGCCATTACGGTGACACATAACCTTCTGCTGCATGTGAAAGCAGATTGACATTAAGTCTATTCCGAGTCGTGGCAGAGAAAAGCCTTTTAACCAAAAATGCCAAATTCACTGGCCAAGCGGGAGGGAGTGTCTAGCTGAGAACTCTGGGTACTAGACAGGCACTTTTAAGTCAACCTGACTTTATAAACAGATCAGACAGACAAAAACTACACCATTTTGTGCAAATTTGTTTGTAAGTCCAAACAATATATTGACATTTTCAATTCAATCATTATGTTACACTACTGTGATAAAGAATGACTGCCACTTCTCCAACAGTTTGCCCTGGGGCAGATGCTATGACACAAAGAGTGTCATAGCAGTGACTCCAAAATGAAAATCATTTCTCATTTCAAAGTCCATGCTGCTATTACTAAACACAACTAAATATTGTAAATTGTACATATTTTAAATTTGTACATCAAAGTCTATTCTATTTACCTCTTTTTAATGCATGATTTTTTATTTTTTTTATTTTTTATTTTATCATAGTTTATTTAAAAAAAAATGTTTTGTTTTGGGGTTAGGGGCTGTTTTTCAAAACAATAACAACAACAAAAAAGAAGAAGAAAAACTTATTTAATACCACCCCCGTTCTAATATTATTGTTTTATGTTGTACCATAACAGCAAAGCAAGTTCCTTTTTTTTAAATTATTATTATTTTGTTCACTGACAATGGCAATAAAACTTATTTTGATTCTGATTCTGAAATAGATTTAAAATGTACTCATGATTATAGTAATCAACGTGAAGATTACTCAAAGATAACATTATGCTTTTGTCAAATGCAGAATAAACATAACTCAAACATGCAAGAATCACACTAAATATAACTCTGAGTGGGTAAAAGAGAATGGGAAATAATTATAACATGGTTAAATCTTTTAAAAGAATATACCCCCTATCTTGTTAGGAATGTATAAAGCTCCTTCTGTTCAAGTCATCTCTTTCTGCTAACTAGGCTATCGTCTTTCTCTTTTGTTGCAGCCCATTTTACATTTTACACATACAGTTCACATGATTTAGGGCCGCCTCCTCTTCGGCCGTTCCTCTGTGCAGGGGGTTCCTCTGTAAGGGACGACTCCAATTTCGGCTCCCTGTTCAGAGAAGTCTCTAGAAGTTATTGAGTGTGTCAGCTCCATTTATCACACAGCCAGACGGTCCAGAACAAAGGCCATACCTCGACTACAGTAATAAAATAAGTAGTACATTTAATATTTGCATTATGGTGTTTAACTTGCAATTAGATTTGTCATCGAGCTAGTTGTTATTTAATTTCTTAATGCTTGAGTAAAGTGATTTATATTGGTGCGGTTGGCCTCATGTCTCTCTTGGTCACACAACGTCAATTTGTCAGGACTCTGAATGGGATTATGGTGAAGATGGACCAGCTGAGGTTCAGACACAAGAGCCACGCAACAGATCTCAGAGACAAGTCGTTTTGCTTTTATAAAACTACTGGAAACATCAACCACAGTCTTTAGTTTGAGTTCATTATAATTACAATAACAGCCTAGTCAAAATTTTTAATTGTAGTACTGTAATTTGACTCCATTTCAGGCGCCATGAGTGGTGGAATGTAACAGAGTAAAAGGGAGCAAAGTATGGTAAATCTAGGTTAATTAAGTAGATTTTAAAGTAGATATTTTTACTTTTGCTTTTTGAGAGAAAATACATTTGAGAGAAGGTATCTGTATTTTCTACTCCACTACATTTTTGATCACGACTGAAAAATAAAAGTAAAATCTTTATCAAAATCAATACATCTGAAGCCTTTTACTTTTTACTCTTTAAAGGGACAGTGTGTAAGATTTTTACCCGTTAATTACTGAAATTGAAGATACCCATTCAAAAATACATTGTTTTCCAAGCCTTTTCACTTCCATCATGAAATCAAAGTATTCTTTTGGACTTAGATATAGTCACATAAAAGGGGGATCTTCCCCATGCAGAGGCAGCCATTTTGAATACGAGAGCCGCAGAAGGACATTTGGGCTCTGCCTTCGCCTTCGGCAAGGCTCGTGGTTTTGGGTAAACAACACAAGCATGCTGCCGGATCAGACGTCGTAATGGATCTAACACGTGTTTTGGACTAAATTGTTTTACTGGATTTTATTCGCTGGATCCTTACGGACAAATTGAGAGCAAGTTTATGGTGAAATACAGAGTTTGACCTGTGCAAAGCATACTAAGGTAAGCTAACCTCGTTTTGTGCTTTTCCGTATAAAAGCCCCATGTGCTCGGGGAGTGATTGTTTTGCAGGGAAATGAATTGCATAGTCAAAAAGAGGAGACTGTAAGGTTTCATTTGATGTGTAGAGTGTCATGGTACATGATCGAGAATGTGTGTTTTCATGAGAAAAAAAAAACAAAAAACCGGGACCGCGTTTTATTTATACAGTAGCGGCGCGCGGCTCGTGCACGGGTACGAGAGCTGTCCGTGCTGCCCTGGTGACTCTCGAGGTCTGCTGTAGCTAAAACAGAAAGTGCAATAGCACCATCCACTTATGCGCCACGAATCCTACACACTGGGGCTTTAAGTACTTTTTTTTCCTTTTACTTAAGTAACAAAATTGAGTACTTCTTCCACCTCTGGGCATTACTATAGTTTGTGTTGAACAAACAATAAGATTATCTGCAAGGTGTAACACAAATTGGTTGTGTGTGCGTGTAAAATAAACAAGTCATGTTTTGAAAAGCAATTCTGCAAATGGTTTTAATGGGCCAAAACAGCTTTTTTTAAACAAAGCTCTATGGTGATCAAGCTAAAGTTTGGTAGTAGTCTTATCCTTATTACTTTCACCCTCATTGCCTGCATACACTGATAAATAAATAGAAACCAACTAAATAGAAAACACATTGAGTACACAATTGCTAGAAAAATGCTACATGCCATTTACCAATTACACCTCATTTAGACCACATTGTGCGCCTGTGTTTAGACAGCGCTGGAAGTAACTGAATATGTACCCAGAATACGTTTTCTGAATACTAATTTTGAGTACCAGTATTCCAGTACAGTTATCAAAGGAATACATGGGAGTATTGGTTTATTAGGCTTCAAACTGTACATACATACATTACAGAATACATTTTAGTTCAGGTATTCAGTATTCTGTTATAAGTATTCTTCCCACCACTGTGTTTAGATCTTCCTGGCTTCTTCATGTTACTTAAGTGCTGGTAATGACACAGTGTAGACTTGAAGAAAATAACACACAACATTTACAAAGTGCCACTTCAGTGTAACTCTTGCAGGCAGAAATTAAGGCAATTACTTAGACACATTTGCCCTGGGTTTGAACTCTCAGGTGTGAACGTAACTTCGTCTTTAGCAGCAAGGTGCACGACAGGCTACAGGCAGTGCACCTTTTGCTATGAAAACAATTTATGACTTACCCGGGGCTACCATTTTTCACTGAGAGGGGAAGACACAAGCGGACCCCTGGTCAAGGTAAGCACACATTCAGTAAGTCAAAAAATCATCGGACACAAAACAAGAAGAGCAGATCCGGATGATAATATCTAATGTTGTGCTGGGTTAAAGATGGAGATAGCAGACGGATGTGAATTGTTATGTTGTTTCCAGATGCTTTGCCCACACACTGTCTGTAAGGAGACATGCAACAGCCTAGGCTATAATCTAAAACAATCCAGTTAACCAGCGGAAATAAGAATGTTGACCTGAAGCATAGTCTCCAATGTGTTCATGGGGAGCAGGCACTAATCAATGCAAGATATAGATCAGATTTTTAACCAAGAACACAAGGGATAGTAAAATGACTATTTGTACTGCAATGCTGTTTAGGCAAAAAGGAAATAAACACATTGCCAAGACTGAGTGAGGAAGTCATGGTAGGTGGGCTTTGACTGGCTGAATATTATCTGATCTGGACTGAACATGATAAATCAAAAGCTCTTTGTAATCTAGACTGAATTTTTTCTCATCTTAGAGCCAAGTTAAAAGGCCCACAGAGCAAACAAACACCTCAAAAACTTTTGGTACTGTGACAGCAGATCTAACAAGAACATGCCTGCAGCTTCACCATTCAAAACATGAAGAAGAAAGACAAACGACTCTGTATTCTATTCTTGTTCAACATGACAGCAAATACAACATTACATCACTGGTGTTGAGAGTTTGACAATGCTTTTAGGCGTAGGTGATATGCCAGCTACAAACACACGCAAAATCATTTAGAGGGTAACTTTCCCCCTAAATTCTAAATATAATTATGTGCATATGGAAATGCATAAATACTAAACACACACAACACTTTATCACCAATGATGTCAAAATGAAGTAGTGTCAGCCACCAAAATGTAGTTATTTTAAAACCAATGATATGACGAGCAACTGACAAATCACAAAATACAAACTGCTCCTGAAAGGATGGGTCAAATGCAAAGAAATAACTTCCCTAAGGGGATAAATAAAGGAAGTCTTCTTCTTCTTCTTCTTCTTCTTCTTCTTCTTCTTCTTCTTCTTCTTCTTCTTCTTCTTCTTCTTCTTCTTCTTCTTCTTCTTCTTCTATTAGCAATATGTATGCTTAGTAATATGTATACTGTACGCACATACAACACACATATTTTCAGCACACATAAATGCTGATCCTAGGACCTAAGGACCTAAAGGTAACGGAGTTGGAGTTGGAAAAACTCACTGATACTCTTCAGAAGAAGGAGAAGCAACTACAAGTTAATGCACATAAGGAGATGCGGTAACTGTATAATTCTACAGTACAGGAAAATGTGCATCTTAAACAAGAGCCAACTCCAAAAGAGTCATGAACGAAAAAGACCTGGAGTTGAAAGAGCTCAAAACTACTCTCCAGAAGAAAGGTAAAGAGCTGTAAAACCAAGTTAGTGCATACAAGGAGTGAAGATCTCTCTATAACAATACAGTGAGAAACAATGTCCAGCTCATACAAGAGCGAGCCAACACCAGTAAAGCACATGAAAAGCTGAAATGCGTGAAAAGTCCCTCAGTCGTCCAGGTAGAATCCATGATAACAGGAGAAGTTCAATTTGTCAACTGGACAAAGTTTGTTTGGTTGAAAACGTTTCGCCGCTCATCCGAGAGGCTTTGTCAGCTCTAATAAGAATACTGGTAAGACACTTGCTTATATCTTGCTGTAGGGAGGAGCTACCTAGCTAACTACTTTCCGGAACTATCTCATTGGTTTCCGTCTTTTGTTTCTCTGGCGTCTAGCTAACGATCCCTATTCATCCCTACACGCCTGTTTTTCACACCTCTGGCCCTGACCTGGCTAGCCCTATTGTTTCCCTGTTTGCTTGATCTAGGCTTAAGAATGGAATTGTAGATGGGATGCAAATTATGTCTGACTCCACCATTTCTGTTCAGAGAAGGATTCTCTTTTTTGACAAAAATAGCCTCTTTAACTTCCCTCTCAAACCAATTCTTTTCCCTGGCTAAGATCTGAACCTCACTGTCCTCAAATGAATGACCCGTGGCTTCTAGGTGAAGATATACAGCAGAAGACGGTCCACTCTGGCACGCCCGTCTGTGTTGGTACATCCTCTTGTGAAGTGGCTGCTTGGTTTCTCCAATATAGCGCTCACTGCAGTCTTCACTAACAGGCGTGTAGGGATGAATAGGGATCATTAGCTAGACGCCAGAGAAACAAAAGACGGAAACCAATGAGATAGTTCCGGAAAGTAGTTAGCTAGCTCCTCCCTACAGCAAGATATAAGCAAGTGTCTTACCAGTATTCTTATTAGAGCTGACGAAGCCTCTCGGATGAGCGGCGAAACGTTTTCAACCAAACAAACTTTGTCCAGTTGACAAATTGAACTTCTCCTGTTATCATGAAAAGCTGAAAGGAAAACTTCAAGCACCTATAATGGACACACACACCACTGGTACTGATGTTGGTGGAGATCAAAATAACAAAGAAAATGAAACTGAAACTGTCCAGGAAATTGCAGGAGCTGTCCTCTAAACTCTTTGTCATTGTTTTTTTTACATTGTTTAATTCACATGCCAGCCACATACTGCGCTGGCTTCCTTTTATGCAGAAATGGGTAAAGTGGATGCACCAAAAAATAATTTGATACATAATAAAAGAAATGTTGTTGTTGTTTTTTTCCTTCTAAACTATGATTTATTGCCTGTTGGAATGAAAAAAAATCAAATATATTTATCTCATAAAGATACTTATTAATCAAATGTATCAGACCACACACTGCGTTCAAGCTTATTCTATGTGAAGCTGCAAGATAGTTTGGTGGTCATATTCTTATGTTTACCTGGAACATATCACCTCTGATTTAAAGGTCCTATATTATGCAAAATGTACTCTTGCAAGCTTTAAACCATGTTATAACGCTGTTACCTCATCAACATGGACATGTCAGCCTGTAGACATGTGCGGTGTAAGATCAGGGAAAGGAAGTTAAGCCTAATTTAGGGTGACCAGATTTTCAAATAAAACTCTGGTTTGTGGTAGTTGGTAAAAATAAAATCGTGGAAAGAGTTATGCTGTTATTATGTTATTATCTATTCAACTGAGCAACTGTGCAACTAAGAATATTTTCTTTGTATTCTTGTCATTTTCAAGCATGATTTTTCTGTATTTTAGCTAAACAAATCCCTAGCAAGAGAAGACAATTCTGTCAACTGGACACAAGTTTTTTGAGTGAAGACGTTTCTTCAGTTGTGGTCAGATTGCTGGCGGACACTGCTTTATATCTGCCTGAAGGGAGAAGCTAACTGAAACTATACTGAAAGATATTTATTGTAGTTTCAGTGTCAAAAACGAGGACTGTTCCGGGTAAATAAGGACACCCTGTTCACCCTATCCTTATGTATCTCCTTTCATGTTACAGCTCACTGATGCAAGAAAAGTAGATTACTTGGTTGTTGTTTTTTTTGTTTTTTGTTTTTGTTTTTGCTATTAGGGATAAACTGCAAGTGCAATAATTAAAAGTTATTTTAGTAGTTCAGATTAAAATTCTACAAGTTTGAGTCACACCTAAAGATCTGGTTCTTGCACGTATCATTAGAAAATTCTTCTTCAATACTAAACAAATGCTACAGTTTGACTGGCTCTCAGGCCACTCACCCGCAGAGGGACCAGCTGTAGGCCTTTAATCTGCAGTACCTGGATGTGCTCACGTGTCTTTTTACCAAGATGGGACTGGCACCAAAACTAACCTGCAATTAAAACATCACAGGCCAGCAAAAAGTACAAAGGTTATCATGTTCATACAAATTAGACCGGGGGGTCGTGTTGATTTGAAGATATATGTTGTAACATAATACAAAGTTGTGCGTACACCGACATAATAAATGCCCACAAACATTATAACAAAAAGTAAAAAAACAAACAAAAGTGCACTTATTTCATATTATGTGTGGTTTAAAATGTAATCTATACCCTCTTTTTTTTAACTCTATTTATATCATCTAAAACATGAGTCAAGCTGTTACTCTCCCTGTTATCAACCCTTTAAGACAGAACAAAGCAATGCAGATTTACACATCGTCTGCTTCTTTTTGTTCATACTCTAGCGTCATTGGAAATCCATCTGTAATTCACAAAATAATGACAGAGGCTGACAAATAGTCTGGATGAAAATATGACACATATTATATTTTTTTGTTTAACTGTGTTCAACTGAGTGAGCATTGAGATAGGGTGTATACTCTCTCCAGACTTTTGTCTTCAATTTTTTTTGTCGACAAATGAAAAATGGCCCCTGTCATGTGCATAGGGTATACAAACAGCCTGCATCTGTGTTGTGAGTTTTCCTGATTTTGGCAATCCCCTTGCAACTCTCACCCAGAAATGATAATGTGTAGCTTTTAATAATGAAAAAAGAAAGTTTAAAAACACTAAATATACAGTTAGCTCTTTAGCTCGAGTAGACGTTGCAGAAAGGTTGCACTGGCCATCACACGGGCAGACCACACAGGCTAATCCTTCAGCGCTCTTCAAGGATGCTTGGTCGTGAAAGATGTGGAGAGGAGTCCAGCCTTGCCCCGGCCTTTTAAAACGCTCTGGCTCTCCTTGTGTGTCTCCAGAGTGGGACAGATGCAACAAGGCAGGACGACCTCCAATAGGGGTCAAGGCAGAGCTCAGGGACGCTATGGGGGGAGAGAGAGGAGGAGGAGGGGAAAACTGACCCAACCAAGGATCTCCTTCACTGGACATGTACATGCAAGTGTCCAGTGTCTCAACAAAGGTATACAACTACTAACAAAATATGTACAACCAGTAAAAATCATACATACAAAACATAAATCTAAGCAAGAGCTCTAGATAAGATGTGAAAAGAACTGATGAAAAGTATTCAAACTCCTGCTAAAACAAATTAAATATTGAATGACCCTGAGAAGCTGCATGCCAGAGTCGTAGCTATCCTTCTGTCAAGAGAGGGTAAAGTGTTGCACAAAGATACAACAAAATTGTGCCTAAACCTCAGAGAAGAACTACTAGTATCACAATTACAGTAGAAGAGAACAGTTGACCTTTGCTTTTATTGTTATTTCAGTTGGAAGTTATGAGCTTGTACTACACACTAAGAAAAGCCTAAACATTTCCTTCAAATAGGAGATCAAATCCTTCTATCATGAGTACCACCAATTCAGTACTTCAGCACATAAAACACATGGTACTCAGAGGACTCTCTCTCTCTCTCTCTTTTACCACAGTTCACATTTCCCAGATAACCAGACCTCTGCAGACAAGTGCGCTCTGTCACATGTAGAAGAGCTTTATGTCATGTCTGAGGCTCCATGTGAACGAGCAGCTTGTTCACGGCTCTTACAGTGTAGAGTACAGTCAAGGGCCCCTCTGCTCACAATGCCCACATTATCTGCCCCAGCCACTGATCTCAACCAGCTACTCTGTCTTCATCCTCTACATACACTGTCTACATGCTATGGTCCCACTCAGGGCACGGTGTGAGAAATACTGAACGTTTATATTCAGATAGCCTGTAACTGCATGTGATTGTAATATATTTATAATTATGTATAATAAGTATGTTCAGCACAGTACACATGTTTCATGGGCATGGCTATTTTCACATACTGATCAAAACACAAATTGAGTACTGTGGAAGGTCCATCACCTGCTCCACTGTCTTGAGGTAATAGTGTGGTGTGGTTGTGCATGTGTAATGATATGTGAGTGTGTGTGTGGGGGTCAGAGAGGAGGACAGCCTGAATTATTCTTATTGTTGACTAAATGTGATTGCACTGTACTGTATAATTTATGATGTAAATCAGGGGCTGCAGATGGACACTAGCTGTTAGCTATCATATGATGAGGAATCTGCAATCTGTGCAATCTGTGAAATACTCTACTTAGACCTTATTTAATCCCACCAGTACCTTTGTATTTTATTATGTTTTATTACATGTTTTTTTTTAGTATATTGTTTCACTTTTCCCAACACTTTTTTTTAACCATGTACTATTATTGCATGCTATTAGTACTTCTTGACTATCTTAGTCAATGGTTAGAGTCAATGGTTCTTCTGATCCTAAGCATTTCATTGCATCGTTGACCTTGTGTTGATCCTGCATATGACAAATAAACAATCTTGAACTTTTAAAAAAAAATATTATTATCTTAATGTCTCTGTACATTGCCCCTTAGACAAATTGCTTTGCCTGCAGAGTTCCGCGCTATGGCATTATTCTTATCTATTCCCATGGAAATAAACAGGTGATGCCATCAGGGCACTCAAAGTTCTTTTTTCATCTTCAATGAGACAAGTAGGTGGCAGACCCCCTCAAGAAAGCACAGAGAACTAGCCACACTGTTTTTGAAATAAGGACAGTGATCAAAGTGGCCTTCACTTTGTCTGTGGTTTTATCAGAATGAGTGAAATATCTCTTGACTCACTTTAAACATGAATAAAGACATCAGGCTGTCTGTCTGTGGCTGCAGTGTAAATGTGAAAAAGATGAGTTTTTATATCATTCATCTGTGACCAAAAAAGGGCGACTAAATCTAATTGATATTTAATACTCGCTGTGGCTTTCTCTATTGAAGATAAAAGTTGAGTTCCTCGTCATGTCGCCTTTCTACTGCACGCTGTCTGAATTCAGGAAGACTTGAATGGAGTCGCTAATGAAACACAGTGAAAAAGAAATAGTTTAAAGTGACACTTTTACAAAGGAAACTGGTACAGTCCAATCTCATCTCCCAGTTTCAAACAGAAATTTCATTTGAACTGTTTAGAACAAGGGAAGGACATACATTTCATTCAAGTGACTCCCAATATTAGGATAATCTTGCAACAGTCAAGATTCATAAAAACAATGCATTCTTTCCCAGCGTTGGTCTTCTTCATGTGGCTCTTTGTTTCTTTATAATTCATTCATAAGAAAAATGTAAAGCTACACTTCTCAGACATATCCTCCGCTTTCTTGTCTCTATGGCATTAAACCTAATCTACCTCTAAGGAGACAAGCGAGTCACACTTCCAGATTAAGTTCCAAAAGGTCAGATCTGTGGAAAGGTGAGCCTACTCACTGTAAGAAGACATGTTTTTCAAGACAACAAACACCTCTAAATTGATAAATAAAAGATGGATAAGTTTAATGCCATACAGTGGAACATTTCAGGCACCATATTCAAGAAGGTGGCAAACATCCAACGAGAAAAGAGAGATGCAAGAATGAAGAATTAAACCTGGGTCTTGCCGTTGAATCTAAGCATCCTGCCACAATTACATTAAATCCAAACTAACCTCTTTCAAAAACGCACAAGCTATGAGGGGCCGTTCAAGACATTATTCATTCTGGTCCTCTCACATACATATATTCTCACTCTCACATACATACATTCTCCTCTCACATACATATATTCTCTCTCTCACATACATATATTCTCACCCTGAGAATATATGTATGTGAGAGGAGAATATATGTATGTGCGAGTGAGAATGTATGTATGTGCGAGTGAGAATATATGTATGTGCGAGTGAGAATGTATGTATGTGCGAGTGAGAATGTATGTATGTGAGAGGAGAATGTATGTATGTGCGAGTGAGAATGTATGTATGTGAGAGGAGAATGTATGTATGTGCGAGTGAGAATATATGTATGTGCAAGTGAGAATGTATTTATGTGCGAGTGAGAATATATGTATGTGTGAGTGAGAATGTATGTATGTGTGAGTGAGAATGTATGTATGTGAGAGGAGAATGTATGTATGTGAGAGTGAGAATATATGTATGTGTGAGTGAGAATATATGTATGTGCGAGTGAGAATGTATGTATGTGAGAGGAGAATGTATGTATGTGCGAGTGAGAATATATGTATGTGAGAGGAGAATGTATGTATGTGAGAGGAGAATGTATGTATGTGAGAGTGAGAATATATGTATGTGTGAGTGAGAATATATGTATGTGCGAGTGAGAATGTATGTATGTGCGAGTGAGAATATATGTATGTGCGAGTGAGAATGTATGTATGTGAGAGGAGAATGTATGTATGTGAGAGGAGAATGTATGTATGTGCGAGTGAGAATGTATGTATGTGCGAGTGAGAATATATGTATGTGAGAGGAGAATGTATGTATGTGAGAGGAGAATGTATGTATGTGCGAGTGAGAATGTATGTATGTGCGAGTGAGAATATATGTATGTGAGAGGAGAATGTATGTATGTGAGAGGAGAATGTATGTATGTGAGAGGACCAGAATGAATAATGTCTTGAACGGCCCCTCATACAAGCACCCACCAAAGCGTCTAACCAAAATCTCCTCATCTCCTCTCTTAAACTTTCAGATGGGACCTCCACCCCACCACAACCTGGACCAGTGCCAGTGTTGAGGGAAGAGCGTGGTTCAACATGTGGAGTCTGGCTTTACCTCATCCCGAACCCATAGACCACTTTAAACACATTCTTAATGCCTTTTAACACAACAGCTGAGGTCTCGAAAACCACCTGGACCACGCGGTAGGACCATAACAACAGGGGGTCTGAAGTATGGGCCCATTACCTTAACCACGAAAAGACATGTAATATGAATCTATTAATTTGACTAAATTCTTACTCAGCAGTGTCTTGTTGGCTCTCAGAGTGTTTTGAAAGCCTTATCTCTTGTTTTAAAACATCCTCCACTCAAATGTGTGTAGATAATAAATTACAAAAAGCATGTTTGGCCTTCAGTGGAAATGGAAAGTTTAAAGGGACACATTTTTTGCATAAGAGGGAGAATACATTTATGTAGCAGCACATTACCAACCTATTTTTAATAATTTAGTAACAGTATGTGGAAAATGTGACCCTGTAAATTTCAGCTACATTTATTTAACAACGACTTCACATTTATAAGACAGTAATGAGTATTTGTGCACTATTTCTATCTACTCGTTTTCGACTCACTGTTATAAAGGGTCTCTCACTCAGCAAATAACTTTTGAGTTTGTCATTTGAAAAAGTCGTTACCGATGGTATATTTGTGAACTATTTTTGAACCAAGCCAATTAGCCTGGTTTATTAGCATTCTGCACAACAAACAATTAGCACTGATGGTAAATGCCAAAGAAAGGAGCCTGCTTTGGAGAAAACAGGATTTCATATGAGCCTTTAGCAAATGATGTTGTTGACATAATCAGTACCTAATGAGCAACAGAAAATATATTTAGATGGTAAATACATGATGACCAATTTTTTATATCTGTGGACATTTAAGCCGTCTAAAAGGTTACTTTTTTCTGGTGGGGGTGTTTGTTATTACTTTGTCTGGGATGTTCCACAGTGTGACAGTTAACTCATCTATACATTTATTCATTATCAGTATTTTATTGCCTAAAAATATTTTGGAAAATAACACTGTGAGTGGTGTCACTTCTCCAGATCTGACCTATTACTTGGCCTGACTTGTCATGCTCTGTGATTCAGTTTAATGTCATATTGCGAAACATTCCAGGCAAAGCAATAATATCTCCATGGAGACAAACAGATGAATCATCCACTAAAAAAATACACGATGTATCATGTATACATCATCATGCAATAAAACCTGTTGACTTTGAAATTTTTAATGTATATAATCATATCATAAAATATCAGGGGGGGGGGGGAACTTCCCCAAATGTAATGCGGCTACATTAAAAAGCACACATCAGCGGTTTACTGTACATCGCAGTATACATTTTTATGTCAGCGATAAACGTAAATCTCACTTTAAGTCTGACAGGTCGAATCTTGTCTTGTACAAATGCAAGTGCTCACCTTACAGCCAAACCCAAATCCTATTCTCATGTACAAGATGTTCAACTGAAGAGATGAAAACAGGTTTCAAACAAAAACACATTGAACTTAAAAGACTCAAACTGAAATCATGTTTCTATTTTCTATACCATGACAAAGATTGTGGATGTCACTCTGATTACAGCACAAAACCACTGACAATGACCAGAGCCCTTATGAACTGTTTCATTCTAAATGTGCACCATGCCGATACTCCTACTTTCCAGGTCAAATTGGAATAAAATACCAAATTATTTATGGTTTTAGTTTGAGGGACAGGTTTTATTGTTCTACCGATGTGCGTGAGAGAGGAAAGGATGTGAGAGAGGAAAAAGTGATGAAATAATATTGTGGTAGACTGTAGGTTTACATATATGTCAGTTATTCTAAGTCACACGAGGACAATATCTGTGTCCTGAAACAGAAAGTACCTCATATTTTTGAAAGAAAAGTAGTGTTAAAAAATAGTAGTACTCAATTTGATGTACAAATAGTCCAAAAGTATGAGGCAACATAAGTAAACCTACTCTGTGTAGGTATATTTGAAAGTGCACCATAAAACATTTGTCTGATGTAAGCGCTCTCTCATACCAGCTTGTCGCCATGGAGATGTTACTGCTTTGCCTGGAATGTTCCAAAGTATGGCATTAAATGTATATATCGCCCTAAAGGCAAGCACGTGATGTCACCAGGCCAAGCTCTGCTGAGAGGTGAGAACATTGAGATGGTAAGTTTTAATGTATTTTTGAGCAATAGAAAATACCTCTGAAGGAATATGCAAAAGTGTAATGCCATATCATGGAACATTCTAATCAATCACTATTCCGTCAATTAATGGTACTTTTGCAACTTACTCATAGAAATATTTTACAGCTACATAAAATAGGCTATTTTTCCCCACCCAAACCTAAACCAAACCTCATAGCAGCAAGGTTCAAGTAAACCTTAATATAATATATACTAGTACTAGTATATACAACTCTGGAAAAAAAATAAGAGACCACTGCAAAATTATCAGTTTTTCTGGTTTTACTACTTATAGGTATGTATAAACTACTGACAACATTTTCCAAATAAAAATATTGTTGTTTAGAGCATTTATTTGCAGAAAATGACAAATGGTCAAAATAACAACAACAAAAAAAGATACATGTTTTCAGACCTGAAACAATCCAAAGAAACAAGATAAAATTAATTTTAAAACATAATACTAATGTTTACACTTCAGAAATCAATATTTGACTTTATTCCACTCCTGGTGCAAGAACTGAAGTACCTCAGCTTTGTGTTTGTGTTGGAATTCAACAGATGGAATGGAATGGAATGGCTGTAATACATGTAGAGATGCTTATTTCAGAAAAAAATGCAGTGGTCTCTTATTTTTTTTATAGTGTATATATATATATATATATATATATATATATATATATATATATATATATATATATATATATATATATATATATATATATATATATATATAATTTTTATAGTATATACTAGTTAATAATGACTATTCTGGTCAGTGTATGTTCCATGAGGACACACTGTTGATTTCTGTAACCACCCAATCCAATATTCAACTAATGTCCATCATGCAGCACCTATAACTATAAATAACTGCTGCCCAGATGCACAAGAAATTGTTTTGAATGTGATTTGAATAAAGAGTAAACCAGGTCACTATCTGATGGGAAAGATGGAACATTTAGTCCTCTGGGTTAATGTGAAAGCAGTGGTGGTTATTTTGAGGGCAGATAACTCAATGCAGCATGTGGAAAGAATCACAGTCAAACACATACAAGTCCAGGCACACGAAGCTCCACAGTCACAAACATTCAACCTGAAATAAAAGCCATTCAAACTTGTTATTTTCTGTACACCGGCTGGTCTAACCTCCACAAAAATTCAAGTATTATTTGTACTCTCACGTATAGATTATTATGTAGCAATGCATCAGCTTGTAATTATGCCTAAAGATGAAACATGACATGACATTAACCACAGTGTACCCAGAGATAATTGCTTACACCAGAGGACATTTTGTACCAATAAAGACAACATCTCCACATCATTAACTCTGTCCCAATACCACACACAGACTGAAGCATATATTTAGACCAGGTTTGTTTCTCAAGATTATTTTCACAATTATTTTGCTGAAACTACCAAACTCAAAAATGTACAGTATGCACAACAATAATTTAACAATGAAACTGTGACAAACTGTTGGCAAATACCTGTTTTACCATGCACCAAAAAGTATAAGGAAATTATTGTAAGTATTATTAGTAGTACATTATTTCTCAAAGTTTTTCTTTAAAGTTTACTTTAAGTAAACACTATGATAAACGAGTGCGTTCCCAAATAAAATGGATAACTGAAAAATCTTGTCTAAATATATTCCCTTAAAAGTGTGCAAAAATGTTGAAAACTAAAGTTATTTATAGCATCAATCAATCAATCAATCAAACAATATTTATAAGACACTTTTCATACAAAATTGTAGCACAAAGCGCCTTACAGTGGTTAAGGATTAGAAGATTGACCTTTATTGATCTCGCACAGGAGAAGTTGTTTCTATATTTGACCCGGGGACCATCCCCATAATTTGTTTTGTTATTTAGGCTTGGTCAGGCCCTAAGCTGGAGGATTTTACCTATGGCGCATGTTTGGGTTGGTGGGGGAAACCGGAGTGCCCGGAGGAAACCCACCCAGACACGGGGAGAACATGCAATCTCCACACAGAAAGGCCCGGGCAACCCGAACCTTCTTGCTGTGAAGCATGAGTGCTAGCCACTCAGCCACCGTGCTGCCAGAGGGGGGAAAAAAAATAAATAAATAAATATAGCATAGCATGTTTGATTTAGTAGATATTTTTTTTGTATATATGTTTAATCTGAATTCTGTACATTTTAATATGGGCTTGTTGGTTAACATTACATTAAGCTAATTTTATGTTTTACTACTTAACTGTTTGATGATGCCGCTCAGTGCTTACTATTCCATCTCCATCTTCTCATCTTACAAAATACTGGATGCAGGATCATTCAAAGTTCTCTATCATGTAACTTTCCCCATAGCGCCCTGACCCTTTCAGGCCACTGGTCATTGTGTTTGTGTGTGGCTGCAGCGGTGCATGACCAGGCCCAAGCTCACTTTTCAAGAGGAGATGCTTTGAGTTCCAGAGGGCTGCACATGAAAGAGCAGCCGAATATAAAGGAGTGCCCAAGGATACACTGCCGCGCTGAATCTGAGCACAATTTTGGCCTGATGGAGTCCTGGATCAAAGGGCTGGCCTCAGTAATTGCACATTCCCCAACAAACAGAGTGCCAGACCCCTGGACTCCGCTGTCCGACCTGTCCCACCTACACACAGTGCCTTCACCTCGCTATGCTCTCTATCTCAATGTCCCGCTAAAAGATTAGAGAAATGCTTTCATTCCAAAAGTGCTCATGATTTCTCTTTCAATGTCGAGATACAGACCAAAACATGCCGCACAAATTCTTCTGCTTTTTGGAGAAGGTCGCTGCATTGAATCACACAAGGCCAAACTCAGAGCAGTGCAGCACTTCAAAACACAGATATATTGAGTCATCTTATGTGTACTATTGTTTGCTCTTTTAATGTAGTTATTAAAGGGGATACTTAAGGTCTGTGATTACACAAGTGACTAACTCTACTCACCTGCTGCTGCAGCTGGGACAAAGTTTAATGATATTATGCTGATCTAAAATCACAGGCAACTTAGTCTCATGATGTTAAGACCCTAAAACAATTGTCATGTCCCAAAAACATGTATTTAAAATGGACTTATATGCATTGTTTTTTTGTTTTTTTTTGTTTTTTTTTAATTCAAAACCGTCAAAGGGCCACATTTATACAGCGCTTTCATACTTTCAAGACATCCATTCACACAGGCATTCAGTGGGGAGGCAGACACTGGGGTTAAGGTGGGTTATGGTTAGTTCAAAGTTCAAAGTCAGCTTTATTGTCAAAAACCATATGTACAGGTTGCACACACAGGATTTGAAATTGCAGCGCTCTCTAGGCCCACAGTGAACATAAAACATCTGATAAACAAGACAATAAACACAATGACTAAAACATCACATATACCCGTAGCAAAAGTACAGTGAACTTGTATAAAATACAAATAGGTAAAACACCAAATGTGTAGCGTAATAAAGCTCAAATGGTGTCATTTAAGCAGCAGTGTCAGTGTAATAAGTATGTCGCTCAAGTGCACAACAGTGTTAAATAAACAAATAAACAAATAAATACACAGTATTCATCTGCAGAAGCTGAAATTACATTGTCAACCTGTGGGTCAATGGATCTGACTGCTCTCTATGTTTTTTGTCAAGAGCGAGCTTTGAACCGCCATCCGAGGATGAGAACCAGCTACTCAGCTAATATAGTGCTACTCAGCACTAGAACCAGAACTGAAGAAGTCTCTCGGATGAGCGGCGAAACGTCTTCAACCAAACAAACTTTGTCCAGTTGACAAATTGAACTTCTCCTTTTATCATGGATTCTACCTGGACGACTGAGGGACTTTTCACGCAGCTAATATACTGTACCTTTGTAGCCACATCCACCAAAAAGACTCAAAAAGGTACATTTTAATCCATGCAGAAACACTGCAAGTTAAAAAAGTATGCATAGTCTATACATGGGATTCAGACTGATGCCATTGCAACTAACAATTTAAAACACATAATTATATTTTGTGAAGGGTGAAAAGTACCATAAATAAACTAAAACAAGGAAACTGAAATTCATGAATAAGCAAAAAGAACAATGATACAACATGCTAAGTTGGTTGCCAAATTTCCATAGGTTGAGGGTGTTGGTTTGGTGATTTGCTTGTCATCCACAGTTTCAAATATGCTTCTGGCCATGACAGGAAGGGCAGCTGGAATAAATGGCAATCATTTGTTGTGTAAACAGTTGGAAGATTAAAAATAACCTTTGTTCTAAAAACCTTCCCTCCTCCTTTACATGTGTACACATTGAGTCAGTAGTTATGTCAGGCTGCTGTTTTAGAGCTTGTAAAGAGCTCCTCTATGCTGCAGGTGGGAGTCCTCTAGATATACAGGAATTTCTTGGCTCCCACAAAGGAAACTGTCTGTAAAAATGTATTTATTTGAGTCATAAAATATGACAAGTCAGCTTGAGTAATCCTTGGGTTTTTCATTTTTTTCTATTTCTTTTTTTACATCATGGAAACCAGAATTGTGGCCTGAAACTGTTTTGCTGTGTGGCCTTTGTATTGTTACAACTTGTGCAATAACTTGGTTAAGCAGTCAAAGCCCTGCATTACGTTAGTCTTTATCCCCCAACTTCAAAACATTTAGGGAAGCCATTTTGGGGGGGGGGGGTTGTCACCAGCTTTTGGCATGAATGCATCGACCGCTTCTGAGTTTAACACTGAACAGAGATGTTGCGAAAACCAGCGTGACGGAGCAGACAGCATAGGCCTTATGGAGACTGGTGAGTGCTTACTCCAAGACTTGTGATGGTTTTATGTTGCGTCTAGACTTTAATAAGTGGTTGTGTTTTTCTAAATCTTTTGAAACCAAACTCAAACGGCACAACGAAGGATAATAAAATACACTATGGATGTGTTGTGGAGCAAATGAACATGTCGGTAATAGACGTAAATGTGGTTGAACTGTCATCGGAAACATCAGCACAGACTTCAGAGTGGGTATCGGTGTGTATTGGGCTATTAAGAAGAAACTTTTTATAATAAAACAGGGCTTCACAACCACCAGGTACTGCATCCTAATAGAAATTAATACAGTATAACTTAAGTATTTGTTTTATTTGTGATTTGTACAGCTCTGGAAAAAAATAAGCAACCACTGCATTTTCTTCTGAAATCAGCATCTCTACATGTATTACAGCCATTCCATTCCAGCGTCTATTGAATTCCAACACAAACACAAAGCTGAGCTACTTCAGTTCTTGCACCAGGAGTGGAATAAAGTCACCCAAGAATAATGTGAAAGACTTGTGGAGAGCATGCCAAGACGCATGAAAGCTGTGATTAAAAATAAGGGTTACTGCACCAAATATTGATTTCTGAACTCTTCTTAAGTGTAAACATTAGTATTATGTTGTTTTAAAATGAATTTGATCTTGTTTCTTTGCATTGTTTGAGGTCTGATCTTTTTTGTTATTTTGACCATTTGTCATTTTCTGCAAATAAATGCTCCAAATGCTCCGCATAGTGAATGCAGCTGGGAGGATCGCTGGTGTCTCTCTCCCCTCCCTCCTAGACATTTTTAACACCCGGCTCACCCGCAGAGCGTCCAGCATTGTGGGTGACCCGAGCCACCCCGCACATAGCCTGTTCAGCCTCCTGCCCTCGGGGAGAAGGTACCGGAGTCTCCGGGCCCACTCCACCAGACTGTCAAACAGCTTCATCCACCAGGCTGTCAGGAGGCTGAACTCACACCCGAACTCTCACCTTACCCGTCTCCCACCCCCCACCCCCCATATTGGCATAACCTGTATTCCATAAAAATACATAGCACTCTAGACACTTTAAAAAACTGCTGCTAAGGACGACTGTTGCACTGTTGCACATTTACATTTACTACTGGATTTTACTCCTGTTGCACTGTTGTTTACTACTGTTATTGCACACTTACATTTACTACTGGAATTTTTAGTACTGTTGTTTACTCCTGTTATTGAATTTTACCCCCGTTGCACTGTTGTTTACTACTGTTATTGCACATTTACTACTGGAATTTTTAGTACTGTTGTTTACTCCTGTTATTGCACTAGAATTACTACTGTTGCACATTTATTTTTATTTTATCTTAACTCCAATGCACATTATACTGCACATGACCAATTCACTGCTGTATCTTCCATTGCACATTTTGATGCACACTGCACACTTTGGAAATCTGTATATAGTATAGTTTATTTATTATGTTGCACTGTTTTAAGATTTTAGATCTTAGACTTTAGTTTTAACTTTAGATCTCTGTCTTAGTTTTTGTTGTGTTTTGTCTTCATATTGTATTTTGTACACTGTCTTTATGCACTACCTGGCCAGAGAGAAACGAAATTTCGATTCACTGTATGTTGAACACATATGGCAGAATTGACAATAAAGCTGACTTTGATCTTTGACTTTGATCTTTTGAAATATTTTATTTGGAATATGGGGGAAATGTTGACAGTAGTTTATAGACTCAAACAAAAATGTTCCTTTTGCCCAAACACATACCTATAAGTAGTAAAATCAGAAAAACTGATAATTTTGCAGTGGTCTCTTATTTTTTCCAGAGCTGTATAGTCTATCCCTGTGTCCTTGAAAATATATATTTAAATAAGAAAGAAATAAGTTTAAGAGTTTTTTGTTTTTTTTTACTGCTGAAAGAAAACGTGCCTGTAATATAATGCAATGCTTTCGATTGAACAAATATTGTGGTTGGCATTTTTTAAGTTTGTATTACTTTGTCTATCAGAACTTCTTCCAAAACTGTAGCCTGGTTCACAACAATAAAAGTGGAGAAACACTGCACATATAAAGTCACTTCTTATATCTAGGACACTGACACTGCATCATTCATTCACTACACGTACAAGGCAGACTGATGTGGCTGCCATCGGCCTCTCAAAACACCACCAATCACTGTCAAAAAAGGTAATTTGTTCTGTCAGTATAAAAATATAATTGGAAAATGGCTACAAAGAATTGTCTATTCATCTTTTGCTACTTTGAATAATATATCATTTTGTCACCATTAGAGTGAACATTACGGAACACTGTATTTGTATTTTATAAGATTATCAAAAGTATAGCCCATGGCACTATGTAATGATGTACTTAACATTATGGGTTACACATCCAAAACAGCAGCCTCTATTTTGTATAAAGAATGCTGCGCTCTCCTCTATGCCGGTGGTTTATGTGCTGAGAAAAACACACTGTTGCGTCACCTGTCACTGTGGCCTGTCAGGGGACCTGCTTTTAGCACACAATATTCAAAATTCACATTTAAACCAGTTAATGCTAATAAGCAACATTGCCTAGATAAAGAAAACATGATTTGAATATGTAATCTGTGTACGTATTAGATGTTTATCATTTCTATTATGCCCAATATAATAAAGATACACAAATTCATTCCCCATATCTGCCATCTGTCTCACCTGCGGTTAGTAACCAGATGCCCCTGCCAGATAGACCTTCTCAGGAGACCAGTCCCTCTGACCTATCGTTAACCTAACAGCCTTCCCTTTACACGTCTCTGAAAACTCTGAAAACCATTTACGCCAACCCAGATTAAATTTCCTCTTCTCCTTCAAATTGGCATGCATGAGGAAGTCCAAGAATATGACCAATTTTAAATGACTGGTTTGAATAAGCGCCGCAAAGAGGTTATGATGAGGTTTAACGACCATTTCCTCGCCACCTCTTGAGAGAAAAAACACACTTGACGGACTCGCTCCAAATTGTGTTGCATTCTGGCGTTGGCACAAACCTGTTGAGGTGCTAATAACACAAGGCAGACTGGCCGTAGACTGGGTTTTGACAGGTCCAAGGCTTAGTTTCACTCAGAAGGCAGTGGGCTGGAGAGATGAAAGTGTGGAGGGGAAGAGGGAAGGACTTTGGTGTTAATCAGGTGTTGATTGGCAACATGGGAGCCTTTAAACCTATAGGAGACAAGTCCAGAGAGGGTTCATTATGTCTGAAAAGGACTGCATTTCCTTCCTATTGTTGTCAAGATGGCAGCACAGATTTGGTTTCATCTTGGTCTTTGTAGCTTTAGCACAGCTCATTTGTAAAACATTTGCTCCACCCAAGAGGTTCAATGTTTTAGCTTTGGAATAAGTAATGGCCTTAGCCTGTTAGCAACGTATTCAAAAAGCATATACGATAGCTAAAAAATAATACTCAAATTTTGATATGGACACATTCATGTTCAATATGAGTTATAATGGACCTCTGGCTTAATGAATAAAGGATTTAGGATGCATTGCCCAATAATACAAAGGCCTTAGATGGGGTTTCCAAGATTATTTAACCTTGATTTAACCAGGAAGGTCTAAATGAGAGTCAGAATATCTTCACAGGGGAGTGGTGACCAAATTCAAATAGAAAACCGAACCACACGAAGGAAATATATACACACAAAGGCCAGAAATCAACCCAGTGACTTATTGCTGCAAAACAGGAGTAGTAATCACTAACCGAAATGTCTAGTTTGTAAGCAATACTGATGGTTTATAAACTACTTTTATAATACATACTGTGGCCTGTAAGTGATCTGTGCTAGTTTTGGTGGTAGCAGGGGTTAACCTACCATTCAGTTGACTACCAAGAGACAGATGATCCAGCTGTGTCCTATTATAAACACAACAATACAGGCAACTCTCCAGGATTGGTGGGGACAATAGCAGTTATATTAAGACTTTATTGTCTGAGAGAATTAGGCATAAACTGAGTTAAATGTTTTGTTTATTCGATTCTGCTCAATTTAAGGTGGTACAGTGTATTGTTCAAATTATGTTCTGTAAAAAAAATGAAAGTAATCCATTGTGGGCTGTGTGTCTGAGGTGAACGAGCTGGAGTGCCGCTCGGTCATCAGTGACTTTGTGGACTGGTGTGGGTGCAACTACCTGAGCCTTAACACCAGTAAGACAAAGGAGCTGGTGATCGACTTCAGGAGGAGACCACTACCTCACTTACCAGTGAACATCCAGGGGCAGGACATAGAGACTGTGGACAGTTTCAAGTACCTGGGTGTTCACCTCAACAATAAACTGGACTGGTCCCACAACACCGACGCCCTGTACAAGAAGGGCTAAAGTCGCCTCCACCTCCTGAGGAGACTGAGGTCCTTTGGAGTGTGCAGGCCTCTGCTTAAGACTTTTTATGACTCTAACGTCTGCTGGGCCCCGAGCAGCACAGAACGGGACAGAAAAAGACTTAATAAGCTGGTCAGGAGCGCCAGCTCTGTCCTGGGCTGTCCTCTGGACTCTGTAGAGGTCATGGCTGAGAGGAGGATGCTGGCCAAATTCACGTCCATCATGGACGACACCTCTCACCCCCTGCACCGGACTGTAGAGGAGCTGAGCAGCTCCTTCAGCAGCCAACTGAGGCAGCCCCACTGCAAGAAGGGTTCCCTCAGGTTCCCTCGGGTTTCCTCGGGTTCCCTCAGGTTCCCTCAGGTTCCCTCAGGTTCCCTCAGGTTCCCTCGGGTTCCCTGTCCACAGTCTCTGGCTGCTCCTCTCCCTGTCCACCTTCAACCTGCAGAGGACGTGGAGGCTCCAGCAGCCTCTCCAGAGGTCTGTTATTTTAGAACATTTTGCAGCATCTATAGTGAGATTTTTTAATCTTTTAGCCCGTAATTTCTCCACACCCCCTTTCTGCTGCTCCTCCATGTTTCCAAGCTCAACACTGAAACTGGCAGGGATCAGTAAAGAGAAAGGGGTGGGACTCTCATAAGCTACTATATCCTGATTGGTTTAGTCCACTGTTTATATTGAAGATGGACCAATGAGCCGTCTCTTCTAAATTGTGGGGTCTAAGTAAAAAAACAAAAAAAACAAAAAAGAACAGCAGGTATGTTTTTGATGAGGTAACAACATCAGCGGGGGCACATAGATAAAAATATGGGACCATCCAATATCATACAAGATAGAACTAAACAAACATGCAATCTGCCTTTACTGTATAATAATTAGGAAATTATTTTGATTGATTTGGAACCAGAAAATACACTGATAGACTATTAGCCCTGTAACTCAAGGTTAGCCTTTGAAAAAATACATAAAGTTCCTAGCGGAGCCCCAACAGCAATAACAGTAGAGATGATTACCTTTCTACCCTTTCTCTATTGATAATGTAATTTGTTTAGTGATTGATAGCTCAAACGTTTCACATATCATCTTATGTTTAACAGTTTTTGCAGTTAATGTCAAAACTAATGTGGCTAATTTAAACATGCCTACAGCAATTTTTGTGTTTTCTTTGGGGCCCCTTGGTGATTCAATTCTTGTTCTGTACTTTGTGCCTGTTTGACTCTGGGCTGGGCTGAGGATGCAGTGAGTATGTCATCTTGTGATACTATACACCAGTGCAGTATAGGTAGTTGAACATTGCCCTTCTGTAACTGAGAGGGATAAAAGAAAGACTGCTTAAAGGCAAATTAACGTTTTTTTACAATCTGAGCCTTCTTTCGGCAATAAAACAAGTAGTTTTACTCACCCATAGCATTTTTCTGTCAGTTGGAGCAGTATCGCAGAACTTATGTTGAGCCGTTCTGTTCTAGTAATGATCCCGTATCTTTTAACATGGTGCTGTATCATTTGCTCGGGGCATTACTTTGCGGTGTCCAAATAACACAAACTTTAGCACTTTTCAAATCATAGAAGCCCGATGTCTTAATGTAAGAAATCGTTTGAAGCAAAAGTGGCCTGTAATCCGAGATTTAGCCATAGTTTCGAGTAGATGAGGACGCCAGTGCGCATGCGCGGACTGCGCCTGGGCCCCAAACATGAAACGCAAAGCTGAAAACTATGGATAAATCTCGGATTACAGGCCACTTTTGCTTCAAACGATTTCTTACATTAAGACATCGGGCTTCTATGATTTGAAAAGTGCTAAAGTTTGTGTTATTTGGAGACCGCAAAGTAATGCCCCGAAAACAAATGCTAATGATTACGCTACAATATTTCAACTTTCTTCAAACAGCTCCAAATGACACGAACGTGATATGGGTGAGTCAAACGACTTGTTTTATTACCGAAAGAAGGCTCAGATTGTAAAATAACGTTACTTTGCCTTTAACTATTATTCATTGAGTATCATTTGACTATTAATTATAAAATGAATTAGTTAACCAGTAATCAATCACTGGTTCTAGTTTTACTGCCTTCTTTTTTTTATCCTCATTCAACTACTACTACTACTACTGCTACTACTACTACTATGACTACTACTACTACTACTGCTGCTGCTGCTGCTGCTCTGAACAGTTGCAGAATTACCTACAGCTCTGGAAAAAATAAGAGACCACTGCAAAATGATCAGTGTTTCTGATTTTACTGCTTATAGGTATGTGTTTGGGCAAAAGGAACATTTTTGTTTGAGTCTATAAACTACTGACAACATTTACCCCAAATTCCAAATAAAAATATTATAGTTTAGAGCATTTATTTGAGCATTATTTTGACAAATGGTCAAAATAACAAAAAAGATACAAAGAAACAAGATCAAATTAATTTGAAATAACATAATACTAATGTTTACACTTAAGAAGAGTTCAGAAATCAATATTTGGTGCAATAACCCTTATTTTTCATCACAGCTTTCATGCGTCTTGGCATGCTCTCCACAAGTCTTTCACATTATTCGTGGGTGACTTTATTCCTCTCCTGGTGCAAGAACTGAAGTAGCTCAGCTTTGTATTTGTGTTGGAATTCAACAGATGCTGGAATGGAATGGCTGTAATACATGTAGAGATGCTGATTTAAGAAAAAAATGTAGTGGTCTCTTATTTTTTTTTAGGGCTGTGTATGTATGTCATCTGCCTTAAATGTAGTTATGTTGACTATGTTTAAGTGAGTATAGTCTACACTGTCATATGTAATATTTTACGTATACCACTACTCCTACTCGTTACTACAAATACTGCCACTATGAGAGCTTCTCTTCATATTTTGGCTTCCACTTTTGTTCAAATGCTCACTATTCAGCATTTTCTCATTAACTGCATCTGATTTCCAAACACTGCTCTTTCAAGATGTTTGAAGCTTGGGTGTGCATATTTTTCTTTCTTGCAGTGAAATGTTATAATTTATCATCTTAATTAGTCTAAAACAACACAGTCTAATTTACATTGACTGCTTTACCACTGGGATGGTGCAAGTGGAGATGGTTTACAGAGGAGGGAGCTGCTGCTGATTGAAGGGTGTTACTGATTTTGAGATTTTGTCTTAACCACTTATATGATCGGTTTGAGCCACTAATCCCAACCATGTCATCGGCTGCTACTGCCTGATAATTTAAACTCATATGTTCACTTGTTTTATTATTGTTATCTTCTATTACTATTTGGTGTTGTAATTCATTTTTATGCTTTCTAGATGTCATCTTAGATTTGAGGTTTGGTTGAGAGGCTGGGTCTGTTCAAATAATGTTTTTGGCAGTCACTCCTAAACGGACTATGGTTAATTAATGATTTCTTATCTGTAAAAATCACAAAGTAAAAGTTAAAAATGCATGTCCACTTTGAGTCAGCAATATTTTCAACTTACACGTATGCTATTAACACGACTCCACTGTATGCATAACATAATTAATCAGATATGAAGTTAATAATATTGGTTTGATTTGATGCACACTGCACATTTTGGACATCTGTAAATAGGTATTTATTTATTCTTTTGCACTGCTTTTAGATTTTAGACTTTAGATTTTTGTGTTAGAAGTTTTTGTATTGTATTATAGATGCGTGAAGAGTCCCTTTTATTATTGTCCTTATATTGTATTTTGTACAGTCTTTTTGCACTGCTTGGCCTGAGATAAACGAAATTTCGATTCACTGTATGTTGAACACATATGGTAGAATTGACAATAAAACTGACTTTGAACTTTGAACTTGAACTGTCTCATTACAAAAAGCACACTACTAATGGAAAGAAAATGCTGACATTAAATCAACAAAGCTCTAATGGTTATAATTGTTAATGAAGTTTGAAATATAGTCTTAACAACCTGGGCAAGCACATAAGAGATAGAAAATGTTTCATACTATAGGTTTAAATCTACAAAGCCAATATCAGTGCCTTTATTTA
Source organism: Paratrypauchen microcephalus (assembly GCA_036785185.1). Taxonomy (NCBI): domain Eukaryota; kingdom Metazoa; phylum Chordata; class Actinopteri; order Gobiiformes; family Gobiidae; genus Paratrypauchen; species Paratrypauchen microcephalus. Next base: position 9,054,736 of record JAVJIX010000001.1, on the reverse strand, counting down.
CATCATACCATGCTCATAATTTTGCTTATATTTCTCAACACTAGCTGCTAACCTCAATAGCCACAACCCATCTGTCTACTGGCCACCACACCAAAGAGGAACACACCCACAGGACATGGTTTGTACCTCAAAATATTGGAAACATTGGCTTTCTGCGCCATGCTCTGCGTAAACAAATAGTTGAATAGCCAAAAGCATCTGTGGATATACTCTTAAATAATGAGCTGGGGTTGCAGCATAGTTGCAAAAGAGGCCATCAGACCATGTGGTATGTTGTATGACGTTCAACATCACATCTGTTTACGTAGAAGAAATGATTTGTGGCCCGCTGGAATCACAGTACAAGTTTACAACGCTAATGTGAATTTTGCAACTGTTTTGCTTTCTAATATGTTTATTGTCTTAAGATGTACAAATCATGCATACCAGATTATTATTATTTATTTATTTTATTTTATGTGGTAGCTGCTAATATGATTGTTCCACCTTAAATATAATTAAACACTTTCCAGTTGCTGATATGTATACAGCACAAGTACATTATAATGGATTTGTAACATTTCATGACTGGTGGTGTAAGCTTCAAATCAGTGGTTTGTGTTCTTATAAATTGGATTTGAGTTTTGGCAATTGGAGCACAGTGGGAGAATCCGCAACGAAATTGAAATGAAATGAGAATATGAATGTTTAAGTGCCTGTACCAGATCTTTTCCACGTATTTGAGCAAAACTCGTCTTTCCCCAGTACAGATATATTATTAAGCAGCTTGAGGTCAAAATATGTCCAATTTTTTTCCATGTTTGACAAGGTAGAGCTGATACCAGTCCAATACAAGTTTGTCAAAATTCAGGCAATTATCACAATTATTATGATCACAGTTATTGGAATTTAGATAACTGCCAACCACCTTCTGGATGTTTCCCTGGATGTTTTCTTAATGCTCATAATAACACAAGATAATATGTATATTTTCATTGGGTGTGTTATAAAAGCAGCTTTGACAGTGAGCTGGTGTTTTATTGTGACCATAATGGAGTGGTTGCAGTTTTGTCATGTCAGAGCGATATGCTGGGCAAAACAAAAGCTGCCAACATAAATCACCAACAAATATAATTCCAGTAATGCACAACAATTTATTTATCCACAAGAATGATGAATTTTTAAATTTTCAAATAAAAAAAACGTTTAAGTCCTTATTGTAAAATTTACTTTAAGGCCAGGCCATATTTTAAACAAATTAACCTATGGGTACAAATAAAGCAACCTAATTTAGTATGGAAATCTAGAATAGAATAGAATAGAATAGAATAGAAAGCCTTTATTGTCACTATACACAGTACAATGAGATCCAGGTGTATACAGCGCAAGTATAAAAGTATAAATAATGTACTAATAAAACTACAGAACTACTAAATAAGACACACATATACACATATATACACATACACAGCATGCTGGTTGATAGGGGTAGTACAAAATCAGTGCAAATGACAGTTCTTAGTGCAATTTTGTTAGTAGTTAAAAGAGAAAGTTTGTGATAATGATATAATTGACAATATGCAAACTGCCTTTTATAATATTTGTACTCACTTGTTTTGGCTTGTTTAAGTTATAGTTTAAGTTCTATTTTCGTGTTTCATATCTCTTCCATTGGTAAAGTTTTTAGCCATTGCAGACCCTTGACAGTCAATGTTTTTGAACCAGATTTTTATACTGTCTTAAAAACATGAAAAACAGATAGAATCAAAATGTTTTCCTCTCTTTCTACTCATCTACTGCAGTATGAGCATCCAAATTATGAGTTTATGAGTTTTTTCCAAAACTTTCAGAGGTCGGAGCATAGTTAAACGGGTAAAGCTAAGAAACATTAGCAAGTTAATGGCACAGTTCCTGATTCACAGAGAATAAAAGGTTCATAATTAGATGCAGACAGCAGACATTTGTTATTTGCTTTTATCTTTTATGCACGTGTATTGGGGCAAACCGAATTTACTTGCTATTTTTAAGCTTTTTTTAACTTTAGCAGTAGCAATTAGCAGCAGCCTTTGTCTCCCTCTCCTCACGACTGACAGGAAAATCCACTGCAGTGCACATGCAATTATCTCAGGTTATTCCGTATGTCATATATCTTGATATATTACTAGATATGATATGGCCCTGCTCTCATTTGCTTTTGGTTGTACAGTGCAGCGGCTCATTGTATATGCATGTATATGTCCCCGAGTACATGGATGTGGAGCAGCTGTAGACCGACGTGGGACAGAGGGGTACGAGGAAGGGAGCGCTCCACCTAGTCCCAGGACACATTACTCACCCAGCCCAGTCCGAGTGCGCAGACGACGGGACTTCCCCTTCTCTCCACACACACAGTGAATTGCCTCATGCACCACTGAGGTAATACATGACTTCAACCAAGCGCAGCTAAGCCGGACTCCAATATTGTCTGAAAGTGTCCAAACCGCATTATGGGAGTGCATTTGTAAAAAGCAATTTGTCACCAAGAATAGTAAAGCAGCAGAACTCTGGTATTTTGGTGGACATTATGCTGCAAGCAACTGCTCTTATACATCTAGAGATCAGACTAGCTTAACGACCTTAACAAAGTGCAATGAATATTACACTTGTATGGGGGACTGATCGCTAACACATACTTAGATCACCAACTTGTAAATGCTATATTCACTGAAAACAATATATTAAAATGATTAATAAGATTCAGGTTTTTTTTTTGACACTCTGAGACCTCCTTCATTTTGCACGCCATAGTCCCTCTTCAGAGCATTATCACAACATAATCACTAACATAATAACTACTGCACTGGATTGTGAAGCTGCAGGGTATTTTTATTGTAGTGTATAATCTTGTGAACTAAAGCTTGGACAGGATTGTACAGCTAACCATAAGGAGGTTTCAAATAGTGCCTGGGAGAAATCGCTAAATTACTCAAACATGCATGGACAGCTCTTCAGGCATGTTTTTGATGAGGGAACAACATTATAACAATAACTAAGATAACCCCAAAAACTCAATTTTGCATAATAGCCCCTGTTTAACTAGATGTTAACACTGCATTAACACTGTTAATACATGTGTCATCTGAGGAAGCCCAACATGGTTCTATCTTTTGCTTTCTACAAGTTTGGTACTGTACTGAGGTATGTTCTGATAGAAGAGAACTGTTAAACCCGAAGAGCTGCTTATTGTAATTCACCAGAAACAACATTTTTCCCTGAAGTTGCATACTGCCTCTAGGCCATAGTTTGGACATATGCCGGCTTAAGTACTTCTTGCACCCCAGCGCTGCATTATATTGACTGACACCGATTCAGAGCTTTACAGGGGAAACCCTTCACATGGCTGTGAAGAGCCTCTTGTATGTTTCTTGCACGCAACTAAAATTATGCGCTCTCTGGCACCTACCCAACTGCTCCAGGGAACACTTCTGAGAGATGCAGAAAAGTATAGGTAAAGTTCATACTACAAAGTCAAACACTATCACCACAGCAGCTATAATTGCACTTAAGTCATGTTATTTTACCTAATTTACATGAACACAGATTGAAAATTAGGTTAATTTGCTGACATACAAAGTAAAATCTGAGTCAATGTTGAGCAGGACTGCAACTTGGAGCAAAGCGTTTGGTCTATCTCCAAAAACAAACAGGACCATATATTTCAGTTGGAATAACAGAGATCAGCTGTATCAACAAAGGTCCTCCTACTGCAGCCAGCACCTCCACTCTGAGAACTGTCTTCTCAGACACAAAAGGAAGACCGTACTGAGAAATTACCTAAAACATCTAATTTGTCTTAAAGCAGTCATGTAGTGTAAGGGATTATAGTTGACTTAAAATGCGGCTACTACTGTCACACACAGATACACATGCAGACATACTATCAAACAACAGTGCAATAAAATAATGCCGGGATTTATATTACATTTTTCCTGTGTTTAATATTGAATTATTCACTCATTCTTCACACTTGGTGGTAAGCTTCTACTACCCTGGGGCTGACAGATAGAGTCATGGTTGCTAATCTGTATTAGTACTTTTTGACAACAAAGCAAATCTTGTATTGATCTAACATAATTCATTACAACTGTCGACTCTTGGAGCACCAAATAAAAGTACCAGCCAGATTCATAATTTAACGCAAGTTTTGGCATGAATGCGTGCATGGTTGGGTGGTCTACACACCTTGTCAACACTGACTTGAAGGTGTTGGAATGATGGTTCACTGGTAACTTTTTATATTGTTGGACTAATATTTACAAGATTTTGTGTTTAGGCAAGAGGCAAAGCAAACTTGGATGAAAAACAAAAAAGTGACTTTTATTGCCTATCATAATCCAATACAACTGAACTGTCAGGTCTTGCAGACAGCTCCAGCTAAACAGCATGTGCCAATGTTCAAACAGGTCCATGTGAGGCATGCTTCACGGCTGTCATATTTGATGGTGCTATTATGTTAGTGAGGCCTGCCTAACTTTGAACACAAATAATCTTAAAAGACTCCCTGTTTGCACTGGCACAGCTGCTCATGTTTCGCCTTTGTTCAGCTGTCTGTGCGCTCCCTCCTTCTCCTCAGTTTGATAACATAATACCTTGAGCATGTTCCTAAAGGGTAATAAAACTATATACCACGAGCCGCTATCTGCTTTGTGGCTTGAGCAATACTTCGAATCAACCTGCAACACTCTTCCACGCTGGCATTCGCTCTCCTATGTCTCGCAGACATGGAGCGTTAAAAAGGTTTTTACTTAGTTATTTTCCTTTCCAACCCCAAAAGACATTCAGATTTGCAAGGCCTTTGAAGTGCAAAAGTTGACATTAGAAGTGCAATGTAATATGTCACAAAACACACACATACATTTTGAAATCCTTTATCTTTATCTGAGTGTCTCGGTACTAACAATGGGCTATTATGCTCCTGTATCATTTACCAGGCTTGGGAAAAGAAGTATTACACAATTTAAGTAGCTCAACAAAACAGTAGATAAGTTGAATGAGTTACTAGAGTAAACAAAAACATGCATATGTGGACTATTACTTCTGTAGTTGTCTATTCTACAAGGAAGGCAGTCATCAACAATATAATGCATAGCCTTAAATGTAAAGGAAAAACAAAACAAAAAAGTAGCTCATGCTATGGCAGTTTATGTACATGATGAAGAACAAAGTACGGTATAAGGGGAAAATGTTTCAAGCTTTATAGTCCAGTGGAATCATGAATAGGCGTTTTCTTTATGTTCCATCATTTAAAATAAGCAGGTTTATGTGGGACACTACTTATTATCCACTGTACACTGAGTACTTGTTTGCAGAGCCTCAATTTGGAGAAGCAGACAGGAGCAAATGACCAGACTGTGGATAATGTATGGGTGCTAATGGGTTTAGTGAAAAGTAATTTCTTTAAAACTCACAACTATGTGTGTGTGTTGAATCTGTACTGAAGTCTTTTAATTATCTTTTGAGGTAAATTTGGACAGTTATTAAGCAGGTTGTGTCTTCCATTTAAATTTTAATGCCTTTTTGGTGTTCTCGATTATCTACAAAAATAGGGCACATAATGTATTTTTAACTGAATGTGGTAACTTTGTAAAACTAAATCAAATTCGCAATAGAAGTAAAATAATTCCCAAATGTGAAAGAAGAAAATATATATTGTTTTAAAGGGTGAAGTCAATTCCATTTGTTTCGACTTTTCCATCCTACATCTACATTCTACATAAAACCCACAATAAAAACAAAAAAAGTGAATGGGGGCCATGCAATTTGTGTATTGACAGATTTGGCATTTATTTCATAGGCGGTCACCAGATTGCGACCCCAAAAGTGTCACCTTTGACCTTTCCAAAAATCACTGTCATTGTCAAGTCTGTCTGGTCGTCTGCTGCAGTGTCACTGATGCTCTGAACAAAGTGCTGAGTGACAGGAGCAAACCCGATACATGAGGCACTCTGCTCTCTGGAGGTACAGAGAGCTCAGGCTTAGACCAGGAGGTTCAGCAGGTCTGTGGTAGAGGGCTCATAGTCCAAAACAATCCCTCAAATAATGAGGCATATGCTTCACAGGTCTCACAGCTGTGGGGAGATGCCCAAATTTGACCTGGGGGTGGCATATCCCTTTAAAGAAGTAGTTCACTGCATAGTGTGGAGTGAATAAATAATGACTACATACAATGAAACACTTTGCAAAGCTTGAAATGAGGAATGTAAATATGCAACAGGGGAACTCCCTTCCCGGTGCGTAACTGGGATTCCCCTGGCAGCGTGCTGCGTGATTCGGCTGTATTCTTCCGCACTGGAAAATAGTTCCCACCCAAAATGACCAAGGCAAGCTCTCCGTGTTGATTTGCACATTTATTTGCACTCGATATGAATGCGCACTACACAGAAAGTAATTGGGAAACGCATCGACCAAATTAATTCCTTTTGGCCGAAATCTTTCTCTGGCGACGTTAGACTCCAGTCTAAGGCGGAGGAGCTGCAGATACCGCGGCGGTCAGTGGCGACAGACTCGGACAATGGCTGGGTGAGCAGGAAAACGCTTTCCACCACTTATTTTAGTCTCTGGACTGTGGGGAGATGCCCAAATTTGACCTGGGGGTGGCATATCCCTTTAACTATAGCTGCCTTGAGTTGGACTGTCTTAAGTGGGGCTGCCAATCTACTCTATCAACCCCATCTAACCTCCTCCACTAATGACTCACTCACCAACCTTCAAATACACATGAATCATCAACTGAGCTACTCAGTCCAATTAGAAGCAATGACAGTGAAATAACAATATATTGTCTGTATGGAAAAAAGCAAAATGACAAACAGCAATACATTTTAAATAGATAATAAACTAATTTGGAATATATAAGGAATTGAATATCAAATTGCAATACATGCCAGGACAGATGAAGTCCTTGCATATGCTTCACAGGTCTATCAATAAGCCTCACAACAGCTATAACAGTATTTTAATATTCAAGCTTGGGTTCATACAACATCTCTCCCTGTGCCACCACTGACCCCAGGGCTCTTTGGACATGTCTGGCATACACTAAACTCTAAATACTGTATGAGCACAGGAAGCTCATATACATACATTACAAGCTGCTTAGTCACAGTGCTGCAGGCCATAGTCAGGACCGTCTCCGTGTTTTCTTTCATTCATCAAAGCTATTGGGTTCAGCCTCTCCTCTCTCTCCTCTCTGCACCCATCACTCAGCGACACTCACGGCCACTTGGGTTTGAAACTTTAGCCCGGGACTGTTGAGAGCAGCCTGGTCTGGTCATAGTCTGCTCCTTCCCTCTCTGCCGGGGGTCACTTCTCCCCATTCTTCTGGTGCACAAAAGCCCTACTTCAAGTGCCTGTGTGACAATGGCCTTTAGATCGCTGGGGCGTAATGATTGCTGGTTAACGTGAATGCGCCCTGTATTAATTGAGCCAGAATTAATATGGAAGGTTTCTTTCAAAAGTTAGCCAAGGACTTGTTAGCAGCGTGGTTAAATGTTCTGATCATGTTTTGTTCATAGCTGGTGTTCGAGGAATCCTATGATTTGCTTCATGAACTTTGGGAAGAAAATGGGAAGAATTGCAATGTTTCAGACAAGCAATTTTAACTGTTAGAATTTTTTAAGAATTTATGCATTTCGGAACATGTTTGTAAAGGTCTAAAATACATAGTGTTTTTTGTTTTTGCGATTTTTATTTTATTTTATTTTTTGTATAAAATGTGGGATTCAGAGTCCACATTGTAAAGAATTCCAGGACCATTAACCAGGTTAGCAGTTTTATTTTTCTAACAGCACATTTTGTTTCGACATTTGACATTCTATTACCAAAATATATGTAGTTTTTGTAATTTGATAACTGTACCAAATCACATTGCAATTTGGAATTGCTTGCGACCTGCTATGCAGCCTTAATTTCAACTTATCATCCTTTTAATAACTTCAAATGCCAACATTGCAGAGGAGCCCATAGGAATGTCAAAAGTGCATAAAAGATCACACTTTTGATCACACACAGTTGATTTGCATACAGCACACTGCATGGGGAGGGGAGCCTTCTTGTACACCACATTAAAATGTACTGGGAATTCAGCATTAGGGCACAGTGACAAACATTATCAAATAAAAATAATTAAAACAAGCCTGGGATTCTTTGGATAGCAGATTGTTTTTGTTTAGCTGCCATCATAAACAAAGTTTAGTGAGTCTGTCAGTGCACTATGGAAACACTGGGCCTGTTTTTGGACACAGAGCCCCTAAGAGACCTGCCAGCGGACCACTCTCTTTCAGCACGAGTGGACCGCTCCAATGACAGACAAGCAGTGTCGTGTCAAAACACTCCACTGCTGTCACACTGAGAAAAAAAAAAGATCTATAATAATCATAGAAATCACAAGATGATTATTATTTAATGAGTTTTTATAAATTGGGAGAAGGGTACGTTGGAAATTGTACTTCTATGATTAATACAATAATTTAGTTTTAAAAAGGAATTACATAATAGAGGTTTCTCCACAGCTTATATAAGGTATACAATTTGATTTAGATTATTTTAATTATTTTATCAAATTGTATTTTATTAGATTTTATTTGTTCAAGCAACATGTCTGTATAAGGTACATTACAAACACAAGGATATTTCTATGTTGGGGCCATTTCTGGTGCTCAAAAGGAGTAGGTTGAAGTTTAAAAAACGTATCGTGTAAGATAAATATCTTAACATGTACTAGTAATTCTTATACTATTTATAGATGACAACATCGCCTCTTCACAGATCGGTAACTTAGCACGGGGGCGTCTCTCATCTGCCTCTATCTATGGAGACAGAAAAGTACAAAAAGTCATATTGTGGAATAAACCAGGCAAGCAGAAATAACAGACAAACAGATGGCAGACCTACTACCAGAAAAGTTACGCTGCAGCTTTACTTTTACCTATCATAGACTTTTTTTTTTTTCAGTGCAGCCTACAGCGCTCTCACAGTCCCACTCAGCATCACTTCCATATTCAAAGACAGGCACCTGCACTTCATTAAAAACACATGAATTCAGTTGCAGAGCCACAGAACAGCTCAGCCTGCTCCTCAGTCAAACATTCACAAAGCCCCGAGCACCACTCTCCAACCAAATACTGTTCAGTCCAACTGCCTCCTTTCATTTCAGAAAGTCAGAAACAATGCACATACCAGCGTCATGTTTTATCTCAATTTATTGGGCCGTGCGTGTGATTCCTGCCCATTTTCTTGTCTTGTTTGCGTTTAATGGGAACACTTTGCTTTGGTGTTGTGGACCGTTTAGCATGAAGCAACCACAACAGGACAGAACTGGGCACAGATGGCAATTTGGTGCAATCTGACACTCCTTCAAAGGCTTGTGTCTGCGCCAACCATGCAGCGCTATCATCCCCCTGACCTGAACTGTATGGGACAGAGAGAAAGAGAGTGAGTGAGGGAGAGAGAAGAGAGAGAGGCAAGAGAGAAAATGAGGTAGACAGTGTGAAAGACTGAGAGAGTCAAGGTAGTAGGGAAAGAGAAAGAGAGAGCGAGAGAAAGTGAGAGAGAAAAAGAGAGAGGGATGAGAGAGGGGATGGGATAGAGAGGTAAATAGATAGGGGAAGGCAGAAAAAGACAGAGGAAGGGAGATAAAGTGAGAAAGAAAGAAAGCAGTGAGAGCAGTGTAGGAGGATATGAACACTGAAAGAGAGTGAGAGACAGAGAGAAAGCGCGAGGGAGGCAGAGAGGAAGAGAGAAAGAGAAAGTACAGAGACAGGAAGAAAGTGACAGAGAGAGACAAGAAAGAAAATGAGATAGACAGTGTGGAAGACTGAGAGAATCGGGGTAGTAGGGAGAGAGAAAGAGAGAGCGAGAGAAAGCGAGAGAGAGAGAGAGAGAGAAAGAGAGAGGGGATGGATACAGAGGTAAATAGAAAGAAAGAAAGAAAAAAAGAAAGAAGGAAGCAGTGACAGCAATGTAGGACGATATGAACATTGGAGGAGTGAGAGAGAGAGAAACAGAAAGAGACAAAAATAGAGAGAGGACAGGGACACACAGAGAAGAAGAGGGGGGAGACAGAGAGAGAGACAGCCAGGGAAGAGAGAAAGAGAAAGTACAGAGACAGGAAGAGAGTGAGGGAGAGAGAAGACAGAGAGATGAGAGAAAATGAGAGAGAGAATGAGAGAAAACAAGAGGGAGAGAAAGCGAGATAGAGAAAAAGAGAGGGATGAGAGAGAGGATGGGATAGAGAGGTAAATAGATAAAGGGAAGCAGAAAGAGACAGAGGAAGGGAGATAAAGTGAGAAAGAAAGAAAGAAAGAAAGAAAGAAAGAAAGAAAGAAAGAAAGCAATGAGAGCAGTGTAGGAGGATATGAACACTGAAAGAGAGAGTGACAGAGACAGAGAGAAAGAGAGAAAGGAGAGAGGAAGAGAGAAAGTACAGAGATAGGAAGAGAGTGGGAGAGAGAGAGAGAGAAGAACACAGAGGGGAAAAGAGAGAGGAGACAGATAGAGGAGAGACTGGAGGCTTGTTTTAGCGTGGCATACTGTTAGGCTCAGTTACAGTAATGCAGTCACACCTATATCATTTGGTGTATGTAACCTGCAGTGGCTACAGCTAAAAATACCCTGTCTCCTGCTACACTATTCTGCCATGTAAGTCAGTTCACATGATGCACTGAGGGGGGAAGTTTGCTTCATCTGTTAGTGTTATTTGTTGCTGCCAGTTTCTCGGTATGGTTCTTCATATTTATGGACTAAAAAATTAAATATTGACCCCAAAAAAATACAGCTCTGGGAAAAAAATAATAAGAGACCACTGCAAAATTATCAGTTTTTATGATTTTACTACTTATTGGTATGTCTTTGGGCAAAAGGAACATTTTTGTTTGAGTCTATAAACTACTGACAACATTTCCCCCAAATTCCAAATAAAATATTATCGTTTAGAGCATTTATTTGCAGAAAATGACAAATGGTCAAAATAACAAAAAAGATACATGTTTTCAGACCTCAAACAATGCAAAGAAACAAGATCGAATTCATTTTAAAACAACATAATACTAATGTTTACACTTAAAGGTCGCATGGCATGAAATTTTCACTTTCTGAGGTTTTTGAACGTTAATGTGAGCTTCCCTACCCTGTTTAGGCCCCCCAATGGCTAAAAGTTGCGAAATGTGTAAACTGAGCATTTGCGATCCTTTTCTGCATTTGAAAAAAACACAGCTCAAACGGGCGATTCTGAACAAGGCAACTTTGTTACGTAACATCGAAAAAAGAAATGCAAATGCAGTTCCACCACCGTCTGGATCTCCACCCCCTGTCTCTGGAAATCACGCCCAGAGAGTTTGGACCGCGAAGGAGCTACGCAATGCGAAATGCGTTTTTTTATTTGCCTGGAGGCACGTGCGAGTGTTTCTAGGCTCGGAAGTCCTTTACCCGACCCTCTGGACCTCTGAAACAGCAGTGGTTTAATTTTATTTTCTGTGAAAATGTGTTTTTTTCATTGAAATGCTTCTCCTTTCTTCCACCGCGCTTAAAACGCAGAAGTGGGAGACAGCGCACAGAGCAGCGCTCAGGCGGTGCATTGGCCCCCCCCTCCACCCGCTCCTCTAACCCTATCTGTGTCCTTCTCATTTGCATTCAAGCAACAAGGCCCAGAATGAGTTGTTCAGAGATATTCTGACTCTGACTGTGTACATGTGTCTTTCTCATGCACTGAATGTTGATTTTGAAGAAGGATTAATTTACAGTATTAGGGAACCATTAAGGCACCATATAAAAGCATCAAGAAGTACCATGTCATGGGACCTTTAAGAAGACTTCAGAAATCAATATTTGGTGCAATAAACCCTTATTTTTAATCACAGCTTTCATGCGTCTTGGCATGCTCTCCACAAGTCTTTCACATTGTTCTTGGGTGACTTTATTCCACTCCTGGTGCAAGAACTGAAGTAGCCCAGCTTTGTGTTTGTGTTGGAATTCAACAGACGCTGGAATGGAATGCCTGTAATACATGTAGAGATGCTGATTTCAGAAAAAAATGCAGTGGTCTCTTATTTTTTTCCAGAGATGTATATTACCTTTTTCCACCTCATGTCACCTTTTACACTATGTTACTACAAAGCAAATTTAAGATGATCTGTAAAATATTTCAATGGGAAATATGACATAATACTGTATATTCATTTTGTATTTATTTATTATTTATTTGGAGTGTGAGAAATGAAAAAACAACAACAACGATAGTTCTATAGAAAAACACTTGAACACTATTATAAGACGCATATTTATAAGAAATGATTGGTTGCTGAACATGATTCGATTTTTTTTCCAGTGATATTGGTTTTAAGATTGGGGCTTTTTTTTTTTTTTTTAGCCTTTATTGGTCTCACACACAATGACACACAGTGACACACGGGAGAAATTTGACTTCTGCATTTGACCCATCCTTTTCAGGAGCAGCAGTGAGCAGCCATCTTTTTCGGCGCTCGGGGGCCAGTACCGTGAAGGGTCTTGCCCAAGGACCCACACTGGCTTGCTCATTGCCGAGAGAGAGGTGGGGGGTTGAACTCAGGTCCCCCTCGGGGGAAAGTCAGTGACTTAGCAGTTGAGCTAACCAGCCGGTCCAAGCTAAAACATGAAAAACACTGATTATCTATAAATAAAATGCTTTCTGATTAGACATAGCAGACATTGGACTTATTCTGATCTCAAGAGATGCTCAAACACATGGGGAAAAAAGTCTGACCCGGAAACTTGAATGTATAATAATATTGCATTGTAATTTTCTATTTTAGGGCCTGACCTTTCAGTACTTCACCTAATGACACAATGTAACCTATGACAAATGGGGAATTTTTACTCAAAATGCACTCAATAGTTATTCACTGGGACTGTATTAACATTTACTCATATTTCTAAGGAAAAACAACTATTTCAACACTGAATGTAGCTGACATTTGCTTTGCTTTAAGTCCCCACAAGTATTTTCAGCCGTACATACAAAAATCACCACAAAAGACAAAATATTTTCAACCACGCTAAAAACAAGAAATATTCTCACAGTTACAGAATTGATGTGATGTTTGTTTGATACTAACACATGCAATGCCTACATGCTATTTCTCATCAGGCCCTGTGGAAAGTATTGCTTCTCTGACAGCTTTTATGACAACTTCACACAGCATTTTAGGAGTCACGGCCAACAAGAAAATACATGGCAATAAAATACTCCTGTTACATATTAAGCCTCAGTGAAGTTGTACATATGAGGTTTACCATTGCTCCAGTAACGCTGCAGCTAATGACAGAAGACTGACATGGCGTAAATGTAACAGAAATATGAAATCTGTTATAAGAGCAAATAGATTTCTCTCCTTTCTATAAAAAGTTTGATTTTGTTCATTTGCAAAGTTTTTAGACTGAATATTCACTTTGGGGTCAATCAGGTTGATGAGGAGTGCTGGATCACATGGTCACTTTTTCCATGCGTTATCATGTTATTATCAAGCATGGGCACACCAATAAAATAGATTAGACATGATTTATTATGTGTGGATACCTATAGTCTGCTACTGTTTGCATAACGGACCATGTTATATAACTTGGTTCTATGGACTAGAGGAGCGAAAGATATAGTATTTGACAGTAAAAATGCAAAATGCAGTGAAGAAAGATAGATAACAATGGTAAAGCATATTATACCCTAACTATATACTGCAATTCTCAGTTTGCCAATACAAAATTTATTTATTCCATATAATATTGCCATTAATGCTTACACACACAAAATAAATAAATAAATACATAAATAAATAAATAATTATTTGAATATAAGACTATTGAAACAGTGTATAGAACAGTTTGAACTTAATAATCATACATATCCTACCACAAAATACCACTAAGTATTGCTCATAAGCCTTAAATTCAGTTTACATTAGTCTAGTAGTGAAGTGATTCTTGGCAGCTCCATTATCGTTCATAAACTATATCTATGAGTGGTTCTTGCCAGAGTAAAGCCATAAATATAATTTTATTAAACCCATTTTACTATCCGTCACTAGCTTCAAACATGCATGCAGATTTATGGTATAATATTATTTTGATAATGGTTTTATCCAGTATGTGTACATTTAAAGAAGTGTTTTCAAATGTGCAGAATGTAATTACTCTAGTTGACCATCAGCCATCTGCTTGTCTCCATGGAGATTATATTTCTTTGCCTGGAATGTTTCACAGTTTGGCATTAAACTTAGCTGTACTGCATCTATTCCACTATAAGTTTTACTGCTAAAAAGTACCTTCAAAATGCATTCTTAGGAGCATGCTTGTAACCAGGTTACAGGTTACACCCAACCTGAAATCTGGTTTGGTAGTTTAATGCTATACTGTGGAAGATTCCAGGCAACACAAAAATATATCCATTAAAACAACCAGTTAAGAAGAACTGAACTTCTTTTGTAGCACATTTGTCTAAAATAAACACATTAAATTGTCTCTGCTTCCTTAATGGCGGCACGGTACGGTACGGCACGGTAGCTAGTGAGTGGTTAGCGCTCTTGCTTCACAGCAAGAAGGTTCCGGGTTCGATCCCCGGGTCGCCTGGGGCTTTCTGTGTGTGTTCTGTGTGGAGTTGGCATGCATGGTCTGGGTTCGACCCCTGGGTTGCCTGAGCCTTTCTGTGTGGAGTTTGCATGTTCTCCCCGTGTCTGGGTGGGTTTCCTCTGGGCACTCCGGTTTCCCCCACCAACCCAAAACATGCACCATAGGTACCTCCAGCTTAGGTCCTGACCAAGCCGAAGCAAGACGATCATGGAGATGGTCCCCGGGTGCCCTAATGTGTGTGCTGCCCACTGCTCCTAATATATATATATATATATATATATATATATATATATATATATATATATATATATATATATATATATATATATATATATATATATATATATATATATACACACACATAGGATGGGTTAAAATGCAGAGAAGAATTTCTCCAGTGTGCGATCAATAAAGTTCACTTCTTCTTAATGCGTGAAAAGTCCCTCAGTCGTCCAGGTAGAATCCATGATCAAAGGAGAAGTTCAATTTGTCAACTGGACAAAGTTTGTTTGGTTGAAAACGTTTCGCCGCTCATCCGAGAGGCTCCGTCAGCTCTAATGTCGTCATTTAGAGCTGACGAAGCCTCTCGGATGAGCGGCGAAACGTTTTCAACCAAACAAACTTTGTCCAGTTGACAAATTGAACTTCTCCTTTGATCACTTCTTCTTAATGCTCAAGTGCATTTTAATCCTTCCTTTTAATCCAAAATGTACTATAGTCGTGTAGAGACTGAGCTCTGGCTTTAAACAGCACTACTTAGACTGAAAATAGTCTCATTAGTTTAATATTAACGGGTAGTTGACATGGTCCAGTGAAAAAGACCATTCTGGGACATTGGTAAATGGTCACATTTGTGAATGACCACAGCAAAACCCGTCGCTCAGAGTGAAAAGGAGAAAAATCACATTAGAAGCTTTTTTTTGTTTTTTGTTTTCAAAATTAGTGATTTTCGTTTTTTTTGCCAGATGTGCTAGTTTAAATAAGATAAGACTTTATTGATCTCACATAGGAGAAATTTACTTGCCACAGTAGCTCCAGGCAGAGAAACTTTGAACAAGAGGGTTAGAATAAAATAAAATAAGTAATAATAATAAAAACAGTAACTAGGAGAGTATGGAAAAAATATTGCACGTTTGGACTATATAGTAGAATTATACAGTCTGATGGCGGTAGGGATGAAGGATCTGCGGTAGCGCTCCTTCTTGCACTGGGGGTGCCTCAGTCAGCTGTTGAAGGAGCTGCTCAGCTCCTCCACAGTCCGGTGCAGAGGGTGAGAGGTGTCATCCATGATGGATGTGAATTTGGCCAGCACCCTCCTCTCAGCCACCTCCTCTACAGAGTCCAGAGGACAGCCCAGGACAGAGCTGGCCCTCCTGACCAGCTTATTAAGTCTTTTCCTGTGCCGTTCTGTGCTGCTCGGGGCCCAGCAGACGACAGCGTAGAGGAGAGCAGAGGCCACCACAGAGTCATAAAAAGTCTTGAGCAGAGGCCTGCACACTCCAAAGGACCTCAGTCTCCTCAGGAGGTGGAGGTGACTTTGGCCCTTCTTGTACAGGGCGTCGGTGTTGTGGGACCAGTCCAGTTTATTGTTGAGGTGAACACCCAGGTACTTGTCCACAGTCTCTATGTCCTGCCCCTGGACGTTCACTGGTGAGTGTGGTAGTGGTCTCCTCCTGAAGTTGATCACCAGCTCCTTCGTCTTACTGGTGTTCAGGCTCAAGTGGTTGCGCCCACACTAGTCAACAAAGTCACTGATGACTGAGCGGTACTCTGGGTTGGGTCCATGTGAAGGGGGAGTGGGATGTGGCCACTGGTCCGGGAGGTGTAAAGAGGGGGGAGTTGGAAGAGGGGCAGAGGGGGTGGGGGGTGAATCAAACCTGTTAAAGTAACAGTTTAATTCGTCCCCCCAGCGCTGATCACCATCAGCTGTCCCTCTGCCAATCATGAAGAAGCTAATTCATGTTTCAAATAACAGCATTGGTTGCGCTAAAGGCATACATTTTGTCTTTGAAATTGGCTAGTTTTTCAGAAAGAATCAGGGTGTGTGTAAATTACCATAATCACCATACTGGCGCTACTGGCCATTCACGTAACGTTTAGCATAATTTTACTTTTATCTTTATTCTTTTTTCTCTCTTTTTCATTTTACATTGTATAAGATAGTCAGTGATGAGGGGAGGGCTTATCTTAATGTCATGCAAATGAGCACCATTCTGACCCCCAGCCCTACAATGACACAAATCTTCAAGAGGACTTTTCTCAGTTTTATGTTTTCAGATGTGCTGCTTTCAAAGGCCACAAATTCTTCAAATGTTCTCAGATTTCCATGTGTAAGGCATTGTTGAAAAGCTTAGAATCTACACTTTCAGAATCTGTCAATAACTCAAAACGCCTCGGGGACGACATGTGACTGGTTTTGCCGCAGGCGGTCACATTTTTATATAATATATACAGTACTCACTCATTCACACATACACACACACACACACACACCAGTGTAAGCAGACAATGGGGGCGAGGTGGGTTAACTCTCTTGCCCAAGCACACAACAATAACAACAACTGAACTACTGCTGCCCCCACATTAAGCTGCGTTCCACTCCACAAAGAACAAATCTCTTCCTTCTGTTCAACCTTGCAATTTCAATCTAATTGATTCCTCAGTTTATTCCATTAATAGTATAGTAACTGGGATCACAGTTATTTTTCTAATAAATCAATTAAAGTTGTATTGGGGGGAAAAAACATGTGCTTGTTCTGTAAACACACTATTGAAGGCATAAAACCTACATGTTTTCTACAAGTTTTGACTATCCATAATAACTAAAAAATCTTAGAATTAACCAACCCTATATAAGAAACCACCTCCTATAGGCCCTATCTCCTATAGGTCCTTCCTCCCTTGTTTGTTGACACAGTGTAATCTCATGGACTAAATAAATATCTCCAGAAATGGGTTTATTGTTGTAAATTCGTAACCAAAACAGCTTTAATCCAGTGCTTTGGGAGAAACGTGAGCTAAAACACATTTAAGTACTGCTAAGTTTTGTTTAATTTTACACTTCCTAACACCACTTATTCATCTCTACTGTCATATCTAAACCTTACACATGGTTTCCTGAAATAACATTATGGCTGTCTGTCTGCAAACTTGCAAAAACAACATCAATTCCAAACTGCCTTGTTCTGGAGTGAGAAGGATTGACCATAAAAACATACATCAGCTCACAAATGCCTGTTTTATCTCAAATGGTTCATTCCTAGAGCATGATCACACATATTTAAACTTATATAGACGGCATGTGTGTGTGGGACTGGGAAAGACAACCCATTTTTGTTTACTTTAAGGAAAGTGAAATGCTTGGGTTGTCGTTATTAAAACTGACAGGTCCATTTGGAAGCAATCATCAAATGTGTCATGGAAAAAGCGCTACGTCATGGTGCAAGGGACGTCAGGACTCTGCCAGTGTCAATATTTTCCTTCAAGGCTGGCAGGGCTGTCCCAGGGCAGCTCAGACATCACATTTCCCTGGACATTTGAACTTAAAAGGAACAGTTTGAATGGTTTTGTGGACACCTGGTATTTCAGCCCACATAAGCTGGAATCTCTCCTCTATATTTCAAATGTTACCAGATGGGTGTGAGGAGTCATATTGGTTAGCACCCATGTCTCTCAACATACTTAAGACTCATAGATATTATGGGACTCCAGAAGGAAGCCAATGTCGCTGTAAATGTTACATAGCACCACTCTGCTCACTCTGCTCATTTGTGCCAAAATGGCTATGCGATGCTGCCAAATCCCACGTGATCACAACTATTAAAAAATGTAATTGGAGAACAAAGTGAGTAAAGAGCAGAGGGCATGTACAGCAGGTGGTGAAAATGGGTATCAGAGCAACAGTGTCTTGAATACAGGAATATAGAGGAGTATGCACTAATCACTCCAAATGCAACTTTGAGTGTGCAAATGAGAAGGGTTAATGACTATAACATGTTTAAAAGCTCTAAAAAGCCACACATTTTGAGTTTCCAGCTTTCATATTCCCTCTCATCCACACAGTGTAGACACTTCCAATATAAAATGTTCAACTTAGAAATGTCAACAACACATTAGCCATTTCCACCTGCTTGTTTGTTATCTCTCATCTGATATATCGTGCTAATAATAGGGATCAACAAAGTCTCTCTATTGGCACATTGGTATTAATAATAAACAAACACCAATGCAATTAACACTAGTATGACAGCACGCTCCCTCCACAAATGAGGCTTAAACAGACAATGTTCAAAGGTATTGTATTGTATTTATTGTATTTCCATTAACACTCCACAGAGACACTAATTCACTGCACTGCATTTTAAGGGCATCTCTACATCAGGAGCTTTTCATAAGATAAGATTTTAATATGACCTCATGCACTGTCCACACTATGGTATTTATTTAAAAATGTTACCATTCTGCCAATGGGGAATTACATTATGGAAATTGTGACCTTTAAATTCCATGCATTCAAAAATGTATTTATTTAAATGCATTCACGTCTAGGCCAAAAAGGACCAATCATATCTCTATCTTTTTAGCTAAAAAGATAACATTGTTTGAGGTATTATGCACTATAATAGCTATATTATTCATATGTAAATTTACAGTCCTTTCATATGTGTCTGCTCAAAACCTCAAAAACTATAAATAGTCAGTGATGTTAGTATGGAAAATCTGATGTCAACACCTTGCCACTGTAGGCCTGATAACATTTTGCTATGGCCTATCAAAGGTGATAATGACTGCTACTGTTTTACATAGAGTTCACTTTAGCTGAAATAGACATCCCTGTTTGTCTTTATCTAATCCACATGTGGCTGTGACAGAGGAACAAAAGAGAGGAAGAGTTTTATCTGTGTCTCCTCCTTCAGATAGGAAGTCCAGGTAATTAACCACTCTCACCTCCAGCGAGCTCCAATATCCTCCTCCTCTGCCCTGTTCTGAGTCACTGCTCCTGGGGTCACACTGTTGGGGCTACACCTCAGGCGGACCTGGATCCTCCTGGAAACGTGGACTAATTAGTTAACAATTTAAGCCACGAACTACTCATCCTTTCGCACAATGAAAAGCATTTTGAGTATCACACCCAAAAGATAAAATAAAATATAGTTATATATATATAGTTATATGACAGTACACAAGAGATACATAGCTGAAGTTCTTACTGAATAAAATTAAAACAGCACTAGACAAAGAATCAATTGAAAACTGTCTGAACAGGAGGTGGAGATTGGTGGACACATTGTTACTGTAATAGCACTGTAAAGTATAGTAGACAGGAGGATGTAAAAAGTAAAGGCATAATAAGCTGCAGCTTCAGCGTACAATCTTTTCGGTTGATTCTGTTTTGGGTTATACAAATATGCAATAAATACTAATTTATTGCACAACCAAAATGAAGTCTTAATCAATCACTATAATGGTGACATAGTATGACAAGTATAGTGACAAGTATAGCAGTGAATCCAATCAACACAATGCCACAAATGCAAGAAAAATGAAAAAAACAAAAAACAAAAAAACATCTGAATATAATTAAACATTAATATACTCTTAAATATGATTTTTATTAATTCAAAATACAATATCTTCTGAATGGTGAAAAGAACTCAAAAAGGCAACATCAAACAAGAAAGTGAAACCCATAAATCCCAGGACAACAGCAGTTCTAAACCAGGACTAAACCAGTATTGAACCGTAACAACACTATAGGAGTAAACCAGGACATCCCCAGGGCTAAACTAGAACTAAACCAGGTTTGAGTCATGTGATTTGGAGATCAGACCTGGAATTGTGTTATCCAGGTAGAGCTGCTGTGCTGGTGAGGGCGGTGGCTATAATCAGAGATAATCTCATTTGTTTCACTGACTGCAGCCATCCACGGCCTCTCTCCTGCAAAGGATCAAACAGTTCCTCAGACCCAGAGCCCAGGACACACACAGACTCCTGCCCCTCCACCTGACCCAGGTCTCATCCACTCAACACTCTGCAGATGGTGTGCATATGAAAGGAGAGATTACAGAAATAGTGCGCAGATTGGGCCTAGATTGTAAGTATATCATGTTGGTCTAATGCGGAGTGCACCTGACCTGTTTAAGTGGATACATTAGAGAGGTGATGGTGTGTCCTGCCTGACACCTTGCGCTATAACCATGGACTTCATCTCTCCACGTTACTTAAATTGGCACAAAATGAAGGACCTGCAGCTGTGGCTAACCTGATTATATGCATTCCAGGTTCAAGCCTGGGTTTGAGTCAGGTTATTTATTTGTCATTTTGTTATATAATAGAAGACAAATAGGGCAGTAATGTCAAATGCAATTAATCTGGAGCACCTTGGTGGATAATATCTGCAGGACAAAGATCAATGTAATCACCCTTTACTTCATTTGTTTCCTTATTGTGAACGTAATTACTGTTCCATTATTATATTGTTCTTATAGGTGAGGTGAGTTATCGTAAAAGGCACTATATACCCACTATATAGCCAAATAGCAAATTCACACAGTAAATCAATTATAGTGACCAATAACTTGGGAATGCTGTTACCATCTCATGATGCCAATGCCAACAAATTTGTTTTAGGTTCCCAAACTTTATTTAGCTATTTTCCAAATATGGCACTGAGAATTTGCACATTTGGGTGTTTTTCTTTCTTTTCTTTTTTAAATCAGTGACACATTCCTGAGGTCCCTTATTCATCAAATCTAGAACAAATATAATGTTTATGCCCCACAACCCCTCGGGAGGTCGAAACATTTAGAGACAAGCTTAAACAAACTTGACATAAATGAGTCAGTCAAAACATCACCGCAGCAATTAGGCCAACTTTGAACCGATGAAAATGAAAACCTCTGCTCCTAAAATTCCCCTTATAATCCACTTTATACTTAACCTCACATAGCTGGATGCCTTATGCACAGACCACACTGAGGTACTCACTCCCACATCCAAATACCATCACCTCACAGGACGCTCTTTGAGATAAATGTTGAAACTAAGAAACTAGGTTACTTTAGCAGAGGAAAATAATATTTACCCCGTCCCATTGGCTGATGCCATCTGTAACACGTTTCTAAAAGCAGCTCCCATAAACACAGTGATATATCCAAACAGTCCAAACTTTAAACTACAAAGACATTGACTTCTCTGCCGCAGAACCACTCAGATGTGCCTCCTCAGCTGACACCTTCTTGACTTTCATTGGGAAATGCAGGAAATCTGTAAATTCTCTTGTAAGTACAGCGCAGTCCCGCTGACCAAGTAAGGGCTTTGTACAGCTACATTTTATATCATTAAGTCACTGTATTCTATTAAATGCTTATACCACAATTGCTCAAATCCCACTGTTTGACATTACAAAGATGTCAGTCCTCCCTCGATCTCACATTCTGGAAAGCACAGACATCCACCAAACTGTATATTAAACTGTATATTTTTTCTTTACAGTCCCCTACTGGCTCCATGCTGCTGAGATAAAGCATTTAGTACAGAAACCATACTTATACTGGCTGCTAAGGATACTGGTTCAAGAGTAGAACCTGTTTCGGAAAACCATAGAGTGACCTTAGTAATATAAAACTTCCATAAAGTGATGTACGCTATGAGATAAAACAAAGCAAATGTATTTCATTTGATTTGTTTGCCCCCCAGCAGGGCAAATATGTGTCATTTTGATTTCATTATTTCCCATTTTCCATTCACCTTTTTCTCACCACAACTCTGAATTTCAGTCTTTTTATGTTGACCGTTCAGAAGGGAGTTTTTATTGCATCAACAGTGTCATCACATTGAGATGTTCAAGAATGCAAGGAGAAATTACTTAGCTCTCTGACATTGAGATACAGAAAATAATTTGATAAAAAGTTAAGGCTGGCCTCTCGCAAACTTTTTAGGAGGAGCACACCACATATTTTAGTCAAGGTGGGCGGGACGGGAGCACTCACTAAGCACCTAATCCACTCTTGTTAGGGGTCCTGGCTGAATTCATGGGAGCTACAATGCCATACAGAGCTGATAGGAGGACTGGCGGTGGGCTGAGGTAATTGGATTGGAATACGGCATTGAGTGTCAGACAACAAAAGATACCCACCTCTCTCATGGCTCTTTTGTTGCTGCTGTGGAATTCATTTGGTCATTCACCCCATCCTCAGTCGGGACACAGGGCTCCTATAGACCGGGGGCGGTTCACATGGTGGTACATACATTTCTTCTTGGGGTCTTCAGGTCTGAAATAATGATTTAAATCTGCACTATGTAACTTTTCTGGTGGAAAGTCCATCACCCGCTTGTGTCCATGATGTTGGTGCTTTGCCAGAATGTTCACCAGTATCGTGATAGACTGTGTATTAAATTACAGGTGTTTTTATTGCTCAAAAAAGTGTTCTTATTGTGAGCAGGGTCACCTCTCCACATATCGGACCGGTAATTTGTCTCCATGAAGATAAACAAGTTAATGCCATACAGTGGAACATTCTAGGCAATGTAAGAACAATATCATGAAGACAACCAGGCGGCAGACCCTCCACAAGAAATATTACATTTATTTCTGTTACAGTGTCACATCAATCTAAAATCAAAATGGAGCACAGCTTCGTTATAGAGAAATTGTAGTATTAACATAAACTAGGTTGGTGCTATATCCCATACCCCTGTAGTCGGAACTTAGTCTAGACTCATCTGGACTTAATCTTTGTTTAGTCCTGATTTAGCATCTGGTTTATCAGTTTAACCAAGGAAGTATCTTGTTTAATGACTGCTTTTGTTGTTAAACATGGGGAGGGACAAGAAACAGTTCTCACAAGATGAAACAGAACACAAGATTGGGTCCTTGAGAGCAAGATGAGATTCTGAGATATAATAAATACATAAAGACAGTTGGTACCTGGCCTCACTATATATATATTTTTTATTTTACTAAATATTTTTGCTGTCATTGTAACATTGCTTTTTGGAACAACTTCTCAAGAGGTTTAACCCACTAGTTTTTTTATCAACTGTAAAGTTTTAAGTGGCAGTTTTACTCCAGAGGATCTTGTAGCACACGATTGGCGTTTGCAGTTCAGGACAAATCATGAGGTCTAATACTGATCCAATGGTAGCTAGTGCAGCCCCTTATGTGCAGCTCTATGTGTGAACTGTGTATCCCCCCAAAGCCCAGGGGTCATTTGTGTGATCATTACCATAATCACATTAAGTCTGCAGAAGATTAGCACCGCGGCCTCAGAGGAGAAATCCTGTCTCTGCTCCATGACGACTGCACACCACGCTGTGCTGTAGGCACCTATTAGTCACATGACAGCAGCGCTACGAGGAAATGGATTGACCCACGGGGTTTCAGCGTCAGCACCATAGTTCACCTTAAAAAAGTAAAAGGGTCATAAATGCACTGAAGATTAGTTAGTAGTTAGTTTAAACAGGCAAGCAGTAATGTCAAAATAATTTCATAATAGCAAATAAGATGTATCATGTATGTCACTACCTCACTGTAAATGCTACTGTTACCTGTGCAATAACCTGCTTCATAACCCACGTGCAATACTCATACTATACTATATTATGTGCAATGGACCTGTGGAATACTCTACTTACACCTTATTTAATCCTACCTGTACCTTTGTACTTTATTATATTTTATTAGATATTTTTTTTATTATATTGTTTACTTTTTTCCCTTGTATTTTTATTGCATGCTATTAGTACTTGTTGACTGTCTTAGCGAGTCAACGCTGTCTTCTAATCCTAAGCATTTCATTGCATTGTTGACCTTGTGTTGATCCTGCATATGACAAATAAACAATCTTGAATTTTGAATCTTTTGAATCTAAGAAGAGATGTTTTTGTCTGGCTATTTATGTCACATTAACTTTATCATGCAGAACATTTGATATTATGAAATATTTTTACTGTAGTTTGGTCATTGTGACAAATTATATAACATTCTTCTCACAATAAACATAACAGTAAAACCTTGCTGTGCTACTAGTCAGGTCCAAAATCACCATTAACAGTCCAGATTATGGATGCAGTGGTTAATAAAGTTGAGTGCATTACGATTTTTGGACCAGTCAGATCATTTTTATTACTTAGTTATTAATACACATAATATGTGTATGTATGTTACTTATTGCATGATTTATATTTTTATGAAAGGAATATGTAAAAAATTTGTTATGAGTTTTAAACATACTCAGAGCAAGCCAAAACATGCCTCTAGTACCCTTAAATTGCCCTATAGCTTGGGGCAGCTAATTGCTGGTGGAGTTTTTACCTGCTTCCCTCAAACTTTAAGCACCTTAACAAGAGACAGCGTGCTTAAGAAAAATTTGCATTTTTGCTATAGTCCATTATTTGTACGATGAAGTATGTATTGTTACCTCAGAAACCACCTCCCCTCCTCAATACTTCACACTGTTGAGCAGACAGGGTCCCACCATGTCTGCCCTGTTGTCCAAACCTTACGATAGCTGGACACAAATTTAGTTCCTACTAGGGGAGAGAAAATGTTCCCTAGGGTTAAAACTTCTCCAATTAACCCTAATTACCCAGAAAGAGCACTTGAATGAGCAACGTAACCTGAGATGTCCATCAGTCTGGCAGCGCTGGGCACAGACGGCTGCAACTTTCATCTTGAAGTTCAACCACAGGAAACCCACCATCTGAGCTCTGACAGTGATTGAAGATAGAGAAACAAGATTTGTGATCGAGGGCTAAGTAAAACGTGCAATATGCAAAATACTATGTAAAGGAAGGTGGATCAAGTTTGCCCTGGTTTTGTCTTGGTTTAGACTTACTAGAGTCATTACACCTGTCCTGGTTAAAAGGTGGCATATACCTGGTTAGTGTTTTAAGCACTATTCATAACCCTCTGTTAATTATTTTATGACATTTTTGTTTATCCTGATGTAAATATTAAATAAAAGTTAACTATATCAGAGAATATGTTATTGGCTCTGTAACTAACTTCCACTCCATCGCATTAAGGTGATTTTGTCAATTTGATTATTTAACTTTACATTGGTAATACAGAAAGGATTATGGTTTTGTAACATGGCATGGATTCAAAAAGCTTCTTACGTTATTGTAACAGATTATTATCCAAAAAACAAACATTTGTAGAATATTTTTGCATATCTAAATTACGTTAATAGACCTACACCCATTAAAAGGAGGTTTACAGAAGTTACAAGTCACATCTGTCTCTTAAGATAACAATGAGTTGTTTCAATGAAAAAGAGGAGATTTCTTTGTGAATCAATGTTTTTCTTATCACCATGGCTGCATTGTCATGTGGTACTGCCATAAACTGCTATAAAGTGAGATGGTGAAACATTACATGGTTACTCATTGATGTGGCTGCTCTGGTCGTGTTGGAGCTTCAACTGTGTTCCTTGATTGACCCATTGAGTGACCTGTGTAATTGGTGCACACAAATCACTAACCACAGGGCGCTGGGTTCCCATCCTGCGTCTGATGGATGTCTATGGACTGCTGCTGATCTCCAAACAGATTACCTTCCTCCACTGATACACCTGGCCACAATTTGGCCTTCGACACTGGAGTCGGCCAAAGAGGATACTGGGGCAATAACGCAATTTAGCAATTTGTCAGCCCTTTCATTACTAAATACATAGCATGAAATGTTTAAGCAGTAACATAGGGAAATGGTCAATTCAAGCAAACATTTTGCCGATGCATATTTGATGAGGGGTGGTAGAGTAGAGGAGTGTAGTTACTTCAATATTACGTTAAGCATTTGCAGAAAATGTTGATAACTTACACATTATATAACCTTTAGATGATATTAAATAGTTTTAATTCAAGTATCAGAAAAAATAAAAATATACACAAAGTGGAAACACAAATTGGTACATTTTCACACCCTTGCATTAGAAAGTAAAAGTAAACATTAATATCCTCCTGGGACCTGAAGAAAAAAAAGTATTTCAATTTTTATTTTTATTTTTTTTTTTCAATTTGGAGATAAATTAACACCTTAGCATTTGCATTTTGTCAATTATATTTATTAATTTGATTATTTTATTCATAATTTTGTAACATCTGTAACATTCTCTGTAATGGACGCCGGGGACATTATGGTATTGAATCCACGTCAAGTTAACAACCTAACAAAAACAATATTTTGATGACCAACATCTCTGACAAACTTTGCTTCAAAGAGTTTTTAGACTCCCCTTTAATTTCTTATTTATGGATTTATTTTTTAATCATCGTGCAGCAAAAAACTAGTCTATCTCAGAACTTAAAAGATAGACTGGTTAACTCAGTGTCCATTATAAAGGACACAAATGAATAGGCCGGTGTACTGTCAACACCAGGTCTCAGGAGGATAATATGCAG
This sequence comes from Paratrypauchen microcephalus, assembly GCA_036785185.1. NCBI lineage: Eukaryota > Metazoa > Chordata > Actinopteri > Gobiiformes > Gobiidae > Paratrypauchen > Paratrypauchen microcephalus. The sequence goes on along the minus strand of JAVJIX010000001.1, from coordinate 9,027,718 downwards.
ACAGAGAAAGCAGGCAGAATAACACAACTCATGTTAAGAAGAAAGTACACTATAATGAACTTACAAAAATACAATTTAAATAAAAAGTTATTCTAGTACATGTTGTGTATCTCCACCTTTCTTTGCTTATGCACCGTTTTGCTTTTGCAGAACTGGAGTGCATAAACTCTTAAATGTCCACTATAATGTATAGCAAATTAATGCCATAATTCTATAATGATTTAGGGAGGAAATATAACTAATCATAATTTGTGGTTTCAAGTTGTTAAGTTTTACAGTTGATTTTGCAAAACAAGAAACGCAATACATGTCAGATCCTGCGGTAGGCTACTCCAATTACACTTTTATTGGTGAATGCATGGGTTTCACATTATTGCAAAAACATGCAGATACTTGGTGGAATCCAAATGCTTTTTCCAAGGCTCACATTGCAAGATGTCTCTCATAGCAAGCATTTATTTTTTCTTCAAATGCCCTTGAGTTAGAAAGTGGCCTTGTTAAATTAAATCCAGTTTGCAATTCAAATGATTTATAGCACCTGCACATATTTAGAGGACAGTAAAAGTACCTATTAACATTTTTAAGATGGCATAAATCTTAACTGGGTAAAGAAATGTGTGGTCACTGGGGCATATAATGAAATGCAACAGACTTTAAGTGTGTGCAAATTGATACTTGCCTCTCAATAACTCATCCATGTTGAATTTGTGGTTATCGATATGGGCAGGTCACGGTTTACGCACAGTTATATTTTCCGCCACAAACATCTCTAAGAAGCTGCAGTAGTGTACTGTATATCATTACCTTGAGTTGTTTAGGGGCGGACTGGGCTCTCCCCTCTCATGAATATGGAGCTTGCAGGCAGCTTGGACACTCCCTCCTTGTTGAACTTGTGCAGTGAGCGCCTCTTCGGACCAGCAGTCAGTCAGTCAGCGAGCAAAGCAGTGGACTAGGCTGGCGCATGGCTACTGAATAAACTTTTCCTCCCTCAACAAGTGGAAGACGAGAGGACGGAGAGTTTGCAGCAGTGGTAGTTTGCGTGGGGAGACTTTTACGGGGACATAACGTGGAATAGGTGGCTGTCTTATGACCCGGGGACGTGCGCTCTGCTTGCTCAAGTTCTCTTTCCCTGCCGTGCATGTTTAAATCAGAGGAGAGCAGTGGAGCCGTGTGTCGGCCAGAAAACTAATAACCAACAACCGTGAGGCGACAGCAGACTGGAGCAGGCATGTTTTGGAGACGAGGCTCGGTCGTGGCCGCCTTTTTACTCTGCTTTTTTACCAAGGTACTTGCTTTTACTTCCTAAAACAGTGCATAGTTTTCGATGTCTTGTTTTGATTTTTCCTTCACGGCAAGTGTCAACTAATAAAACGCAGCTATGCTAACATTACATGGTCAAACCTCGTGTATTATCCCTGCGCTAGCTTGCGTAAAGTCATATTTCAAATGGGCAATGTTTACGCGCATGTTTTACGCAATAATGTATACCTGTTATATGCTTTAAGTGCAGAAATGTGTGGAATTTTGCAAGTTTAACTCACTCTTGCGTCTTCAACAGGTGTCAGTGGGGTCTGGACAATTCGAGCTGCAGATTTTATCGATGCACAACGCGAATGGAGAGTTGCATAGCGGCGCTTGTTGTGATGGCGCACGGAGCACGGCGGATCGAAAATGCTCCCGGAGCGAGTGCGATACATTTTTTAAAGTTTGCCTGAAGGAATACCAATCTCGGGTCTCGGTTGCGGGCCCTTGCAGCTTCGGAATGGGATCTACGCCTGTCCTGGGAGGGAATACGTTTTCTTTCAAGAGCGCAAACAGGAATGACAAATCCAGGATAGTTTTGCCCTTCAGTTTTGCCTGGCCGGTGAGTCCTTATTTTGGAGACAACTTCGTTTTGTGCGTCTTGAGTCGACGGGCTTCTTCAAACAAAAATGAGAAAAAAAATGTCTGTTTGCAGTTCAGTTCAGAGCAATTACCATGTGTCAGTCACCCACCTCGACCCCAAACCCACCACGACAGAAATCACAACAAACTAGAAGGGTGCACTTCTTTTGTGGTAGTTAGGCTCTTTGTGAATTATCCTTTTGAACAAGGACCCCCTAGTTTTCCATCATTTCTGTGCATTTACCAGGTGCTGTTGGTATTTCTCTTTTTCAGGCCTAGACCTGTCTTTTTCTGTCTGCTTTTTAACTAGTTTGCATATTTGACAAGACATTGGCCAACTAAGCAATTGGGATGAAAGCCAGTTTGGACCTGAGTGAAATTGTTGACAGCCCTTGAACACCATTCTGCTAAATACTAGTCATCTGCTATAAGTGCCCTATAACATAGTAAAAAATGTTGCCTCCCTCTTTAGGCCAGCAGCTCTTGTGTTTGGGAGTTGAGTGAGTAGATCCCTCCACTCCACTCTTTTGGCTCATAGTCCTGCTTAGAGTAAAAAGTACTTTAAAATTCAGAACTTCTTCTCCTTTCCTTTGTGTCAGCTCTTCTTGGTGTGAGAGTAAATAAATGGTCATGGCTGGTTGTGGGAGCGTGGTTGTAGGTCTGTGAGAGAAGATTTGCCATGGAGCACATTTCGATATAATGAAAAGTGCGCTCACTCCACATAGACTCGCTAACCCCACACTTGGCCCAATGCCCCCACCACTAGTGTCTGATTCTGTAGGTCTGACTGAGAAGCAGTGCGCTGGTGTGGGCATGTTACATTTAAGCTTTACTTTTATTGCATTTAGATGATTTTTTTATATAATGCACACTTACACTGGGTTATAGTTAGGTCATAGCAGTCTTTAAAGGTGACTTATGTGACTTTATTATGTGACTTTATTGGTGGAGGGTCTATCACCTTGTCTACATGGAAATGTTGGTGTTGCTGGAATGTTTCATAGTATGGCATCAAACTAAGGTATCTTCACTGAGATAAGCAGGCCAAGTTACAAGTAGGATCTGTGGAGAGACAACCCTGCTAACATTTAGAAAGGAATAAAACACCATAATTCAATGAATGCAAGACAAATCAGTGTAATGCCATGCTGTGACATTCCAAGAAACATAACAACATCTCCACAGAGACAAGTAAATGGCAAACCTCTCACCAGCAAAGTTTCATAGTGCACCTTTATTGTCTACTATGGAGCAGTTCTCAGTAGTTCTCATGCAGAGGGGCAGAGGAGCAGAGCAGATCATTCAGGCTGGTTTTCCCCCCTGATCTGATCAGGCAGTAGAACAATGTTCACGGCAGGGTAGCATGCAATCTGATAGGGGCTGTATTTTTTTATTTGCCCACGACTTAGACACTGGCGCCTCACACCTTTTTAAAAGACAACTTTAACTTTGATTTGGTGTAAATGCTTAGTGCGAGATTAGTTTCATATTATGTGGTGAAAATGGTTTCTAGTGGAAAATAACACTTGTTGACATTGAAATATGACACTATGGAAGTATCCCAGCCTTCAGGACTGTGGGAGCTGCACTTACAGCATAACGATTTTCATTTAATAAAAAACAAATGGCTTTCAGGAACAATAATCATGACACCTTGCTTACATGTATACAAACTCTACATAGTCTTACACATTACCAGACTGTAAAACATATGGCCCTGGGCTAAATATGGACTGTAATAATAACTGTGTATTAGCAGTAAGCATACTTTTGACTTGCAGGAGCTCATTATTCAAGAAAAAAGTCAAACTATGGAAAAATGACACCATTGAAAAAAAACATCCCAAAAGCAAGCACATGTGTAACAGAAGCAGGCTTGAAAAAACAAAATTACCTCAGGGAATACAGATACCATAAAGATATAGATCTTTAAATAACCACCTTTAAGATCAATGGGGAAACATGCAGTTAAAGCTTTTATAGTAGTTTCTTATCATTTCGGTTTGGCTGCATATGAAACCATATTTCGTTTATTGTCACAGCTGTCCTACAGTTTATAACTACATCCTTGTTGAATCAAGTCATTATTTGGTGACATGATGTGTAATAGGTGGGCCCCAGAATAGCCTTTTACACAATGACACTGTCCAGTTGTGTTTTTTCCACTGAAAGTGGAGAAGGCGGTTGTTCAATTCCCCTTTAGTCCTTTTATCCAAGAGCTTTACTTGAGTGCACATTTACAATCGTCAGGTTAGGTATGATATCACTCTTTGTCCTTTTCATCACTTGATTGGCTGTTGCGGACAGATGGCGGTGTGGTGCATGTTGGGTTGTTGGGTTGTTGGAGTTCATGAGGCTGCTGATGTCCCCCTCCTCTCCTCTTTTGGTCTCTGCATAAAGTTGGCCTCTTGTCCCGGGCCAAGGGCTTTGTTTAAGTCACGCTTGGTTGGACCTCAGGCATTTCATCGCTTTAACCTTGCCACCCACAGTAACCGCTGCACTTAATGAGGCTACGCACATGTCCCTCTTCAGGTATAAGGGGTGACAGGCAGACCACCAGCTGGACATTGTCGCCGGGACATCTTTAGCCTGTTAGCATTCTCATACAACTTTGCAACTTCATCTGTACGTTATTTTTATATTACATAGAAGTGTGGCTCAAGCCATTCACACAAGTGTATCAAGCCAGGACAAAGGGCTGCCCTCAGTGACTACAGTGAGGATTACCAAACATAATGGAGCCAGTGCAGCTGTATTGCCAGTGGAGGGCAAGCAACTGGAAGCAGTAGTAGTAGACTGATCATTGATAAAGCTACCTTAGTGATGGACCATATCTCTTCTGATACTTTACTGAACTTTACATTTTGTTGGCAGTATGGATCCTACAAAGTTCTTTGCTGTTTGATTCAGTGAAAGCTCTAGTTTGTTCAGTACTTGGGCAGTCCTGGTTTGGGCATGATTTAGTGCTTATTACTAGCTTTATTACATAATAATGCCTGGGATTTATTTAGAGCCTTTCAAGCTACGCAAAGCACTAAACACTACATTATTCATTCAATCCAAAAACTTAGCGTTGGTAAGCTTAAGGTACTTTCACAGCCATAGAATTTGTGTTTTGAGCTGGTTTGGACCTGATTTAATGCAGAATTGAGCTCATTTTTGTCTGTTAACGTGGGATAGTACTTAAGTTACATGCTTATTCTCTGAGAACCACTGCATTAGTTCAAAAACAACCACTGTGTTTTTATTAAGCAATCTTTTACCTTAAAGCTGGCGCCTCAGTTCTGCAAGCGCTGCATCTAGTCGTAATAATTTACAATGACAGCGTCTACATTTGGATGCGGGACAGCCCTGACATGACGATGATAGACCTTTTGACAAGTAATAGCCTTCTGAGCGCCGCTATCAGGTGAGTTCTGCCGCAATCATTGGCTTAACCTTGAGGGTAAGCACTGCTGGCAGCTGTGAAATGTAATAACATGGTTTCTTTTATATCGTCTGCTCTGATGTGGCAGTTAAGTGCAAATTACTCAACAGCAAGAAAGGAAAAAGTATTTGACTTTTTTTTTTTCCTTACGTCGCCAACAGCATCTTGTGGTAGAAAGCAAACTTGTTACATAATATGTTGTGTCACTGCGTCTATGGAGCTGTGGCATGCATTGAATCGCCTATAATTGGGATAATTTGTGTGTTTTTGTTTTGCTAAATGCTTAGTGACCTCTAGAGACAGATGCTAAAAATGGTTGGTTATACCTTTAGTTTTTTACCTTGCTTTGATTTTGTTTGACTTTTGGCTGATCCAAAACCAGTTTGTGCTATGTTTTTGTTTTCATTAGCAAAACTTTAGATTCCTGCATTGCGAAGGTGTTGAGGAGGTTATCCCAGTTAATGAATATGTACAGAATACTGAATAAATATACTATTGTTTATTTAAGTTGTTCTTGTTTTGATGACAATCCTTGAACAAACAGTGCATTCCTTCCCTACAGTTTGTCATCAGTGCCTGGTAGTTTGAGGTGTGATGGGTGTGTTACAGCCATATTAATCAGCATGTTGATTTCCAGTTGATAGCGTTGAATTGATTGACTCAGGAAAGGTGATAGCGAGAGTAAGAGTCAATATAGCTTTGTTTACATTTCATCTGTACCTGGACTAGCCTAATTTCATTTCCATGTGCTTTTATTGAGCGCGGTTCTATAGTCAGTTCCTACAATATAGCAGTGAAACGTAATGAAACGTTTTGATGCTTCTCAGATTGCAGTGTGGGACCCATTCGTTTCCATTGTGGTACACAGGATATATTTTACAAATGTTGTCAGTACTACTTGCATAGACTTTGAGCATTGAGCATTCAGCAGTGAAATGTAGACCACAGTTTAGTCCTGATTTAACCTTGGTGTGGATCTTAAAGGTACATTAAATAACTCCTCTGGTGGAGGGTACAACACCTTTTTGTTTCCATGGAGTTGTTTTTAGTTTTGCCCAGAATGTTCCATGGCAAGTCATAGAACGTATCTGTCGACATAGAGACAAATAGGAGATGCCATCAGGCCAAGTTACACGTCATATCTGTTGCAATAAAAAGCTAGATTTTTATGTTAGATTCCTGGCAAAGTGATGTTATCTCCAGGGAAACAAGAAAGAGGTGTAAAAAAAAAAGGTGTAAAAGTGGTAAAGTTACCTTAGTTACCTTTAATTTTCAGTGTTGCCGTGATAGTTCATATCTTACTCATTAGACATTGGTTAATAATAACAACAACATATCTTAGTTAGTCCTACTTGTTGCCCATTGATTTGATTACTGTATTATTGCCAGGTTAAATTGCCCCAAATGTTTGAGGACCACTGTATTAGCCCTTTGCCTTCTAGTTATTGAAACATCTTTTATTATGGAGTCCTGTTCCAGAGCAGGGCTGGACCTCTCTCTCCTGGCTCTGTGTGTGTATTGGGAAAATTCCCCTAGTAAGAGTATTCAGTAGTGTTCTTTGGCAGGACAGAGCGCTTCAACTGATTCTTATCGCTGATGTTACTTGTCTGTTGTTGGACACTGTCTGTTTGGCCGGTGTAGATAAGAAAGAAGATGTATGGCCGCACACTTATTGCACTTGGACTTGTGCATTGGTGTGCGCTTCTGTGCCTTTGTGTGTATCTGAGTGTGTGCGTTGCTCTCCTCTAAGTTCAAAGAGAAGTTGTGAGTCAGCTGGAGCCTGGGAAAAGTGAACCTGGCACTGGCAGGCTGATAACACTGAGAAGTTATGGAGTGTGAGTGAATGGGGAGGCATGCTCGCTCTTTCTCCTCTCTCTCTTCCTTTCCTCTTTCTCTCTGGCTCCCTCATCTCTTACTCTCTCCCTCTCTCCTCCCTTTTTCATTCTTTCTGTTTTTCCCCCTCTCTAACTTCTATATCTCTCTCCCTCTCTTTATCTCTGGAAGCACTTATTTTGTCCAAAACATACCCATAACAGAGGCTTCTTGTTAGATAGAAAAATATTGCAGCCCCTTGAGACTGTCTTTGATAACATAATCTGGAATATAAATTCTTGTTAAGTAGTTGTGACCAGTACATCAATACTCCAATTATTTTGTTATGTTTATATGTTAATAATAAATAGATCTAAGCTTTTTTAATGCATCATTGTTAACACAATGTTTCTAATATCATTGCCCAAATTCAAAATGTTTTGTTTTCTTCCTGTGGCGTAGAAATAGGAATTACAAATCAAATGAGTATGAAAAGAAAGTCATGCTGAATTTATTGATAATTTTAAGTGCAACAGTTAGTTGTCATTGCTAACACATCGCAGAAATGGTTGTACTTTTCCGTTGATATGATTCATAAGAAATAAGTTTGATCTTCTTTCTCTCAAACCATTTGTAGACACTACTCTATCTATCTATCTATATTAGGGCTGGGTATCGATCCTGATTTCCTGGATCGATTCAATTTCGATTCACAAGGCCACGATGCAATTCGATCCATGATCCGATCCAATCCGATTCGATATCGATCTACTTACATACTGTCCTCGTAAAGTTTGAATCCAAAGTAATGCCACACATCAGCCTTCAAGCCAGGAGGTGATTTTAGCTGTGCAGCTCCAGCCATCTCGCAAGACGTGCTAAGTTTCAGTTTCGTTCACCGGCACCCGCCTTTTATAGCTCTCCTTCCGTGGTCGACAAAATAGTGCCTATAACCATTTGGAAAAGATCGATCCGCAAATTTTTGAATCGATATCGTATTTTTTGATAGTGAATCGATATCGTATCATGGATCGATCTTTTGAACCCAGCCCTAATCTATATATATATATATATATATATATATATATATATATAGAGAGAGAGAGAGAGAGAGAGAGAGAGAGAATATTGTCTCAATGATATTGCAGAAATGATAACTTTATTTGTTAGAGGTGGTGATCATAACTGTCTAATCGCTCCCAAGTTGAAGCACGTTTTAAATGGTTGAAGATAAGGGTGTGTTGCGTTATTCTCAGAGCTAGTGATCTATTAAACATTATGTGTTATGACAGCAGTCCATCCAGATACTAACATATGATTAGAAGACTTGATATGCAAAGGCATACCCGGCATTTGCCTAAACACAGTGACGCAATTATAAAAAAAAAAATATTGAATTCGCTTGAAGCTTACTGTTCGATGATGTACTGTATATCACAAGACATTTGGTATTTTTTATGATAAGGTAATGAAACCGTTATTCATAGCTAAATTTCACAATACTTACAATTTTGTGGTTTTCCAGTTGACTTCCTGTTTTGAAACCTTTGTCACATATGTGGGATTTTATAAGATGACCCTCCCAAATAATCTTGTATGGACCCAAGAAGGAACAAATGGTGAAATCCCCCAAATTCTCCAGGCCACATGTATTTGTCTTCACAGCAGAGGCTTTTGCTGGCTAAGCATTAAGCGCTAGGCCTGAACTTGATACTGTTAAGCGCTCGGAGGGGAAGCAGAGGCCTCGTGTTAGTGGTGTTAATATGCTGGCTGTAGGTTGTAGTGTTGTGCATTGATGAGGTATCACGTTGCCACATAACTGTGTTTCTCAAGATCTGCTTCAAGCCATTACAGCCAATTATGAGTCCAAAAACACCAGTTAGAAGTTAGGAGAGTCTTATATTAAATGATAGCTTGTGATTAGAATGGAAAATGGGCAAACTTACAGATACTTGCTTTGTTATCGGTGGAAAGATAAATTTGTGTATTTCATGTGAACAAACAAATATGCACAAATAAACAAATTTGTTTGGGGTTTAATCAGAATAAACCTAACTAGTTTATATGTCTATAAACACATTCTGAAATGTGACTCTTGTATCTACATGCTTAAAATGTGCACTGAATCTTGAGTTTACAAAACATTATATTAATTGCAATACAAAAACATCTCTGCTTAATATTTTCCAGAATTGTTCAGAGTCATATTAGGCTGATTGCAATGGAAAACTGGCAAAGGATAAGATGCTTGCTTTATTTAAAAAGTTGGAAAGTTGAACGCCTGACAAAATAAGGTAAAAAATGTTTTGGAATGCGTCATGCCCTTTTCCTGAGACGAGTTGCACAGGGGTTTTCCTTGAGCAGGTCTGTTTACAGTGAAGTCATTGCCGGTTGCTATGTCAAATTTCTGTCGTGCCTCTGAGCAAGACTAGGGAGCTGGGATATTAAAAGAGTAGTTTTCTTTTGGGTGCAAGTGACATGTCACCAACACATAGGTCTGTCACTGTAACAATAATTTTAATGTCCGATATATTATCTGATAAAACGATGATATGCCAACTACACCATACAAAACATAAACAAAACATAAATAGCACAACACTTTAGTAGTTCATTCTAGTAGTTATAGTGTCATAGATTTTACTTATGTGACCAACTACAGCTCAAAAATTATTATATAGGCTTAATAAAAGACACATTATGGAGTAGGTATTAATCATGAAAATTAGTATTGGTCTGTCAATCATATATTGAACAATAAGTTGATATAGTAATTGTTATGACGGGCCTACCAGCGCATACTTTCTCCCTGATTCCACAGACATATTGTTCACTTCCCCGTGACTGAGGAGTGAATGTGTAAGACGATACTGGTGTGAGCGCTACCGACCCTGAATCAGACAAAGCGTTTTGGGAGTGCTGAAATCAAGACAGGCCCTCCCGAGTGGAGTTCATTCAGCTCAGCTCTCTGCCCCGTCGGCCCTGCCATATCCCCTCATCTTTTGTCTCATTCATTTCATATAAACCTGTTTATTTGTAGTTTTATTTTTCTACCTCAGTGCTGGTTTTCGACTTCCTTTTAGAGGCCTACAAATGAGCATGAAATTAGAAAACCCATACACATTGTAAAACAGCAGTGTTTAAGAAAAATGGCTATCTTCCACTGCCTAGTCTCACCACATTTCATAAACATGTGGAAAAACTGTATTTGGGGGAAAGTGTTACCGTGGTGGAGACGAAGACATGGTTTTGGCACTTGAGGTCCTTTTTTTGTTCACTGTTTTTATTTTGACGGCTCATTACTCCAGGGGTTGTTGAGCAGCTTTACTACAGTGTTTGGGTTCATCTGATTCGTCCAAACCAGATTGTGCTCCTGATGTCATGAGGCCTTAGTCACTTTGTCCATTTTGCATTGTTGTACAACATAGTTAAATGTGACAAGACCTTTGTAGGTACTCATTTGCATGGTTACTAGTCTACTAACAAGGGAAAGAGGTTTTGTCTTGGAGCTAATCCACTTTGTCTCTTCTCTTGCAGAGGTCCTACACTTTGATAGTAGAAGCCTTGGACTTCAGCAATGAGACCAGTGGTGAGTATTGTCCTCATCTGCCTTCTCCATCTTCTCTCCCTGTGCTCTGTCCTTCCTCTTGCTCTCACTGAAGTCTTGGAGGAGTCGTGTATTGAAGGTCAGAGGAGGAAATTTATTGTTCCTGCAGACCCAGGTCCCCTCTCTGGGTCCTCTGGGTGTTAGTGCATCCGTGAGGGGAGGGTGTGCTGACAGGTACTGAAGCAGAGTGCTCTGAGGTGGGACAGGGCTGAAGACAGAGAGGAGGAAGTCTGGATGTGGGGGGTAGGAGGGTGCATCAGGGCCCGCTGTTCACTATGAAAATGTTTTCATTGGGTTGATGACTGATGGCAGGTGCTGCCAGCTGAGGTCAGGGTCACACTGTCTCACTGTCACTGAGGCGTGAAGCAGAGCTCGCCGGGCGCTGCCACAGGCCAATGGGGGGGCATGGGGAGGCACTGTCTTTAGGTTAAAGTTACCTCTGACATAGGTGGACCTCTGCTTCACACGAGTGCTGCACTCTGAGTTTATCTGTGAAAGCTGTGGTTGTACCTCTCATGTATGTGGGAATAGCACTGCAGTCTGAATTTGAATCTAACTTTTATTTTATTTGGTGCGGCAGAGCGGTTGTGAAGCAGTGATCCTAACTCAGGGAGGGCTCTATCCTGCTTGTTTATGCAGGTCTGTTCGAGGTCATCAAGGTTTCGGTCTTTTCTGCTGTATTTGCCGCTCCCCAGAGAGCTATTAGGGCACTGGTGTGAAAAGCCCCTGAATGTACACACTCACTGCTGGTTAAGCCCCCATGAGCAGCACAGGCTAGCTCCCAGCGCTGATAGTCTCATACATATTTTTTTTCTCTTCTGTTGATTAGATAAACATTAAAACATTTCATACATTAATCTGACATCATTTGTGTTCCCCATTTGTAATCCACTGAAGAATCCACTTAAAAGCTTGCATTTGTAGTAAGACATAACTGACATAGAAAGCCTGTGCTCAGTTTATTGATAGTTTTACTGCCAAAATGGGGTCTTAATGACTTTATGAATCTTGTCTGAGTCTGCGTTTATGTTTATCCTGGGCCAGGCAGCAGGTAGTAAGGACGTGCTACTCCCGGCGCTGCGGGCCAGCAGTCGGTAGAGAAATGCCTCACACCCGAGCGTTGACCTCCAGATCAATGTGAAATGTGGCCGGGCACTGTGATTTCTGCTCGCTCTCTCCACTACATTGTATGGGCCTCAGAACAGCAAATATAAGACTAGCCCCCATCTTGCTCTTCATTGCTCACTCTCTCATCACAACTCTTTTCTGTCTCTCCTCTCCTTTACTCCTTACCTCTGTCCCTCTCCTTCATCCATTTCTCCCCCTTTCTGTCTCGCGCTCCCTCTCTTTTTCCACACCTCTCTCTCACAATCACTCCCACTCTTTGACACACTCTTATGCCTACTATGGCTTTCTGTCTCTCTTCCTCCTCCTCATTCTCTCTGTCTTTTACTATCTCCCTTACTTACTTACTCTCTCACTCACTCTTACTTTTCCTCTCTTTTGCTTTGTCCTTCTGTCTCTTTTTCTCTGACTCCCCCAATTACTCAATAGTCTCCCTCTCTCCCTCTCTCTCTCTCTCTCTCTCTGTGTGTGTGTGTGTGGGGGGGGCATTGCATCATGCTCCACTGTGGGGCGATTCACCTAGCGGTCAGTTACCACTGCTTGGCCATGCTTGGTAAATAACTGGTGTGACACATTTTTCATTCGCTCCCAGGTGGAAGATTTAGAAAGCAAGTAGCAAGTGCTGGAGTGTGAGTGAATGAGCTGTGTTAATGTGTGTTAATGTGTGGGGCTTGTATGAGTAGTACCACCAACTAGACTACATATTATATCCAAAAAGTATAGTTAGCAGAATAAATATGAAGACCTTGAACTGTATCTCAAAAGTTCTAAGAATATTGTTTTAATAATAATAATTCAATCATGTTTTAATTTTGGTTTAGTCTTTGTTAAGCTTCAATATTGACCTAGTTTATAACCAGTAGAATCACATCAGTCGATAGTGACACTTGGATTTTTAATTACCCTCTCATTGTTATTGCAGTATTCAATAGTCTGCTTTCCCTGTATTGTGCAGTTGTAGTGAATACAGTGTCTAGGCCTGTGACAGCCATGTTTGCTCAGTTTAAGTGTGTTTGCTGTTAGTTGAGCTCATTACAGCTTTCTGCCCCTGCTCAGCCTTTGCCCATTCACCAGAGCCATGACCTCGTCCATGTTTGCCCAACTAAAGAAACCTTTCCCCAGCCCCATCTGTGCTAAATCATGCATTATGGAGCTGCACTGTCCCTGTAAAGTGTAACTGGTGTGAAAAGGCCCAGGGTATTTTGACTGGGGACAAGAATGCATGTGAGAACTGAGGCGCTGGGGTGAAAGTGCTGATGGTCCTGTGGCGGACGTCCCAGCACTGGTGTCCACAGACTGTAATTTATGGCTGCTGTGGTTGTGTCTGTGCAAATGCACAGGGCAGTGTCAATGCAAAAGCTGCAATATCCCGAGTGGTAAACCTGAGAATGAGAAAATAGAATTGACTTGGATGAAGGAGGTCTGATTTTTATATTGTGTGAATTCCTTGGCTGATCTAAGGTAAACATAAATAAATAGTGAGTTTACAAGAGGACATGAGGCAAAACAGTACAAGTTGGTTTTGTGTTTGATTCTCTTTCATTGAAAGTGAATCTGTAACCTTTAATTGCTTGTTCATGGTTTGTGTACATTTAACTTATTGTATGATGACATGATGATTATTAGTGTTTTGGGAGGTTGTTTGACTGTTTCTATAATAATTGAACTAAGACTAAGACTAAATGAATTAATTGTGAACAGCAATGTCACTAAAACTGGTCTGTCCATTGTCTGTTGGTAAAATATCCATCCAATTACTTGTGGTCATTGTGTCTTAAATATTGTATAGAAACAAGGTTCACAACAACAAATGATTCAGAAGTTCAACAAAGTTAAATTGCAAGTTAAAAAGCATGGCTTCTTTCTTGTAACCTTTACAAAGAAACATATGGTAGTATGAGTATAAAAAGTAGCATTAACCCTAAGCCAAGAACCTGAGAATCAGAAATGAAAAATATTTGAAAAAGAGAGCGTGAGAAAAATCCAGTTAAAGTACTCATTATAGCCTGCCTATCTCTTTTTCTCCATTTCTTCCTTGTACGTCTCATCCAACACACATACTGGCCTTAATTACATATAATCTTGTATCATAGTGATCTTCTGCAATTTGTGTAAGCATATTTTGGTTTCCCTCCTTTAAAACTCTTCGTATTCACCAGATTCATTCCTCTGTCTTCCCAAACATGTAATGATGATGTTAAATTGTGTGTTTTAGGTACTGACGGGAGGTTGATAGCAAAGGCGTCTCTCTCTGGAATGATAAACCCAAGCCCTCAGTGGCAGAAGCTCACTCACCCTGGACCCCCAGCTCAGTTCGAGTACCAGATCCGCGTCAGCTGCGATGAACACTATTATGGATTTGGTTGTAATAAATTTTGTCGTCCAAGGGATGAGTTTTTTGGACATTACACATGTGACATCAACGGGAACAAGACGTGTCTCGAAGGCTGGTCTGGACCTGACTGCACCACAGGTGAGCTCTCGTCTTACTGGTCAAATAAGCTGCGTATTAGGTATGGGAAAATATTGATTTGTTTTGTCACAATTATCATGGGATATCAAGGTGACATTTACAATTTAATTAAAAAAAATATTAATTTATTAACCTATTTAACCAGGTGAAAAACACCACTGAGATCGTAATCTCTTTTTCAAGGGTGACATTGGTATGAATAAGTTCTGTATTTAAACAACTAGTGGTATTTTACTGATTATCTTTGTTCTGCCAACAATAATTTTCTTCCTTTTTGTTGTGGATGTTACGGTTTATTGTCTCATCCCTATGGTGTATAAAAGTCAAAGTTATTTTTTACCTTAGAATTAGACATGTATTCAAAATAAATAATATAAAAAAATACAATTTTTAATCACTGGAGCAAAAATGGGAATTTCAATACATAAAAGGCACAATGGCTCAAAGAATCATATCCTTATTGTTTAAAAATACTGAAACCAATACAGGTAACAAATACTGTAGGTGGAGATGCACTTATGTAGTATAATTATGAAAGAACTATTTTCTCAAGGCTTAGACTAAAATAACTCATGAAATTCAATCATTGAACTTATTAAGTATTACTTTCAACCCAGATATATTTTTTGATGGTGTGCCACATAAACAACAAACAAAAACTCTTGGCAAGTACTAAAACATGTGCCAAGAGTTTTGCATAACTCCTAGAAGTGCAATTTTCTCAAAAACATTTCTCAAGTATATGTTAGACAGAGCCAGATTTTCAGACTGATACACTGTCCGCTGCTTCCTGCTTCTCAATAGCCACTTTGTTCATAAATTTTCCTTTTTTTCCATGCCACAGGAATTAGACTTTTATTAGACATTGAGCTATGAATCATGGCATATAGTGAGGACTTGTTGACAACAGTGTTTATTTCCTATGGTTGAAAAAAAGTTTGGAGTTATTTTCATTTACTGCTGCAATCAAGAAATGCTTAAAACGGAGTCTGTCTGAGCTGTGAAATAAATTGTATTTCTTTTCATTTGTAGCTATCTGTCGACAAGGCTGCAGCACTGAGCATGGGTCCTGTAAAGAGCCAGGCGGCTGCAGGTAAGCGATACCTTGAATACCTTCTTCATGTGCTGATCTGGAAGTTGTAGCTGTCATATGTATTTACTTTGTAAAAGTTGTGTCCAAATAGCTCTGTAATTGTATGGCGCTGATTTGAAAAAATTGCAAAACATGTCCAGCCACAATTAGAAGCTCATCCTTTTTTGTTTGTTAATCCTTTATCATAGATGCAAGAACTGACTTTGTTGCTTGCTCCCAATGTTAAACACATACGTTCAAATGTTATCAATTCAATCATGCACAACATTCGGATGAGCCTCTGAGTGTATTGTTTGTGTAGCTAATGGCTTCCTAATGCTATTTTCACACACAGCCGGAGGAAAGGTTGGAACAGATGGGGATCCAGGATCATGTATTGTTAGCTGGTCCAGTTGTGGGCCTTGAAATGAGAGTTGTCACTTTGCTAATTGCCTGATCTGGTTGTGAATAAAATGCAGGGTTGGCTGGGTTTATTTATTTCTGCTGCGACTGTGGTGTTTTTCCCAAGCCTTTGACATCATCAGGTTTCTTGTAAGTGCTTGTGTGGCCACTGGCAGAACATAGAGTTTGAATTTCTGTAGTCTGTGCACAGGTGTGGTTACATTTGGATCTTTTTGGTTTAGCTTTGTTTATATGCACTGTGCCAGAAAACTCCTCAAGCAAGCTCTCCTACTGTTGCTGCAGTGTGCACTTTCCCATGATAGAGATAACAACCTGTTATTCTAAACATAAACTTCTGCTAATGAAGTTTATTGTTGAGTGCCCTAAAGACTCACATTGGAGTGATCCACGTCTCACTGTAAGGCAGAATATCTCTCATACTTGAGCTGAGACATTTGTGTGCTGCATAATCTAATGTGTTGCTCAGTAATGCTTTGTAATGACTGTAGATGATTTAGGATGCTGTCGCTGAGAGATGTGCTTCTCATGAGGATTAGCGCACTTTTCAGAATAGCTGCTTTAATCACAGACTGAGGTTTACTTAACCATGCGTTTATTTTTACAGTGCGTCCGTTTCTTGGGGCTAATCAGTGCACCGCTTCCCCAGAGGGACACAGGGTTTCCTGCACTCAGCTCTGCTCTACTGTAGCGCCACTTCACCACCTTTTAACAGCAGACTTATCAGCAGACTGCATTGCTGTCTTAATTATGGAGGTCTGGAAGAGAAGGGCAGCACTATCAGTGTAATTATGGCCTTGGACGTTTTAGAGCCAGAGAGCTCCCTCCTCGGCCTCCAGGCACAGCCTGACTCCTGACTCATGGGAACCAGGATGAGCTGCAGAGACTCCAGCTCAACCACTCTGATGGTGCGACTGCCAAGCCACAGGCATGGCCTTGTTAAAGAGAGTGTCTTGCCGCATGCTAATGCTGTGCTATAGATCCCCTTAGAGCAGTAATATTTTATTTTTAATGCTGTGTTTAAAATGGTAAATAATATTCCTATTCTCTGTTCCAAACCATTGTTTGCAAGCACTGCTGTTGCATAAAAGCACTGCTACTTAAGTTTCATTTGTGGTCCCTTTAGTCTCAGCCCTGTTGCGAACAGCCTGTTCTTTCATCAGCACAGCTCAGTGCTACATACTGTATGCTAATGTTGGTTCATAAGGTACAGATTATTGCTGCATTATTTAGAAGGATTTTGGAGTAAACAACAGATTAGAGTGTTTCAGCTGCCCTTGGGAATGTGGCTTGATAATTTTATGTTTGCTCTAACGTTCCCCATAGCAGTTGTAGCAGACGGTCATGCCTCCTCCGCTGTGAGCTGAATGGTGCTTGTGTTGCAGGTGTCTGTACGGATGGCAAGGCCAGTACTGTGACAAGTGCATCCCTCACCCCGGCTGTGTCCATGGCACCTGTGTGGAGCCCTGGCAGTGCCTCTGCGACACCAACTGGGGCGGCCATCTTTGTGATAAAGGTTAAACTTCTCTTATTTCAGTTGCACTTTTAAAATGAGTGGCCTGTGTCAAAACAAACTAAATGTGTGTGAAACCTACCCAGATCTGAACTACTGCGGCACTCACCAGCCCTGTCTGAATGGAGGCACGTGTATCAACACAGGACCAGACAAGTACCAGTGTACCTGTGCTGAGGGCTACTCTGGAGCCAACTGCGAGAGGGGTAAGAGGCATGACACCAGATAACATCAGCTATAATACTATAATTATATATATATATATATATATATATATATATATATATATATATATATATATATATATATATATATATATATATATATATATATAGATAGATAGATAGATAGATAGATAGATAGATAGATAGATAGATAGATAGATATAGAGATATAGATATAGATATGGGTTCTCTTGTCAGCCATACACTCCAATCCTAATCATTGATACCTTAAGAGACCAGTTTGGGACAATGTGTGTCAGACATCTTGAGGTCATATTATATTATCCATTTGTGTTCTGTTGTGCTCGCAGTCTTAAGGTCAGAGGTGAGCGAGTGTGTAATGAGAGAGGCGATAACTCGTCCATAATCTATTTTCACTGTGGCCTGAGTGCCTTTAAATAAGTTAATCCTCCGTTTTGATCTTGGGGCACCGGTCATCTGTTCATGTTTTAGGTATTTCACAGACAGATGGGTGCGGTGCTGAGGAGATGATGGACTTTTCCTCATTAAATCTCAGACTGGCTAGGTGCTGACAGCTTAACTGCGGAGATGTCAGGAAACGGTGAACTTAGTAACAGGAGGTCTGAGACGAGGAGTGCGTCAGGCTATTGTGGAGTAAGGGGCCCTAGCTCTGCATCCTCTGCCTCCTCTGTGTAGACCCCTTTAGGAATTGCAGGTTAAAGAGTTGCACAAGATGTTTTTAGTGAGGTTTTCAATGCCAGAAACTAATGGGTATTCATATTGTAAATGTATAGCACCTATCTCTATAAACAGCTTCCTGTTTATAG
Organism: Paratrypauchen microcephalus; assembly: GCA_036785185.1. Classification (NCBI taxonomy): domain Eukaryota; kingdom Metazoa; phylum Chordata; class Actinopteri; order Gobiiformes; family Gobiidae; genus Paratrypauchen; species Paratrypauchen microcephalus. The sequence goes on along the minus strand of JAVJIX010000001.1, from coordinate 9,009,373 downwards.
TTAACATTTTGAGGACTTTTTATATTTTGATTATATCAAAAGATATCATCTTGCACCAGTGCTAATTTTTCCTCATCTGAAACTCAGGGATTAAGCTTATCCATCTTTTTCTTATGCTACTTGATCAGCAATTGAGTGGAGCTTATATAGTGTTTGCTTGGTTATGATTTGCCATTTTTGGCCGATGTTAAATTCAGAAAAAGCATTAATCTCTGCATGGGTGTTTTCTGGTACCATGCTTTGGAGCATTTGTAATTGTTTACAATTACTTATGAGTCTGTATTTTAGTAACTACTTTTTCTGCTGCACACCTCAGAGTTTTAGGCATTCCTTTAGTAGATCATTCATTTTTGATTCATGTAGGACCCACTCATCCTTAAGGCCTCCCGTCACACTCTCAACTTGGGCTCAAGAACGGCGGCAAGTGAAAAGGGAAGTCACGGTGCGTTGGTCGGGTCAACTTAGCATGAAAGATGATTTCCTGGTGGTGTGGTCATCGGAGTGAGATAGGAGGAATTTGAGCGTGTTTTGGGGCTGAGGGAGGAGGGCTGTGAGGAGATGCTAGTTGACCTCTGAGTTGGATTCACTTGGGAAGGAGGATGGGGTTTAAGAGATGGAACCTGGAGAGAAGAAGTATTTTTAAGCGTTTAGAAGGCCAACAAGATTGATTATTTTCAAATGAAGTGAAAAACCTGTGGAGGAACAATTAATGGTATCATTTATACCAAGTTTTTTGTGATCCAGCTGCTGTAGATTAGACAGATATGTTTGCTCCATGTTTTATGGACAGTATTACCATAGAGAAATTATGCCATCCTAAAGTTGATCTGGGTTATTATTAGGGATGTCAACAATTAATCGATTAACGATTAATTGTCGATTAAGATGTTAGTCGAACAAAATGCATTAATTGTAATTAACCGTGTGGTCACGAAACAAGGCAACCGCGCACCGCGCTGCGCTCGACTCACAGCCGGCCGCAGTCGCCAACGGCACTGCTCAGCAGCCCCGGGTGTACGCGCGAGGCGAGATCGAACCGCGGCGCCCAGGAATGCGCCGCAACGTGCCGCTGCTGGTCCCGCGCGGCCGGCCCGCGGCCCGGGCCCCGAGCCACAAACCAGCCGCACGAAACCAGCAGCGGGACGCAGCGGCCCAATCCTGGTTCAGTCCAGGTCCAGACCCGGTCGAGTCCCGGTCCAGTCCCGGTCCAGTCCAGGTCCAGACCTGGTCCAGACCTGGTTTAGTTCTGGTCTAGACCTGGTCCAGTCCACATTTAGCCCTGGTCTAGTCTCTTAGCCAATCAGGACAGAGCACAATGTTACACTATAAAAAAAATGTTACACTATTAAAAAAAAATAAAAAAAATCTGCGAACCGTGATAGAGCGAGGGATTACTGTATTTTGTTATTCAGCATCAATACATTTGTCTGCTTTTTACTAAGGAATAATTAATTGAGGAATATACAATATAATAATACTATGATATATTTATGACTCAGTGTTATGTTACTATAGCTTATATTCTTAAAGATCCTATTGAAACACAAAAATTCAGGTGAAAAACGCCGCTTATTAGTTAATCGTTAATCGATCGAGAAGGTCAATCAACTATCAATTAATGAATTAATCGATAATTTGCATCCCTAGTTATTATCCGTGTTGCCATAGCAAGTCATCAATCATTATTCTGCAGTCATTTCAGATGTGCTTGATGTGCTGTCTCTGTGATGAGTGTATATAACACTAAGGACTTGTCTGAAGAATTTTATGAGCACACTTGCTTTTAGAGCAGGGTTAGTCATTACTCAGCCTGTTTCATGTCTCAACATCAGAATGCATTGGGGTGCATTATGTTAATGATTTTACAGCTTTAAATACAGACTGCACAGCGCCATTTTCAATCCAACATAATTCATTCTTATTATGTCAAAATTGAGCATTAATCATAAATAGACTAAATGGGAGTATTTTTCCCACTGTTGGATGAGTCAGATGGGTGTGTTATTTTGACCTGCTGTTTAAACTGTCTTTCTGGTTGTAGCTGAACATGCCTGTCTGTCCAACCCGTGTTCAAACGGAGGGAGTTGCTCTGAGACCAATCAGGGCTATGAGTGCCAGTGTGCCGCGGGCTGGAGCGGGGCCTCCTGCACTATCAGTAAGACTTCAACCATTAACTCAACACAAACCACACAATAATTACTCTGTTAGACTCACCTCAGTTACTTTTACAATATATTACAGACTAGTTTTAGTTTTATCAGTGTTGGTGTTATCTTGAGGTATACTCCCAGTTTATTTTTTTTTTATATTTTCAAAATTCTGATCTTGTGAAAAAGTGAGTGTTTTGTGCCTTATTTATTTATTTATTGTTTAATTATAATTATATCCATTTTACACAGTTAATTATGAACTTTGAAATGTGTGCAGATGTGGACGAGTGCTCTCCCAACCCCTGCGGCCACGGAGGGACCTGCCAGGATCTAGTGAATGGTTTTAAGTGCCACTGTCCTCCCCAGTGGTCTGGGAAGACATGTCTGATTGGTGAGCCTATCTTTCCTATTGTCTATCTCAATTATATGAATACATCTCTTTATTTATTTATTCACATTATTATTTTTTTTTTAGATGCAAACGAATGTGAAAGCAAACCGTGTGTCAACGCAAACTTGTGCCGTAACCTGATTGGTGGATACTTTTGTGACTGTATGCCTGGTTGGACAGGACAAAACTGCGATATCAGTGAGTGCAGAGTTGTCATTTTGACCTTAAGATGTTAAGATGCTATTCATAGGTATCAGCGTCATGTTTACTGGTGCCGTTTTGAGTACAGATGTGCTCTGCAAATACTTCTAGATTTATAGTTTGTGTTTTAGTACGTTCATTGGCTAAACATTGTGTAAAACTTACTCCAAATGCATAGTCCAAACATTTAAACAAGTGCTGCCTTTCTTACAGTGTAAACAGTGTATCATTATAAAGTAGTGCAGGGGCCAAGGCTGCGGAGATTAGAGGTGGTTCAAAACAATCCCACGACTAGTTTCACTTGGCAGCAGACGGGATTGTGCAATACTGTGTTGCACTCACTTTTATCCTACGTTATTCAACTGTTACTTAGTACACCATAGCCTCCGTGGTAGAATTAAAAAGCATGGGACACATAAAAGCGTGTTTGTTAAAAGGCTGTGTATTCAATCCATTCACAGTTAATCCTCCTATTTGCGTGTGTTTTTCTAGATATAAATGACTGCAAAGACCAATGCCAGAATGGGGGAACGTGCAAGGTAGGTCCTTGTTATAAACGCCCATATCTTTCATATTTCATTGCATGTTTACCAGTTGTCTTGTTTGTCTAAATGTTCTTTTTGCCGAAGCATGGGAAATTTACATCAGTTGTATAAATAGACATTGTAAATTGTAGTCTCTGAAACTGACAGAGGAATTGTTGTGGAATTCCTCTCTGAAATCAAATCTGGGGGGAGTGGTTTCAGACAGCTTTTGAAGGGAGGGACACACAAGTTCCTTGACCACACAAGATTGAATTACCATAAACATTATTGTCTTGAGTCTGTGCCAGGAAAATGTGTTGAAATAATTGTACAACTCTGGTAATATTGCTCAAAACTAACTCACTTACAGCATACATGTAAGTTTTGCTTCACGGGTTGTACATGTATTGTTTGGATCGATTGCCTATACAGTTTTAGACAAGTTTAGCAGTCTTATTACGTGAATCAGGCTATATCAGGCTTCTTGAGCTTGTCATAATGTTTTTATCTCATCAAATACCTGGAGCTAGATTTTGTTTAATTCACAGATGTCATATTTAGAATGACAGTTTTATGTTGTTGGAACAAGCCTTCATTAATTTTGTGGGTTGCATCCAGTGTAAATCGATTGGAATGTGAAAACTAAATGTGCAAATGACTAGTCAGATAAAGTTGTGGTGATCAGTCAATCATTTGAATCAGAATGAACTGTTTCAATTTCTAGTATTTTCTGTTTACCCCTCAGGACTTGGTTAATGGCTATCGCTGTGTGTGCCCGTCTGGTTTTGCTGGTGAACATTGCGAGAGGGACATCGATGAGTGTTCGAGTTCTCCGTGTTTGAACGGTGGACGATGTCAAGATGAAGTCAACGGATTCCAGTGCCTTTGTTTGGCTGGCTTCTCAGGGAATCTCTGCCAGGTAAATGAAACCAATATAACGCTTTAGCACACAATCATGTAGGCAATTTGCTAGGGTTTTTCAGTGTCCAAGTATTGGATAATATTTCTTTCTCCTTGGCCGTCTGTAATATATAAATAATATATAAATAATGTTCATTTTCAGTTAACTTGTTGGACTTTAAATACGCACTATGTAACTTTTCTGGTGAAGGACCTGCCACATGAAAGACTCCACAGTATGGCATTGAACATATCTCCATGTAGAAACGAATTTTACACCAAGTTACAAGTCAGCTCCATGGTTAGACAGCCTCGCTCATAGTAAGAATATGTGCTTTTCAATTAATTTTTTAGCACTAAAAACACCTGCAATAGAAAGAATACCTGAGATATGTTTAATGCAATACTGTGCAATATTTCTTTTGTTTCATGTCTTTAGAGCAAAATTGAATGAATATAACATGTATTATACTGGGGCACCCTGACCCTGAGCAGGCTGTTTTCATCCATCCATTAGACCTCTTTGTCCTGTATCTTTGGATCCCTTGTAAAGTTTTCCTGCCCCACCCTGTAAATGTCTGTTGTTCCCAGTCCTGGTTTTAAAAAGGGAGTGCTTTGTTGAATCTGCTCCTGGCTCTACAGCAGGATACATTCTTCCACACTGAAGCCTCGAGGTTGAAGACGGCTCTTGTGTCTTTGCCTTATTTTTCCTTCTTCCTCCGAGTGTTGTGCGTGTGCTCTTTCCTGGCACAGCCTGTAGGGAGGATGCTGTGGGTTCTGCTCTGTTTAGTGTAGCAGAAACTATGTCAGCTATCAGGTTCACCGCTTTATCTCAATGAAAGATTCCCAGACTTTTGATATGGAGGAATATCTAATACCTTAAACAGGTTTAATGCTATACAAGACCTGTGTATATCAAGGCAAAGGCAGGTCTAAAACAGGATTAAAATATGATGTAATTAGGAAAGACAGTATTAACCCAGACTAAACAAAGAAAAAAAAAATACACAATTAGACTGATTTAAAGTTGCTTTATTTAACTTTTCTGGTGGAACATTTGCCACCTGCCTGTCTCCTGACAAGCAAGAATGTTATTACTTATGATTTATGCAAAGAAGCGTTTTTATGCCCCCCAAAACTTAGTTTGGTGTAGTCACCTGCTTGTCTCCATCAAGATTATTTTGTAAACTAAACTGGGTCTAAACAAAAATGAACAGAACCAAACACTCCAAAAGTTAATATACCACATCTGTTACCTGTAGGTTAGTTTTAGAGCTATTGCTAAAATTTCCAACCATTTCTCTCCCCTTTATAGCTGGATATTGATTACTGCTCACCCAACCCCTGTCAGAATGGAGCTCGCTGCTTCAACCGGGCCACAGACTACTACTGCTCCTGTCCTGAAGACTACGAGGGCAAGAACTGCTCTCATCTCAAAGACCACTGTAGGACCACCACTTGTAAAGGTATGTCTATTATCTAATGTTTTCTTAAATTGCTCTCTATACATGAACTTTTGGTTCACACTGAAGCTTTGTCCAATTATATAGGTGCCAGAATAAGAGATATTTCTATTGGTAGTTTATCTAACTCTTTTTGTTAATACATCTTGAAGAGGCTTGGAATGGTTGCGAGTAAAAGTGGCTATTTTTGTGCAAGCTATACTCATGGGGAAATAAACAAGCTTTTGCGTTTAGGGGAGATTGGCAGTCAATAGAAGAAAATGTGGGATGTGTTTGACTCCTAAAGGGATAATAGTGCTCAAATTATATTAGGTTTGTTCTAAAGTTTCTTGGCCTAGGTGTGCAGTGTATCCCTGTTGAATTCCTGTGTAAAGCTGTTTGAATGATGCTTTCCTAAAGATCTGGCATAGGTTGATACTCTGTGTGTGTTCTGTGTAATGACTTGGTGGGCTCCGTCTTCTTTTCCCCCTCACTGAATGTGCACATTTAGCTGCGCCAATGTGTGTGTATGTGTAATTGAGTGAGTGGACCAACCCCTGAGCGAGATACCAGACGTTGAGATTCGCGCTGCTTTTGGCAAGATTCAGGCGATTATTGCGAAGCGTCGTTGTGGGGCCATCCTAACCCGATCAGACAGGGGGAAAGGAAAGGATTTGTGCATAAAGTGAAGGAGATCTCTCAGACTCGAGTAGGAAAGCATAAAGGCTTATCGCTGTTACATCTATCAATCACTAGTCATGTTTCCATCCCATGTCATATAATACTTGTTGGTGGTTGTAGTAAAATTACATAATTTTCTTAAACCTCCTCAGCTGAATGTGTATGATTGCATCGCTAAGTAGAATAAATGGTTTCCTGCTTTTCAAAAATACAGTTAAGCTCAACTTATCTTCAATATACATATATATACATTTACCACAGTCTATTTGACTATTTTGTGCCGTTTCATATCGGGAGATTTATTGTAATAGTGAAATGCATTTCCAGCAGTTCCCAAAGTGGGAGTGTAAAGGGGCACTGAACCGGGGTACAATGTAATTAATATACTCTTTAATTAAAACTATATACTCTTGTGAATTTTAGTCCAGTAACACTACATTGAGTCTAGAGATGGAAATGCTGTAAACAATGATTTGGAGCTATATAAATCATGTATATATTTGTATTCTTTTGTGTATCTAACTCCTAATCTAGACAAGAATGTAGTTGTCAATATATGTTGGCCCTTAAGCCTGCAGTGTGAATTCATTGATGAAACACCTTTTGATGTGAAGTGTTTGTGTCAGAAAAATAATTGAAGCCATTACTGTTTTTCCCCTCACATTTCCTATGCACATCAGCCCGTGAAAGGTGTAAATTGTCATGTGAAATGAAGTGATAAACTCTTTTATGTTATGCAAACTCCCTGTATTCAGTTGTGTAACTCTATTAACTGTCATCGCAGTGATTGACAGCTGCACTGTTGCCGTGGCATCCAACAGCACTCCTGGTGGGGAACGGTACATTTCGTCAAACGTTTGTGGACCTCACGGACGGTGCCGGAGCCAAGGGGGAGGACAGTTCAGCTGTGAATGCCAAGAAGGATTCAGAGGGACTTACTGTCATGAAAGTATGTCTCTCACAATACAATGACAAAATATAATACAAAATGTTTCTCAGTGTTGCAAAAACAAAAAACAAAAAACAGATAACTGATAATTCTGATGAAAATGTGTGCTTTTTCCAATTAAAAAGTATAATCTTCAACTTCTCTTCAATCAGATATGAAATAGATATATAGCCATTCTTTTGATCCACATGAACAATAATAATAATAATAATGAGGAGAATATTTAGGATTTTTAATTTTATCCAATTTTATTTCTTATTTTATTTGGCAGAAAACTGGTTCCAGTGGCCCTAAAAATAGTTGTGTTTGTATAGGTTAAAAAAAACCTCTCCTGGACTCTATGTTGCCATATATTGTCAAGGTTGCCAATAATAGTGGAAAACATTATAGATAAATTACGTTAATTTTCCAAAAACACTATTAATCAAGTTTTTTATCTTTCTTACTTAGATATCAACGACTGTGAGAGTAACCCCTGTCACAACGGCGGCACGTGCATAGACAAAGTCAGCGTGTACCAGTGCATCTGTGGAGACGGATGGGAGGGCACCAACTGTGAGATCAGTAAGTAGGGTTTCATGTTTTCTTTTGCTTATTAAAACGTGATAAATTGCCCTTGTCACGTGAACAGCACTTATTCCATGATGGCAGTGAACCCTTTTGATGTTGTTTTTTTTTTTTTTGTGCTGACGTCATAAATCTCATTGCTTATTTGACATCTCCTCCATTAGATATTGACGACTGCAGCACCAATCCCTGTCATAATGGAGGGACATGCCGGGACCTGGTGACTGATTTCTTCTGCGAGTGTAAAAATGGCTGGAAGGGAAAGACTTGCCACTCCCGTAAGACTTTTTCTCTACTTTTTAAAATCATCTGTGTTGTCTGCCTGTACACGCTCTTGGTATGTGCTCATGGCTGTTTAGAATTATTCAATATACTGTATGTTTATCCACCCTTCGCTTTTCGTTGTTCTCAAAACTAACCCAGCATTTTTAATGGTGCCCTCAGGTGAGAGTCAGTGCGATGAAGCCACATGTAATAACGGCGGCACCTGCCATGATGAAGGTGATACGTTTCAGTGCAAGTGTGCGCCAGGATGGGAGGGGACCACCTGTAACATTGGTAAGTATTGACGTTTGACTTGATGTTTAATGTTGACAACCTGCAATAACAACTTGGATGGGGATTTCCTAAGAGCCCTTAACACAACTGTGGTTTCTCACTTTTGGAAAGACAAGCACAGAGTGATGAATGATTATTTAATAAAGGGAATATTACTAAATACCTTTAAAAGCAGGGTAGCTACAGATTTGACCTGTATGTTGCTCGTCTCCATAGATATAGATAGGTTAAGTGCTATACTTTGGAACATTCTAGGCAAAGTAATAACATTTCTAACACTCAACCAGAATAGTTATAGTGCACCTTTAATAAGGTTTGGGTATTTTGATCCTGGTTGGTTGGCTGCAGCCCTCCTGTCAATTACCTAACTCCGTCCATTTATCCAGGCTCATCACTCTTTGTGGTTTTATTGGCTGCTGTCAAATAAAATTCCTTTGTAGTTAAAGGTAAACAGCCCACACAATGTAAGTTATTTCATATCTGTTGTGTATTAATGTTAAGTTATTTAAGGTTCTCAGATGTTTTTGATCCCTCTATCGGTGCTCTCTCTCCATCTCTGCTCCGAGTGCTGACAGATATCCACTTTAAATCTCTGATTGCCTTGACAATGCACTTCAAAGACAGGCATTTAGATTCCCTCAGAGAAAACCAAACCTAAAGCAGCAGTCTTTTCCTGACCGATCATATGCCCTACACATTATTATGTAAAAGTTATGTAAAGTAACAATGTCAAGATTATTTGGTAATAACAATATTATATTATTTTAGAAGCAAAAATAAATTACTAAATTCAGTCTATGCTATGAAAAAAATGTGCCTCCAAAATGTTTTTTCATTTGGCTGTTTTATGTCACAGTAATGTTAATTTATCATTCAAACACTTTGATTTCCTAGAGCTGGTCACACACTAGTGCAATGCTAGCATATTAGTCAATGTTGATGTAAGTAGGATTAAAGGCTTTCACAGTTGTTTGGACCTGGTGTCAGTAATCGTGAATAAACATAAAATGGTGATGTTTTTTCTCACAATCAATCAACACTAAAATGTGATATTGTGACATCCCTAGTAAAAAAAACAACTTTATTTATCTTTGTGTTGCAGCCAAGAACTCAAGTTGTCTCCCAAACCCTTGTGAAAATGGAGGTACTTGTGTAGTGACGGGCGAGTCCTTTACCTGTGTCTGCAAAGAAGGCTGGGAGGGTCCCACATGCACTCAAAGTAAGAGCTGCTTCAGTGGGAAAGATAAAGCTGAACAGTTATTACAAGTAAATCATGATAAACCTCCTGCCTGCTACCTTATACCGAGCCTACTCCTGTATCTGATTATATCTTACTTTCTCTCATCTTGATCTAAAACATTAAAAATCCTTTGCTTTCCCTCACTGCTGCCGGCTATCAGCAAAAGAGGAGGAGGAGGTAGACACAAAAGCGTCCGGGAAAGTGGAGACAGATGTTGCTCTCCACTCCTCCTCTTAAAGACTTGTACAACACAACACTAGCTCTCTCTCTCCCCCCTCTGCAATCCTGTCCAAACACTGACATGTCGAATTGTACTACAGCACTCCTTCATTTCCCTGGCTTCTCTGGGATCCCTCAACTAACTATGCACAAATTTCTTCAAATCAGAAATTCCCCAACTTTTTCCATGCATTTGAGAAGTTAGAAAGGGAGTGTGTGGGTGGGGAGTTGGGCCATACAACTGTGAAGAAATTACTTTTGCATTGTCTGGTTTTGCTAGATTCCAATATTTATATCCATTTTATAATATCTGGATCACAATAATCATATGATATCTGTGCAATCCCGGAAAAATGTCTTGAATTGAAGTATTGAACAAATGTGAAAGGACAGTACATTTTTTTATTGAAATATGCTACAAATGTGCTTTTTAAAACATATTTTTTGCAACTTTTTGTTACCATCTTAATAAGACAGAGTTGCTGTGCAACCCAGCCTTGGTTAGTGCAATACGCCTTTGCAGACTCAAGCTCAGACGTGCTCCTTGTTGTCATGTACACTTAACAGCCATACACAAGACAAGCGTTCAAAAAAAAAAAAAAAGAAAAACACTAAATTGTATCTCTCTCCTCCCTCTCTCTTTCAGATACCAACGACTGCAGTCCCCACCCTTGGTAAGTAGAAGCCAAACATTTCCTGTAGCTTTAGACAGATGTAAACAGGCTGCTCCTCCCGCACAGTGGAGCCTCACCTGCTGAGAGCCAAGCATACACCCATCCCTGTCATTCCTAAGGTGCAATCAGTCTCTCAACCCTTTGTGAACTCTTAGGCACGGCTTCGTTTAACCACAAACTGCCCTAGAACTGCCTAATTGGTTATAGAGATCAAGATAATACACCAGATCTGGAAAAAATGCCATGCTGGTTATCAACTGGCAAACATCCATAGATAATTAAAATAAATAACGGTGGAACTTCTGTGACAACTAGACCATTCATTCCGTCTGTAGAGTTATAAAATACCCTTATGTGAATGCTAAATTGAAGGTTGAAATCGCCATGGGGTTAATATTATGCTAACTGGGAAATTTATTGCAGTGGGACAACACAAAGCTCTAATTCTAGATCCTACAATAATTATGATGGGATGTTGAGATCCAATATCCCTGTAATGGTTATAACGTATGATATTTTCATAAGAATTATCCAAAATGCAAATTGAAGCTGGTCATCTTAGTCTATAATCTGCTATTTGCCCAACCACAACACAAAGACAGACATTTTGCCTGCTCCCCATTTCAACTACACAGGTCTATCTCTGCAATAAAGAGAAACAAGTCTGATTGCCGTAATAGTCTTGAGAGCTTGTAATTACATTGTATGCTGACTGCTGAGAAAGTCCCAGCATGAAGGCAGATCTGATAAAGCACTTTGTCAAACATGCCTGGGGGTATTTAAGACTAATCAAAATTCCCCCATTCCCTCTCTCTCTTAACAGCTACAACAGCGGGACCTGTGTGGATGGGGATAACTGGTACCGCTGCGAGTGTGCGCCTGGGTTTGCCGGTCCAGACTGTCGAATCAGTGAGTATCACAGTCCCTAATGTCCCACTTCCTGGTTTGAGATGGTTAGGTTTGTCACGATGAAAATTTGAAGTGTGATATATTGCAGAAGAAAATATAGATGATAAATGCTGGACACAATAACCTTAAATCATGATAATCCCCAAAAAGTATTCTAAATGTAGAATATTGTTAAAAACAATTGAGCTGCAATAGATAAAGTTTATATAATGAGTCATAGAACTTACGTATAGAACCCGCTACAGCTCAGATCGTATCATAGTACAGAAAAATATCAAAAAATTCCCCACAAGTACAAAGAAGTACCCATGATAAATATTTACCCTCCAAAATGATTGTTCTGTCTATCTATACGGAACAATATGTCTACGTAGTAGTTTTTTGACAGGCCTAGTCATAGTCCCACACCAAATGTCTAGTCGGCCAATTATCTGTAGCAGGCTCTTGGCCAGGTTCAACCATTTTGGTGTCACTCCGCCGGGCCCTGGTGCTGTCCTTAGGGGAAACAGGCTTAGCAGGCCAACAGCTAATCAGCCATGCTCCCTGACACTGATTACACAGATTGTTTTCCCTCTTAAAGGCTTTCAGATGGCCACATTCTTTCCCATTGCAAACCCTTTGTTCTGCTAAGTCCAGCCTTCAGCTCCTGCATACCTGCTAATGATGCTGCCTTTAATAAAGCCGCATGGGGCACAGATATCCAGGCCTGACTTAAAACATGTTTGCTTGTTTTTATTAACTGGTGTACTTGTATATGTACTGTGCAAATGACACATGACCTCTGGAAATTAAGCAGAGGAGAAATTAGATTTGTGTGCCGACTGCTTAACCCAATATTTGTGCTGTCTAGAGCCCATACGGGAGCAGTTTCTAACCCATTACCTTGCGCTCTATGGCAGATATTAACGAGTGTCAGTCGTCTCTGTGCGCCTCTGGCTCCACCTGTGTCGATGAAATCAACGGATACCGCTGCCTGTGTCCTCCTGACAGGACAGGACCCCACTGTCATGAAGGTATGCACACAGTTAGCTTCTCAGTACCCAGAGGAAGTCAGTATAGATTTTTATATTGCCATAAAAATGATATGCTCCCACTAAATAAATATATACTGTAAACATGTATTGGAACTAGGGCTGAGCGAAATGAGAAAAAATATATCATAATATTTTCCTGTGCCAATTTTAATTTTGTGCGATTGAATTGAAACATAACACAAAATTGCAATTAAAATATATAAATCTCTTACACACAACATGCAGTTTAAACTTTATTTATTTATTTTCTCAGAAACAAGAAAACCATGCACTGTTAATGGCCACATAACCCCGGATGGAATGAAATGGGATGAAGACTGCAACACTTGCCACTGTTCCAACGGGAAAGTGGTGTGTACAAAGGTATGCCTTTAAACTGCTAACCATTATCCGAGTGTGAAGAATTTATGACGCCTGAGTACAGCTGTGTGTCACATGATGTCATAGTTTACTAATGGGGACCGAGCTGGGGATAACTACAGCGCAATAAACCATTGTGGGACACAGATGGGAACATGTAGTTTAGCTTTAGACTCATGTTTTACTTGAAATTTCACAGATAAGGTTCCTAATTCAATTTGCTCTAGTCCAGTTAACACAGACAGAAAACACAGTAGAGTGAACCTACTGTAATGTATATAATACATCTATAACATGCCTGCATTTGAGAGCATGCCTAATGCAATTTTAACCTATTTTTAGAGCAAGACAGAAATAAAATTTATGCTACAATTCTTGATAACATGATAGTCAGTTGATTTTGGTTGAAGGGCAAAGGTCAATGAGTGAAAATGTCTATTGTATAAGAAAATACTTAAGAGGTGTTTGAGCATGTTTCTGGCAAAAAGAGAAGTCTTTTGAAGTCGGTTAAACTGGAACATGAGTTTCGGTTTACATGTACTAACATTTTCCTTATTAAATCATTAAGTCAAACATAGATTTGCTTTGGCTTAAACCTGGTCCATGCTTGGTTTAGTCCTGATTTTTTTTGTTCACTTAGTTCTGCTTTAAATCACATATTTATTTAGTGTGAGAAAATGTCCTCAGTATGTTCCCAGGTACAGCAGCTTGTAACAACACTGGCAAAGGGTGGAGTTGACTCAGGAGTGTCACATTCAATATAGAGATGATGCATTTTGTTTTGAAAAGAAACACAATGGTGCAGTTGGAAATGTCTGCCAAATGCCATTTACTAGAAGTCACTGGGTAAGACAAGGCTAGCTACAGGGAGAGCAGTTTTTCATTTATCATGAAAACTTAACATCTAAACGAACAATGGTGCCTCACTGATACAGCTCGCCTCGGGAGGAGTAAATCATAGGATTGACCATATGCAGTTTCACAGCTTCCAGGAGTGTCTGCAGCAGAAATACAACAGCATTCTTTCTTACAAAGAAATGAATAATAATCCATGCTTATCCAGTGCAGATCTATGGCAACCAAAATATGTCCTCAAGTACTAATGCTACTTCAAAATGTCTAATGTAAAAGTAAAAATTTGTGACCTAAATAATTATTAGAGTAAACTGTATTTGGAAAAATTTAAACTTCAGTACTGAGTAACAGTGAATGTGAAATGTATTTCAAATGTGATTTATGACTTACAAGTTAATTAACTGGACAGTGTAAAGTGCAAGTACTCAAGTGAATTATGTTTGTTATCAGTAAACTACTAAACATAATTTCCTTAAAATGTTATTCCAGTAAATGTAACTTCCGAGTACTTCCGACCCGTGTCTATGGTAATCAGATATAAGCAATGTATGACTGATTTCAATACTGGTTACTGTTTTTCCAGATGTGGTGCGGTCCCAAGTCGTGCAAACTCGGAGCAAAGGGTCGGGGGGGCTGTCCATCGGGGCAGAGCTGTTTGCCAGTGAGGGAGAGCCATTGTTTTGTGAAGCCATGTCTGGAGGAGGGCGAGTGCTGGTGCAGTAATCCAGCCACCGCGCCTCACAAATGCCACCTGAGCTCCAGTTTCCACGACGACAGCTGCGCTAACATCACCTTCACGTTCAACAAGGAGAACATGCCTCAAGTGAGTACCCCCTTGCACCGTGGAGAAACATGAAATTAAGAGGTTTTTTGGGTCATTTTTCATGCTTCCTACACAACACAATCAAGTGTTTTTCGATCTGGTCTCAGGCTTTGGCTTTTATTGTGAATGTGTACGTACTCCAGGAAACAAAATCATTATCTCCTCCTTGACTTTCAATAAAAATTTATTCACATTCAGTCCAAGTTTTTGTGTTCTCAAAGTCCCTAAACTTAACCGCAATAAAAGATTAACTTCAGGATCATATGGATTTCAGTTAAATGGGTTCACTGGCGACTCTGTCACCACATTGGGCTATCACTCGCCAGCTGTCTAACAAGCGTAACAGTCGATAGCGACAGGAATATGAGTCTGTGGTCTTTAATCTAAATGAGGTGGATCCCAACCAGATAGTACATTGAAAACACAGCCAAAATCTCAACCAAAAGATTGTTTTCTTTTGTCATTGTTTGCCCTGTATTTTCCACTAAGCGTTTTATTCCCCTTTCCACAGGGCTTAACAGTTGAAGGCGTCTGCAAGCAGCTAAGAAGATTGTATGTTGTAAAAAACTTCTCCTTGGAGCATTCAGTGTCGATTACTTGTGAGCCATCATTCTCAGCCAGCAATGAAATCCATGTTTGCATTGTAAGTACTTCTTCAATTCTCAAACAAACCTTTACCAGGCTTATCACTACAATTATAATCATCGGCATGCTTTCTTTACCCCAACATCTCATTTGTGGTCAATTAAGATTAGCTATGATGATTCACAATGTAAACACAATCAGTAAGAAAAGATAAAATAGAAAAGATAAAACATGGATAAACATGATTTTAACTTGTTTTTACGTTTTCTTTTTGTAGTCGACTGATGACCATCGCTTGGACCATAGCCCGGGCAAAGAGATCATAGACAGGATACTGGACCTGGTTAGCAAACGCAATGGCAACAATACCATCACAGCCTTCATCGCAGAAGTTCGTGTGCCAAGCCCGATCAAAACTGGTACGCATCACTTAACGCTCCTTTGTTTACTTGCATACACCTGAATAATGTGGGTGGATTCAATGTTGTTTTTCGAATTTTAAAAAGTTTTGATAGTGGCAGGCATTCAATATAAAAAGCCCTTTGGAAACATTGGGAAAATATGTGCATGAAAACAAATTCCCATTCCACCCACACAGGCCCTGAGCTGGAGACCTGGGTGGTGCAATCTACAGTAAATACTGCCGCACAGATCTGTTCTCATGGCAGTTGTAATTGAAAAGAATGCAGGCAGGGTTTCAATGGAAAGACTAGAGGTGCCTGCTACAAGGCCTCAGACTAGCTCACACTGTGACTGGCTGGACCTAGTAGTAGTTAGACTCCTGCATGTGTCCACCATTCATCAACACAGTGACAGCAGACTGCCGCCACAGCCAAATAAAAGCCGCCTCCTCCCTGTTAGGGCTCAGAGGTCAGGTTGCATTGGAAAAGCATGCTAATGATTTAGCTAGCCTGACGCAGCTATATAATAAAGGCTTTTGTGTATTGTTTAAATAGGGTGAATTCTTTTATGTGTGTGTCATCTCATGACCTTTCTGCTTGTTTTGTCTCACAGACTATCTAGTGCCCCTTCTCAGCTCCATCTTCATTGTGATCTGGGTCCTGGTCTTGGTTTCCATATTTCTGTGGTGCATGAGACACCGGCGGAAACAAAGCAACCACAACGGGACGTCCACTACAGGCGCAGAGGACAACACGACCAACAATGTGCGGGAGCAACTCAACCAAATCAAAAACCCTATAGAGAAGCATGTTGGCCTCACGGTGGCCATCAAAGACTATGAAAACAAGAACTCACTCATAGCCAAAATAAGGACAAATCACCCCGAGGGGGATGAGGACGACAAGGAGAGGCACTTACAGAAGGGCCGCTTTGCCAAACAGCCAGCATACACACTAGTGGAGCGGGATGACAAGACGCCCATCTCTAACCCCAACTCCACATCCAAACATCCAAACTGGACTAATAAACAGGACAACAGAGACTTGGAGACAGCAAACAGCATTAACAGGATGGACTACATTGTATAGCAGACAGCTGTGTTGCTGTGCAACCAAGCCTAATGCATTCACACCCCGGTGGTGGGTGAGCGGGGAGCTCTGGCATGTGTCGTTAGCGGACTGTCATGTCAGTGACCCCACAGTATTTTCAGATATTCCCCGTGTTAATTTAAGTTTTGACAAGCTGGCTTACACTGGCAGTGACAGTTGCTTTGGTGAGCTGGAAACACAAGGCACTGGTATACATTTCATGCAGAGCTGGTGGCACAAGTGTCCTCTATGCATTTCAGTTCCTGTGGTTTTGAGTTGGGACACATGGTGGGGCTCCTGGTGTAATTGTTGTACAATGACTAAACGACCCGACGTGTTCCATGCTAGAGCTAATATTTTAGTATTGTTTGAATTTCTTTAGTTCAGTTTGGAGAAAGTGCCTTTTCAGCTTTAGACTACAGCAACTGTCAAAAAAGATCAACTTTATTATTTATTTTTATTTCTGGGGGGTTGGGGGGCAGGTTTGATGTCAGCAGTTGCTGTCAATATGAAGAATTTATGTCGATTTAGAAACTTGTAGATATGTACATTTTTTATTAATCATTGTGTATATTTGATTTATTAACTTAATAATCAAGAGCCTTAAGATATCATTCCTTTTTATTTATATGTTCTGTGTAGTTTGAAGGTTTTGATAGCTGCGGAAGCCAAACATTTCTAAATCTTTCCGTTGCAACTGTTAAAAGCCAAATTTCAAAGAATTTCAAAGAAAATGGACAGGCCTTTTTGGCCTAAAAGAGACTTTTATTTTTCTTGTTTGACATTTCATCATTTCATAAGAATTTGTTGCCAAGACCTTGATAGAAGGCAAGTGAGGTTAGGACAACAAGCAACTACAGCTGCTCTGAGGGATGGACATGGTGGCAGACATATTGCTTGCCTCTAATGAAAAAATACTTAAGGGAACAAAAGCCCTCAGCAGCTCCAGTTTAACCCTCCGATACATTTGAAAGGCTGTCAATTTCACCAACTTGCATAGCAAGTCACAAAGGCACGCCAGATTTCCCATCTGCTTTAGTCAGCGTAATATCATAAGCTAGACCACGAGTACTTGAACAGTAGGGGGCAATGGGAACACTGTAGAATCGGATAAATACACTGCCTTGCTCTGCAAGAGTCTTTTGTTTCTGTGCACATTTGTTTCTTTTTAAAATGAGGCTCTTAAAGACAAACATGTTTTATCTCATTTGTTAACCCTTTGAGATCATGGCAACATTTTGTCCTACTTTTTGACATGTGTTATGAACTTGAGAATTGTGTTGATCTGGCAATATATTTTTGAAAGTCATATTTATTAAATATTTTGTATGAAAAGAGAATTAAAGTTGTCTTTGTTCTGATGGAGAGTGCAGTTTGTGTGTGGTGTTTAGAGCCGAACATGTTGAAGTAAAGGAGAGGATTCTCATGAAGCGGTTGTGGGAACTATTGCTCGAGACACATCATAGACTCTACAAGGTCTCTGTACAAATGTGTTTATAGCTAATTATGTTGTAAGCAAGCTCTTTATGTTTAGTCAGTAATAAAGACTAAAATACCCTCGTGATCCACAAACAATGTCGTCCTTGTTGATGAGGTTTGAGTAGGACACTTATCTGCACTGAGCCTGAGAAGCTGCAGTCCAACGAAGAATCAGTTAAAAGGATTAAAGCCAAAGCAAGAGATTATCAACACGCAGGAATGACCTTAAACATATCAAGACTTAAAACAATACTGTCTCCGTAACACCATGAGCCTATATGTGATGTCAAATTACACCCACTCAAGATAGAGATGGGAACAGCACCAGTTTAATTAGAAACATTTCAAAAATTGGACAGAATGCCACTGTAATGCTGCCAATAGAAAACGATACGTGGTATTTTAATCACACTTGCTTCCAGTTTATCTGCATATTCTCACAAACAGTGCATAATCCAAAGGGAAGATCATTTACTCCTTATTCAAATACAATAAAAATGAATAATGTGTATTGTTTTGGTAAGGCTATCTTGAACCGTTTGTCCCTTGGTTGCCCTTTCCTTTTGTTCAGGGGGAACAAGAATAAGCCCTGGACCAACTTCAATAGCCACATTGAAACCCAGCAATATTGTTTAAAGGAAAGTTGTAAAATCCATCCAAATTTAAAGCTATATTTCAGGTGCTAGGCAACTAAATACTATGCAACTAATGCATGAATGCAATCTTAACTGCAACAATACATTTTTGCAAACAGGGTGATGAAACAAAACTGGAAACGGCAATCAATCAAAGTTGGAGCTGGAGTAGGGGGAACTGGACACTTTTCAGACATGTAGGAGCCAGCTTTTTTGAGCAAAATCCATGACGTACTGCATGGCTCCTGGCTGTCTGAAATCCCCAATCTTTAACACAAAACCAAATCTAAACTCAAATTAAGGTTTTTGACTTTCATTTGCGAGCTTTTCTTGACCACCACTGCAGTACTTAAGGGTGGAGGCCGAATCTGTTTCAAGTATTTGACAAAGCGTAACTGGAGGGCTCATGTATCAATTGTTGTAATGTGTTTGTGTCGGCAGCAGCAAGGAGAGTAGACAGAGTAAACGATGAAGTGCTGTTTTGTTTCCAAAGGGGAGACACCAGCCCAGTCTGTATGCGGTAAACATGTCAGTAGCTTCTCTGTTTTGCATAATATGATGAAGTACCACAGTCTATATTATAAGGCATTTTTTACTATACAACTTGGAACGTTTTGTTAAATCAAACATAAAAATCACAAGAGTTTTCACCCAAAAACATTGTAAATCATAGTTTTTAATCAAACTTCTCAGAAAATGCTAAAACAATAAGTTGTCAAAGATGATTACTGGTATGTTTAAATGTGAAATTTAAGAGTAAGGAGTAAAATTCTGCACCTTTAAACAACCTTAATTTAAAGAGTGAAAGATCAATTTAATGCCATACTGTGGAACATTCCAGGCAAAGCAACTATATCTTAACATTTGGGCACATCATTTTAAGACTCTAGTGGTGGAGATATTGCATTTACCAATCTTGCAATAAACCTAAATTGACAATATGCATCCTCTCTCTTAGGACCTCTTCATCCTCCGTAATCGCGATGCTCGGGGCACGTTCCTGCTCCCCTCCTCTTCTTCCCGTTTCTGCATGGATCTGGAAGTAATAGAGGAGCTGGAGGATGCATGCTTGTCAGATAGGCCCCTCAGACTTGCGGCCGGCCTGGTTTGGTTTGTCTGTGCCGTGTTATTGCTGCTTGTGAGGGGCTGCAACGAGGCCCTTTTCCCTGGAGTAAGCAGCTCTACTTCCACTGTGGTTTCGATGCATTCAGACACCGGGAAAGCCTTGAATTCTGTCTTGGATTCGGGGTTGTGCCTGGAAGTTTGAGTGGAGCTTTCAAGACACGCCCTCTTGGCCTGTTGCGGGATAGGGTCTTCCCCCTCGTCCCTTGTGGTCTTGCTAGTTTTTGGACCAGCTTCTTGTTGGCAGGGAGCAGTCTGTTTGTCAGTGTTCCTATTATTCTGCTCACGAGTTGGGCTTGGGTCCAGATTATTCCCAATCTGAGCCACTGGATCAGGAGACTCCTTTAAGTGTGCACCCTCTAGTTCAGTGTGGCCTCCAAAGTTCTGGGCATCTTTCTGTTCCTTGTTCTGGACACTGACCTGCTTGGCTCTGAGAAATAGACAAAAAGCAGATATATATAAAACAACAAGCACTAATTTTACTGTAACACAATATTTTATATTACTTTTGGGTTTGTAAAGATCTGCCTTTTTTGACAGAATATAAAATAATTTATCTATTCTACATTGATAAGAACTTGTGTATTATATGTTTGACTTAAATATTAGTTGATAGACATGAAGCCCAGAGTTGGAAACAGGAGATGCATGCAGTAGATTTCATTTAAGGGCCCATACAAAATTATTTTCTGATCTATGTTATAATGTTTCCTCATCACAAACATATGTGGAGTTGTGTTTTGTTTCATTCACGTGTGATGTGGCAATACAGGAAGTGCCCCACGTCCTGTACTGCCTCATTTCTGCTAATTCAGGGAAATTATTGACAACAGTATTTTTGTTAATTTCAGCCTGAAATCTGCTGAATAAAATGTAAAAGGTAACTGTTAACTTGAAACTACCACTTCATGACATCACAAGGTGGAACGGAGCATTTTGAGCTTTGGAGATGTAGACAGAAAAGGGTTACAAGGATTAATCAAACATGTGTGAATGAAACAAAACACAACTCCATGTTTTTGAGGAAGTAGCATCATTATAACATGGCTTAAAGACCTTTAAAGGTGCACTATGGAACTTTTCTATTGGAGCCACCTGCATGTCTCCATGGAGAAGTCATTGCTTTGCCTGTAAAGTACGGCTTTAAGTGGATTTTATTTACTAAAATAATATGCATCCCTACACTGAGGGGTTGACTCTCCACATATCTGACCTCTAACTTGACCAGGTGCGTCCTCTGTCATCTGAGTAGAATTATATAACAATAAAGCCATATGGTGGAACATTACAGGCAAAGCAATAATATTTCAATGGAAACATGCAGAAGCAAAAGTTACATAATCCACCTTTAAATTACAAATTGTTAAAAAGTTGTTCTATGCACCCACAAGTAAGGGTTTTAGTAAATAATTAAAAGTACTTCATTAAAAGTTTTACTGAAGTACTTTTACCTGTAACTGAGTATTTCAGTGTGAGCCATGTAGCAATATTTCTCCAGTTTAAAGAACCCATTCCCCTCTCTGATAAACAGGATATGGACAGTTCCATGAGTGTCCTGTCAGAGCATAGGGCTGGAAACTTCAGTGTAATATTTGCTCAAACTTACATCTTTTGAAGCCCAGTTTTCTTTGTTTTTGTGGGGATGCGAGGAGGCTCTTGGGTTTCGGCTGCTTTGGAAAAATATTCAGATCGACTTTGTTCACTCAGTTCTTTCTGGGAGGATGAGAGGACAAACACGGACAGTCCACTATCATTTAGCGCCATCACACACAAACACATTATTGTGATCAATTACTTTGAGGTTAGAAGAACAGTATTTATCAATTATCCAACACCCCAGTGACCATAGGCAATAACATCAGCACATACAGATAATGAATGTAAAATGCCCAATGACAAAAAAAAAGCATGTAAAACTTAGGGACCAAATCACATGCCCTCTTGTAATAGATTTGCAGAGCATGAAGTTAACATTCAATTTATATAGTACACAGAGACTAATATGCATCATTAGGCTATTAAAATATGACTTTTTAGATTATTCTTTCAAAAGTATATTAGTGATTTTAAATATATATATATATATATATATATTCTTCCTGTCACTTTTTTAAACAATGCTCTGTTTATATACCAGATATAACAGATATCATGCAGTGAAGGTGTGGAGTGGTTAGCACTTTGCCTCTGCATGGCTTCCTTCTACAGTGCTGTCTAAAACATAGTAAATAAATATGAAAGTGAAATGTATTTAAATCTAGAAGTTATATCTGATTTTCCACTCTCTGAGATTAACTATGTAGATGAAAAAATTTAATGTCTATTGCTTTGAGGCAGAACCAGGACTGGCCTAAATTTTGTATCTCACCAACAAATGCCCTCACCAGGCCTGTAATGGAGCTTAATTACACATCTCTGGAGTGACTGGGCCAGAGCAGGCTGTGGATTTATGAGTGGACAGACACTGAAGGAAACCAAGCAGAACCATGAGTCTGTCAAGTGCCCTAGTTGAACCCACAAATATAGCGTAATGCTTAAATAATGTACCAATTTAAGGGTCATTCAGGCACATTTGCAGTAGATATCTTATGGGATATGCACTCTTTCCTCTAAGCAAATGTTCAATGTAATAAATATAAATTGATACATGGGAAAAATAAATATTAGCCTGGTTATCTCAAGCCTGTAACAGTATGTTCCTTATGCCAGTGGATTTCAAACTTCTTATACCAAGATATTTTCCTTTCTGAGTACCACCAGATCAAAACCCAGGCTAAATTAGGCGTAAATTAAGACTAAAACAAGACTAAACCATAAGATAAGATAGTGATTTAACCAAAGAAACACAGAAACAGGCATACTTTTGAATAAATAAATCTTAAAATACATAAGGCAAAGCAACACTGAGAAAAACTGCCTTACGCTATGACCAGATAAATTAAAATGTTGATTAATTGAAAAGAGTTGCCTCCATAAGGACATCTGACTTCAAATCTCTGGAGAACTATAATCTGCAAATCACTTTGGACAAAACAGTAGTGGACTATTATGATAAATGAAAAATTTGCAGATGGCATGAAATCGACAGAAGGTCAAATAAGTACAAGAAAATAGCTGTATTTGGACCATAAACCGTAAATTAACACAAGTCAAATTTTTGTGCTTACATTTCATAACTATGTTGCACTGGTACAATTCTTGCCCAATGCTTGGCTTGGAAAATTATTAGTTACAGTGGATTCAGGGAAAGTCCTCGTTGACCCTTTTTAATATTTCGCAATAGTTATAATAGTAGTTGGCGTATCCCCATGAACACAGGGGAGTGTAATGATCCCAAATAGAGAGTACTACTAGGGCATTGTGGCTGGTGTTGTGTGTGTGACCCTAGCAACTGCTCACTGCTCTTTGCGTTGTAAAAGAGGCCAAAGCGAAGAAAAGGGGGCAGAGACAGAGGCCATCCAACAGGGAAGTAGGCGGCGGCTAATGTCAAGGAACAAGGGACAAGATACTGACGTGAATAGGAGGTAGAAAAAAGGACAATGTAACAAAGAGCAGTGGACCTCCAGAGGCTAAGAAATGTAACACAAATGTAAGAGTCCCACACAGGAAACCAGGGACAGGCACAGCTTTGTCCCATCTTAGTGGAGAGTGGGCAGAGGGTCAGGCGCTTCACAACCAAGTCTGGACCGCAGCTGGAGATCTGGATTCAGACAGAACAAAATAAAGGAATAAACAAAGTAAAATCGCTGTTTATGATGCTGCTAATTATGCAAATATTTGTGAAAATGCCAATTGCATCTCCAAATTACGAATCCTTTGCATTCAAAAAGGTGGAATGAAATTAGTGTTGATTGCGCATCTGTAAGTATGGATGCATAAAACTGAAGTGGCTAAAGCTACACTATGCAACTCTGGTGGAGGGTACGCCATGTTATTGTCTGGAATGTTCCATAGTATGGCATTACTATATCCATTTTCATTGAGTCACCAGGCTATGTTACAGGTCAGATCTGTCAGAGTCAAGCCCACTCATAGCAAGTAATATGTTCTCAAGCAATTTTTTGAGATATAAAAATGCCTATTATTGCAAGAAAGTTAAATGCCATACTGTGGAATTTTCTAGGCAAGCAATATCATCTCCAAGACGAGCAGGCAACAATTTGTAAGTCAAAACTTACTGGAGCACATATTATGCTTGAGCCTGCTATATAGTTATAAACTACAAAACCCACATCCCAATATTCATCTCCAACAACTAATTAAAATAAACAAATATGATGACTTGCACGTTAGAAAACTGCTTTGCCCAATGGGAGCAGACGTCACAATAAACGTTATCACAACAGAGAATAGGCAACTCTGATGGATAGCTGCATATCACACTATCGAGTAGTGGATTTTTGTGCTGCCGTATACTACGTGTACCACCAGTTAAGAAAATAAAACTGGAGAATGAAGTAAGCAGACAGCAATCAGGGTATGCTGGTCAAAGTGAAAACAGGGGTTGATCTGTAATATAGCATCTTGAAAATGAGTGATTAAAAACTGCTCAAACATGCACAAATCACTCCAAATATAACTTCAAGAGGGGAAACAACTATAAAAGAAGGAGAAACAACTATAGTTAAACATGGTTAAAAGCTCTGAAGCACTGATTTTACATAATAGGTCTGCTTTAAAAGGATTAGGGTAGCGGACCAAAACTTGTTACATCATAGGAAACAGCAGCCACAATTGGTTGAGATGCTTGCACTCATGTTGCAAATGATAAGAATCTCATTATAATAAAGACCATTCACATGTACTGTAGTCACATCACTCCGCACAAATTCTGAGAAAGACGTGGGTGCTCGCATTTGCATCACCAGGCCTTGATGCGTCTGCGGCGCTCATCTGCTCGATATGAATAAATGCTGTTTGAGAATCCAAACATGAAAGAAAAATCAACAAGGGGCCGATGGGAAACTTTTAGTGTCTTTCAGTTCCTGTCGGCATCACTTCAAACAGAAGAAACTTTGATGGAGACACACAGGGCAGACAGACCCTGAAACATGAATAATAATCAGAAGAGTTTGATATGCTGCGTAGGAGAGGGTGGAGGGATTAAAAACTCAAGTAGGAGGGTGTGGACCAATGAAAGCACCTTGTAATTATCACCAGTCGTGGAGATAAAGAGCTGAGTATTGTGTGGGAAAGCTGGCAGTCTAATCTGGAATGGAATGACTCCAAAAAAGCTGGAGCATTCCCTGTGAAAAAGTAAGGAGTGTGGGTAGTTCAAGGAAAATATAGCAGGTAAAATGAATACAGGAAAATAGTAGAGCTGCAATGAGTCTATATTAAATAATTCTACTTGCATTTTGATAATCATTATCCCTGTCTGAACTATACAGACTCTAAAACACATACAAAAAGCATAATTAAATAAAAATGTGAGCGTATAAACAATTCCTGGTTTTCGTCAATAATACACACGTACATATTATTTCAAAATATTCTATTTCAGCCACCATATCTTCACCTTTTACACCTTTATTTGGTTGATAACGTACTTAAAAAGTCACTGTACAACAGAAATAGTCAGTTGATTGGTTTGATAATCCAAAAAAACATTGTCATACTTGTCTGCTATTAAAATAATTGGTAGTTACAGCCCTAATTGGAAGATTTGTTATTGTATATTTGACCTTTTACCTAGTCATACATTTCAAAAAGTAGTTAGGTATTTAGAGAGAGAACAAGGCCTGCCCCTATCCCTGTACAGTTATTGTTGTCAGTGTCACTTTTACAAGTGAGTGATTTAAAGCTTATTTGAAATATCGCCACTAGCTACATTGCAAGCTAATGTTACAGGCACAATAATTAATTGCGTCATGGAAAAGTTAGACTTGATCCAGAGGATACTTTTATTTTTGTTAATGACAACTTGTAACAAAATGGTGTTGCACATTTGTTACGTTTTTCTACATACAAATCTTCCATTTACCCATTTATGAGGGATATCCATGGGTTTAATAATGATGAAAAATATCATGGTTGATAGAAATTAAGAATTTAAAACAAAATATTATATCTTTTGTATGGGGAAAAAATACCCCAATCGTTGCACATATTTGTAGGATATAACTAGCTAGCATATATTTTAGCATATAATTGATTTTATTCAATAAATACATAACCAAAGTCATATCTTAAAAACAAATGCTATATTAAGACGCAATGCCAATGAAACACTATAGCACAATCTCTGACCATCCAGCGTGCCAACTCTACACCTGAAGCCACATCTGGACATAAGATTATGATAAGCCTGGCAAAAAGGGCAGTGAGAGTAAACCAAATGAATCACTGGGTTTTAAGAAGATACAGGTACCGTTCCTCATGCTTGGGAAAAGTGGCTGCAAAAGACTTCAAAAGGATACCCCGCCACATGCTCCATAAAACAAGGAATGAGAGCTTTCAATCGGCCTTCTCTGATAAGGGCAAGAGCACAGAGAGCAAGATTACCCGTGTTATCATTGCAAGCGGTTACATTTTGAAAGTAATGCAGTGATGGAGATGACCAAAACTACTGAATTTAAATACCTTGTTTTGATGGACAATGTAACAGGCTTGTGTGAGCTTCACCATGTGATTCTCAGCTGAGTTAGAGATATTTCTAGAAGATAATCTAGCGCAAGAGGTCACTGGGGTCAGATGGGGTTTGCTCCGCCCACCGAACTAGAAAAATAAACTGTTTTCTTCATGCCCTGTGCTCTGACACTAGGGGGTTATACCAAAATAACAAGATGTTGTCTGAAAGGGAAGCCACAGTTGAAGGTTGGAAGGAATGTAGGATCGTCCTTGCCAAAACTTTTTATTTCTTCAAACTCTAAGATTAAGTCATCGAAAAAGTAACAAAAAAGCATTCACTACAAATTTGCTAAAATAATATGCTTCTTCACTTTTTAAATTGTTCCATAAAATTCAAAATGCAAAAAGAACCAAGATCTGGTCTATATCTACCAGATCTGTTTGGAGTCTAACAAGAATGTTGATACTGGCACTGGCTTATGTGCAATATTAAGTTATTACAATTTAAGAAAACGGGGGCCCCAGAACTTCTTTTGTTTTCAAGGTGCCTCAAAATCACTAGGTGGGATGTTTTTACAAGCTATTCCAGGCTTTACTTGGAGTATAGGAAGTTGGATCAGACGTGACTCTAAAACTGGATAGCTGGAAGAATATTATGCTGTGATAATGCTAGAGTACATGCAAAGAGCAGAAACATGCAAGGTCATCCAACAATGGAAATGTGGACTTCATTTACAACTACATGATGTGGAAACTGTGAAGGTAAAGATAACATAATAGGTTTAATTGTTCAGTGTTCTGTTTGAATAAATATGGGTGAAAATTTGTCTGGCCAGTACAGTAATTTACAAAGACATTATGGTCTGGAATTTTATCCTTTCTCTATGATTTCCAATGGGTGTGAATGACAGGCAGAATAACCATCAGAGAAACACATGGTCCATTCGTGTCAAGCCTTTATGACAAAAATAAAGGATGAAAATAGCATAGAGGGCAGAGAAATGGACTAAACTTTGATGTATCTATGGTAAAACATGTTAGAAATTCTGAATTATTGACATTATTATTATTATTATTATTACATTATTATCATTATTATTGACATGTGCTACAAATTGTGATGGTATGTCCCGAATAAGTTGGCTGATACATTTTGTGGTCTGGTTCTGGGTTCTCCTGTCTCCAAATAGATGAATGTGCATGTTTGATGTATATGTCAGTAACCACAATAGAAACCCGATGTCGCTAAAAAAAATGCCTATAGCAAATGTGCTGTATACAGATGTAGTTGTATTCAGTCAGTGTATTTGTTAAGTTAAGTGCAAACTCGCATCTGGGTTACTGCGGGTCAAACTGACTTGAAATGTCACCGAAGCTCAAAAAATAAGAAAACTGAGCAGATATCATTCTGTTCCTTTAAATAATGTCTTTGCCTTTAAAAGACACCACACGCTTGATGCCAGTCAACAACAAAAATACTCAATGTTTCTTTTGTCGTAATAAAATTAAAATGAAATCATGCTTTCCACAGAATGACTTTGAAGAGAGCACTGAAGCTGCAGCTGAGTCCTCCAGCTGGCACCAGCAAACAATAACAACTATATTTTGGGAACAAGAACTCCAGTATCGAGTTTACACACGAAACAAAAAGCTTTTAAATAAATGGGCCAAAAGGTCAATTACTGTATGAGCCATCAACTTAGTGTAACTTGTCTAAATTAGTAGATCCGATTCCACTTGATCTAGCAATGTACTGGGGATCCATTCACAGTTTTGAAATACTAAGCAAAGGTTGTAATTTGTTTGTTATTTAACCGATTAATTTGTAGATGCTGCCTTCGTTGACCAAATCTTTTATTATTTGACGAATGATTTTATTTGAATTAGACCATAACAGAAAGGGGAAAGCCTGGTGTGAGTTGGCTGCAGTTTTTGGAATGACTGAGCAGTTTAATCTGTCTTTACACTTCAAGATACTGTTTACAAGAACCTTTTTTGCACAAGATCCTAATCATTTGAGAGTTTTACCTGCATCCCTTTTAGTCGACTATAGCTGCATAAGGCATTTCTTCATCAGCTATATCAAAAATACTAAAAGACTAGAGAGATTGGTTGCAGAACACACGCTAAACGCTACGCCACCATCAGCATTTGCTCAAGCTATTTATTGAATGTCTCTCCCCACTCTTCACCACCATTTCAAACTGATTACGTCCTGTCATAAAGCTTACAGGACAATCACATCCAAAAAGCATTACTGTGTTTTTGAAAGCATTTGTTCCTGAACTATAGAACTTCTTGGCACTATCACGATTACAATTTATATGTACTTAGAGGATATGTTCTTTACCTTCCACTGTACGGTAACATTTCTGCTCATTTCCACCCACAACTCATGCCCGGTTTGACTCAGCTCACCACACCGTCCTTGCAACAAAGTCAACAAACATGCACAGGCACATGCTTGTTTAAAATAGAACTTTTTTTTTTACAGTAAACTCCATGACAAAAGGTTTAGGATCCACCCAGTTACACCCTACAAAGTGGCTTTTAATCAGATAACAGCGCAAGAAATTTCCCCACAAATCAAAATGGTGGTTCATCCCCCTCTACTGGAATTACATATTGTGTTGCTCGGAAAGACACGTCACAGAATTGGCCAATGTTATCTTGTAAGCTTTTTATTAGTGGTTGAAGATTGGTGAAGACTGGCAAAGACTGGTGAAGACTGGCAGCCACATTTACATGACTCACAGATCTACAGAATTAACTGAAAGAGAGCCATCACCTTTTAATTGCAGTTTACAAATACCGTTCCAATAAAAACAAAATAGTGGCTTAAAACATGAATTAGAAAACTTGTAATTGAAAAGTCTATTTTTCCTCCTCAATGAGATAAAATGCTTCCTTGGGGAACCTTTTGACTGTTTGTTTGGTGTTTTGAACGAAGAACTAAACTAAAGTAATTAGCAGACAAAATGAGCGCTTGGGAAAGTATGGCTGTAGCGAGCTGTGAAGAACCCAGGCGTGCTGAGGTCATGAGTAAACACAGAAAGAGGCTTCGGAGAGAGAGAGGGAGGTGTGGGGGAACACATCTGCACTGCCTTTGATCCCAACTTCTGCGGCCCAGCACGACACTCACCTCAGCTGCCCACACTGCAAAACAATAGCCTACAACGCTACGGAGCTCTGATTTTTCCCAGGCTGCCCTCCCTCCGCACTCACTTGGTCAATACTTGGAGTTTTAAATGAGACTTAAGTTCAGCAAATTAAAAAAGATAATAAATACAAGTTTGTTTGTTTCGGTTTTATGCAAAGGAAGTATGTTTCAATGCGCTGTTATTCTGGGTTTCTGGGTCAGGTCGATATGGTTCTCTTGTTGGATCAGAGAGAAGTCTGGTGATGTGAGAGGAGCAGATGTGAAGGCAGCTGCGAGCATTCAGTATTCAAGTAACAAAGAACACTGGAAATATAACAGAAAAAAGAATACATTTTATAGAAATCCGGTCACAAAATTGTCACAGGCCAATTGTTGTGAGAGTTAAAAGCAACTGTGTTGGAAAGAGCATAAAATGTACCAAATTAAATGCATAATGAGGTTTGTGCTGTGATCTGTTGTGGTTCCTCTATAGCCTTATTATGGAAAAAGTGTGGTGACCTGTGGCTAAACATACAAACCTGGTGCAACAAGATTTTTTTAAAGGGAAGAGCATACATTTGAATGAATTATTTATTTTATTTAACAATGATGATGGCAGAGCAAGCAATATAAAATAAATAAATAATTATTATTTATTTTATATTGCTTGCTCTGCCGTCATCATTGTTTTTAAGCTGTTTACACATAAATAACATGTCATAGCAGCGTATCATAGTGAATAAGATGGGTGAGGGAGTGGCCTTATTAACCATAATCTTGTGACAGTTATGTTATTCGTCTTGCTAAAATGAAGTGACAATAGAATTTGCATTTAGGAAAGCTTGTGGGCTTTCCTAAAAGCTTTTTTAAAAATTATTATTATTTTAACCTTTATTTAACCAAAAAAGTCCCATTGAGATTACTAATCTCTTTTTCAAGGGAGTCCTGGCCAAGACAGCAGCATAGTTACATTACATTACACACGGACATTTCAACACATCACAAAATGGATTCTTAAAAGCAATTACAAATCATATTTAATTTCCAAACCTTTCAACATAGATTTAAACTGAACTACTGAAGTCAGTTCTTGTAAATTCAAGACTTTTTGTAAATTATTCCATGTTGAAGGCACAGAATATTGAAATGCCACATAACGCTTGGTAGTCATTCTTAGATAAGATAGCAATCAACTGAGATCAATTAAAATGAATGTTTGTCCTTTTAATGATTAATGAAGCATATAATTTACTGAAGTGCATCTGAAGTATTTTTGAGACTCAAAGCTGCTCAAGATAATGTGATTCATTCATTCCACACCTGGTTAGCTGCTTCTGTAGCCACAGCTGCCCGGGGGTAGACTGACACCCTCAGGCTTTTTGTCCAGACCACCACTACTCATTCACACACAGGCAAGGTGAGTCAGTGTCTTGCCCAAATTCACAATGACAGCGTGAACCAGCTGAAGCTGTGATAGAACCGCTGATCATTGTTTGGGTATGGAAGGGCTCTAGCCTCTGAATCACTGCCACTAATCTGCTGATATGACCATGCCTTGCTCCAATCCTCCTGTAACTGAGAGTGTGTGTGGTGGTGTGGTGACAATGACTAGTGTGTACATTAATTACATATTAGAGTCTTGTAAGCACAATAATACCAGTAAACTTTTAATGTAATGGTCAATTTTCAATCTAAATTGCCCAAAGTTGTTATGTAGGTTCTAAAATTAGTAAATCACAGATGCCAGCAAGCATTTATGTTCACCCAGATTCGAACAACTTGGATCTTAGTTGTGATTAGCGGTGACCAAAGCCACACACCGAACTCAACCGCAGTATAAATGACAGATAGAAACTGTGTGTATGTGGATAGGGCCAACCATGATGTCAACTCACATCTTTTGCAGCATCACCCCATGACCTGAGGAAAAGTGCTAATTCGATGAGTCCACATTTCCATTGCGGTTGAAGATTTTAGTCTGAATACTCAAACAAATTGAGCACTAGCAACAAAACTGAACTCTTTCACCCAAAACATGAAGCAGTTCTGGGACTAAACCTTTTTGCTGTCAGGAGTTGTGGTGTAAAAGTAACCCACTTTGACATTTGAATACTTCTGACATGTAACTATCACATTATTCTTTTTAAATGACAGCTTTGCACTAGTTCTGACTCATAGTTTAACCTTTGTTTTTGAGATTTTCTATTTTCCTTGGTAACATTAAATTGCTCTAACTTACTTTTCCGACATATTAAAGCGAGGATGTAAACAAATTATTGTTTTTGTCATGTGAAAACTTCAGCCTCTCTGTCTGGTATCTTTCCTCAACAAAACCACAATCGAGTTTGGGATCGAGAAAGCCTGGCCACAAGACTCCCACCCTCCAATTCCCTGTGCTTGTAGCGCAGGAGCCCAGAGAACCACATCCTGGCGCGGGGAATGCGATCGACAGCAATGCCTCCTTCAACTGGAAAATTGGTTACACAATTTGAACTTTTCACTGACGACTATAGCTCCACTAAAAATATTACAATCACTGCTTTCATTGGAAGCCAAGTGTAAAGAGTGCAGAGATATTCAAAGGGGAAACAATAGCAGAAAGCCCATAGACAAACAGAAGGGCGCTGATCAGGGTTGTGCAGAGAGGGATGCAAGGCCTTGATGTGAGTGCCAAGGTGAAAGCCTCCACCATGTTTTCCCAGAATGCACTGGGGAGATGGGGATCAAATGAGCGGTGTGCGGATAAAAGGGGACTACTGTTGTGCTTTGTATGACCTATGAACAGCATGACTAGATGATACACAAACACAAACTGGAAATTATTCTCCGGATATGTCTGAGTCCTATCAATCAAGTCGGATGACATGAAAATATAGATGATTATGTTAAATTGCCTGTAAACCTAGTCTGTGGTTGAAAAAAGTGCTGTCTAACTCCATAAACTTTTGAACTATTGTTTGGTGAAAATGCAGGGAGAAGGCATTAAACACAAGACCAAACCAAATCCTGAGGAGAGGAGTAGACATGTTCAGGAGTTGTGCAACCAGACATTACTCAGGGTCAAGATAAGGTCCACTGCTCATGTCTTTTAACATGTCTTTAAAACATAACAATCATTTAGCTAAGACCTGTTCAAACCTGAGCTACATTTATAAAAGTCACTTTGTGGGTTGTATAATGTGTTTTGTCGTCAGTTTCAATTAATCTAATGAGAAATGGCAATGACTTTTGACCAAATCATTTTGACAAGGGATATCATTGGCTAGATGATGTAAAGGTGATAACTGTTAATGTTATGGGTAGTTCACTATAAACTTAAGTTTGATTTAAAGAGCATATCAGACTAAAGTGTTTAATTATGTGCATCTCACAGTATGTATGGTGCTAAGATTTGACACTGAAATTCCTATCTTTCATTCCTATCTTTATTGAAATAAATAGTCCAAATTTTAAATGGCTTATTCCAGAGGCATGACACTGCTGCACTAAACTCCATCCCCAGCCCCCCCTCCAATTGCCCTGTCAGGTTCACAGCCTCCCTTTACAATCCCTTAACAGATAAAGTGAGAGCACTATTTGGCAACGTGTTCCTGTAATAACACAAAGACAGACCCAGCCCGTGCTGCCGGCCCTTCTGCCAGGCGACGAGGAGAGAGGAAACAGGGGAGTATAAACAGTGCTCACCGCGGTTCGACTCAGGTTTCCCCGGAGCGCTGAGGCATCCTCTGGACAGCTCACACACACAACAAACCGCTCCGGAAACACACGCAGATCTGAGGAGCAGACAGAGACAGAGCAGAGAGCGGCTGTTAATAATGCGGCCTCACCTCTAATTACAACATGGAGTCAGAGGCAAGGAAATGTGGTCAAATATTGTGAGGGCATCAACAAACACCACACATTCACTGTCTCTGCAACCAGAAAATATAATGACAGTTTAGTGGACTTTTATAAGCCCCATAAGCTGCGTGACATATGAGAGGGTTTGGATGCACAGCCAATATTGGATCACATGGCTGCTACTGTATATGAAACTGTTTGCTATAAAATCACAATAAAATGGGGTCATTTAAAAGATACATTTGTTGGAATAAAACCACAAACAATAAAACATATGGGTCAGTATTTGGTTAAAGTTTCACATGTACACTATTATGCAGGGTGCTGCAGAATTTTCTCTGATTTTGCCTAATTGTCAATATTTAGTCATCATAATTTTCAAGTCATCAACCTTTAGAGTACAATTCGAATGTTATTGAACAAACCTCCCAATTATAAGTTGTTGTTTTTTTTCCAAAAATTAAAAATTAAAATGCACTGTTCCAAATTATTATGCACAACAGCATTTCAAACCATGTTACTGTTGTAAAGAACTGAAAATTGTCATTTGTTTTCCAATTAGAAGCATTAGCATATTACTTAAATCAAAAGCTATTTCAATCAAAACATATTAACAGGTCAAGTTACAATTTAACATAGGACCCTTATTTGATAGGAGCTTCACAATTCTTGCTTCCAACTTGTGTGTGTGTGGAGAGTTTCTGCTTGAGTTTCTTTGCAGGATGTCAGAATAGCCTCCCAGAGCTGCTGTTTGGATGTGAACTGCCTCCCGCCCTCATAGATCTTTCGCTTGAGGATGCTCTATAGGTCCTCAATAGGGTTGAGGTCAGGGGAGGATACTTTACAGAGGTCATTTTCACACCTTCAAGGACCCTAAAGGGACCGGCCAGCTCTCTCCCCAAGGAACGTCCTTCTAAAGTTGTTTTTCCTTTAATTGGATGCACCCCCAGATTGATTTCACTTTCATGAGCCTGAGACACAAGACCATCCATGAGTTTCACTGGAAAACTAAACATTTGACCTTTATGACACTTAAACACAATTTGCATAGTAATTTGGAACACAGTGTAGAGCTGTATTCTGTCTCCCAGATTTGCACCTGCTTACACATAAAAAAAGAGGGGAAATTAACATAAAGGACTAAGAAAAAGCACAGATGAAACTATTTATCTCAGGTAAAAGAAGTTATTTTTGAGTGTTACCAGAGTCTTCTGCATATGAGAGACACGTGATACAAATTAGCAGCTGTGGTTGGATAGTCTCAAGTTTGGACTTTTTTTCACACTCTATGGTCCAGTTCCAGACCCTTCTGGATTCGAACAGAATGTAGAAGGGACTGGCTGGTCAGGCAGCCCGATAGGCAGCTCTGACACTCCAACCTTCATTTTATGCTGTTTACTGTCCTGTCCAATAATGCCATATGAAAGAAAAATCTATGAATGGCTATGCTAACAAGATCACAGACAGAAACTGAAAACAAATAGGTGTGATAGTTTCATAGTAATTTCATTGTAGTTAGCTCCTCCCTGCAACTAGTTATAAGCAGTGTCCACCAGTACTCTAGTCAGAACTGAAGACCAAATAAACTTTGTCCAGTTGACAAACTGAATATCTGCGGGAAAAAAAAAAAGAAAAAGAGAAGGTATTTTTAAGGTATTTTCAGCACCAGAAAATTAGCATATTTGGAGCTCTAGTAAATATGGTATAGTGATTTCAAGCAGGTTTTACTTAATTTGTGCAGTTGCATGTAGAAGCTTATTTCATATCAAACCATTTATCGAGTCAGTGTTTGTGAAAGGTTGTACAGCAGTGGGATGTTTAGGTGGAGACCCATGATTTACAGTGGTGAAGACTACTATAAAACTGTAGCCTGTAACTGTCTTTAATTAGAATTTTGGATTAATACGCTTTAGCTACTTAAGTCCTTAATCAAAATCAAACCTTTTAATGACATGGAGAAAACCACCTTTCATCAAGGTTTCATGACATAAGAACATAATGACAGTTAATAACAATTAAATTTTCAATAGCTGAATCCATTTTGGCATTGTAAAATTAAATTAGATTTTATTAGCATTACAGTTTGTACCCTAGTCTGCCTACGCTGATGAAACAGCTTTGACGAACTCCTTTTTAACAATTCATTAATACCTTTTTGTATGAATACTCTTGCTTTAAAGGTGCCCTGTGTAACTTTTCTGGTAGATGATCCGCCACCTGACTGACTCCATGTTTTTTTTCCTGAAATGTTCAACAGTAGGGCATTTAATTTAATTCACCAGGCCAAGCTGCAGGTCTTTGGCTGACAGATAAATGCATGTTTTTGTGGTAGTTTTGAGAAATAAAAACACCTGTAATTGAATAAATACAACATACAGTGTATTTTGTTCCATTAAAAACAAATAGAAATCCGTTTCAACATGAATCTCCTGAAAATAAACAATACAAACTTTCAGTCAGTGCCAATATACAGTGTTTTTTCCATGCTAAATCTGAACTTCTGCTCCAAACCACATATTTACTGACAAAGAATTGGCTGAGGAACCCTCCATAAAAGACCCCTGCATATCACTGACGGTTAGATATGACTGAATCTTGACCATGCTCAAAATTCAATTAACTGCACAGCCCCATGCAACTAATATTGTGGCTTACATTCTGCAACATGTCCCTCCCTACTGTCTCCCCATCCAAAGCCAGAGGGAGTACAGTAGATATTAACTGTACAGACAGGAAGAGAGCCGGGTCGGTCCCATGAAAAGGTCATCGGGGGTCATTGGCTCCAGATGAGGTGTGGAGATAGATTCCTACTTGCCTCCATAGACATAACCCAGTCTCTCTCTCACACTCCCAGTAGCTTCTCATGGGATGCACTTAATAGCAGGCTGGGCTCAAGCAGGTAGGGACAGAACATAAAAACAAGTGAAGGGAAGAAAAGTCAACAGACTGACCACAGGAGCTGACTGGGATTTTCTGTGGGAAATGTGGCTGGATATGAGCCTCAGAGAAGTCAGTTTATGAATCATTAAAATGAGAATGCAGTCACTGGAATACAGGAATGGCTTTACTGTACTGTACATACCTCCATAAAGCTGCTTGGCGATGCATCTGAGGTTGGAATGGCGCTTCAGGAAGTTGGCAGCCAAGTTGAACCCTTCTCCTGTAAAAAAATTATGATACATTATAGGTTTGTGTTAATGACTATTGTGTTCTTCAGACAAGAATATGTATTATTATTTCATATGTAATAATGTAATATTTTAACTAAGAATATAGGTATATTTTGTAATGCACTGAAGCTCTCTCAAAATTGTGTTATGAAGCAGTATGTTATCTACTGATGTGCTGCTTCTTTTTTTAAATTTAATAATGCAATAGTCTTTAAAGTGCTTTTTCCCAATGCTGAAAGTTGCAGTACAATTTTGTGCATCTTATTCTATTATTATTATTATTATTATTATTATTACTCCACTATATAGTGCAAACGTGCAATTTTTTTCTACATTTTCTTATTTACTTATTTTATTATTATTACTTATCTTGTCTATATGCACTTCACTTTTTTGTTCTAATTTTCTTTTGCACTAAGCTGCCTGGAGCTAATGTGGCAAGTGAATTTCTCCTGTGTGAGATCAATAAAGTCTTATCTTATCCTTTCACTAAAGACTCACTGGTGGTAAGTCACTGTTGTAGCCACAGGTGCCTGAGGTAGACGGACAGAAACGAGGCTGCCTGCCACCAGCTCCATGGGACTAATCTTTATCAATAAAACAAAATTATGATTGTCCATTAGAAATAACAGATGGTTTACATTTTCAAATGATCTTTTAACTTCAAATGTGTGCTTGTATTCTTATAGACAAAAAACATCTTTATTATCTATCTTGTATTTATGAAAATAATTTGTCTTTTATCTGTGCTTGTAATTAATTACATAATGCATAATTGAGCATTTCCTCCATCACTAGTTTAGATTAGCTTGATATAACTCATTAGATACAATCAGCTAGCAATCAAGACAAAAAATGGCATTAGAAAAGCAAATGTTATTCTGATGACACAATGTGGTTCTTGCACAAATAGCTTTGGCTAATGAGAGGTTATTTAAATTCCACACATGGCATTATATTATTAAGGCAGGCTTTGTGAGTGGGCTGTTGTGGACAGATGTGATTAATGGCAACAATACACATACAGTACATTGTGGTGAGAAAATGGCATGCTGTCAACTGCTTAATGACAATACTTTTATCAACGCTGATCTATTTCAGTAATTTATTTCAGAAAATTACAGAAACATGCAAAAACAATATACATTTTGAGATCCTTTTTTAGGTATATACGAGATAAAACAAAAATAAATATTTGTGACAAAATAGAAAGAGTATTTGGTTGCTTTGTAGTATGTAGAATTAAAAGGTGCACCATGTAACTTTTCTGTTGAAGGGTCCGTTCTTCCTTGGCTCAATGTCTAGAATTTCTTTATTTACAGGTGTTGTTATTGCCCAAAAACACCTTAAAACATGTGAACAGGCTTTTTCCACCAGACATGATCTGTAATATAGCCGGGTAGCGACATCTGCTTGAAGATAAATGCTTCTTGTCTCCATGGAGACAAGAAGGTGACACACCCTCCAATAGAAAAGTTGCATAGTGCATCTTTAACTTAAAAATGTGGCGGTGTGGTTGTCTGCAACAACTTTCCAAGGACCATGATGCAATGCTTTGAAATTACCATCTGGAGGACGGAAAAAAAATCACTTGTTGAAAATGATACAACAACAAAGATCATTTTATGAATGGGAAGTGCAGTAATATTAACAAACGCATCAGTCAGCAGCCTTTGGTTCACAGTGCTGGGACTTAACTCTATTTCCGAACACTTGTGCTCTCCACTGCTGCCAAAAGCCTAACATGAACAACTTTTTGCCTCTTGGATGTGATAATATTTCCACATTATCCGTACCCCTGTGTTTTCTCAGTGTGCGGGCCTGGCAAATTCACTCCAATGAGCTCATTTATGGAGTGAGAAAGCATTTATTCCGTTTTAATTGAACTGCCCTCCTACTCTGGCATCTGTTGAACCAAGCGCTGTCTCTGCTCTATTTGTCATGGAATGTTTGTCATGGTATGTCAGATCCACTGGACAGAAACGGTGGCCTGTTGCCTAATCTACCAGGAATTTGTTGACTAAAAGCAAGGCTACGGCTAACACGCCATCCAGTTGTTCTGAGTAAACAAGACAGCGATCCTGGGAAGCTAGCAGAGCACCACTAAGATCGATATCAGCTAATGCATAAAAATGCTGCTATGTACCTGTTACAGTAAAAAGGACATGTGCAGTCAGTGCATGTTGTAACTGTTACTAAGTTTATGAGAGGGTAGTGACCAAAATGAACACCTCTATATTTTTAAGTATCATCCCAATGGCAATATTTAACCAATATAATGGTAATTATTCAACAGAAATGTGCTAAAGTGTGTGCACTAATATCATTTATTTTTATTTATTTATTTTATTGGAATGCATGGCTCAGATGCCACATTGTTGATGGACAATAAAATTAATGAATGCACAAATATGCAGAAATATCCATTTACACCATTATTTGACTGCATTTTTAAATAATGTTTTATTTTACATATTTCCAAAGCAACCACTATAATATTATCTTTCATTTACACTATATCGCCAAAAGTATTCGCTCATCTGCCTCGACTCGCATATGAATTTATGTGACATCTCATTCTTAATCCATAGGGATTAATATGATGTCGGTCCACCCGTTGCAGCCCTAAGAGATTCAACTCTTCTGGGAAGGCTGTCCACAAGGTTTAGGAGTGTGTTTATGGGAATTTTTGACCACTCTTCCTGAAGCCCATTAGTGGGTCACACTGATGTTGGACAAGAGGTCCTGGCTCTCAGTCTCCGCTCTAATTCATCCCAAAGGTCTTCTATCGGGTTGAAGTCAGGACTCTGTGCAGGCCAGTCCAAGTTCATCCACACCAAACTCTCTCATCTATGTGTCACTGGAACTAAGAGGCCAAGCTCAGGTCCTGAAAAATTATCCCACACCATAATCCCCCTCCACCAAACTTTACACTTGGCACAGTGCAGTCAGACAAGTACTGTCCTCCTGGAAACCGCCAAACCCAGACCCGTCCATCAGATTGCCAGATGGAGAAGCACAATTTGTCACTCCACAGAACACGTCTCCACTACTCTAGAGTCCAGTGGCGGCGTGCTTTACACCACTGTATCTGACGCTTTGCATTGCATCT
This sequence comes from Paratrypauchen microcephalus, assembly GCA_036785185.1. NCBI lineage: Eukaryota > Metazoa > Chordata > Actinopteri > Gobiiformes > Gobiidae > Paratrypauchen > Paratrypauchen microcephalus. Next base: position 8,969,754 of record JAVJIX010000001.1, on the reverse strand, counting down.
GGTGATGTCTGGCTTGGCTGCAGTTGCCCGGCCATGGAAACCCATTACATGAAGCTCTCTACACACTTGAGCTAATCTGAAGGCCACATGAAATGTGGAGGTCTGTAAAGATTGACTCTGCAGAAAGTTGGTGACATCTGCGTGCTATGCACCTCAGCATCCACTGACCCTGGCCGTCAGTTTACATGGCCTTCCACTTTGTGGCTGAGTTGCTCTTGTTCCCAATCAATTCCACTTTGTTATAATACCACTGACAGCTGACTATGGAATATTTAAGAGGGAGGAAATTTCACGACTGCACTTGTTGTACAGGTGGCATCCTATCACAGTACCACGCTGGAATTCACTGAGCTCCTGAGAGTGACCCATTATTTCACAAATGTTTGTAGAAACAGTCTGCAGGCCTAGCTCTTTGATTTTATTCACCTGTGGCCATGGAAGTGATTGGAACACCTGATTTGGCTTATTTGGATGGGTGAGTGAATACTTTTGGCAATATAGTATTTCTCACACCTCTATTTTAATCTGCACAAAATACTATGAATTTATTATCAGCAATATTGCATTGAGGGTAAAAGCTGTAATGTGTGCTCTTACTGTATAGAAATTCTTTTTAAAAACTGCAATAAAATCATAACCTATTCTGGAAAGATATTAGCTGTTCTATACCGAGGACACAGTTATGTCATAGGAATCCCATAGAGGGGGCCTTAGAATCAAACTGGTTTAATAGTTGTATAGGATATGGAAAGCCAAAGTGAGGAGCTCATACTGCTTTCTGATTGGATAATTTGCTTGAGTTGAAAACAAAAATTTAAAAGTCAATAAATAAATTTTGATTCAACATGATACCAATAATGTCCTACCAATAATTATGATAAAGCAGTTCTCCGCCTGAGATATTCTTCAAAATTTGCATTAGCATGTCCATAAATAATCACTGTATTCAATATCATTAAAGCATATTAAAACTGTTCACATTTTTTGTTATTTAGAGCAGGTCACATTTTTAAGTGTGCTTTTAAAAATATTTTTACTCAAGGTTTCTCGTGAAGTGTGTCAGAGATGTCATTTACCTAAAACTAGGCTGCTCCCATCGTAAAAGTCTGACATTAAGATGACAGGGTTTCTCCCCCGGGCCCAGCAACAGTCAATATGCACTGTCCCCTTCCATTAAACCACTCCATACAGGCAGGTCTAACTCTAAAGCTTGACTTAACACTGCAAATATTCCCCCCTGAATGCATTAAAGACTGAAATACAGGGCCACACACCATTATGAAAGGCCTGTGTGAACAGTTCCCCGCAGTTTAGCCAATGTCAGCGAGACTCCACTTTTAAAGCATCTAATTATTGTCTTCAAAAGGAGTCGGCTTGACTTCTTCATGTAATGACATGCAATTACTGAGACAGTGTGCCACAAACTGTCAGAGTTTATGGTGAAGTCCAATGGTCACTGAATGGCTGCACACTGGTTTTCTACTGCTTGTAAACTGAAATGTATCTGTGTCACAGAGTCCAAGCAAAATAGATTTTCAATATAGACAGTACTCTTATCCGGGTCAAAATCTGACAATGGCTCTGCATCATTCTCCCGATTCTGACAGGGATTCATATTTTTATAATTTTTTCCATGGTACATGGATGGAAAATAAAAATCTTCTTGCCAAAAACAAATGACAACAACGCTGGCAACTCTTTACAGTTAGTATAAACAAGAAGATCATCTAGTATCTGGATGGATGATATAAAATGGGTTAATACCATTGTGTCACTGTGGACTATACAAAAATGTATTTAATCCAATCTTGCCATGGATGACTATTATTTGTCTTGCCATATTCAAGCACACAAAAAGAGTGAAGTATGACATCCAGGCGCAAACTGTGGTCTGCCTGTGCTGGAGTTTAGATGAAGTTTAGATTGAAACCATAAAAAGGCCCTTTTGCACACAGCACTTCATTAAACCAGGCCAAAGCCTCTTACATCAGCAGACACTTATTATCAGCCACAGTGGTGTTTCTCCAGGTATATAACACAATTATGTGCTGCCTTGGGGTTTTGTTGGTTTAAATGCAATTTTCCACAAGTAAACACATGCACCCTTGGACTGAGGCCATGTAATTGGCACAGTCACTCTAAACATTCCTCTCTTAAACACAAAAAAATTGGAAGCTTGTTTGCCTGTGCATTTCAGATCAGCATCCAGCTGCAGCAGTACTAAGTGCAAACAATCCACTAATTAGCCTCAAATTAAATTGACAAACTGGCTTTGTTTGGTTTCAAGTCTACAGTGGATTTAGAAGAAAACAAACAAACCAGGGCTCATAAGCTGAAGTGCATTAGCTGGAGAACTCGCAGAGCTTTTCTCAGTAATAGAATAAGTTCCTAAAACACAATGGTGGGAAATGGATAGCTCTACTCGAGTGATTTAATCAATTACATTGGCCTAAATATTTTGATTTTAAAGATCCCATGACATGGTACTTCTTGATGCTTTTATATGGCTCCTTAATGGTTCCCTAATACTGTAAATGAATCCTTCTTCAAAATCGACACTCAGTGCATGAGAAACAGAGATAAGATGAGAAAGAGTCATAAATATCTCTCTCAAACTCTTTATTCTGGGCGTTGTTGCTTGAATGCAAATGAGGAGAAAAGAGCTGGCCAATAGTAGAGGGTGGGGGCGTGGCCAAACTCTCCGCTCAGAGCTCAGAGCCCACAGCTCATCCATTTCCTTGTTTTTGCACGGGGGAGAGATTTGAAGCGTTCCATTGAAAAATAAACACATTTCCACATAAAATCAAATTAAACCACTGCTGTTCAAAGGTCCAGAGGCTCAGATAAAGGACTTCCGAGCCTAGAAACACTCGGACGTGCCTCCAGGCAAATAAAAAAACGCATTTCGCTTTGCCTAGCGCATTCGCAGTCCAAAATCTCTGGGCGTGATTTACAGAGACGCTGAGTACAGACAGACGGGGGTGGAACTGCATTTGCATTTCTTTTTTCGATCTGACGTCAATAAGGTGCCTTGTTCAAACTCGCCCGTTTGAGCTCCGATTTTTTGCAACGCAGAAAAGGATCGCAAATGCTCAGTTTAGACATTTCACAACTTTTAACCATGGGGGGGGGCCTAAACAGGGTAGGGGAGCTCACATTAACGTTCAAAAACCTCAGAAAGTGAAAATTTCATGCCATGGGACCTTTAAGACATTGATAGCATTAGCTATATAGAAACAAGTACCAGATGTACTAATTGCCGTACTTAATTAAGCAAGCAGTAATAGTTACAGCAGTCAACGTTTCCCTTCACTTTTTTCCGTTCAGAAACAGAAACAGTATTTGGTCAAGAGATTATGTGCTACAGTCCAAGACTATAAAACGTCATTCTTCCTCTGCAAAAATAGCCCTGAAATAGCTCTGTGCATTGGTCATCTCATGCCCTTTCCTGATGTCTTTGCACAGAGGAATGTTCATGCGTATCATTGTTTTCTTTGCCTTTTCTGGCTGCAAAACTGACCAGGAAGCAACCATCTTTCATTGCAACATTCATGGCTTTTGTATGTTTTCCGAAGCTTTGATAGGCCCTTTATCCTCAGGCCTCGTTCTCTCCCTGGTGGCTTGCAGCTTGCCAATTCCCAGGACAAGTTTGACAGTGGACGTCTGGACTTGGAGTTGGAAACGGTGCGAACAGCATGGCCTGAGACATCAGCTGTTGCTCTGACTTTATAACGTCCTGCGCAGAGGCGAGTAGCTCTTGGCTTTGTGCCTGGTTTCTCTCGTGCTAAGCTTATATTCATGTTTCTGTCTCACACACAGTCCGCTGGTGCCTCCTCTGGGACCAAGTGGACACTTTTCTGTGGCAACTTCAGACCACAGAGGTGCAATACCCCAGTATAAAGAATATTATAGAGCAGTGGTTGTCAAACTTTTCACTGCTTTGTTCTCAGCTCACTAAAACAGATTTTTATACAGACAAACAGAGATCTTAAACCAATATTGACATTTCTAATTAATGCATTTGAATAAAATTGTAGGAAAAAGACAATACTGTAAAGACTGGGTCTGAAATCAAACAAAAGCATAACAGAGAAGGAGAATGACGTGTTCTCATGTAAAAAGTATTAAATAAATCTATTTCATCATTGCCTCAATCATCTAGAGAACTTAAGACTAAATGAGCCAAAATATCCCTAAAGTCAATTTGTCATCTTTCATAAGAAACAAAAGGTACAAAACATTTACAGGTACCATTACAAAGAGCCTATGAACCACAGTTAGAGAAACAGTGATAAGGAGAGATTAGTACTACTTCCTTCCAAAGATACTCTTGCTTAATTGTTTTGAAAATGGATGCATGACAATAATATGACAGTTTATGAGTTTATGAGCCAGCAGAAAACCAAACAAGACCGAACCATGAATAAAATGGTTCAAATTAATCTCGTTAAACAGACATAACAGCTTATAATTGTTAAAACGTATTTATTATCAATATTGAAGGATTAGTGTATGCCACCAGAAGTACTGAAACCACAGTGTGAAAACCAGTGGTGCAGAGACTTAAAACAGACTACCATGCACAGAGAAGATGTTCTTGCCTAGTTTTGAAACCTGATGCACGGCAATAATACAACATCATACAAGTCAAATCGTACATTAAACAAGCCTGCACATCATGTTTTGAAAAATATTGCAGATAATATTGTAACTGCTTGTATGGAAGGCCTTCTGCCATCTTGTAATCCACCACAGAACTGCACAAAAAAAGAAAGAAACCCTTCAGGCTTACTGCCAAGGGAATGGCACTGTACGCCCAGATCTAGCAGACACACATGCACATATCCCTGCAGCTTTCACCACTTCCTGCAAAAACAATGAGAGGAAAGAAAAGTCAACAAACTCAAAAGCATCTCGAGCGGCTCGGGACTGTAAAATGGAACAGACAAAAGTGAAGAGAGGTCAAAGGTAAGCACCACTGGAAAGGACTTGATTAACTTCAGTCACATCCTGAGAAGACATCATAAAACAGTCCATAGAAAACATAACCTACTTTTCCTCCTCTGCATTATCTGCAGAGCAGTTCTCAGTCATTCTGGAATCCATGGTCATTCCGACTCTGAAATTCCTCACTGTTGTGGTGCTGATTGCAGGTTTTTAAAATATGCAATTGCTATGAGGATATGTCATCACTTAGCACGCCTCCTCTGGTGTGCACTATAGAGTCTAGTCAAATTTAGTGTCTTAACATTAGGGTTTTTACAAGTGCAGATGTGCCGGGGAAAGATGCCGAAGCCCCTGGGAATGTTGCATTTCTAGAGCTACGCCTTAGGATGGAAAAATGATTAATGAGGTGGTTTAAAAACAGCAGTAAAACTCAGCCCTCACTGAAATTAAATGTGATAAAAATCAAACATAAACTTTGAGATTAGGAAGCAAAATAAGAAGTGTATCCCAGGTCAGGTGAATTGTTCTTTTATAATATTGTGGTTTTAAAACAATACCCAAAAGGATATGCAATTTTTAACAGGATTAATTGTGTGGAGTTCAAAGATTTAAACAAGGTATAACAATTGCAGTAATGGCCATATCACCCTATTGTTTGATCAGTACATACAAGGGTGAATAATATGGCAAAACATTAATATAATTATTTTCTTGGAGCCAGATCAACATTAGGACGTGGCTAAACTCTTTAGTAAGCAGAACTCCCGCAAGGCCCCAGGCCCGGACGGTGTCTCTCTCTCTCCACCCTGAGACACTGCGCTAAAGAACTGGCTCCTGTCTTCACGGATATCTTTAACACCTCCCGGGAGTCATGCCATGTCCCTGCCTGCTTCAAGCAGTCCACCATCGTCCCCGTCCCCAAGAAGACAAGGATCACTGGACTTAATGACTACAGACCTGTGGCGCTGACGTCTGTAGTCATGAAGTCATTTGAGCGCCTGGTCTTGACCCACCTCAAGTCCTTCACCTCCCCCCTCCTGGACCCCCTGTAGTTCGCCTACAGATCTAACCGGTCTGTGGACGATGCCATTAACCTGGCCCTCCACTTCATCCTCCAGCATCTGGACTCCCCAGGAACCTACGCCAGGATCCTGTTTGTGGACTTCAGCTCTGCTTTCAACACCATCCTCCCTGCTCTGCTCCAGGACAAGCTTGCTCAGCTAAACGTGCCTGACTCCACCTGCAGGTGGATCACTGACTTCCTGACGGATCGGAGGCAGTGCGTGCGGCTGGGCAAGAATGTCTCGGACTCCCGGACCATCAGCACAGGATCTCCACAGGGCTGTGTACTTTCTCCTCTGCTCTTCTCCCTGTACACAAACTGCTGCACCTCCGGCCACGACTCCGTCAAACTGGTTAAGTTTGCGGATGACACCACCCTCATCGGGCTCATCTCTGATGGCGATGAGTCTGCCTACAGGAGGGAGGTGGACCGGCTGGTGTCCTGGTGCAGCAGCAGCAACAATCTGGATCTCAACCACCAGAAGACAGTGGAGATGATCGTGGACTTCAGGAAAGTCAGAGCCCTCCTGCCTCCTCTCTCCCTGACAGACTCCCCTATCACCACAGTGGACTCCTTCCGGTTCCTGGGCACTTACATCACACAGGACCTCAGGTGGGAGCCAACCATCAACTCCTTCATCAAGAAGGCCCAGCAGAGGTTGTACTTCCTGCGGCAGCTAAGAAAAGCCAAGCTGCCAGTCCAGATGATGGTGCAGTTCTACACGGCCATCACTGAGTCCATCCTCACCTCTTCCATCACTGTGTGGTATGCTGGAGCCACTGTCAGGGACAAACAGAGACTGCAACGCATTGTGCGCTCTGCCGAGAAGGTGATTGGCTGCAGCCTTCCATCTATCCAGGACCTGTACGTCTCCAGGACTCGGGGGCGAGCAGGCCGGATACCAGCTGACACTTCTCACCCTGGACATGGACTATTTGAGCCACTTCCCTCTGGTAGGAGGCTACGGTCCATCGGGACCAGAACCTCCCGTCACAAGAACAGTTTCTTTCCCTCTGCTGTTGGACTCATGAACAATTCATAACATCTGCACAAAGCTGGACACTTTATATCACGACTCACTTTAATTACGTCATGTTTGCACTACTGTTCTGATGCTGCTCATCTGGACCTTTTTGTTATTTGGATTGCTTATTGTTTTTTACTATATTATAGCTATATTTTAGTTATTACTATTATTTAGTGTCTATACTCTAGTTATTACTATTATTATTTAGTGTTTTATGTTTGCACCTTATCACCGAGACAAGTTCCTAGTTTTGTGAACTCTGTTCACTTGACAATGGCAATAAAAATCTTTCTGATTCTGATTGATTTCTATTGTTGTTATGTTAAGTTAATAGCCATCTGCTTTTTCTGTAAGCAAACACTTCACATCAGTTCACTGCGATTGGTTAAACACAGTTGTCACTCATTTGGGCTGACAAAGAGGAGAAATGGGTAGAAGAGAAATATGACAATATGGCCAAAGTTGTCACAGAGATGGCATTCAATTTTTATTTCCATATCGCCAAATCCTATTGTACATTTTAGCTTGTGCGGGACCCAGAATAAGGACTTCTTCAATACTTAACAAAGATACAAGTCTGGTCACCAGTGAATCTCCCTTTTTTCAAAAGGGTATGATTGACAGGTGGATTAGCCAATTAGGAACATGTCATCTGATTGCACAATGACATTTGGCCAGCCTTGAGATGCAATGGAGGGCATATAAAAAAAAAACCTATATATATATATATATATATATATATATATATACTCAACAAAAATATAAACGCAACACTTTTGTTTTTGCTCCCATTTTTCATGAGATGGACCCAAAGATTCAAAATTCACTCCAGATACACAACATTACCATTTCTCTCAAACATTGTTCACAAATCTGTCCAAATGTGTGACAGCGAGCACCTCTGCCCCGCCGAGACAATCCACCCCACCTCACAGGTGCGCCACATCAAGATGCCCATCCAACATCATGACCAGTGCACAGGTGCGCCCCAGACTGCCCACAATAAAAGGCCACCCCGAAATGTGCATTTTTTTTTTTTTTTAATTTATTGGGGGTCTGGGGACTCAGAACCAGTCAGTATCTGGTGTGACCACCATTTGCCTCATGCAGTGCAACACACCTTCTTTGCATAGAGTTTATCAGATTGTCAGTTGTGGCCTGTGGAATGTTGGTCCACTCCTCTTCAATGGCTGTGCGAAGTTGCTGGATATTAGTGGGAGCTGGTACACGCTGTCGTATACGCCGGTCAAGCACATCCCAAACATGCTCAATGGGTGACATGTCCGGTGAGTATGCTGGCCATGCAAGAACTGGGACATTTTCAGCTTCCAAGAATTGTGTACAGATCCTTACAACATGGGGCCGTGCATTATCTTGCTGAAACATGAGGTGATGTTCATGGATGTATGGCACAACAATGGGCCTCAGGATCTCATCACGGTATCTCTGTGCATTCAAAATGCCATCAATAAAATGCACCTGTGTTCTTCGTCCATAACAGCCTTTGAAGAGGAGTGGACCAACATTCCACAGGCCACAACTGACAATCTGATAAACTCTATGTGAAGAAGATCTGTTGCACTGCATGAGGCAAATGGTGGTCACACCAGATACTGACTGGTTCTGAGTCCCCAATAAAGCAAAAAAAAAAAAAAAAAAATGCACATTTCGGGGTGGCCTTTTATTGTGGGCAGTCTGGGGCACACCTGTGCACTGGTCATGATGTCGGATCGGCATCTTGATGTGGCGCACCTGTGAGGTGGGGTGGATTGTCTCGGCGGGGCAGAGGTGCTCGCTGTCACACATTTGGACAGATTTGTGAAAAATGTTTGAGAGAAATGGTAGTGTTGTGTATCTGGAGTGAATTTTGGATCTTTGGGTCCATCTCAGGAAAAATGGGAGCAAAAACAAAAGTGTTGCGTTTATATTTTTGTTGAGTGTATATATATATTAAAAAAAAAAAAAAAAAAAAAACTGAGAATTTTTTGCTCTAATTAAAATAAAATGTAGTAACTCTTGCACATAATTGTTATTGTTGTAAGCAAAGGAAAATTTAAAGACCTAGCTTATAGTGATGCTAGTGCTGAATCACACATGGCACAATAAATGGGAAAAACTAATTACTGAACTTTTATAGTAACCAGGTTATTGCAGTCCTCTATAACTCAATTTCTGGTTTTAAAAAAAGCTTGTAAAAGTAGTGACTGTATGTGAGGAGAGCTCTTTTCCCACGCAAACCAACAGGAGTAGAACCAGCAGGACGGACAGAGACCTAGGCCTGAAGAATACTGCTCTTTTGACATCTTCTGGCTTTGAAGTGGACCCCCTCCCTTTGTACTGCGATGTGGTGAAGAGACAGAGAGAGAGAAAGGGAGAGAGAGAAAGAGAGAGGGGAGAAGAGAAAGGGAATGAGAGAGTGAGAAAGAGAGAGGAGAGAGACAAGGGGGCAGATGGAGAGGGGGGAAGAGAGAGAAGGAAAAGGTTGAGAGAGAGAGGTGTAAAAAGAAGAATCGGGGAAAAAGGAAAAGAAAGGAAGATCGAAAGAATGACAAACAGAGGGAGGTAAGGAAAGAGAGACGGGGTCATGGACGGCCATAGGCGGGGGGGGGGGGCATAGAGGAAGTGCCCCCCACTTCCTCTCTTTGCCTATAAGGGAGGAGAGAGAGGAGAGGAGAGAGAGGGTAAAGGAGAGAAACAGAGCGAGAAAGATAATAGCAATAAGAGAGAGACAGGAAAAGAGAAAGAAAGAGAGGTAGAGAGGGAAACACAGGGACAGAGGTTGCGGGCATAGAGAGGGAGGGAAATAAGGAGCGGCAAAAAGATGCAGGAACGAAGAAAGAGAAGAGAGACAAGATTGAGAAAGGAAGAGAAGGCAAAAGAGAGCGGAGAGGATGGAGGAAGTTACCCATATCTAAGTGGGGGCTTTCCTGGAAGGACATCACTCTGTGTGGTGTAACTGTAACTACGGCACTGTGCCTTATCATCCCCGCGCAACGTCCACCTGAAACAATATTTGCACATGAGTGTTCAATTTAACATTTGGGTGACCCCTCCATCGCAGTTACAAAATATGCCGCAGCATGGTAGCGCAGGCCAACCCATAATGCAGCATGTGACTCTGGAGCAGTGGTGGGGAGCACTTACGGAGCACGGGAGAATTACTCAGGGGAAAAACTGTTTCTCAGAGCCCAATCGGATGACAAAAGTGCAGTAAAAATATGCAATGTCGCTTTCAATCTCCACTGTGGAATAATCAGGAAGAAAGACCACACATACATGATTCAAAAACTGCTTTGGTTTAAATTAATGGTGGTTTAGACCAACAAAGACGTCAACAGCATATTCTGCATAAATTTAAATGAATGTTTGTGGGATGTGGATGGTGTAGTTAGTATGTCTTGCATGTTTTGGCTGCATAAGAATTAATTTTCTGTGAGCAGCAACCATATAGAAAAGATAATCCTAAATCTGATGACAGTAGCTCCAGTAAAAAAGTGAATGTGGTTGCAGAATGTTTTATTATCAAATAAAGATTGCATGATCAAATCTAGCAATGCTATACGGATACATGGGGTCAGGCCACAGAAGGGAAGGCACCAAGAGGGCACAGTGAAAGGACTGAATTTTCTTAAACAAAGTGCTCCAGTGAACACTTTGAGTTTGAGTGAAAGTGCCTTCTCTGAGCAGCTTGTGGTGAAGCCTCACAGTCACATGAACAGTCCATGCTCCAGCTGAGGCTGAGGCTTAGGCCTTGATTATATGGGAAACAGTGTGGTGTGACAGCTATGGTCAGGGCTGTGGTGGTGTCCTAGTGCAGCTGACCCTGTGGAGAAGTAAGACAACTTAAAGAGAGCTGTGCACAAGAGTTATGTGTGTGAAGGGTGAGAGAGTGGCTGATGCATTAGTCGTATCACAGACACAGATATGAGGAGTTAGACTGGAGTCAGACTGTCCTGTGTATTGCTGCAGGGTAAGGCCCAGGCTTACACACAGGATTTAAAGCGCCACAGCAGCTCCACAGAGCAGCAGAGAGGGGGTGTCCAGCAGGCTGGGTGGAGGAGAGGGCTACAGCCGCCTCCTGATTGGGATACATTTCCAGCCCGGGCCTTGGAATTCCTTTGTTCCTGTCACAGGTCTCCGTTTCCTTCTCGCCTTAATCCCTGCCTGCCTCACGCCCTGTCACACTGAGCAGGTAACTGTGCCACAGGCATGCCTATCTATTTGCAGAGCACCCCTCAAATAACACACACCTTTATAAATAGCAATAGCTTAGGTCAGTGAACAAGGTAAGGTGAAACTGTCCTAAACTTATATATGGCAAAACTAAAGGAACTTTTCAATAATGAACAGATTATTTATACAATATAGCAGCTTCTATTATTGAGAGGGCCAGGGGCCTGCAGGCCGCTGAAATCCAGGCCAAATCTGTGACATGGCAGAACTGACTCCTCCTCTGCCTTATATGTGCAGTGGGAGATGGTCATTCATAAACACATTTCCTAACAGTAAAGCTATCCAGCAACACTTGTGTTTTCTGCGATGGCCAGGCGGCCTTAAGTCCCTTCATGGAGCTGCCAAGAGGAGTCAGTGGTACACTGTGCAGCACTTGCAAAGCCCTCTCCCACGGCTATTAGTGACCATTCATCTGGGGAGCCTGGGAAAATGCCTCTGCAGCCCGCCATGGCCATGAGGGAACAGGCTGGCAGGTGCTCCCTGTCTAAGCCCTGGCACCTGGAGGAGAGGAGCTGTGCCCGGATCAGCCTTGAGGTACCTCACGGTACCACATAGTACAGCCACAGGCCCAGTCTCTTTGATGCTCCACAGAATCTCCTCAACCACGGCCGCATACTAACAGATCAATCCAGCTGAATCAATATTAACTGTAGATGTGAGACATCTGGTAATGTACTTTGGCAGTTTGAAACGCCATGTTGACTAAATCCGTGTAAAATGGGTCATCTCGGCTTACACTTTACACATATACACCCCAATACATGCTCCTGTTACAAGTTACAAAATCAATATCCCTCCGAGAGTAAAACTAAACCAGAGCAAATCAAGACTCTGATACATAAGCAAATGTGTAATGCAAAAGATGAGAAGTCAAAAGAAATGTAGTAACACCTTCAGGGTGATAAAGACGAACAGTTTGAAAACCACTTGTCTAATAAAACATAAATTACAAAAATGTGTTCTGTAAACACTGGGACCCCATTA